>CM052205.1:11498200-12098200 GCA_028454225.1 Lasioglossum leucozonium | reverse complement strand
GGGAGAGAGAAGGAGAGACGCCCGGAGAGAATGGAGAGCCGGATAGGGGAGAACGACGAGGGGACGAAATTGCGGGCTTTGCCAGACCGCTGGAGAGACATGGCTGAACGAGGAGCATGCTCCGAGGAGTATGGTTTCCCACGGAGTGCCATTTTTAGTCCTGATTGCGATTTTTAGCCCGGGTTTGTCCGTCGAGGTGTCTTCCGGCTTGTTGTCCTTGTAATGGAATTTTCTTTCAGTGAAAACTAGTTTTCGCCTTCGGGTTAAAACATTTATTTCTGCAACGATACGGTTAACCCTTTAGCCTTGACTAGGAGTTTTAGTTTGGGTTTAGTAACGCGCTTAACACTAAACCTACCGAGCACTAAAAGCGATTAAAATGTTTTAGCTTATGAAAATGACATGGATCTATTTATTTAGATTTTGCCAATTTTTATTTCAATATCTGCTTGGGTAAAGAAATTTATCGAATCAATCTCCATGTAAGTAGCTTTGTAATTCCAATAATTGTAAAATGAAAGATATAAAATCTGTCATTTGACCGCCGCTGGTAGGTTTAGTGTTAATCCGGACGAAGTAATAAAATATATTCGAAGAAATTTATGAACAACCTTCCAGAACAACTTATACATTGTCAGCTGTATAAGTTGAAATTGCGCTAACGGTTGAAGATTTAGCCTTTCGAGCTACAATTGTTCTTTGACTTTCTTCGGGGGAAGTTGGGAGGAGAGACCGAATTATTGTTGACATTTTGTCAGCGGCGGTGGTTCCGTGAGTCCTCGGTGGACTCGTAAAACGGATGGAAAAACGCGCTCGCCGCTCAATAACCTCGCTCGCCGAGTGGCTGTTCGAACCACGGTGGGAGCGAAAGTCTGGTCCGGGCATTTTGTCAGCGAGCGTTATAAGGCCTCGCACCGAGTTGCTTTCCATGCATAGGTTAGCAGAGCGATGATGGAGTAGGCGCGAAAAGGGTTGTTCCGTCGAGGAAGAGTGCACACTAGGGTGGACCTTAGCTATACCTGCAGAAAATTATCTTGCGAGATTTTTTTTCACGCCGCCCGCTAAAAGTGTGCCATTGAGTATAAAAATAATTCCTCCAAAAGATGAAGTTAGTCGGACAAGGGGAAGACGTGGAAAAACATGAAATTGTATAGGAATGAGAATATTTGAGAGAAAGACTGCATTATGACCAAATGTTCTTCTTGTATAAAAAGTATTAAAAGGTATTCCAGAAAATTTATTCAGAATTCGAGAAAGGTCCAAGTATGATACTTCACAATCTGAACGCCGCGCCGCACCACTTCAGGGTCGAGATAAAAAGCAGCGGTCAGAAGTTTGACAAAGGTCTCGAGAACAACGAGAGGCAATTTCCAAAACAAACGAGCGCCCAGGGTGGACACTCGGGTCCGGAGAAAAAATTAATATCGCTAAAACCATCCCCCATCGTACCCCCTTCACAACCCGTAGAAACAAGAAAGTCCCACCCCGTTCGCGAATTACCATCGAAAACAAAACTCGTTCGGCGAAGAGCAGTTAGGCGAACAAAGGCGCGAGTGTCTCCCATTGGAAGGTCCCTGAAAAGGGTGAGAAAAGTGGGCGGGGGAGGAGGTACGACGGCGAAGGGGGTAGAGAAAACGGGCGCAACAGTTTCGAAAGTTTCGCCGCAAATTTTTCATGGGCCGCATCCGGGACCCCATAAAAGCCCGTTCAACGTTTAGCTCCCGCGGTGGAAAATGGCGAGGATCATCCCCCCTGGCTGCTTCTTCTTTTCTGCTGGTTCTTTTTTTTTTACGATCGTATAGGCGGATGGTTGTTAGTGTATGGTCGGTGAACCGAACCGGTGGGAGGGTTGAAAGCATTACCGACGCACACGGTCGTTCCGCAGACAAGCGGGCAAAGGGGGAGGGGGAGGGGTAATTTCGCAAAGAGTAGAAAGACTCGAGAATATTGCGAAAGTTACGGTGTAGGGCTGCACCGGGTTCGGGGAGAGACGGTGGTCGATGCACGGGACGAAGGGAGGATCCTTTTCTCCCTTCCGACAACAGGATGCATACTGAACAGGCTCGGCACATTTTATTTGAAACACGAAAGGGAATAACGATCGTAAACAATGAATTGTTCTAACCAATTTATTATCTTTGTCTAAGTAACTTCAGCTTGTACGATGTCATGTTCAAATAACTTCTTATACAAATGAACTTCAATCTGAAATTGTTTATGTGTAGCTCGATTAAATCATTTTTCAATTATTCCTTGCACGAGCGAATCAAATCTTTAACACTAAACCTACCAAGCTTTACGAACAGTATGTACGTGTTGCCTTATAAAAATAGCAAGATTAAATTTTTTTTATTTGCTCAATAATTATTTGCTCTATTAAATGTATTTGTTTAATCATTTACCACGAAAGCATTTTAATAATTTCAGCTATTGTGAAATAAAAAATCTAGTTTAGTGTTAATTAATCGTCTGCTGCTCTAATAAATCGTTTTGAAAATATTTTTTTTTCATTCGGGGCAATTAAATGTTCAATTATTTTAAGTGGTGGTTCAAGACATTTTAGTTAAGACATTTTCGAACAGTTTCTTATTTAAAGTCGATTATATCGTAGATTATGTGTACGAAATTCATGTGAACTATTCTTATTGCATTTAACGCACTTCATTGGTCTCTCTCGGCGCCAGTTCGCTCCACCGCATTTCTGCAATGTTGAACCCCCCACCCCAATGGTGCATATGTCTGGCGACCGCCGCGATTTCGAGCGCATTTCAGCATTCCTGGGATTTATAGAGATACACGGGTCCTCGAACCGAAGTAGCACCGCCCCAAATACTCGTCATTCGCTTTCAACGCGCGACAAGTTTATTCAACCCCTTCAGCCACGAACCGGAGACTTGCCTATATCATTTACACACTCGTCCCCTCGTTCGAGCGCCGAAACGAGTATCGAGGGTGCCCTTTACATATTACCCATCTCTCTTGCTTCCTCTTTCCATCTCGTTCGTGGCCTCGCGGCACGTACCGTCCGCTCGGACGTTTGTTCTCGTGTAATTAAGCAGCCCCATAAATAACCCTCGCAAGGAATCCCTTATCTCCTCTGCACGAAACGTAGATGATAAGTGCGTGTCCGTGGTCACCGTTTCCTGTCAGCGTGCGAAAAGTTATCATCGCTTCGGGGTTCGTTCCTGCGAACTCGTCCGTGATCCTCGAGCCACCATAATCTCAATGATTTAAGGTAATTTGGAAGAAGACGCCTATGGTCCCGTATTATTAAATTTTTAATATTCTGCACTATAAAACGCTTTTACTCTTTTACATTATACCTTCTCATCTATTTAATTGAATCGCCTCTTTAATAACACTAAACCTATCGAGCACTAAAAGCGCTTAAAATGTTTTAGCTTATAAGAATGACAAGGCTCTATTTATTCAGATTTTGTGCAAGTTTTATCTGAATATGTGCTTGGATAAAAAAATTGTCGAATCATAAATTTAAAAATTCATTATAAATTATTAAGTAAAATTAATCAAAATATATTTAAACGTGAGGAGTAAACTCAGTAGGATCAATTTAAAATTAATTTCAATAATTGCAAAATGAAAAATATAAAATCGCTCGTGTGATTTCGAGATCGAACCAACCCTCCTGTGACTTAACCCTCATACGCTTCTCAAAAATGGTCGCATAAAAGAGACTAGGATAATAATTCACCCATTTTTGTTCTACACGTTAAATCAACAAAAATGTGTTTCGCTTATAACGTCACATTTTAAAGAAATACATCTTACAACATAGGCATAAAAGGATCAATGATTTTACAGTACGTGAAAACAGTAAACAGGTGAATTTTCACCCTGAGGAACATATGAGGGTTAATAATGCTATTACAAATCGTCTCGTATAAAAATAAATTACGTCACGCCAGAATCTAATTTAATATCCAATAACAAAAATTTCCTCGAGGCAGCCCCTTCCTCCAAAAATAAAAATAATTGCACGACGATACCTGGGCACAGTATCCATACTACCCAACGCGGTAGCAAAATGTGGGTGGAAAACTGATAATACCTTCGTCCGATGTCCAGGCAAACTAATTCATCACTTGCTCGCGGCTCGGGTCGTTCAAGTTGCGGCTGGAAGGAAATAGCTTCGAAAACAAAAGGAAAAAGCGAAAAGAGGGTGTTCTGGTAATCGAGCACAGGGGTGGTTATGAGACGATCGTCGCGTTCCCTCTAATATTGTTTACTCGGCTTTTCTGCCGGCTAAGTAACGCCGCGCCCGTTCTCGCCACCCCCCCGCTACATAGAGGATCCATTAATCATAATCGCATTCCGATTCAACCGGCTGACTGGTCGTTACCCTGCAACAACGGCCGCTGGGACTCGAGAAAAACTCGACCGAAAGAAGATAGAAGAGAGGAGAAAGACAGAGAAAATACTTGGAGAGAAGAAACATCGAGAGAGAGAGAGAGATAGTCGAGTTGCTACAAAAATGGCACGAAAACGGTTAATCATAGGATAATGGTGAATTAAGTTGGAGGTCTGTAAAACACAATTGTATCGAAGGCTGTTACCTTGGACTAGCTCCTAGGTAGAACATAATTTATAAACCGTAGTCAATTAGCAACATTCGTAATATTTAAGTATTTTTCTAACATCATTTTTAATCAGTTTATACTATTACTAACCCTTGAAATATTATTCTTTCCAAATTCTGTCCAAATTAGGCTTGTCTCCTCTATTAAAATTATTTTATTTAATGACGATTACATCCTTGAGTTAGATGACATTATGTGGTGTGTTTTAATCTTAGAATTAAATTTTATGGTAAGGGACGTTATACCAAATTTTGACTTATGCTACTTTTGCATTAAATGGCTCTGTCAGACGACGAAAGAAAAGACAGACCGAGGGAAGAAAAGAGAGAGATAGGCTAGGAAAGAAGAGAGGTCAGAGAAGAAAGAGACGGATAGAATAAGGAAGAAACGGGAATAAGACCTCGTCGAGAGAGAAAGATTGGCACAGGGGGTGGGACATTCAGCGCCGCTGCAACCGTAAGAGGGATTTGTCATCCGGACGTGACACGTCGCGGAGGAACCAGGGGCCCTTTCGCCCTTCGTCTTTCACGGAACAAGAGACTGGAACCAAGAGACACTGATAACAGACCCGGCTTGCATTCTGATCCCCACGGCTCCTCCATCTCCGCTTTTGCATTCTCGCCCTCCTCCCATCTCGACGTCCCGCGAATCTGTTTATCGTTCCGCGAGCGAATTGTAATTTTATAGCGAGACTTATGCCGGGAGTTTACTCGAAAATTAAAGTCCCCAAAGCGTTGCTGGTACCGCCTCTTCCGGTGGCTAAGGTTTGCACGGTAAACTACTTACTCGAGCCACTTAAGGCTTTTCGAAATACTGAAGATTAGGAAGTTCGCGGTTTTATAGGTTTCTTTGCTGTGCTCCGCGACTGAAAGTACGCCGGAATCTTCCCCGTAGAAAGTGCTTTTTTAATCGGGGGGGAAAAGCGTACGAACGTACCTTCAATTTTTAGTACGCCTCTGCGAGTACCGGTCTGCGGATGTTTGCGCAAAATGTTTATTTTCCGGATAAAACGGGGTCTTTTCTCTTCGATTATGTCTCATTTGTTCTTCTTTTCCTGTAAGTTTCTACATTTATTCTTGGGCATTGAAAGCCTCATAGCTGTGGATCTTTGTTGCAAAATAAAAATTGTTGATTGTTGATTTTGTTACTTCCTTTAATAGGTCCAATAAGTTGCAAGTAATGTCTCTTTATCCTAAAATTCCTATAATATTTATATTCGAAGATACACCCGTCCGTTTATGTGATAAATGCATAACATCCGAAGTCAATTCACGTTTGATAAAACGAGCCGAAAGTGCAAAATATTTAATTTGTTTTCTGCAATTTTTATTGTACGAGTATCCAATTTCCATGGATGCATTTTTAAATAAAATCAGCATTAAATCGAATTTTTAGCTCCTAAAAGATTCAAGAAACAGAACTCTAATTTGACTGAAATGAATGTGATATCGTGAGATTTTTTAGGGGATGTTCGCCAGTGAACGATTGTCGACGTGAATTCTGCATCAGAAAGATCGGGTTCCGGGCCATAAGTCGCCCGTTAGTTGTCGAAGTGGTGTCATCGAGTGCCGGGACTATCTATGACGCGATATTCAAATGCAGGGTGATTTTATCCCGCGGAGTGTATAGCGTATATCTCTCGAATTCCATCGGTGGCGACAGGATATCGAGGTTATCAGCAATTCGAGCAGCGCCATCAGCGGCCTCGCGGAGCTGTCGAGGCTAATAAATGCGGCTCTGGTCGGGTCGGGTCGGGTCGGGGTAAAAATGCTTGGGACGTGGATTATTTGGTTGTTAAGGGACGCGGTCCGGTTGACGGGGCGTTAAGAAGCACGACGGACGAAATAAGGGTCGTTTGACACTCGAGGGGCCTTTGTTACGTCGGGAAAATGGGAGCCGTTGAAGTGGCAAGGGACACGCGTTCCCGTCGTCCGTCGTGATATACATACAAGGACCGCAAATATTTGTTCGCAGGCACAGATCCGTCGTGCGTGTACCCTGACTCCATACACTCTTGCGCACTTGTACCGCGTTTGCACTCGTTCGTGTGCGTTTGTTCGCCGCGTTTGTAGGTGTTTACACAGGTTTCTATGCGTGTGTGTTTGTACGGGCAACCCCCGAGGAAACGATACTCCCGGCTATCTGTCGTTTGTAATTCGACGTGCCGGCTAAATCGCTTTTGTCCTTATCCTTACATCACCTTAAACCCCTTCGCTTTAGAGTGTGCGCACATTGGGCACTGACACGGATGGCACGGAAGACCCCGGAAGAGATGCAAGATGCAAAACCAGGTTGATGAAGCAGGACGAAAGAAAGCAGAAACACTGGTACGGCACATCTTTCGTCCTGATTCGTCAATCTGGTTTTGCATCTTGCATCTCTTCCGGGGCCTTCCGTGCCAGTGCCAAATGTGCGCACACTCTTATGCGTCACCCGTGGACATCCCTCTTGGAGCGCCGACGATTCGCAGGACAGGCATAAAAATTTCAGTTTTCTATTCCGGCGCCGGGTAACACGTTCCTCTATCTCTTCGAGAGGGACCGGCCAGGACTGGAATCTCGCTCGTCACCGCGCCGGCTGACCGATACTACCGAAATTCATGGGCATAAATACGGGACCAGACACTTTGAACGACGTAAACGGGATTCCGAGGAACAGACGATTTTATTTCGTGCATTCGGACTCGCCGGATAAACCCCACCGATCGGTTCAGCGACGTGTCCGCGTATTTTCGACAAATTTAGAAAAAACAGAAGAATCGTTTCGCTCGGAGGATTTTTTCGGTATTTTTCGACGTGCTTTGGTTATGTTCGTGAATTTTTAAACTTGGTGTTTATGCTAAATAAAGGTACCATTCCAAGGTAGACAAACACGATTCTTAAACATTTCTCAAGCTATACAAATAGAGCAATACATATGGAGCAAAGGTTCAAGTCAATTGGTCAAGTTTCAAGATATACCATCTTAAGACATGAACAAGACTGTGCTATTTAAATTGCCATAACTCCATCAGTTCTGGAAACTCAGAATTATAGCTTGTAGGATATACAGAGTGTCACGTAACTTATCGTATAACCGGATAGAGGTTGATTCTATGTCAAAAAATACGTCGAAAATATACAGTAAAATTTATTCATTTGAGACTTCGAGAAAATCGAGTCAGATTCGCGTGCTTTAGTGTATGCAGGAAGTAGAATAGCTCCGCCATGATCAGGCGTATCAGACGATTCCTATCGAATAACATGCGTATTCGCTGCATTTCCAAACTCGATTTTCTCGAGAACGTAGTCTCAATTGAAAAAATTTTATTTTATATTTTCGACTTATTATTTGACATAGAATCGGCCTCTATCCGGTTGTACCACCAGTTACATGACACCCGGTATATTGTTGAAACTATATTCTCGACGACAGTGCCAAGAAGCATTGCCTTTTCCACGCCTCTAGATTAGCATAATTCGTTAAACTGCTCTCTGAAGCGCGTCCACAGTAGTGCGACTCAACGATTAGTCAGCCAATGCGAAAAACGCTATCGAAATCGCTCCGCTTGGAATTTTTAGCATTATCCGAAGGCGGTGGCTTGCGAAGACTGTTGTGCGACGGTATCTAGTTAAAATCCGAAGGCAACGTTCGTCAGAATTCCTCGAATTTCCGACGGAATTCCCGTGAGGGATCGAAGCCGGTAATTTACGGAGGTGCTTTACCGTCCACGTCTCTTTGCCGTGCGCGCGTACGTTTTCCTTGTATCCCTGATTAAGTTCCGCATGGTCGGTAACCGGTTACGTTTCGCTCTTATTTTTTTTTTTAGAGCAGAAGGAAGGGGACGGGACGGAATCAACGTGTGTCTGACCACGAACGGTGGTTTCTACTCGTTATCCTAGGTCCGACGTCTGTCGATCGAGCCGATCGAGCCGATCGAGCGAGAGCCACCGTCTTTTCTTTGTTCGCCTATACTCCGTGCTTCCGGCCGGAGGGAATTTATGCTGTGGCCGCGTTCCGACGAACGATGGCTCCGGGGGCCACACGAGCCCAGTTTCGAGGGTTGTTTTACTTACCGACCTACGCCAATTTGTTTGGACGACCGACCGGAGAGCTAAGCTGGCGTCGAAGGGGTGGCTATTTTTAACCGACTCTCTCCACCCTCAACCTTCGGAACCATCCTCTCGCAGTCTTGCTGTTCCCAGAGCTTTTTCACGGTGGCAACCTCCGGCATTATCCCCGTAAACTATTTGAAAAATAATCGGTCGGGTTATACAGGGTGGGGCCGGGACTGGTGTTGTAATCGGGCAGGGGATGATTCTCTATGTAAAAAATAAGTCGAGAGAAAGGAATAACGTTTTTTTCGTTTGACGCCTCGTTCTCCAGAAAATCGACTTTAAAGATCCATCGGGTTCGCGTGCTCTGATATTCGCAGAAAGTAGAATAGGTCGGTCATGATCAGACGCTAGGTGAGACGATAGGTGATTCCTATCAATAGCACGTGTTGCTACATTTTTAAAATCGATTTTCTCGGAAACGATGCGTCAAACGGAAAAATGTTATTCCTTTTTTTCGACTTATTTTTTCGTGTTGAATCACCGGTTCGTGTTGAAGTTGTACCACCCGTCTAGCCACACCCTGTATATTGGATCATCCCTTAACCCTTTGAACGCCGCGTCTCCCAAAAAATGGGAGACAATCTATTGTTTCCTGTCAGTCTGTCTGTCTTCTAGACCTGTTTTCCTTCTCTCATCCCCTAAAATTGTGACAATAAGTGAGAAAATGACCTGATAAAAATTTGGACCCGATTGGACAACGAGAAACCGATCTGCATCAAATTTAAAGATTTTGACATAAATATACGTTACGACATATCGTTGAATTTGTCTTTTTCCCATTTAAGGATATATACACAGCATAAACAGTCGTTGATAGAAAATACATCCATGACATTGAAAATTTGAAAGAACGACCTTGAAAAAATTTGTTTCCCCTGTCACTATATTGACTTTTCTTGTATAGTACGCAGCGTCTCAGTGACCGGCCAGGACCGAGATATTCCAGAGGTCAGGGAATAAAAGCGCATTTCCTGTCGCGGTGCACGGTTCCCATCCCCTCGGCGCGACGCCCCGACAGTTTCGGACACGCGGTGCCACTTACACCACCAACCCCTCCCACGCCAACGCACGCCGAAGAAATCGGTGGTTGAACTCCTTGGAATTTCGGGGGATGTCTCCGCGAGCACCTCGGTCTGCGGTCCTCGTTCTATCGATCGTTATCTGGGACGTTGCTCTTGCCCACGGTGGCGTCGTCCTCGGGAATGTCGATCGTTTTTTAATCCGCGAACTTGATTGAAAATTGCCGGGGCTCTCAGACCGGCAGCGTCCTTCTCTTATTTTGCGATTCGAATAACTCATTTTTGCTTTGGCGCCTTCTGTTAACGTCGTTTCCCATTTGAATTGTTTTAAAAGTTGAACTATTGCGAATCGGGGCTGCGGACGTCTATACAGCGTGGTCCACCTAAATGTAGCTACCTAAATATCTCCTTTGTTTGTGATGAAATAACAAATGTTTTTAATGCAATATAGATGGTAGCACAAGGCGAATTATTTGTAAATGTTATTTTTCCCGAAATGTTTACTTTAATTTTCAAAGATCCAGGTCGTTCAAAGGTCATAGTATTATACATATTTGAATGTATTTTTCGATCAGTTACACGATGCGATAAAGAAAAGTAGTTGTGTCAAGAAACACCGATGATATTTATAATTCCGACAAAAATGTCCTTGGAAAAAAATATCTTTTCCAGTTATTTGGTCCATTGACACCATGCACACTACGTAACAAATGTTTCTTGCGTCACAATGACCTGAAGAGGTATTTAGGAGGCCTTACTTAAAAGGACCACCCTGTATATTTATGTGATCATGTTCCGTCGCGAAAGGAACAGTAGTGTGGTTCTCTTTCGGACAATATTTATGGTGCATTCGTGACTAAAAATCTTCCTCGAAGATTTCGTAAATTAGTGTCATTCAGCGACCATTCTAGACATTGCCAGATGTTTAGTTTTTTCTGTATATCTTGAAGGACAATGTGCCATAGAATTGTCCCTCCGAACGACCACCCGCGACCGTTAAGGATAGTTTCGAATTACCGAGACCCATCGTCGACCGGGTTAGGTAG
Organism: Lasioglossum leucozonium; assembly: GCA_028454225.1. Classification (NCBI taxonomy): domain Eukaryota; kingdom Metazoa; phylum Arthropoda; class Insecta; order Hymenoptera; family Halictidae; genus Lasioglossum; species Lasioglossum leucozonium. The sequence goes on along the minus strand of CM052205.1, from coordinate 12,087,440 downwards.
AACCCCACGCCTCCTTGTCAAGGCCTCATTCAGAGCTACAGGAAGGAGGCCTACAAAGTCAAAAGGGCGCTAATTGGGAAATGCAACTTTCGGCAAGAACCAATCAGCGCATTTTCTTCCTCATCGCGTTAGGACTGGAAGTCGTGACACTCTCCAGTCCTTGGGTAGACAAGACAACGCACGGGTCTTGTCTCACCAATCTTTAACACTTTGACTACCAAACTAGAAACCTAAAAAATTCCATCAAACCAATGTAGGTTATTTAATGAAATAAAAATTGAAAAAAATTATATGTATGACATGGAGTAGTCCTCCAACTTTCTGGCATTTTACAGATCCTAATAAAATTTGGTACGATTAATATGTATGTAATGATATTTGGTCCCCTCAGGGTTTCAAATCCATTCCACCACCTCTCCCTTTACCAATCCTCAACTATCGCCTAATTTCCAATTTCAGCGGGATCTACTTTTTATTAAGGTGGGTTCCGAACCACCTATTTTGCCAACAACACGTGAAACGCACCCAGAGGGCCACTTCCCGGCTTTTTACCGAGCGGTCACCCATCCTAGGTGCGGACCCCGTCCTACGCCGTTTAACTTCAGTGATCGAACGATAACCGGTATTTTCAGCGAGGCAATGGTCGTTGACTGGTACGATTAATATATTAGCGTAAAAATTCATTTTAAAACTTGGACAAATAGTTCCGTCACCCACATATGGGTGACATGGCAGTCAACGTGTTAACACGTTCGTCGCCGCGTCACCCATTTCTGGGTGATAGGTATGCTTCCGTGGGGGCCCCGTCACCCAAGTATGGGTGACTCTTTTTGTTCAAGTTAAATACGATTTTCAGTTGTAATAGGAGCTATATACGCTCCTGGAGGACACGAAGCGCCTCTTGCGAGACGGCGCACGCGCGAGCAGTTAGTTCGTTCGTAGTCATCTCGCGCACACGTGACGCTTACACGGTATCGCCAAAGATTATGCTAAGTTGTATTCATAAGTGTATATATTTAGGTATAAATAAACTTTAGGTTAAGCAATAACCTAACTTGTGCCTAATATAAATAATCCACGCCCAACAAGTTGGATTTTTAAAAGGAATTTAATGGAATAAGCACTGAAATATAAATATAGGATATACAACATAAAAATATTAAAAATATACACATTATGCTATACTTTTTATTAATTTATATTGTGGATAAAATATTACATTATACTATGTCTCATGGTATTCGTTAAAACATTTTGTCGGATTTGGGCCCCGCAAGAAACTCAATCGAATCGCGCTAGGCAACGAACGTGTTAATACGAGCTTTGCATACTAGTCTTTGCGTTCAGTATTTGTTGTCCATCGATCAGGACATTCGCGCTAAACTCTGTGTCGCTTAATTCGATATCTCTCGCGTGCGATGGCGTATAAGACAGGACCTGCTAGATCAGCCTTACTGATGAGTCCCCTAGCAGGTCCGGGACGAAACGCACTTTTTAACGGGATATCTGCTCACAACAACTATTAATTGTCTTTACAATAACTCGAGCGTCATTGAACCGGCTGCCCAAAATTAATTTGGCGGGCAGTAGCAATCGTGCGAGGGCATTCGCGAGTCGACGCGTCCGCGGTCTTACCGAGCTCAAGCCTTACAACCTCGAGTGGAGATTCATCCGCGCATCACCCGCGAGTGTTCCTCAAAGAAGCACGGCAACGCAAAACAGCGCATATTTTTCACTGTGTAAGTTGATCGTGATATTATCGTCAGCAACTCTGGATAGCTAACTGTTCCGTAAAAATGACAATGGGCTACTCAATATTCAGCTATTTGGATCTAACACTATTATATCAATTTCATATCTATAAAATGAACAAAATCATATGCAATCTAATTATCCTAGGTCCGAAGAAATGTTTAATGTTCAAAAAATTAATTTTTAAATTTAATTTCGTTAAAGCCGTCCAAGTTTGTCTAATAACCTCTCAAAGAAATTGTTGATAATAATTAATGTGAAGCAGTTGGTACGAGTAAGCGAGAAGGTTTAATGTTGGGAATGAGTGTGAATGAAGATTGAAGTTGAAACGAATGAGAGAAAGTTGGTACGAATGTGCGGTATGAGAGAAGGGGGTAAGTGAGTGTGACTCGGTCTCTTCGAGTTTGAATGGTGTGCCGGTGTGGTTGTCGATGTAGAGAACGAGCACGTGTAATACAGTACTGTTAGGGATAAGCTTGTTATAAATATTCGATAGCCATAGTCTAGTTCAATAGTACAGTTAAATGTATATGAATAAAATAAGTTCGAAATAAGAATAGAAATCGTCATTGGAACCACGATTGCTTTTTGATCCAGTCGAGCGATTATCAAAGATCCGGTAGTATCGTGGGGTCGATCACGATCCCCATGCTCGTCTTTTCGAAATCCCCAGGATTCCGCGGAAGGGTCCCTCGGATTTTCGGCGTAAGGGTTTTTCACAGTTCGGGCTCCATATCGCGACTAGCAATACGAGTTTGACTGCCGTCCAGGAATCCCAATATTTCGGTTGCCATTCTGCGGTTGCTCCGGCCTGGTCCTGTCCCTTACGGTTTTATCTCGCCACCTTCGGCGAATCGACTGTTTTCGCACGGGGATCACGTACGAGTAGAAGAATGGGACGAGAGCCGAGAGGCCGAGCTCTAAAATCATTTTCGGGAACGGATGGTATCTACTCCGAGGGTCGGGAGAGCCTCGCTTTCTGTCGCTGCAATCGATGAAAGGCTAAATGGCCGGAAACGACGCGGCGATTTTAACATTTTTCCATACAGACACCGGGGAAACGGTTGCTCCACGTAATCGCTATGCGAAAAGACAGCTCTGCACTTCTCCTTTCCCATTTATAGGAATTATCCTTCAATTATTTCGATTCGGTGGCCGTTACTCGCCGCACAGTAGAGTATTTTTGCCCCGAACAGTTGGCCAAAACTATTTTAACATTATTTCAGGACTTGCACGGATAGTGCAGCGAGTTATTGGATTCGTTTTGACGTCTGCTACAACAATATGTAATAAAAGATACATAATGGCATTTATAAAATTAAGTTGACCATAATTTTTCATTGAAAAACAAAATGTGTATTGGGATTTATGGGTGACTGAATATTGATTAACTTTTTATAGAAGCATTTTTTTATGAGATTATCAGCTGTGCCTGAAAATTTATGGCTAAAATTTATACAAAAAGTAATGTAAAAGCCGTATTGGCGCATCTTGGCAGCCAATTCTTTTTGCATTGTCAACAGAAACCTTTACCTTTAAATTTTTGAAATGCGAAATATCGCAGTAAGTAATAGGTCATCTTCGAAATTGAATAATTTTAAACGGACAAACAATAAGGAAGTGAAAATTGCTGCAAACTATAACATATATCTTATAGATCCTAATATCCGAGCGATATTTCAGAAACGGGCGAAGAGAACAATGAGTACTACAAAAGTCTTTACTTTCAATACATAACACCGCTATACGAGTACATAAATAAAAAAAAATAAAACTGGTATACTGTTGTTCATATATTCCAATAGCTCAAACAACTAAAATTTTTCATTTTAGATATGATTTTAAAAAATCGTATTTTGTGGATCCGTGGATCTTTGTGGAGAAATTACAATTTTCTTTCGTGTTTTTGTGGGAGACTGGAGACCATGTGGCAATTTCCTTCCTGTGCTAAATTCTTGCACTACGATTTGTTTTAACACTAAGTCTACCACAGCCAGTCGAAGTTTCAGATTTTTAAATTTAAAATTATTGAAGTTGTAAACTCTGAGCACCTTTGCGCACAATAAAAATTGCCGTGATCAATTGTAACAGGCACGAACCAAATACAAATTTATTTTATCTCGAACTCTTTAAATCTTTCTCCTTTATAAAATTTCACCATGGTCACCGTTGCCACAAACGCATAAACTCCACAATCTAATGACAACAGTATCAACTTTGATTAAGATCCGCGACGCGCAGAGTTGAAAGATCGGGATAAAAGATTGCTGCAATAAATTCCCGCTTAAATGAATTGCTTCGATTTCGCGAAAAATTTCGTAGCTGCACGGTCAGCGGTATTAAATAATGACTCGTCCGAGAGGATCGTTCATCATCGATTATAACGGTGCATATCTGTTTAAGCAGAAAAATATATTTCGCAAAGACAGTGTATCCGATACCCCACCGTGTATCAATAATCGCGTATCGTCGTTATGCATCAATAAAGCGTTGCGAATTCTATTGGGTCAATAATTATGCGAACTGTATTTATAAAATTGATCAAGGTGCCGATAGCTTTGCATCCCTTAACTTCCACCGTGATCATCGGAGCGCGAGTATATCGTGCATAATAAATAAATAAAATGAATAAAATATTTTACCTTCGTGAATCAAGTGTATAAATATTTTTCTGTTTAGACCAGACGTGGGAAACTTTTTTACATATTTAACATATTTTGCATAATTAAATTAAGTAGTAATAAACGAGGCCTCTATCATTTTTTTATATTTCATTGTTGGTACTTTTATTTGTTTAAGCGTTCTATTAATTCTCAAATTGTCGTAATCTATATAATTAAATATTAATTAATACAAGAGCTAGCTTTTGTGAAGACCGCACGTTGACCACTTCGGATTTAGGCTGTGGTAGAATCGATCAAATAACTATCCGAAAACACTTTAAACATTTATAATCGCTAGTTCAGATCGTGTGGTTGACACTGGGGACATCAGTGTCATCTTTTTTTCGGTTTCGCGAGTATTCCTTTACTTGAATCACTTCGACGTTGTGCCAATTTTAGTGGCCGATATTTGTCACTAGACTGCGGATTTTCATCCGAATTCCTATTTTCAGAAGCAAATTGTGTCAAAACAAGTGGAAAAGTACTTCCGGTTTACTGAACAGGTTTATTAATTTTGAGCACGTTTCTCTGTGTTTCAGATATTTGTACACGCCATAAATATATCTGTCTACTAGTCGGCTAAAGTAACAACTTGCTGAGAATCTTTCTCTTCGTAAATCGGTAACAATCCTAGATATCATAGCTTCCCGGACCGTCTTGCTGAACCATCTTGCTGTCAAGCCCAGTGAAAAGTAACGCTGTTCGAACTAATTGTCAACCAGCTCTCGGCATTATCGATTTCCCGGCGTAACGTCGCGAAACCTAAAACACCGAACGCGCGACCATTCCCCGAACAATTTCGACCGCAGTATTCCTAAACTCCATCCCATTTTCCGGTCTCGTTTCCCCACGAGCGAACCCGAAACCGGGGGGCGGAACGGGCTCTTGTAAATTGCGCTCGACGGCACAACAGTTTCATAGAGAACGCGGGGGATAAATCGAATCGAGCGGCTTCGGGTCCAAACAGAGACGTATGGTCGTTTATCGACATTAAGGCGACCCACCCCTGTTTCCGTTTTTCTCTCTCCCTATCTTTTCCACCCTCTAGATCTGCCATTTCGTATTCGCCGGATCCTCCATCTGCTATCAAATTTATTGCGACCCTATGCCTTGACCCTCGAGGACCCTCAGCTTATTATAATATACTCTTGTTCGTAAGATGTTCCGCAAACATTCGCGGAATTGATCGGTCAATACACACGGTGAATGCAATTAGGAAGCTTGCTCTTCGAATTGCTATAATTTTCGAACTTCAGAGATATCCAAGGGAACGTTTAAAAATATTGATTTGTTTAAGTCTCTGGGTACACCGCGTTGACACTAAACCTGCCAAGCACTAAAATCGATTAAACTGTTTCACCTTGGAAAACTGACAAGACTGTACTTAGATCGTGTACAATGTTTATTGTAGTGTGTTGGGATAAAGAAATTTATTAAAACACTTCCCACGGAAGTGGCTGTGTAATTTTAATGGTTGTAAAATTATTTATATGGAAATTGATTCGATGAATTTGTTTATCCGAGCACATATTCAGATAAAAATTACACAAAATCTAAACAAATAGAGTCCACCTACAGAGTAACTCCTATTTGAATATAATCCTGAACAAGGAAATTTATATGATTACTAGCCACAAATGCATCTTTAAAGTTTCAATAATCGTAAAATAAAAAATATGAAACCGGTCATTTGAACGGCAGATTCAGTGTCAAAAACATCTTCGTTGAACGAACAACGTCTGTCACGCAGCAATTTCGATGAGATAAATGGCGCTAAATGGTTTCGTAGATGTTTTGCAAACGAAAGAAATACTGAATTTTTATGCCCTCCATCTGGCGAGCTTCGAAGGCATCTTCCAAGGTGGTTTTAGGGTTAAGCTTTGCGGGGGCGGAAGGCTCTGTTCGCTTTAGCCTGCGATCCCGTTCCGTTCGGTCTTTCCTCGAGGGACCCACGGTCCATTACTCTCGGCGTCCGCGGTGGGATAAATATTATGAAGACAAAAGATTCCGGCCGGTCCCGTAAAATATGGCGGGATCCCGTGGCCTCGTCGACGAATAACAGAGGGAGAGAGCCAGAAAGAGTGAGGGGAAGAAAGAGAGAGAGAGAGAGAGAGAGAGAGAGGAGCCCTGGCACGCTGCGCCGGAGCCACGTGATAAATTCACGGCCAGCCCCGACAATCTCGCTTTCCAGTGTGCCCGCGATAATGTCCCTTCTTAATTATTTACGGCGATCCCTGGCCCTGCGTCATCATCCGGGAAAATGACCCCGGAAGCTGCTCGGGGCCAACGCGACCCGCCTATCGATTCTCAGCTGTCTTGCCGACTTTTCTGCTGGTGATGGATACTTAATCGTTCTGTAGCTTAATGCTCGTTGGCCTAAATCAGCGTTGCATTTTCATGGGTAAGATGCAAAACAATCGTTTAATGCGTTCGTTACTTGCATCAGTATGCGACGATTTTCTTATTTTACTTAACACTCGGTTTAAGGACCATTAAAAGTGACAAACTTGTGTTACTTCATAAAGATTACACGAATATATCTGTGCAAATTGTTTGCCAATTTTTAAGTCATCTTTACTATATTCGAAGCAATAAATTACCGAGCACTAAAAGCGTTTAAAATGTTTAAGCTTATAAAAATGACGAGACACTTTAGATTTTGTGCAATTTTTATCTCAATATGTGTTTGGATAAGAAAAAATTGTCGAATCAATTTCTATGTAAGTAACTTGATAGTTTCAATAATTGTAAAATGAGAAATATAAAACCGATCATTTCGCCGGCAGTGGTAGGTTTAGTATTAAAGGAAATAAAATTGACTCGTTGACGTTACAACTACGAGAACTGTTGCCAAAGCAAGAGCTGGTAGTGAACGTGTGGATGGTTCGTTAGCCCTTCGCAATCTGAATTTTTGTTCAACTTTGTTCCTAACAGTTCCCTTATCGTTCAAATGATTAAAAGAAGAAATATATATTCTTAAAATATTTAGTTCTTATAAAAATCCGCAGTTTGCCTATAACGATACAAAACGATGAACATTCTGCTTTCCTTGTGAGTCCCCTGTAGAAATTTATAATGAGGGTACATCTTCAAATTTATAAGAATCCGTGAAAGTCTCATTTGCTTTTGCAGTGGGAACGTTCTATATATTCTCTAGACAAAAGTTTGAGATTTACTAACGAGCTCACAATGAAATATAAACTAAAAGAGAGTGCTGGGCACCGAGATTGCATAGAGAGGTGAATATTCAAAATTTATTTAACAGTCTCCATAGGAAGGAAGCATACGTTCTTAGCCGGATTGTCTTACAGGAAAAACTAGTCACCCCAGCGGATGCTGCGATGCAAATCGAGCTGGTCCCATCTCCCGTCGATGTCGCGGCTTCCGGTTTGGATCTCCATCGTTCATCCATTATCCGTCATCCGTCACCCTTCGTCTTCTTCCCGAGGACACGATAAACCTGTTTTGCCCAGACTATAACGTCGGGTGATGTGGGTTATGGTCTGCGACCAGGAAATTCAACTATCATCGTCGCTAATAGAGAAACGTTAAAATTCCTCGACTCAAAAAAGCTGCTTCTTAATCAAAATAATCTATAATTATTATATTTTGTACAATTACTTTTCATTGGAAGTGAAAATCATACGAACTACAAATACATAGTACAGAATATAGTGTGCGACTAGGAAATTCAACTATCATCGTTGCTAATAGAGAAACGTTAAAATTCCTCGACTCAAAAAAGCTACTTCTTAATCAAAATAATCTATAATTATTATATTTTGTACAATCACTTTTTCATTGGAAGTGAAAATCATACGAACTATAAATAAATAGTGCAGGCTATAATGTGTGCTCAAGGAACACTAGGAACAAAATCTTGAGTCTAGACTCAAAGACGTTTCTTAATTAAAATAGTCTATTATTGTCACGTTTCACAATTGTATTTCTAATTGCTACGAAACCACATCCTTTTAATTCGACACAGTTCTCCCGAAATAAGTTATACTGTTCTGTTATTTCCAGGTTTTGCCCGAAACTTTGGGACTTTTATTTTTCTAATGCGAAAACCCTATGATCTAAATGTTAATTCATCAATTTAAATAAAAAAACATCGGAAAATAACTGTTTACCTTATTATTTTATCGATCTTTAACCACTGTGTCAATTTGACACCGAAGGACAGATACAGTTCACGAAATGAAGGACGGATAGGGGTGAAAGAAGGTTTCTCCAAACAAAAATCCCTCTTCTTGTTCTTGAAGACCGAAGAAGCGAATCTCGCCGGCGAGAGAAATTACTACAAAAGCATGAAAAAAACACGGGCAAAATCAGGCTCGCCCACACGCATCAACTATACTACTCCAGCGATACACCTGACGATCTTGAAGCTTCTCCGAGGTAGAAGAACGCGCGTAAGAAGCGAGCCCGATCCGGCTACTTCGAAAGTTTAATGTTTAAAGTCGTTTCCAGGAGGCTCGGCCGGATTTCTCGTGAACCCGTGGAGCGGAAAGACGACGAGGACGAGGAGGATGTTTCACCGTCGACGTCGACGTCGACGTCGACATCGGCTGGTGGGTTTGCGAGCTTGCGCCCGGCCGCGGGGTTAATTGGGACCCCCGAAGCTCGCAAACTCGGCGCCGAAGTCGAGTCAGGAATTACTATCGGGCGAACTTTCCCTCCTCGTCCCCCTTTTTTCTCCGGGTTTTCTTCTTATTCGTTCTCGTTCCGCGCGAGAATCGGAGCAGAATCCGGCAAGAAAGTCGAGGGGGGGTGTGCGAGGCGGGTTGCTCGAAGGGGGTGGTTCTCGCCTGGTAATAATTTCGGACGGCGAATCAGAACCGGCTGCGCGACGGCTGATTCGAAGTAGCCGGGATCCACGATTGGAATAATAAGCTGTATAATTCACGATTCGTTAGAGACCCGGCACCGAATTACCAACCCCGGAGTTCAGCGTCTTCGAGCAACCCCACACCTCTTCGTGAAAACGGAGAATTTTTGTACAGACGTTTAGGATCGAAAAAGCACCCGTTACGACCATGCTCGAAAATCGCGTTCTCGAGATGATCGCCTATACACAGACGACGGATTCTCGTAATTGGGAGAACTTTTACAGGGACACAGGCGATTAAACAATTATTAGGAGATTGTGGAGGGTTGATGCTAATGCTGTACGAGGGTGCTGGTCGGACTTCTCGTCTGGCGGCTTCTGGGGGAAGGGGATGATTGTTAAATATGGATATTGAGGGGTGATTTTGGTTGGCCGTCTGAGGATTCACGTTTTTGATTGTTTCACGGTTGCCGAGGGAGAGGTATTTTAGGGATTTTAGTTATTCGTCAATTAGCAATTAATTCGTACCGTGTTACAAAAAACTCGGAATTGGTACCGATCAAGTCAACATTAACACTAAACCTACGGAGCTGTCAAAATGGCTGGCATGTGTTACTTTATATAAAAGACAAAATTTATATAGATTTTCTGTGATTTTTATAATAGGCGCTTGGACACAAAAATGTATATAATCATTTCCAGTGAAAGCATCATTATAATTTCAATAATAGTTAAATAAGAAACCAGAAAGTTTAGTGTTAAATTAAATTTTATACAAATGAAATTGCAATTTTTATTGCATGCCATATGGAAATCGCATTATGAAAGTACATAGCTGTGTGTATTGTCTCAAATTGCTATGAAGGAATCGATTTTTAATAACTAGACAGCGGATCTGTCTACTGACAGTGACACAGAAAACTTTCTTTCTTGGTATGTTCAATAGGTTTGAAAATTATGTAACAGTATTTTAAAATGCGTTTAATGTTGTTAATGTTTTAAATTATGCCTTCTCATTTTTGTCATAAATGCATCAAATCCGCTATCTATTAATAACTAAGCCAATGCCACATGCACGGTACACGCCTTCACCCCCCCCCCTTCCAGTCACATCTTTCACGTTCTTATAAATTATTCTATTTAAGCGCACTTATGATGTCCCACAAGAAATATCAGCCCGAGAATGCTGTTAGTAGCCCTGCCTACATATATTTGTATACATTTCTGTACAGTTCCATAATTAACGCATCCAGAAAAGGGGGATAAAATCTTGGTCTCCAAATACCTGCATCTATCGCACGAAAATTAGTCGCAAGTAATTCATCCCCACACCGAGCACAGCGGAACAACTTAACCAACGTCTCAACCAAAGACACCCTCATCCCCCGGCACTCGAGTCTCCCAGTCGCCAGCCAGCTCGTCCGCGTTAATATTCCAGCAACCCTTTTATCTTCCTCTCGTCAGCGTCGCGCTAACGCAGAATCCTGGCCGGTCGAAATAAATCACTGCCATCTTCTTTCTCGTCGTGAAGAGGGTACGTCGCGCGGCATTGGGGGCTCGGGTCAGGCCATTCCGCGCGGCCGGGAATGAAGATTCATGGCCCGGGTTCTGTTGTAATTCTTTTCGCTATGTTTCGAGTGGGGAAATAAGTAAATTTCGTCAAGCCGAGAGCGAAAGAAAAAGCGGGCAGATGAAGAGACGAAGAAGAGGAAGCGAGAAGTGGAAGCTGCCGCGTCTCTTAGGCAAATGAGAATTTACCGCTGGGAGCTTTTCCGCAGCCTCTGGCGTGTTCCCCGGGCCGGTTTCGTCACTCCTGCCAACGAAGATGTACGATACGGGAACCGAATTCCGCGCCTTTCGTGCCTGCAGCTCGCGTTTTTCGCGTCACGCGACATCCTGCGGAATTAACAACCATAAACCAGTCATAAGCGCAGGCTCCATCGGGCGCGTTAACCCTCTCCGGGAATTCCTGCTCGCATACTACCTCGTTCCGGTTGCTTAGGCTGTCGGTTATGAATCGTCCAGGACGGGTATTCCGCCCAGGTATCTTTAATAACCGAGCTCTTCTTGTCACGCGATGCTTCTTCTTCAAGGAGCAAAAACTGTTTCGGAGACAACTGTTTGAACGATGGACCCCACCGAGGGATGCACACCGAACGAACAGAGCTGATGGACTTTTTCCGTTCTCTTTCGCAACCCTCCCCCTCCCCCCTCCGTCTATCCACGACGTCCTCGAACCCTCGAAAGATCCCGCGCGTCCGCCAGGTACCAGGATAGCTGACGCTTTTTGCCACCGGGTCACGGTAATAGCCTTGGATCCTGACACACACGTGCCCGAAGTTCACCGTACTCCTATTCCCACCCCCGTACAGGGGAAAGAGACTCGATGGTAGTTTGGGTGTGTCGTAACGGCTAAAAGCTCCCTCAAGAGGTTTAGGATCCTATTTAAGTCTTGATGGCTCTGACGTGACTCGATTCTTTTACCGTAACAATGCTCTATGATTAAACCGCGGTAATTAGTGGATGGTCGGGCGCAAAGGGATTTCTGAATAACAGTGCGTCTGGCGATACAGGACCTTTGTAGAACAGCAGAAACGAAAGAGTAGGTACCTCGGTGCAAAAATTGGGAAAGTTCTGATTTTGAAAATCGTTTGATTTGTAATTAAAATAATCAACAGCATAGAAAAATATGCAGCACTTCAGCGGGTACAGTTTTACTGGAAAATAGCCTTGATTTCTCCGGTAAGGTTTTCAATGGATGAACGAAGATGTACAAGGCGATTTTTGTGACACTTATCCGAGACGTAGTTCCTGGAAAAATATTTGGTACGTATTTCGTATTATTGGTCATTGGCTAGACTGCGGATTTCATGCATTTATGGCAAAAATCAGCTGGTGAAATACAGAACAGTGATGAAATTAAAAGAATCTGAGAGTATTGGTATAGTTGTGTCAAATTGTTAAAATGCTTGAAAGAAGAACTAAATTGTTATTTAGCTCCTGTTTCTCGAAATTACTGCAGAACATTTTTATTTTGCATAAGGTCCTCATTCTAATCGCAACATTTATTCAATAAATCTTGAATTAGTGTACGTCATGTCAGCGAAAACATAAAAGCAATGACATCGTTAAACAGAGCTTGACAAAAGCAGCTCAGAACTATCTTTATGTGCATAGTGGACCCGCGATAATAGTATCATTTCAGGCGTTTAAGGCTCCGCAAACACAAGTGATTCTCAAGAACAATTACTATTATCTCCAAGTTTAACCGTATAGTAGCAGTATAGCATCAGAAAAATTTAACGCGTTGCTCCACTCGCTGTTTCAGCATAAGCACATATTTAAAACCATGAAATCTATCTCATCGTTTCGCTCTTGTCGCTCCACGCGCGTTTATAGCAGCCGGAACGTAAAGGCATCCTTATGGAGACAATATACAGCAGAAGCGAACGAGCAGTAAAATTCGGATTTTTCGGGACTAGCGGCGAAAGTTGGTAGCGAGACGAGTTTCTTGAAATTCTGCTCGGAATTCGAGCGCAGCATCACACCCCCTATTAGCAGAGTTAACCCGATGACGCCGTCCCGTGGACGGGGCTTAACGAGAGTCTGGTGATTCGTGCGTTGCGCTCTCGAAGCAAAATTATGCGATTTCGAGACGTGCTTTGAAGGAAGAATTGCTAGATGAAATTTTTTCGAAAGCGAATCACATTAAAAGTATCGAGATCCATTCGAACCTCGTTGTTCTATGATTAATCCATTAGAGACGACGTTTCTGGACTATACTGACTCCAGCGAATTATGATAAGTACACAGCGGATCTTTATGCAAATAAAAAATTTTGTATCTGAATTACAACAAACTGGAGTGTTGAAGATCGGAACGAGAATCAGTGGGAAGTGGTCGGAATGAGTTTACGGGACTTGCTGTAACACGCGTTTAATGAACACTGAACAATAAACGAATAATAAGAACAGCACACGAAAACGCAGTGACGAGCGCGGAGACGTAACGAAAGATAGCGGTTTAAACGAAGTATAGCGGTTGACGTGTAGAAGCGGTGTTTACAATAGTATCGATAAACGATGACTGCTTCGGTGCGATCAGCTGGCGCGAACCGAAATTCGCGTTCGGCGGATCGTAAAGGAGGGGGGGGGGGGGATGCCGCGTGGATGACATGACGTCATCAGCGTGGCTCCGCGTCGTCGGTGTAACGGCTCCGCCGAGTGTTGATCGGCCGGAACATGGAGTGAAATAGAAATTTATTTTCTTGCTTATTATGCTTATTCGGATGAAAATAATGTAATAGTATTTTTAAATTTGTCTAATGTTGTTAATGTATTAAATTGCACCTACTCATTTTTATCATAAATGTATAAAATCCGCTGTCTAATGGTAAGGTCTGGGTTAGGTCGTCGTACAAAAAGGTTGTGGTTGTACCAAAAGAAAGTACTGGCAGTCAGACTTCGTTCCTGAAGGGCCTGTAGGCTTTGTCTATGGTCGATGATGCAATAGTGTTTCAGAAATCGAAGATTGTACTGTAATAAGTGCTTCAGAATTTTTTTCGAATTTTTCTAAAGTCCAGAAGAAGTCCAGAAAAGTGTAATAGTGTCCTTATCGAGAATAAAACAGTGACAACATCAATAAATTCTTCCAAAATTAACAATAAAATAAGCAGAAATAAAATAGTGAATAACAATGTAGAATCCAATATAAAATACCGAAGCAATTCGATCATCTAACGTTGAAATTTCGCGGTTGCAGGAGCGAAATAAATATCAAACTTCAGTTTCAAATATCGATCAAATTAGGGGCTCCGGAGCGATATTGTCCCTCATTTTTCTGGTAGTCACATATCAAGCCCAGTCATCCGAAATCAGTTTGCGTAGATTCACGCAGGAACGGGGACGCAAAGTCGCCTTCTTCCCGCTTCCTTCCCGTATTTAGTCTGCCGAGAGGAAATTCGTCGTGTAAGTAATATTGCACCGCACCGTCGAAAAGTCCCTTCGCCGAACGCAATATTCGGGAGAATGTTGTCTTAATAATGTCTTCCAGCGCGCGGGCAAAGTGAAATTACATGTGTCTAGCTTCACGGAAGAGTTGCCCGTGAAACCAGACCGACTGCCGCCGTCCCCTACCATCATCCTCGTCATCCGAGTTCATTAGATTTTTTGCGAGCTGTATCGATGTCCTGGTAAAACGTTCATTCGATCCTCTTGTCTCCCGATGGCTTCTGTTTCAACGAAGGAAAACTGAGCGGGGCGATCGGTTTCATTGAACATCGAGAGAGAAAGCGAGCGAAGCGGAGACCATGATCGTTCTTGTTGAACCAAATTATTATTAAATGCGTGCTTAAGTTTCAGTCTTTTTCTTTCATAAATAATGATATAATTTTCGTTCATAAATAATGTCTGATTATTTATAATGGTTATAACCTGTCTTCTTTTTCCGCAATTGTTTGTCTCTGCTATCGATGTTGTCTAACTAACCAGCTTCGTTTGTTAGGTAACATCTGTTATGTAACAGTAGAAAATTGATAAAAAGACTAAAATTCTTCTTACAAATTCATTTAATCTTCCTGTTGCTTTGAAATTTTACCCACTCAATTTTTTCAGTATACTGCGTATCCGAAAAAAAAAATAAAAATTGCCTGCATCAATTAGAGAGCACAGAAAACAAATAAGCACTCATTTTTAAATTAGAAAGCACAGAAAACAAATAAGCAGTCATTTTTAAATTAGAAAGCACAGAAAACACATTAACAGTCATTTTTAAATTAGAAAGCATAGAAAACAAAAAAACGTGGTAATAAGCAGTCACAAAAAATTGAAAATATGTTTCTGAAATCTTGTAATGTTTTTTTCTCGCTTGAAAGTGCACTCACTTTCGTCACAAATCCATAAAATCCGCAGTTATCAGAAATGTATAAAATCTATAGGCTATTTAATTCTCAGTTGATTAGCCAATGAAACAGTGACAACACGTGCATTGATCTATAGAGATCATAGAATCGTCCCCGCAGCAGTATACTGTCATTACACGAAGAAAAGACTGCGTCAGAGCATGAGAGCGTTAAGTAACAATGTTATACAGTCATGTTAGCATGACGGATCATTACAATCTACCAGTGCAGGCGGTACAGTATGGTCGCTCTGGTATCGCGTGGTGATTTTCGCATGGTCCGAGGGGTGACCGACAATTGCCTGATAAATTTCGCGATTCCCAGCGATAAAACCAGCGGCCACGGTCTCGAAAGGAGTTGCTCTCGGCTTAAGGAGGCCCGCATTAAGCACTGATAAGAGCAATACACCTGGACACGCTCGGTTCCCGCAAGGAAATATCGTCGAGCAGCATTCTTCCGTCGTGATGAAAGATTTGCGGCGACGGGGAATATCGCGTCCGCGTCCGCGTCCCCGTCAACGTCGCCCGGACAGTTTAGATCGCAGATAACGCGGGGACAGTGGACGCAATCATCGTGAAATCGGCGAATCTTTTCCTAAACACCGCCATTAAGACCGCTATCTGTTAACACATGACTTGACGCACCCCGGGAATCGATGTCGCCCATCGTTCGCGAACGTTTTCGTTGTTCGCGGGTCGTTCCTTTCGCCACGATAAGCACCGTGGAGGCTTTCAGGCTCGAAAGGCTCCATCCTCTTGTTCGAAAAAAAATAGCTAAAAAAACCTTTAACGCTGATCCTCGGAATTATGGAGACAACTCTGGATGGGGTTTTTTCTTTTTTGATGACAATTCTGCCGGCGACTTTCGATAAAAGTTACTTTTACATGGGGAAGATTGGTGCTCTCGAGGAAAACATATTTTACGGGTTGGTTCTCGGTTTTATAAAAAAAGCTATTCATCCTTTGGTCACGGAGTGTAACAACATTTTGGATTGATCCTTTTACTATACAAGTATAAAAATTAGTCAGGAAATCTTTAAGCCCAGTACACAGGGTGAGTCACCTAACGTTTGTACCTCACAAACATTATTGTTGTTTTCAAAGATACGTCAAATGTCTGAAGGACAAGGCGAATCATCCAATGAGATCCATACAATGCCGTAAAAATATTTATTTTCGTTATTTTTTTTTTAGAAATGAAGGTCATCTTAATTTTTTTAAAAACGTGATCACCCCTTCTTTAAAGTCCTACGATGATAACTTCTTTCTTTAGGAATTCAATGACTATAATTACTCAAGCTCATTCAA
Source organism: Lasioglossum leucozonium (assembly GCA_028454225.1). NCBI lineage: Eukaryota > Metazoa > Arthropoda > Insecta > Hymenoptera > Halictidae > Lasioglossum > Lasioglossum leucozonium. The sequence goes on along the minus strand of CM052205.1, from coordinate 12,070,988 downwards.
GGTCACAGTCAGAGTATTTAAGAGAGGGTGGTCCCGTTTAAAAAATGGAGACAACCTAGAGATCTCTAAAGAAGAATAACATAAAAACAATATGGTATCGTGTGAGCTCCATTGAACCATTCAACTTTGTCCTTTTTGATGTACCTTTAAAAACAATAAAAATATTTAAAGTGCAAACGTTAGAGCTGACTCACCTGTATACATCTCGCACATGTTCCTTCACCAATATTTTACATTGAACAAAGATCGAGCAGAGATGAGGCAAGAGACTTGTCCCGGCGCTATCCGCGTACTAAAGAACAGGATAAAATGATTTCAGGCCCTCTGGATTCACCAATCTCGCAGGAAAAAAATATTTAAACCTCCCGAATCCGAGCGCAGTGTTCTCGTTTCACGTATCGGCGCGGCGCGACGCGGCGTCCCGTTTCACAGGAGCTTATGAAATTTTCGAGTCGGTACTAGGGATCATCTAACAAACAGCCGATCAACTAGCCTTTAATTCGCCTCGGCTGGCTGTGTAAACTCTCTTTCGCCCGGAGACAAATCGGTCTCTCTTGATCGTTCGTCAGGGATGAATGCGGATCGAGGGATCGCCGGGGTCGCCGGTTAATGGAAAGTAAGATGGTACAAGCTCGCGTTCGAAGGTCTTCCCGAAATCGTGGTCTCTTTAATCGTGGCTTTACCCCGTCTTTCTTTCTCCCTGTCTCTTCCGGTTGGCTCAATCGCCACCTCGACACCGTCCCATCCCCCTCGAGCTCGAGACCAGCTATTTCAATTCTCTTCGTTTTGCTTTTATTCTTACCTTTTTCGCTCTTTCTCTGTTTCTTTCTCTGTCTGTCTCTCTCTCTCTCTCTCTCTCTGGTTTCTGGTTCTTCGCCCCTTTCTCTTTCTCTCGTTTCCTACTAAATCACCGGCAGCTTGATATCCACCGACAGCCGATATCAGTCCAAGATACCAGCCGGTTACCTTCACCCTCGACCAACCCTCTCTTCTCCACCCACAGCACTCCCGATACTTAACACTTTCCTCCTTTCCACCCCCTACGACCTCGCTTCAGACTCGCCTTGAATCTTCTCTCGCTGATTCGATACTTCGATTAGTGGGATTGAGATTGTTGCGCGGTTTTTGATTCCTTCGCTCTCGGTCGTTCGGGCTCTCCCAGCTGTTATTCCGCGAGCTACGTTCACAGTTCGGGCTCTCCTTTCTATTCGATCGTATTCCTGTTATCCATCAGGATTCCATCATGTTCTCTGCGACGCTTCTACCGATTATCTTGGAGTATATTTTCATTCGTTATTACTCGTTCAATGTGAATTACAAGTAACGAGGAGCTTTACTAAGGTAATTGTTTGATGGCGGTAGTACATAGAACTGTAGCAATTACTTCTATTCGCCATTTCAAGATTCCGTTCGGGTGAAATGCACATCTAGCACGGCACTGTATGCTCCAAAAATTTGAAGTAGATAGCTGCAGCAGATTCTGAAGTAAAAGGGAGCACGAAGTTGAATGTTCTTCTACACACAACATGGCCCCTTAACACTGAACCTACCGAGCACCAAAAATGGCTACTATGTGTTGGCATAAAAAATTGACACATTCGAATTTATTCGGATTTTGTGCGATTTTTATTTTAGTGTGCGTTCAAATATGAAGTTGAATAAGATGTAACTTTATAAATTCAATAATTGCAAAATACAAAATCTGCAAACGGTCGTTTGACCGGTGATGGTAGATGTTGAACTTTTTGTTAACTCCTTAAAACTCCGTTCACAAATAATTACGCGTCGCGTATATTATTATAATAAGTTTATTTGAACAGTTAACAAAACGAATATAAAAGAAAAAGAACTAACACGTGGTGTCACGTCGATTGCTCGGTCGGAACTGGGAAGAGACATCGATCGAGATTAAACAATTGAATCGCCAAATCGCAGGGCGTCTTCCTATTGGCTACCGTCGAGGCATAGAGTATGAAAAAGCTTACATTTCAACAGTAGATTTAGTGATAATCTGATGGACTAACTCCTAAAAAAAAAAACAGGTGGTTATAATAAAACCTCGAATACGGTCGCATCAAATGCATCATACGCGTGATGCGTTAACTCCATCTATAGCAAGCATTGCGATTACTCGACCATAAACGGCGGAGTCGCGCCTGCCAGCGGAGAAAACAGCCGGCCAGCCGGAATCTCCGATACAATTCCCTTAATCCAACGAGGGAGAACCGCGCCAGGTTCTTTCAGTGTCGCGTGCCGGCCACGTCCGCGTCGTTTACGATCATCGTAACGACGCTATTAAAGTGTCGACTGGCCGGTGTGCTCGGTTGATCATTACTCGAATAGCCGGTCAACAGCATAATGCTGTCGCGCGTCCGAGCGACATTACATTAACCCAGTTCGAATTGATCTCACGTGGCCGCGGTGTTATTAGGTAATTTAAGGCGAGATAATTACGTAGCCGGTATCATCCTCTGCCATTCAGATACCGCGAACCGACACAGAGGACACGATCCCGGGAAATGCTCGATTATGTTGTAATTTGACGCACCTACTCCCGTCAAAATACAAAGTTACGAGATCAAAGTCCGCCGAAACGGATGGAAATTATGATACTATTCAGGATCAAGAGCGATTGACAGATGACGGTTTAACTGTTGCATTGACAACCAAATCGATCAGCTATTTTAACGCTGAACCTACCAGTGCCAGTCAAATGACCGTTCTCTAGTCTTTTATTTTGCAATTATTGAAACTATAATTATATATATTTCCTTACTCAAGTTCATATTGAAATAAGAGTTTTGTAGACTCTAAACGCTTAACGCTAAACCCTCCAAGTATTAAAAGCGATTAAAATGTTTTAAAAATATAAAAATGACAAGGCTCTATTTATTTCTATTTCGTGCAAATTTTTTTGCCAACATGTGCCTGGATAAAAGAAAATGTATCGAATCAATTTCCATGTAAATAATTTTACAACTACTGTGAGAATAAATACGTTTGTTCGTGTACGCAACGTTTATTGCGGAAAATTGCACAATTGACGATACGATACATAACTATTTGCAGAGTACTTTAAACACGACCACGACTACGATGAAATGACTAAAACGCCTAAAGCTCTCGACTATCGCCTACTTTACAATTTCCCACTACGCGACTGTTCGACTACTGATTGACGTTTTGCTAATCGCCTCGACTTTTCAACTAATCCCCGCGCCGTCCGATTGCTCTGTTTTATAAGGCTTCTTTGTTCAATCGCCCGGGCCAACGGCCGCATCGTCCTCGCGTTTTTCCGCGCGATCGGCAAAACAGCGCACAACAAGTGTGATTGCCACACGCATGGCTGACCCGCAAGACACCCCACGAAGGTGATGTGCGTGGCAAGGCTCGCTATTGTAGTCAACATCTTCTGGCTCTCGCGTCCACGGAACTCGATTTTCTTTCTTACACACACGCAGACATGCATCCAACTACACTATTAAAATTACACAGCTACTTCCACGGGAAATGTTTCAATAAACTTCATTATTTCAGCACATACTATAATAAAAATTGTACACGTAACTAAGTAAGTAGAGTCTTGTCGTTTTTGTAAGATGAAACATTTCGATCGATTTTAGTGCTTGGTAGGTTCAGCGTTAATGCTCTACTAAAATAGAAACGATAAATTTAAGTAACAGTGTTCAAGATGATGAAGATTAATGTTATTTTCGGAAGAACAATTTTCGAAGGAACGACAGTAAATATAGATCCCCATGGAAGCGGAGAAATATCAGAAACAATTTCGGCGCCGGTTCGGGTCTGCTTTAACAGCGGTCGGACTCTCTTTTTTCCTGGTCGTCGTATTAATTCTGGAACAATACTTCCAGCCTGTTTCACCACCGGACAGATACAGTGTTTTTTCGTTTTTCTGTCCTGGCTGGTGCGCGAGCGATTCGACACGGACACACGGACACACAAAGCCAGCCAGGACAGACAGACGGACCGACAGACAGACAGACACACAGAGACAGGAATCGCGCGCGCATCACGCGCTCCGCACGGATGCTTGCCAAAAAGCCCTCGGCATCCTCTTTTTCTCGTTATCTGGCCCGCTAGATCCAGAGTGTTCCGCGAAAATGGCATTCCAGCCACTCGACCGTGTCCCTCCAACCCCCCTCCCCCGCTTCCCGTACTCTGGAAACTCGCCCCTCTTCTGCACCCCCGGCCGCTCTTTCGCAGGGGAGAATGCCGGGCGCATTAATTTTTATTACGACCTTTTTTTCATTTGCCAGTGCCCGGTCCACTCCGCGCCCGCCACCGTGCACCGGACAACAATAATTACTCCCCCGTGCAATTATAATGATATCTAATGAAACGGCGCCGACGTACTTTGGCGCGCGTGGCACGAATGGGACGCGATGCGTCGCGACGCGCAAGCGAATGCCGCCCCCGCCTTTTCAACGACGCGCTTTTAGTTGAGCGACCATGCTACCCCCGGATCGGCAGAGAGAGGGGGAGAGGGAGAGAGAAAGAGAGAGAGTCTTCGAGGGTTAACGCCCTGCAGAATCCGGCTGCGAGGGTTTCGAACTCTGAGTAAGACGGAGCTCAGCAGCTGCGGATTTTTAAAGCCGAGAGCCCTAGAAAAACTACCCCCGACAGTGATCTTCGATTCGGACCGTTGACGAGCTTTTGTGGTTGTTCGCTCCGGTTATTCGAGTCAGTTCTCTATACAATAGTTGGGTAACCTGTCCAGTGTATGAACATTAATCGTATCGATCGAAAAAATAACATTCATTCGAGACGGTCTTCTGGTCCGAAGCTTCGGAAATGTTTTGTTCTTAGGTTTTGCAGACATTTTCTATTAACCCTTATTTAAATAACCAAAATTCACTACGGTCGTCAATAACAGGCTCAACAATCACCATATGGGGTTTCGTGTCTCGCACAATAACAACTAGTTTTCTTATGCCCTCTACGCTGACAAACGATAAATGTTGGAACTAGATCCACGAAAATTATCAAATACAAATGTCTAACGAGTTGTGTTTGTAATGCTGTGACTACCGACGAAATATAATGACGACGTCATGATTCACAGCTCACCGAAGACTAGACAAAAAAAAAAACCCATAAAATGCAATGTCTGTAATCTGTACCCGCCGTTTAAGGCACGGACAATTATATATGTACCTCATAAAGGGCACTTCGTCTTAGAAAGAAATATTAGATCGAGTTGATCAATCGAAAAAACGCAATCTACAGCTTTGACAAAATTCACACGAATTTAGGAGGAATTTCTGGATCTTAGAATGTATTCCCGTGGGAATTTTTAAACAATTGGGGACTCAAATTAAAGATAGTGGATGGTACTTTATCATAGGGGCGTTTCGATTTAAAACGAACACGAAAGCACATGGAAAAACAATAGAATCCTATCGTCAGCTCAAACAATATTGACTCGATAACATTTTTTAACAAAGAAATAGAATCATAATGTTTAAAAGAAAAAGTTCGAAATCGTGTCGAAGAATTGCTTCATTTTCGCAGCCATTAGCTCGATGTGATTATCGATTTTTAATATTTTATAGAGTAATTGATCTTTGGGTAAGAAAATATTATAAATCGAGAATCACAACGATTGTCCGGGTCTCACCACGTGGAGGTTGCTGCGAGGGAGACCCACCCACCCACTTAGCGTTTCTTTATCGTCCCACCCGACGAAAATTACAAGATTGCATAATTACAAAATACAAAAAAAATTCCTTTTAGATGTATGTACTCTTCTTAGTACACATTTGTCAGTGTTCTATTTTTGACCACTGTACAAACGAATAGCAAGAAGAGCCTAATTGCAAGCCTACCCGCCGAATTCTTAACCTGCCTAGTGTCTCAGCTAATTTTCCTTTTGCATGCGCATGCATATGCTTTTTGCATATTTTTTTCAATTGGATCACTTTTTGTGATTTTGAGTTTCGTTTTTATTTGTATTTTTATTTATTTTATTTCGTACTTGACAAATATATTTGTAAATTTACTTTTGTTTTATTTTTTAACCACTGTGATTTGTTATGAGACTAGAGGGTAGCTACCCTAATTCACTTTTTGTGATTTTGTGTTTCTTTTTTATGTAATCCCATTTATTTTGTATTTAACAAATATTTGCATATTTATTTTTGTTTTATTTTTTAACCTCTGTGATTATTTTATGGGAGTAGAGGTTAGCTAACCCAATTTTGCTAAAATGAAAATACAGACGCAAGATGCAACACAAATAACAAACAACACCAACATGCAACCATGCACACATACCAATTGACATAATACAATTTCTACATCAATCACAAACTACACAGCTGAAGTCGTGCGATCATTCAAATTCTTCCCCTTCTGAAATCATCTGGAACAAACTTAATTTTGTATTAGCACATGAAAAAAAATATAAAAAAATAACACCCCCGAAAAATAATTGTCCACTCGATATATATTTCAAACAAACCCGCGAGTGGACCAATTTCTCGCAACGCTAATTGACAAGGTACGTATTGAACCTTTCAAAAAAACAAACGCGACCAGTGCACTATTTATTCGTGATGTTAATTGAACAAATACAATATGGAAAACTCCCGTGCACTTTCAGTTTCTTTGTGCGCGACTCTAAATGGAAACGCGATAGCAGCCTTCAGAATTTATGGGGGAGGAAAGCAAAGCCGAATCATTATTTCGCAACGCTAATATACAAATAGTAAATAATAAAAATCTCGAAACAAACGCGAGCAGTGCATTATTTGACGCCACGCTAATTTATTAAATTCGATATAAAAAAAAACTCCCGTGCACTTTAATTTCTTTATACGCAACACTAAGGGTCATGCAATGGCTGCGAGTATTCAGGGGCAGCCATACCGGCTACCAGGGGCAGTCGTCTCAAGGTGCAGTGCGGCATTGTGATTTGTCGGAACGCAGTTACGATGTTTCGCGAGCTATTAATTTATTCGCGGCATGCATTAAAAATGGCAAAGTCTACTGTTGGGGAGGACCCGTTCCTCCATTATCTCTCTTTGCCATTCTCAAAAACGTTATATAAAGAAATTCTGCTGTCAACGTTAATTGCAAACCGTTATGTTTCTCCCGCATCTCTAATCGAAACGAAGTAGAGGCGTAGCGAGATAGTTAGCGACTGGGTTTCCAAGCCCATAGAATCAACCCCGGATTCAGACGCTATGACACCATCCACCTGCCTGGACGTCGTAACGCCAGGACAGATGCGCCCCTTCGCTCAAAACGTTATTCCAACTCGCGAGTATACACTCCACGAGCTGGCCGCTTTGAGTATAGGCCGAAGCCTAGTAACGCTGGCTTTTTCAGCCAGAGATAGTGCCACGCGGTCACGAGCTGCGAGATCGCCTACTTGAAGAGTAGGTGAGATCTCCACTAATCTCGCTCCAGACATTCTCTACTTTCATTTCAATTTCAGCAAATGCAACCCTAATGCAACCCGTTCTGGTTTTCTCGGATACCTAATAAAAACGAAGTAGAGGCGTATCGAGATAGCTAGCGACTGGGTTTCCAAGCCCATAGAATCAACCCCGGATTCAAACGCTATGACACCATCCACCTGCCTGGACGTTGTAACGCCAGGACAGATGCGCTCCTTCGCTCAAAACGTTATTCCAACTCGTGCTTATAAACTCCATGAGATAATCCACGAGCTGGCCGCTTTGAGCATTGACGGAAGCCTAGGAACGCTGGCTTTTTCAACCAGAGTTGGTGTCACGCGGTCACGTGCTGCGAGATCGCCTACTTAAAGGGTCACGGTGCTACGAGATCGCCTACTTGAAGGGTCACGTGCTGCGAGATCGCTTAGTTGTAGGTCAGATCTCCACTAATCTCGTACAGACGCTCTACTTCGATTTCAATGTTTTTTAAAAATCCTATTCATAATACCGAGCAACGATAACACCGATGCAATAAATTAAATGATATTAATCGAAGTAGAGGCGAAGCGAGACAGCTAGCGACTGGGTTTTCAAGCCCATAGAATCAACCCCGGATTCAAACGCTATGACACCATCCACCTGCCTGGACGTCGTAACGCCAGGACAGATGCGCCCCTTCGCTCAAAACGTTATTCCAACTCGCGAGTATACACTCCACGAGCTGGCCGCTTTGAGTATAGACCGAATTAACGATCTAGTAACGCTGGCTTATTCAACCAGAGATGGTGCCACGCGGTCTTGTGCTGTGAGATCGCCTACTTGAAGAGTAGGTGAGATCTCCACTAATCTCGCTCCAGACATTCTCTACCCCAAGTGTTGTCCAAACGCGTGCCGAGCTACATTACCAACGATTCAACAATTTAAAAAACTAATTGATTTTTAATTGAAACAATGTTCGTCTAATCTCTCCCGTCGTACATTCGTTTAACATATAGTAAATATCTAAACTAATTATGCTACAGCTATCGCAAGGATGTTGGCCTCCAAATGTGGAACCTCGACAAATGTAGGCGCTTTGGGGTATGACGGGCGTGATAGCCGCGATCTGGTTTCTGCAGGTCTATCAGGCCCGTTCATGCCTATGGAAATTGTAGCCAATACCCTCCAGAAGGTGTCACGCTAGCGACGTGATTCTGAGTCACCAGTCCACTATTATATACTCGCTCGTACTCAATGAGAGCGCTACGTCAGGGAGCGGGGCACCCGCCGTGCTCACCAAAATAATACATGCTATCACGTAAGTGACTGCACAAAATAATACCGAACCCGGCGGGCGGTCTTTAACGGTCAAACAGGCTGCGAGATATCGGTTTCATCTCCACATGACACATTTTGGTTTGTCGAAAGTTATTAAAACTTTCAACAATAGGGTACTGGCTACTGGCAAAGTCGAGTAGCCAAATCACTAATTTGCGATAACTATCTACATGAATCTTGGTTAACAATGGATACCAGCTAAACAACGGGTAGATGGAAAATGTACCATTCAATGCACTCTGCCCGATACCACATCAAAGCACCGGAAGCGTGATCGATTGATCCATTTTGCATCTATAACATAGGTGTGACTCTACTCTAATATGAGGGAATTATTAAAAAAAAAAACTCCCTCAACAAGTGACTCTACTGCTGGATCCTTCTATTAAAAGGGAGATGGAGGATCGCTTACAAAAGAGATCGTTACAATCGTGCCCGGCTGATAGTAATATAATTACGGCGCGGACCTGCCGGTAAAGCCTCTGAGTGTCGCAAGGGCCTCAACATCGAAGGCCCACGTTGCCTAAGCACGGCCAGATTGAGTACGCCTTGTTGAGGCCCAAGACCTCGCCCAATTCTCTAGCAGGTCGAGCTGTACCATCGCCAGCTCTCCGATTACCCAGAAAAAAGGGTACGCGAAAACTATCCGTCAATCGGACTTGTAACGATCTACGAATAATCATTTAATTTAAAAATTGACTCGAGAATACTATATGCAAATAATATTGCACCCATGGAATAAAAGATCGATCCATCTCCCTTTGTTTAACCTACCCTACCTACCTACAGCTTAGCAAAATACGAAAATATTTACTCGCGACGCGGGTCTCGCTGGATTTCCCCGAAAATCGAGCGGTACCAGAAATTCGAATGCTTACCTGAGAAGCAGGTGGAAATCAACGAGCAAAGCAAAGCCAAGCAATAAAATATCATTTATAATTTCATATGAATTATAAAGATAATCTGGCTAAAATTCTAGAAAATCTACCTGAACTGTGAAAGTATTGTTATGGCAAACCATGAACTTTAGAAAAACAATTTTAAAAAAATTTCACGAAAGATATACATATAAAATGTGCCTCTAACTTCTAAACACGTTCACGAACGAATTTTAGAATACATGGAAACAAGGGTGGCTAACGTATAAACGGAAAGAGGAAGTCCTCGTCGAGACAAGGTTACCTTCAAAATATTAATTACGAACAAATAAATTAGAATTTGTTTCGAACTATGCGGAAAGTAAAATACATTAAAATGAAACATATATCACAAATACATATACATATATTTCATATTATTTATTTTATATATATTTTATATTACATATATATTTTATATTATATATTTTTTTATTATTTTATGTTATATCTCAAAAAAATTTAAAGAAACGTGGAAGGGATTGGAGACTTGTATTCCCGGTAAACAATGCCACAATTGCAATTAAAAAATATGTTGGAAGCTATTGTTATAAGAATTAAATAATCAAAAAGTTACATCAATAGCTTTTCAATAATTTGAAAAGTGAATTAATAACTGATGACTATTATTTTTAAATGATTAAATTCGAAAAAAGATATTTAATAATAAAGTTTAAATGGAAAGACATATGTATCGGTACTCACGTCCTCTGCTACTTGAAGAAACTACAACTCGTTTCGTCTGGATATCGACTATTGACCTCGGCTATTTTCTCTCAGGCTCTGTAACAGAAAGAATAAATTCATTAATTTTTCGGTCAATTGAAAACATTGAACATATACTATGTTACGTACGAGTATGTAAGAGTAGAACAAAATAATTACATAAATATTTAAATTACTTAAATAATATTAAGTAACTAAAGAATACAATAATTTAAAGTTTTATATTTTACTTTAAAATATCTGTTAAGAAATAAATGTTCTTGCATAAATGCGCAAAACTTTAATCAACCAAATATGAAATAACTGTTAAAATTAGACTTTCATAACAAAATTAAAGTGTTAATGTACAAAGTTAACTTAAAACAGAAAAGAGATGAATTAAAAATTTAAAGTTCACAAAATAACTTTTATTTATTTAAAGTTTACAGTTTAATTCAAAAGCCGTGATCACGACCCAAGAGTAAATTATCACGAGAAGGCAACACGATTCGAAAATAAATTTAAATAATGAAAACTAAATAACTCGCTAGAACACAGAATTAATTTCAATAAAAATTAAAGTATATAATATTGATTTGTATCGAATGATACAAAACGGAAACAATACACACCATGTAACGGTCCCTGCATTGCGTCGTATATTCTCTGCGTCTCGTTAATAAACGACGCGTTTGGCAAAGTTAGAGGGAGGCATTGAGATAATAAGACGTACGTCCGATCGCTTTGACTTTCACGAATATTATGAAGCTGCTAATAAATTTCCAGTGTTATTGGCGCTACGGTTCGATCAATTAAAAAACCAATAAATAGTATTTAAATAAAAAGTTGTTTAATACGCATACTTTTACAGACGCAAACAAATACATCTTGAAAATGATTCAAAAGTGAATCGAAACGTCGATGATTATTTGATAATCTGCAAAATTGTTTATTGGTTGTTTAATTGATCGAACCGTAGCGCCAATAACACTGGAAATTTATTATTAACATTTTACGATCGATATAACGAAACATATTTATTATGAAGCTGCAATGGGATCCCTGCTACCGATTGACACCGATTACCCCCCGAATAGAGACCGGCGTTTCCGAAGACACTATATACAACGTCAATTAAACCATTGAATAAAGTCTCTAACTAAGCGCAATAAAAAAGAAAGGTAAAAGTACCTGAATGCTATTGGGTTTGATGAAAGGTACCCCAATAAAACAAAAAACCAGTACTGGGATAAATGTATCGATGACCGCGGGTGACTTTTACTGCGGTATTTTTTTCCCAATGAGATTAAAATACGTAAAAAAAAAATATTTTTCCCTAAAATTTGTACAATTCTGAAGATACGTTCGTACTTACATTCTCTGCACCTTCAAACGAATGTCATATCTTTGGACGAATGGATGGATGGTTGTCCCATAGGCTCTGTAACAGGAAAAACAAATTCATTTAATTTGAATCGATCAACCGTCAAACAACAAATTCGAATCAATAGAAAATATACATTTTACGATCGTCCGCACAAAAGTGACAAAAATTCAGCGGGAGTGAACGAGCGCCAGCAGCAACAGAACGTGGGAAGCAGGGAGAATCGAACGCGTATAGATAGATCGCGACGTGCTTCCCGCGGCATTCATAACGCGCGAGATTCAAACCGCAACAAAGTCGAATGTAAGATCAAAATGAAATAAATTAGATTTCTATTGTACAATAAAATACAAATAACAAATTCGTTTAAATTAAATCGATCATCGTGACATGAAAGGTAATTATCAGCGAGAAGGTAACGACACGATTTGAGAAAAAATGTAAACATGTGAAATATACATAAATTTACTTAAACACAAAATTAATTTTAAAAATAATGAAAATGCAAATATTAATATTGATACCTATCGAGAGGATGAGAGAAGAAAACGGTACTCACCACGTAACCATGACCGTACTGCGTCGTACACTTGCACCTTTCTGCGTCTCGATAACAAACGACGCAGTTGACACGATTAGAGAGATACTCGGAGGTGACGAAACGTACGTCCGTTTACTTTGACTTTCGTGTATGTTATGAAGCCGCGCTCGGATCGATCCTTGCGACCGATTACCCTCCATCCCCCATCCCCCACTTACAGACTTTATTCAATGGTATAGTTGACGGTATGTATAGTACGTTTTCGACCATACCAATCCCTATTGGGGAAGGGGATGGGGGGTAATCGATCGCAAGGATCTGACCGCGGCTTCAAAACATATGCGAAAGTCAAAGTAAGAGGACGTACGTTTCGTCACCTCCGAGTGTCCATCTAATCGTGTCAACTGTGTCATTTGTTATCGAGACGCAGAAGGGTGCAAGTGTACGACGCAATACGGTGACGGATACGTGGTGAGTACCGTTTTCATTTTTCATCCTCTCGATAGCTATCAATATTATTTATTTGGATTTGATTATTTTTAAAATTAATTTTGTGTTTAAGCGACTTATTATATTTCATCTGATTACATTTTTTCTCGAATCGTGTCGTTGCCTTCTCGCGATAATAACCTTTCGTGTCACGACGATCGATTTAATTTAAACGAATTTGTTATTTGTATTTTATTGTACAATAGAAATCTAATTTATTTCATTTTGATCTTGCATTCAACTTTGTTGCGGTTTGAATCTCGCGCCCGACATGGGATATCAAATTCTATCGAGAACAGCGCCGTTCTAGAATGTAAGTTCCACAATATTAGTTTTAGTCGATACGGTAGGATGTGATACGGAGTGATACGGGGCTCTAGAGCCCCGGGAATGAGACAGAAAAATACATTGGGTGATTGGTCTACTCTTATACCTCGTCTGTGGTTCTATATACATATAAACTTTCACAATGCATATAATTGACACAGCTCTACGAAACGTATTTTCTAAATTTTCAATATAGATCAACATAAAACAATTGTAAAATGCAACTTTTAATGTTTTCTCTACAATTCCGATAAATTGCAATTTTTTCAAAAATTCCTTTTCACATCATGTAGTAAACTAATTGACCTAACTTCTCAAAAAAGTTCAAATTGTATGGTCGAATATAAAAAAATTCCTCATTTCTTTGAGAGCGTCCGAATATTAATAGGAGTCACTGTGTCTACTGTGTGCCTATAAGCTCTTCTGTAGCCCATTGTACCCGAAGATCTCAGCCGACTGAGATCAGCCCATAGCATTCTCGGAAAAATCCCAATAATTGAATCGCTGCGTGCTTGGCGCCCCCCGAGAAGTACAAAGTGCTTCTTAACACGGGCTCCGAATTAGCCGGCGATACGGTTGATCAAAGTTTCCTGGCGAAACAGATTCGCCTGGCGGAAGAAGAGTCGCGGGTATAAATACATCCGAAGCAGCATCCTCATTCTTCATCATCCTTCCATTTATCAGTGTTGCAAGTTGAAACGAGCGGCCGCTCGAGTGGCTTCCGTGGAACTTTTCTGCCAGCGTCTCTCTATAATTCATGCCACCGCAGCATCTAGGCTGTTTTCAGGCGGACGCGGTTCCTCCTTCCTGGCGATCAAAGATCATCGGAGTGTCTTCGCAAAGGACCAGATCTCCCTGCAGTCTAGGAGTGAGGGTCTTCCGAACGAATTTCACGGGAGTTCGTCTTTGCCCGGAGTGACGGGACGACGCTCTATCACCTGGCCCATCCAGTGGAAAGGAACAGAGAAAGAGGTTTTACAGAGAAGGAGAAAGTTGTGAAGAGTGCTATCCATCGATCAAATTTTCCTCCTGACAGAGTCTTCTTCCGCTCGGTGACTCGTTTCGGATGAGTGTCACGGCCCGGTGATAAGATATTTTCAAAAAAAGCGCTCTGGCTTACCGCTCTAAAACACCACCGCGAAACTACAGCGTGGTCCGGGTATTTGCGGTGGAAAGAGGATTCTCTAGGCTCTCCAAAGTGGAACTCCGAGGATCTTCGAGCTGCTCTGAGAGGATGGAGCAACGGTGATTATGGAGCGCGACTGCTCGGCTAATTAGGTGTTGCGTGATTGTTGAAGACGGTCTCCTATGGTTGAGTCTGTAGGCTGTTAGCGATAGGATAACGTGGCTTGCAAATTGGTTCGAACATAAATTTCGGCTCTTCTATGTCGAGGTTTGAACAAGAAACTGTAATCCAAATTGTGTCGTGTTTGAACTCCTTTCAATCAGAAAAACAACACTAGCATGTTGGTAATAGTTTCACAAAAAAAAAAAATAATGAAGTACAAAAATGTTGTCATTGTTGTCGATGATCGAAAAGTAGATCCAGAATGAAACGTTTTCTTGCCACGTTTGTGGTGTCCTGTTAGAGTTTCTAGCTTCCGAGCACGTCTCAAGGGTCCTCTTTAGAACAGTTGATATCGTTGAAGTGTTGATACTGATCCCAAAAGAGATCGCTGAACATCCTACTCTATACAATATAAGACAATAGTAAACGCTTTTCACACGAGACACTCGAATGAACGCTGCTTGCAAACAAGATTACGCCGGCTAGGGTGCATAACAAAGCAGTCGAACGATTTCTGTTGTTAATAGGATGAAGACTCGAGCATCGCTGGATATATTAATCCCGTTGCACTGATGGCCCTCGAAACGAGGAATCGTCGAGGGGAATTACAGTTACTTGTTGCGTGCCGTTATCTTTGTTATACGTATATTAAATGGTACGCTTCGTTTAAATTACATGGCTTTTCGGACTTTCTCCAATCCAGCTCAGAAATATCGGAGACGATAAGAATTGTGTGAGCAATGACGTTTGGATTTTGCGCAAGTTCGAATTTCTGAGCTTTTGGGGGTCGAACAGTGGCGGAACTACGATACCGCAAGACCCCTCAACGCGGGGGACCAAAATTTTTGCATTTATTATCTTGTAATTTAATTAAAATTATCCCTAATTCAAACAAAATTAAAAGTAAAAAAGAAACATTCTTGCATTTAAAAAATATTTATTATCATGTAATTTAACTAAAATTATCCCTAATTCAAATAAAATTAAAAGTAAAAAAGAAATATTCTTGCATTAAAATAAAAAATATTTTGCAGGGGGGCCGAAAGTTTGTAGTTCCGCCAGTGGGTTCAAATCAAAGATTTGCGATCAGGAGATTGTATAGGGCGATTTAGGTCCACAGGAGATTTCAAAATCAAACTGACGATGAACAACTACGAACAGAAGCTCCCAAAATTAATAAAAATTAATTTTTTACAATTTTGTTCCTAAAATTGTAACTCCAAGGTAGAGGACCCAACCGCACGAACTCGTAGCCCCGAAACCACTTAATGAAAGCCGTATCCAATCACAGAAAAGATCACTTAAGATAGACTCAAAAAATTTTACGCCTCTAACGGGTGATTTCCACGCACGGTGACGCGAATGCGCGATTGTTTGGCGATATTTTTGCTAAAGTGGGACTGTCGCCGTGTCTGGATCAAGTTGCTCGAGGACATCAGCTCGTAATAGCGAGAACGACCGGCCATAAATAGCCGTTGGCATAGTATACGTTTCGCGAGAGCTGTTCGGTGCCGACCATCGCTCCCGGTTGATCGAGTCCGATGTGTGGCCAGGTATTGTGCGCTGCTAATTGACGGATGGGCCGTACCAATCAGTTCCACCGCCAATTATTGTAAGTGGGCAGACAGCTTTGGTTGGAGGGCCATTCGCGCGGACCGGGCCGGTCCGGGCCGCGGCGGGGCGGGCTCGCGATAACGCGAGTCGCGTGGTCACGCTCATCGTTTACGGGCTAATCAACGATCCGTTCGAACGGAGTCGAGAGTTTTATCGTTACGGCGTTACGCAGCCCGATGGAAAATCTGCGTGGGATCGGTCGATTGAATCCCATGAATTTGGCAAACGCTGCTTACTTCGCGGAAGGATACCTTTTTGCGAAACGCTTCTCGCGAGCGAATAACCACTCCGAACACAGGAGTACACGAGTACAGTGTCAGCGCGTAATTAACACTAACCCTACCACTGCCATGTAAATGTCCGGTTTTAAATTCTTCCTTTTGAAATTGTTGAAATGATGAAGTTGCTTACATGGAAATTCATTTGACAAATTTTTTTATCCAAGCAGATATTGAAATAAAAATTGCACCCATAGCTTTGTCATTTTTCTAAACTAGAACATTCTACTCGCTTTTACTGTTCGGCAGTTTTTAAATTATTAGAACTACTTTATGAAAAATGTATTTACTAGCTATTTCAAGGATAACGTTGTCCACGACGGTGCTAAATGTAATTTTGCAATTTGCAGATGTCAGTAGTCTTTTCAAAGAGCTATGATAATTATTAAGCACCAGGGCGGTCAAGTGACGTAGTTGGCAATGGCTGAAAAAGGGGTTCGTGGCATAATCGAGAACAGAAAGGTAGCTGTTGTCTGAGACGCCACGCCGCCGGTTCGCGAAATAGATAATACCAACAGCGAAGAAGCGGCCGCGGCGTGAAGGCGCCGCGCCGTCGATTACGTGTTTCGGTTTCCGCGAGAATTTCCCGAAAACGTTTTACTAGCCGTTCGACGGAGGATCGATTCAAATTTCCCGGGGACTCGCATAACACCCGGACGTCGATTCGGAAAATTGAATGATGCGCGCGCAACGCGGGGTTCACCGTCCTTCCAAGCAATTTGCAACTTTATGCTGGAGGATCCGCGGAGGTACGGAGTCGTAAATACAAATGGAAAGGAAATAGGGACTCCTGTTGGCTGACGGCGAGTTTTCCCGCGCGTTTTTTTACGTGTGCTCGCAACGAGAGTCGCTCTCTCTCCTTTCGAATCTCTGTGCCTCGGGGATTTACGCGTCCCTGTACAAGCCGTTCCAAAAATTGGCTACTAAACCAACTCTCTCGAAGCAACCCCATCTCGCCATAGGGGATGCTGCTCACAGCTTACCCCCGCAGTTATCCCACGCTCTTATTAAAGTAACTGAAACGCAACGATGCGCCGTTGCATAAGTAACGCGGCTTGCGAACTTCCGGCGACAGGCGGCTGCAACGTTCAAGCTGTAGCACACCCCGAGAATGTCAATCCCGGCTTACGCTAAATTTCAAATTGGCTGTAACCAGGCGACTCGCGAGACGATTAAATCTCGAGCTGTCGCTTTCGCTGGGAAAACCGTTTGCTTAAATCTTCTGTCCAAGTGATGCAATTTTCGGATCGAGTGTCAAGTCGGAAAAAAGCGGATTCTGCGTGGAACGACCTGTTACTTTCATCGGAAAAAGCGATTGCAAACGGTGCAATTTTGGGATCGAGCGATGCGAATTTACGGAAACGATTTATTGCACAAGAATAAGTTGATATTTCGTTCGGTAACACGTTTTCTGTAATCTTTCACAAGATTGTGAAATATTTTTGGCATGTTCTAATTTTACAGAGACGATTCAATTGAACTTTAAAAATATTTTCTTCGTGTCGCGAGCGATTTCGTTTCCAGTAAATTATGTCATTCATCGGGACCCGGTTCGTTCGAACAGCGTACGAGAATTATTTTACGATTTTAGCATATTTGATGTCACGAATTTGCAAAGATGATTAAATTTGGAGACTCTGTTGTCCAGTCTTCCGGGAGCACGTTTGCCCCGAACTGCATATGAAAATTATCTCATAATTTAAGTAGATGTTACAAATGTTGCTCCTCTTGTCGGTAAAAATAGTTGCGCAAAACATCACTCCCGTTGATATTTCATCCATTCTCGTTTCGCAGTTCCATTTAACAAATTGTATTTTATTCCGAATTTCATGTTTCATGAAGATATAAATTATATTACGACAGAATTACGGAGAAACGAAACATCCCATGGTATTAAAAGAGAGAAAATTAATGGATTTTCAACTGAACGTTCCGGGACGAAGAGAATAAAATCAAGTGCGGCTTTATTGTCTAATATAACTGTTCTGCAGAAATGATTCGCAACCCTTCCGAGAGATACAACTTAAGGGTAAAATTCTGTGTTTTAATATCAGATTAGAAAATGCATTTAATTTTCGCGTGTACTGCAATCTATAGAACTATGCCACGTCGCTTGATATTAGACTGCGGATCTTTATGCAAAATTAAAATTGATCTACTTTAACCCTTATGTCTATAACCGGCTACCCGGGTATCCAATTTCTCTTTGAAACTTCTTTAACATTTTTGTTGATAAATATTGACATTACTTTAGATTTTATGTATTATATAGAGTTTATAAAACTATAAATTTTGATGATTGACATAAGGATTAATTTTAAGACACGGGACCTACGTAGACATTTATGTATTTTCTTAATAATTTCAATCGGTAGGAAATAATAGATCAGTATCTCTAAATTCCTTAAATACTTTTACTGTTCTGCGCTTGATTTATTCATTTTTGTCATAAATGCATAAAATCCGCTGCCTAATCGTCCAGTGTAAAACCTACGTAACAGTTGCCGGTAGGTAAGTAATGTGTTGAGGTGAAGATGCCAATTTGCGCAGGTAGGTTAATAATTTGATCAGCCACGGTAATTAACAATAAAGCTAGCAAGCTCAAAATATAGAAGTGAGGAGACTGAATCCAATTAAACTTTGTACGGTTTTCATTCTGACGTGTGCGCTGAAATAAATAAGTGAATTCGCTGGTATCCTGCGAAAACGCTTTTCTAATTTCAATAATTGTGATATCGAAAACCGATCCCTTGATTGCGGTAGATTTAGCATTGAACTTGAAAAGAGAGAACGTGGAATTACTCGATGGGAAAGGAAGGGTATGCAGAGGGAATAGGTTTTCCTATGGACTGTACTCTGTTCGAAGGGATCGATTGCTGCCAGTTATCCTGATCGGTTCGACGTATGTACGTTCCTCCCACGAAACGATGGCCATTCTGGCGCGGGCTCGAGTTTACTTTCCGTTTAGCGAGCATGAAACGAACATTACAAAATGAATGGGCCGCGGCTGCGCAATCCGGCCACGCACGTCCCTGCGTGACCATGTAATGAAAAACAAACATTCGGCTACGGTAAATAGAGCCCCGGCACGGCGTTATGGGGGTGAATGTGCGCCCCGCGCAATAATCCCAAGCGCTATCAGCTGAAAGGCTAACATAGGGCCGACGATTACGCGATGGAACGCGGCGGCACCGCACTAAGAATTTCATAAAACACGAACCCTCTCCGCCCACGCAGTCCGACCATACTGCGAATAAACTCTTAAAAACATTAGGTCCGGCTACTGCTAACTGCGCCCACTCGAAACTTCAATTTACCCTCTGATAACACCTCTTTAGGGACTCAACTCAGACCTTTTTAACGGTTACTCTGTTCACGACATTTCACGTGTTATAGTACTCTGCTTTATTTCTATTCGTTTAGCCGCAATTTTCTCACGTTTGTTAGCCGTGGTATTTAATGTATTCATACGAGACAAGTCGGTTTTTCTATTGAAACAGATGACGATTCGATTTAATTGGTATACAATGAGCATAATGAATTTCTACGTTTGTGGTAATTTACGTAGAAAATATTGTATCTTGCATGAAGACCGTAGTCTAGTCATTGGTAATTTTTTTATTTTTCTAGACAAATTTTGAGAAAGTTGGAGCAAATAAAATCTTATTTTCAGTGGTAGGAGTCTTTATAGATCTGACATAAATAACAACCGTATTAAATTCTGTAGATTTTTATATTCTCGCATTTTTTTTTTTAAATTTTCAGAAGTTATAAATGCATACAAATCCGCAGTATAGTCATTGGGACTACGGACATTCAATGCAAAATAAAAATATAATAGATAGACAGCGGATCTTTATGCAAAATAAAAATTGTCAGCATCGATTGCAAGAAGAAATCATATATTGACAACTTCAATTTATTGAATTTTCCAATAATTTTGAATTTCATTAACTTAATTTTCCTATAAATGCATAAAGATCCGCTGTTTAAGAATAGACTTTCTCCCTTCAATGATTCTAATAAGTTGAAACCAATACATTGGTAGTATAAAAATTCTCGCCATATGTCTACTGCTTTAAATTGCATCAGCGATTTTATCATAAATATATAAAACCTGTAGATTATTTATCATCATTTTCAAACATGTTTTTCAGGGAACTTTCACTGGACACCTTCGTGTGTCAGAACAGGAATCAAATTCAATGATTGCAATATGTTAAGCAGTAGCAAAATTATAGTAGAATATACACATGTACGTACATGCAAGTATAGTAGAAATTACACATTAAAAACATTTGAATGTCGTGGAAACAACCGGGTACTCAAAACTTCACACGCCGCCAGTACAGCACGAAGTAACAGGAATGTACAGAGTTGCAACATAACCTAAAGAGAGCAGCAGAGATTAAAACAAACATAAGCACATTATATCACAACAGGTGCAAAGCGACAACTAAACACCGCAAATTGGCAAACAAACGACCCGAACAAGAGACCAGAACAAGAATAAAACGAGTACAAGTACATTACAGCGCGGGCACGTCAAACTCGTTTGCAACCAACGGTCTCGTTAAGTATTATAAATTAATTCGGGCGCCGCGATAAAAAAAATAACTCGAAATAAAGAAGAAACACATTCTTTTTTAAACACGCAATAATATTACAAAAATACATATGAAGTAAGGGTGTATAAAAAGTAATGGTCATCGGTCTAAGGGGTGAATCTACACCACTGTACCGGTGGACGTTCGTAAAAGAAAATTGCCGCAAAATTGTTTATATTTTTCAATGTTGAAATGTAAGCTTTTTATAATCTATGCCTCGACGGATATCCAATAGGAAGACGCCCTGCGATTTGACAAATCGATTGTTTCATCTCAATCTGATGCCTCTTGTTAGTTCCGACCGAGCAATCGACGTGACTCCACGTGTTAGCTTTTTCTTTTATATTCGTTTTTGTTAATCGTTCGAATAAAGTTATTATTAATAATATACGCGATGCGTAATTATTTATAAACGGAGTTTTCTGGAGTTAACAAAAAGTTTAACATTTACATTAGCATTTTATAATGTAGGATTAATATTCTTACGTATAACAATGGAAAAAAATTTTTCTTTCATATATTGCAACTTCAAATTTACGACCATAATGGGCAGGGAGACGATCACATGGTACGGGCCTAGCAACGAGTGTTCTTTTAAATTTCGTCTGTCCCGAGGCACGCACACGACACCGTAACAATTTGACAAGGCTACTGCGCAGCCACAAAATAAACACAACCATTAAATAGAGGAGTCAAACAAAACACTAAATCAAAAATAAAACAAACGCACGCGCGTTACAGGACAAAAGTAACAAAACAAGAGCTAAAAAACGCGAATCGGTAAATAAGCGAGTCGAACAGAACACTAAAACAAAGTTCGCGGGCAAGAGCAGGGTCCCAGCTCATAAGCAAGTTATAAAGCCTAATCCAGCCTATACGGACGGCGTAAAACGTTGCCAATATTGCGTTGATTAAAGACAGCTCGGCTACAAGCATAGAAAGAGAGAGAGAGAGAGAGAAAAAAGCTCGGTGAATTTTTGGGTGCCGAAAAATCCAGCGTTGTCGAGACGGAAATTCGGAACAGAAACAAAATCGAAGTTGTTATCGGTCTCGCTCGAAAATCGACGTTTTGCGAACGTTGCCAGGCGTTCCTCGCGAATTCGCGCGGCCGCGCACTATAATTTCCGCGGGGCTACACCAAATTCGAAATAACAATTCGAACCGTCGCGGAACGATAACGAAAACGCTGCGGCCCCCGACGTCGTTCTTGCGTAGAGGTCGATATTCAATTATCGTCGGTTTTCGAGCCGGGTAACGAG
Source organism: Lasioglossum leucozonium (assembly GCA_028454225.1). Taxonomy (NCBI): domain Eukaryota; kingdom Metazoa; phylum Arthropoda; class Insecta; order Hymenoptera; family Halictidae; genus Lasioglossum; species Lasioglossum leucozonium. Next base: position 12,048,841 of record CM052205.1, on the reverse strand, counting down.
AAGTGGCAACCTCCTCGCCTGCGTTTCCGCTTCTCGGGAGTAACTTCCGTGCTACTGCCCCCCCCCCCCCGTCCCACGGCAGTGTGCATTACATAAATTCCAACTAGGGGTCGCCCCGGGTTCTTTGGTTTATTTTTCCATTTTCCTTTTTTGTACATGCCACCCAGTCTGCAACGCGGCTGGAACGCGAAAACGGCGACCCCCCATTCCGGCAATATGCGGAAATAATTCTCCGGCCTTTAGCGTCCTCCGACTGTCCACCGACCAAACGACACTCCGGAGAATTAAAAAGCTTTCGCAAGTCCCGGAAACGGAGGAGATTTTTTTATTAATGCGAGATACTTACCGCGATGTTCATCCCCGCCATCGGGTTGAATTCGGACACCCGAGCAAGTCGTTTAATGCCTGATTATCATGCTTAGAGAAGCTTCTGTATGGTGGCTGTTACTTTCAGTTCACGGTAGACAATGTTTAGTCGAAGATCCGCAGTCTGGTGATATAACATGTAAGAGGCGCAATAAGATACGTTTCTCTGCAAGATTAACCGTTTCTCTGTGTACTGTAATTGGACCCCATAAATTATTGGAGCAAAATGTAAAGAAAAAGTTTGTTTGCATTATTATTTGTGAATTTTATTGATTTTTAAAATCTCGAGTATACACAGTACTTTAAAAACTCGAAGCATACAGTGACTATCATTAATATTCGGACGCTCTTTAAAAAACGATTACTTTTTGATATTGGACCATACGATTTGAACTTTTTTGAGAAGTTAGACCAATTAATTTACTACATGATGTGAAAAGAAATTGTTGAAAAATTGCAATTGGTCGGAATTATAGAGGAGACACTGAAAGGTGCATTTTACAACTTTTTGATGTGGGTTTATATTGGAAATTTAAAAAATACGTTTTGTAGAATCCGAAATCGCTTGATGTAGGAAAATCGACAGGCATTGAAAGGTGTAAAACTCCTTATATTTATTGCAGTTAGAAGCTGAAAATTGTGAAAAACTGCAATTTTTACCAGGTTAAAACGTTAGTGTAACGTTGACCGATTTTGATGAAATTCTCAGAATATGTTTAACTTAATGATATACATCCATGAAACGTGTTTTCTAAATTTTCAATACAAACCCACATAAAAAAGTTGCACCACGTATTTTCTCTGCAATTCCGACCAATCGAAATTTTTTACAAAAATTCTTTTCACGCTACGTAACAAACCAATTGCTCTAACTTCTCAAAAAATTCCAAGCCGTCTGGTCCAATATTAAAAAAGTTACCGTCTTTTTCGACGAATATTAGTGGAAGTCACTATATCTCAGATAGCATTCCTGCTAATCTTTGGGAATTTTCCATTCGTCAACTTTTTATTTCCGCTTTTGTCAGCATGGGGCGCACCACATGCACAGAGAGAAGGTTAACATACTCGCGCGAAAAGAAATGCGATTTTGTAAGTGCACTCGCCATGCATAACTGAAAAATGTACGTATCAGAATAATATTTCCGTGCGGTATGAAGACACGTGCATCGATCACCGATCGCATTGCGCGGCCGTCTGCAATTATGGCAAGTCCCAGTCGCATCGATCCGTCAATTTCCAGCGGGACGCGGTGTACACTGGCGAGGGGATGGGGGTGGTGGTGTAAAAGGGGGAAAGGTTCCGTAGATGCGTTTCATCGGAGTGCATTATGCTGCGCGTACCCGATCTATATCCGGCGTAGCCGGTTCGGTTTGCACGCGCGCGTGCACAAGTACACAGAGGGTGGTCCCGTACAAATAGCACACCGTTTGACGTGAAGGTTCGAGTGTGTGCGGGTGGCGGCGGGGGTCGGTGCAGAAAACGGAGGTGCAGGGGCTGGGTGCAGCAGCAGCAGCAGCACACGGCGACGGGATACGACACCGGTGCGGAATAATGCAGGTCCGTCTGTGTTTGCCGGTGGAGGCCGATGCGTTCGCGGACGCTAAACGAGGCCATTTCGAACGACTGTGAATCTGCGGGCAGATACCACCCCCCAGCCACCCATCCGGGTGGAGGAGCAGGGGGTGGTCGGTAGTCCTGGGACAACGGGGGTGGAATAGACAGAGCGGGACCAGAGGGGCTGTGCGCGATTCAAGGAAACGGGAACAAGCAAAGAGGCCGAAAGAGAATGGTTGCTCAGAGATCGGTGAAAGAGGGGCGATAGAGAGGAGAATAGAGAAGAGGGTGTAGAGTGGAATCTGGAGAGAGGGAATGGAGTGGGAAGTAGAATGTAATACGTATAGAGAAAATGGAGAAGGGCATGCGGAGAAAAATAGAAAGTAAAACACCGAGAGACAGGTAGGAAGGATGACAAGAAAAAAATAGAAAGAGAAACTTGGAGAAACAATTGGGAAGAATATGTCGCTGCATATGAAATGTCAGACGCTTGACAGGAAGGAATATAAATAAATCTTGTTTGCCATTGAAATCAACGAATTACAATTTTCTTGAGTACGATTGAAATCGAATCTTTTGACTGTAGACCTACCTCGTTTATAAGACTGTCATCTCTAGATTACTGATCTTTAGGAACGATCTCAATTTATGAATTAAAAATGTCTGGTAGTAGGCGTAGAGAAAAAATGCTGTTAATATTTGTTACTGTGTAAACGTAGTGTAGTGAATAGGTGGAAGAAAACGGGTATAGTAGTGAGAGTGAGAAATGTAGAGAGTGACAGAGAGCGAAGTATCGAGAAAAATTTTCAAGAAGAAGAATGGAAGAAATGTAGAAGGTAACGGAGCAGGAGGAACACGGTGTGTAGTAAAAGCGTGGGAGGAAAAGGGTGCAGTAGTGAGAGAAGTAGAAACAGTAACAGCGAGAGAAATATACATAGAAAGCTCCAGAGAGACAGAGAGATAGAGAAGTATATAGAAAAATAGAGAAAAGTAGAGAGTTGAACAAAAAAAACAGCTACTACCGAGAGAAACAGAGAGTGAGAGTGTGCGAGAGAGAGAGAGAGAGAGAGAGCAGAAAAGGGGCAAACAGTTAGCAAAATAGAGAAAGAATTAGAGAGATGAATAAAGAGGGCGCTATCGAAAGAAATAGAGGCAACGCGGGAGAAACAGGCAAAGAGAGAGAGAGAGAGAGAGAGAGAGAGAGAGAGAGAGAGGAGACAGTGGAAGAGAAAACAAATAAACCAGTAGGAAAAAGAAGAGCGGCGGTAGAATAGAAACAATGGAGAACGAGAAGCGAGGCGGAAGGGAACCGTAGCAAGTGACAAATGGAGAAAGCAACGGTGGAGAGAGGGTTGGAAAATAGGGGTTGGGGGAGGCGAGAAAGAGAGCACGGGCACTCTCCTCCTCTTCCCGGGACCGTTTCGAATGCACGCGTCGAACAAATAGTGCGAAAGGAAATTAACGGAGAAACAACCGGCCCGTATTTCGCAGTCAGACGAGGTCTGATCGGTTCTCCATCGGCGTTTCCAACGACCAAACATACCTGTTTCCTGGAGCGACACGACGTGTCCGTCGAACGACACCGGCGATCAATCGATACCTCGAGGAACAACCTTCCTCGCCGGGTGGGGTGGCTTCACTTACAGTTCGCTTCGGGATCCGGGAAATTAGAACTTCATAGGAGTACGTTCCGCTGGTAGTAACGCGTCAGGCACGGACCTACAGACTTCTAGGGGATGAAGTTGGAAGAGTTCGCTACCCCTTCGAACGTGTTAACTCGCTGCGGCGAGGGTTCGCTCGGTCCACCGTAATTTGGACACCGTGTTGTCGGAGATTTTGCACCGAGGATCGTTTAGGACGATTCTCTGGGTCACGGGTAACAGGGGAGATTGCGAGACAATGGACGCTGTTATCCCTCGCAATATGTTGTTGCGAATTTCCACGGCACTTCGCGTCGCGGCATTTTATAATAAACTTTTATCTACGCTAATTCGCATAATTTTACGCATTTATGATAAAAGTGAATAGATCAACTGCAAAATAGTAAAAATATTTAATGAATTTACGAAGAGCATTTTACCATTACTAAAAACATTAATAAAAATTACATTACAAAAAATATTATAAAAGTATTTAATAAATTAGGTACCACAACATTTATGTATTTCGTGAGGTATTCTATCAGTTTCATATCCACAAAATTAAAAATTTAACGAATGAATGAACGAAAAAAATGTATAACATTCTATTTCCAGGATTTTTGAATTCTAGCTTCGAACGCAAAGAGTTGATAACTGTCGGCGTAGTTTCCGTCTCCTGTAATTAATACGGACAATTTTTATTTTGCATAAAAATCATTCTAACAATCAGAATTGGATTTCCGCAGTTCAACTGCACGCAGAGTTCAGGATTTGCCGGACGGACGGTTCCACCTAGTTTAATTCCATCGCGGCGATAAATCAACATCGCGTCGCGGGCGAATTCTCGGCAGCCGCGCGGGGAATATTGCGTTATTGTTTCGCAAAGAAAAAGGGGTGGCCGTCATTTACTCGTAATTCGTCGTGGATTCGGCCCCACGCTGTGTCGTGCCGCGCCGCGCCGGGCGCGGAGCAACTCGATGCCCGCCCCGGAAACAAAACGCGGCGGTCCGCGACGGAAACTCGCGTAATTCGCTTAAACTTCGAGGGATTCGAAATTATGCGAAACGCTGAGCAAGCAGAGGGGGTCTGGCCGGCGATAATTGGAAGCGCCGCACCCAACCACCCCTCCCTGCCGCCCTCTCGCCGCGCCAAGTAAAATGTTATTGTCTAATTCGTGCAAACGGAATTCTGCGACGTTAATCAAATTGGTTACCTCCCGACGACCCTCGTGTCCGGCGAGCCCGAAAATTCAGCGCAATTATGTGGGATCTGCATTGAAATCCTATCTTCTCTTTCGATTCTGCTGTATTCTTGGAAAGACCAAATTCTCGAAAAACTGAATTTTCTTATCAGGATTCCGCGTTGTTCTTGGAAAAACGAAATTCTCGAAAAATAAAATTTTCTTCCCTGGAGTGAAATGAGATTAGCTTTCTTTCTAGATTCCTGCTGTTCTCCAGATTTCTGAAATTTTTTGCATGGGCGTTTTTCAGAAATTTTTAACTCTGTAGGTACTATAATTATATTATTATGCAATTCTGATTTTTATTGGAAATTTATGCTGTGACTTCGAGAAGCTTTGGAGCTCGAAATTTTCAATTTTCGAAGAGTTTGTACATTCGAATAACCGAGTTCAACATCCCAAGAATCGTTTATGGTTTGGCAGAGGTATAGCATGGATAATCATTCGAAAAATAAAATTTTCTTCCCTAGAGTGAAATGAGATTAGCTTTCTTTCTAGATTCCTGCTGTTCTCCAGATTTCTGAAATTTTTTGCATGGGCGTTTTTCAGAAATTTTTAACTCTGGAGGTACTATAATTATATTATTATGCAATTCTGATTTATATTGGAAATTTATGCTGTAACTTCGAGAAAAATTCGAGCTCGAAATTTTCAATTTTCGAAGAGTTTGTACATTCGAATAACCGAGTTCAACATCCCAAGAATCATTCATGCTTTGGCAGAGGTATAGCATGGACAATTAATCGTTCAAGAATTATCGAAATGATTTCGATCTGCAAGTACCAGTGTTTCCTTTCCACTCAACACCCATCTATCCTTGATTCCGCTTAGACGAGGTCGCGACCGCGTTTATTGCGGCGTTGAACGGTTGTCGCGTCAATTTGCGACTGTAATTAACATTGTTGTTGCGCCCGTGCGTCCACTCGAGCGGACAGGGCCTCGTTGGACCGCGAATTACGATGGACGGGCTCTCAAGCCGCCTGGGCAGGATGTTCAATCGAGCACAGGAAACCGTATTTAAAATACACTCGTTGATAGTCGTCGCCATAACATTGTTCTACGTCTCGTAAACCACAACAACATATTTCAGCAGCTCTCAATTATAATTTCTAGTGTACACTATGAGCTCTAAATTACGAACATATTCTTCTGCGGCTTTACAAAAAGTAATTTTAAAAATGATCTTCTAAAAGCATTCGCAGATGCGTAAAATCTGCATTGTCCTCTCCGCCAACTACCGACACACTGCTGTACCCTCTCCAGAAAAATACTCTTTTAAAGATATTCCCTAAAAACATTTAAAAATACATAGAATCTGCACTCCCCGCTAACCATCAACATACTAATTCAGCAGCTCTACAAAAATATTCTCTAAAGCACAAACGTATTTTACTGGTAGACCTGCCGCATCCAGGAATCGGTTTCATTAACAGAACCCCGAAGAGAGGGTCACTGGATCGAGAGGGAATCGGAAGCGCAATCGGTCGTGGGAACTCGCCTCGACCGCAACGATTCGTCGTCCCCCCCTTTCCCCGGGGATCGCCTCATTAATTCCTAACACGGAAAAGCGAGATTTCAGGCTCGATCTTAACGAAATTGCATCAGGAATTAAGGCAGCGTCGTCTCCCAGTGGGAGAGGCCATGGGGAATCGGGTACGCCCGAGCGAAGGGAGAAACAGGATGTACGCGATCGAAAGTAACCTTTCCTCTTGGCCCTTCGCAACTCTCTCCAACCCTCTGCAATCCTCGTCCAGGTTGATCCGGCACCGGTGGCGCGTTCCTTCGGAATATCGAGGGAAACCTCTGTGTGTTCTGACAGGCAGAGTTTCATCCTCTCTCTCTCTCTCTCTCTCTCTCTCTCTCTCTCTCTCTCTCTCTCCCGCGATCGGTTTTAATGCATCCCCGTCGACGGCAACGTCCCCGTCGCTTTCAGGACTTGACGCGTGTCGATTCACCGGTGTCGAAAGTCCCGTCGCAATTACTGCTAAGTGACGATCACGGCCGCTGGGAAGAATCGACTCTGGGGATCGCCGGGGACGCGACGCGACTCGAATCCGATCCTCGATCGCTGATCCGACGTCGAAGATCCGCCATCGATGAATCGGAGACTTTTTTTAACGGAAACGCTCGTGCTTCGTTTGATTTAATCCTTGGATGATGCGGATTTTTAAATTCTATGGTGGCGATGCTGATTGGGAATGCTCGGAGATTTATTGATCAGGCTCCAGGATTTTTATTGCTGGTCGTGGGCGTAATCATTTAGTCGTAATCAAAAGTCTTTCCTTCAAATATTCCCATTCCTATAAAATTTCATGTTTTTCACAACTTCAACGCCAATGCGCCACGTCTTTCCCTTGTCCGACTAACTTCATCTTTTAGGTGGACCATAACTAAGGTCCACCCTAATGCACATAATATCAATAAATCATGAACGAATTAGTGAAGAAAAATTAATCGTCGCCATGAATCCGCATATTACAGGGTACATGCATAATCTCATACTACAAACGAACAGGTCGCCGTGTTACGCACACGGATCGGATCGAATTGAAAGCTCGCCAGTGAATAATAAATGGAGATGAATTACTGGGCGAAGGATCTCGCAGGTTGAGTTATGGTTCCGGCTGGGTTTGAAACGTGGCCGGGCCGTTTCGCTAATTTTTCAGTTGCTGTCTCTCTTCCTATACTGTCGATGTTCGATCGGTCTCGGCCAATCCGTCGATTTCCTGTAATAGCGCCGATCGACGGGGTTAATGAGACGAAGGTTCCGCTTCTGGGGTTGGATTACCCTGTCTTCTGTGGCGTCCGCAGGTAGCCGCGATCCGATGAAAGCGTCCTGGAACCTCGTTTGATAAAGTCTGATGGGAAACTGATCGAATATCGGTTTCGTTGGCTCCCCGGCGCGCAGAAATAGCCATGGGATCCATCCTGCATGTGAAATCCTGTGGGTTCCTCCTCCTCGTGTATGGAAAATTTCTGCTCGCTTCCGGAATATCAGACGTTTCGAGGGCTTACTGGAACGTTTCTCCATCTTCCAAATGAATTTTTAGAAACTCAACGTATAAATATACAGCTTACGTACTACAATTTTACATAATCTCAATCGTGTATTTTATAATTTTCATTTGTCCGACGATTCTATTGTATTTTATTAAGTTGCCTCAAAATTTTGTATCGAATTTAAAATAATTCCTTTTCAGTCGCGGGAAATGATTCAGTAAATTTTTTTGTACGAGCTTGTATTATAATTCGACTGCAGATTTGATGTATTTATAGAAAAATTGAGTAGATCTAATTTGAAATTGTTGGATGATTAACCAAATTTAAACATGCCAATATATTATTTTCCATTTATTAAAATTATTAAGAATTTAAGAATTTCTTTGCTTCTTGAATAATTTCAGTAAGTCGAAAATAATAACAGTCACGAATTCTTTTAATTATGTTTCAGTGTTTCAAATTGCAACTACCGATTTTTATTGTCGATGCAAAAAATTCTTAGTCTGATAATAAAAATCGCACAAAATATAATTAAATTCATGTTATTTTTATGAGACAAGCGACCGGATTTTATACTCGATGCTTAGCGTTAAATAACTGAAAGCTTAGGTACTGATAAAATATTAACAATAATGCAGAGTGTGTTATTTATATATGTTCTTGTTGTCCAACATTACGGTGTTTAATATGCATCCTACGAAGTACCTCAGGATTACGTTCTCCATTTTGTAATAAGAAGGAACAATAGCAAGCCGCGGCAAAGGGTGGGCAAGTTAGATAAATTGCACCGTCACCTCTTAATCGGATCACGTTGCTAAGATGTTTAACGAAGATCTCTCTACTCTTTTTGTCTACGGTACACCTGTTTACTCTTGAGTTCTCTTCGACCCTTAAACAAACTTAAATGCCGCGGATCTTCTTCCTCGACACCTCCTACAGCAAACCATCTCTATTATAACAATTGTCAAGCTTGGCAGAATTGTCATAAAAGGTGATCAACATTTTCAGGCTTGGTATAGTTATTACGATTTTTGGAAAACTTAAATCGAAAATAAGGGAAACAAAATAACACTAAGGGACAAGAGGTCTTGTTTTTTTTGTACATGATAAATCATCTCTATAATAAAAATTCCCAAGCATGGAACGATTAGCAAGATTGTTGGGAAACTTGAATCGAAATGAAGGAAACAAACTAGCCGGAGACTAAAATTTTAACGCATTGGAGGACCCCTGCAGCGTCTTGCAGGAGAATTATGCTCCCCGCGTACAATAAAGAATCATTAACGTCTTCGGGCGGCCCGCCGCAGAAATTCCAAGAGGAGGACCCCGAAGACGATCGTCTTCCGGCGATCTCCCGTCACCGTATAATTGGAGATTCGAGGCGTCTCTGCCCCGAGGCTCTTGGCTCCGGACACGGCTTAATTATTGCATCCGTTTCAGGCGTCGCGTCGAAATTTCTGAATCACGATCCTCTAACTTGGCCGTTCCACCTCGGTGCCGACCTCTTGCCTCTGGTCTCGCCGCCCTGGTCCTCTCATCCCCTGAATTTCCACCCCCGTTTTGCTCGCCAGGTCTCGGTCTCTCGATAATTGCAAGCGTCGCGCGAGCAGCAGCCAGGAAAATGACGACGGCCCGCCGCGGAAAGCTCGAATCCAATCGCTGAGCGCGGGATCAGCCTGTCCTCTCGGAAAACCATAATTACAGGGACTACGAAATGATCGTCGCGCAAGGTTTTGCCTTTCGCGAACCCCTTCGCGAGAGGAGATCCGGTTTTGCAGACGGGACGGTTTTCTTTGGTAGATTTGTCGACGTTCGAGCTTTTCGGGATGAAGATGGCTCGGGCCGGTTCTCTTCTTTGGGTATCGGGGTTGCCGGCTCCTCTGCTTCTGGGAATTGGTAATTTAGTGTCTGTCGAGTTTTTTGATCGATCGCTGGACTCTAGTTCAAGAACTGTTCAGCTAAGTGATCAGTTTAATTGAAGTTCTTAGGGGATGAAAGAAACTGTAGGGCCAAAGGGACGATTCTCAGGATATTCTATAATTTTTTTAAATGTTGTCGTTGGAGGAATGTTATGGAAATTGTGCTTTACGTGTAAGCGGATATTGCAACGAACTTATAAATAGGAATTCGAAGGAAAATATATACTACAAGATTGTTGCAAAAATGGTCAATGTCAACGACATTGATGAATTTTTTATGAAAACGACGTTATCAAAAATTGATGTAATGCAAGTAAATGGTAGAACTGCTCTATAAAATGATTCTAGGCACAAAATCGATCGATCTCTCCATTGCTATTTATGAACGTAACAATGTATAAAGGTTTGGAAATTGTTTTTCCCGCGATTCCCAGTAAAGGAACGCGACTTCTCTGGCGAACAATTCGCCAGGGGTCCGAGTTATTCTGTGTTTAAGAAACCGCGCGCAGGTCTCGAAGGCACAAGAGAGTAATCCTAGCGGGAGACACGCGAGAATTTGTATTTCGAGGGCGGCGCGAGCGTCTGGTCAAAGGAGAGAGCGGCTTGTATCGCGGCTCCCTCATTGTACACTTGTCCTCGGCAGCCCATTGTCTTATTGTCTGCACCCCTTCCGGGCCGACGCGCAACTTCCAAGGGGGTGTGGGACGAAGTTTCGGCGGCCGCGAGCGAACTTCCACAGGACTCGCCAGGACTCGCAGGACTCGCGTTTACTTGCCGCGCGTTCGACCCTTCGCCGCTAATTCCTGCGGGTCTATTATCCTGGCTTCCCTTGAGCGCTTCCTGCACCCAACTCGCGAATCCTTCGCAGGACGTCTCGGCGTGCCTCGCGATCCTTTCTTTCCTCGTCAACGACACCCTAAACTTTGAGTATTGCAACCAAACTGTTTCTATGGTGGATTAGAACCTTCACCGCACAGTGAACGGTGGATTTTACGCATTTATGACAGAAATCAAACATACGGTAAAAAACATGAGAAAACTATTGTCATGTTATTTGTAACCTATTGGATCCATAAAAAAGAAACCAATTTTCACGCTACTCTGTTTTGTTGAAATTGAACATTTATATTTTACGTAAATATCCGCAGGCTATCAATTAAAATCTCAATACTAATAAATTTTAAATTATATACACTTTGATTGTACAATTAAAATTTTAATACAACCCCTCAATAATTTTTTAATTTTTTCTTCTGAAAAAATTATTATGTATTGTTAATATGAAAAATATGTTACTATTATTACTTTATGAAATACTGAGTAGATTTTATGGGAGGAGTGGATCAGATACTGAGTAGATTTCAAAAGAATGCTGTTGGTACTATTCGCAAATGAGTGCAGAATTATTGCGCATGCTCGTCCCGATCCCGTTTCTATTCGAGAACCAGTAGCATTTCGTGAATTCAATTTTTGCGAGACCGCGAAGATTCACGAGTAGGTTTGCGATAATAACGACCGAAAGGAATTCTCTTGGGCACACAGGCTGCCGCCCCCGCGATCCATTAAGATCGCCGGGGTCTATCGTTAACCCCGGATAGATATTAACCGAGGTCCTTCTATATCGGTAGTCGGGGGTGGAAAATCGTGGCGAGCATGGGGTCGTTTCGCTCGATTAACCGTCGAATTATCTCGACGAAGTCGAAGGTCGAAGGAGAAGGACGCAGGAGAGAAAAAGAAAGCGCGCCGCGCCGCGCCGGTGAGAAACGATCCCCTCGATTTCAGGAACGTTAATGCACGGCGATTGGGCGAGAGCCAACCTCGAGGCGGGGGTTGGTGGCTACCGAGTGTCTCCCGGACCCTATTTATCTATTTATCAGACCTCGGCCATTCTCCCCTTACCTTTGGACCCTTTATTTTCGATTCCAGCGAAATCACCGATTCGGTTCTCTTCTCTTACTGAGGAAAGACCCTAATTTTCATTTTACCTTGCTGTTTGCTCGATGACGGTGCAAGGGAAACTATTACATACCAAAGCTGCAGCAAAGCTGATTAAAATTCGAGCTGAAGGGTTAGGATTCTTCGTTTTCGAAGGGAGAAGGAGGGCTTCAGGGCCTGAGGAAAATCGTCAGAGGGAGAAGGAGTTGCGAAAGGGACGCGAAAGGGAACGTTCGATTTCATTAACTCCTGTTTCAGCCGAACGGGAATCGTATCACAATCTGCCGAGTCGATCTCCATTAGTTGCTTGCCCCCTCTGTCTCAGTCTTGCTCTCTCTCTTCCTCTTCCCTCGATCTCTCGGAAGGGAGAGGGGCCGGTCGGACCTCCGTGGCACGGGGAAATAAGCGCGGTTCGAAGACCGCCAGCCGGAATCGATCAATATGGCCCCGTCTACCTGCCACGTCATCGAATAAAGATCACTCTCGGGCGTCTTTGAGCGGCCGACGACTCTTAATTTACAAGCGCTCGGTTCGCACGCTTCGGATAGTCGCGGACCGACCGCGAAACCCTTCCACCTACCAACACTCTCGCCCTTCGTACCTTACGAATCCTTTACACTCGCAACCCGATCGCTTCGGATGAAGGACCGTCTCCTGTCGTCGACAAGGCTGAATATCGTGTCCCCTGAGGCTTCGTCGTTCGTCTGCGAAATGGAGGGGTTGCGAGAGGGTTGGAAAGAGAAGAGAGGTGCTGAGAGATACGGAGAGACCTGGGGAAAGAGAGAAAGTTGAATAGAGGGAGCTAGTGGTCGACGAGGAACTAGGGGAACAAGAGGAGGCGAGTTATGAGGAGATCTAGGGACGGGAAGGGCGATGAGGAAGGGGTCTATGGAAGTCTAAAATTTTTATAATCGGAGGGGATCCAAAATTTTTGCATTTATTATCTTGTAATTTTACGAAAATTATCCATAATTTAAATTAAATTAAAAGCACTCTGACCAAAAAGACATACGTTTGGGTTTATTAAATTTCTACAATTCTCCTTTCTAAAAAGCATTAAAAAATCTCTATTCTATAAAAATATCGAAAGAAAAAGTGGGCCCAAAACTATGTTTTGCGGGGGAGGGGGGATATGTATTTCCGCCACCGACCCCATATTGTGATAATCAGACGTTCTTCTAGTGTTTTCACTGTTTTAAATTACACCTACTCATTTTCGTCATAAATGCATAAATTCCGCTGTCCAGTGATATGATCGCAGTGGTCGTAGACGTCGTATAGTATACAAAATTAAATAGATGATTAAGTATATCAATCACCTGAACGAAAGCGAGAGAGCAGGTAGAGAGGTAGAACAAGAACGAGAACCAAATAGAAATTATAAAAAGAAAGTTGGTGACAGTCAAATAACGAACACGACGAGAAGAGAGATAGTCGTGCGAGGGACCGAGAGCCAAAAAGAGAGAGAATGCCGGAAGTGCAGAGAGCCAGAGCAAGAGTACCGATGATAGGGGAGGAGGGAGGAGGGGGGTGAAGGGACGTCGTAAAAGAGCGAAAGAGTGAGAATGGCGCCTCGTTATAAATAAATCGCGAGCAAACGGCCTGTCCCGTCGAGCGATCGATTAACTTGTTCCCCGACGCGAATAAATTAACGCTTTAATGGGTCGCGAAACGGCCGACGCTATTTTTCGTTCGCGGCAGGGCACCGCCGCGGAATTTCGTTTATATTCCACTGGGGATTAATTGAAAATTTAGGGCCGTCGCCGAAACCTGGCCCGTCGCGTCCGATCCGCTCTCCATCGGTGACGGTGAAGCCCGACGGTTGGGGCTGTTGCGCGAAAGCACCCCCACGTCACGTGCAAATAAATATAAACGATCGGATACGGGGTACCTGTGTCCTTTCGTTTTATTCTATCATCTATTTTCGCGGCGGTTATAATCGAATCATGCAGGGATCTACCGGCTAATCAAATTTTGTTTAGGAGGCGGTTGAAAATGAATTTTTCGACGATCATATGGAATCCGGTTAATAATCTGTTTTCGGTCTAGTAATTAATATCGGGGAATTTTTTATGGAAGTTCGAAAATGTCTGCGCCAGTTGCTGGAACTAATTTTTTGTTCAGTAGAACGTAATGCATTGAACCTTGTCACCCTATCGCTACCCTTGTGATAGGGGTTCCGACTTGAAATTTGTCACAGACTTCTTTGAAAGCCCTATCGAATGGTGTGACCAAAAATCAATTTGATTTGAGGCTACTTTCGACCATCTTAAGTTGTAATTTGTTGTACATACGTTCGATAGCAACTATAATATTGGCCTATTCTAGGATTAAAAATTGTCCCATGATTTATTATAATTTCGTATAATTATGACTGTAACAAGCTGAAGAAGCCACTTGTAGACACTCTAATGAAAAAATCCTCTTCAATAATAAAAAATGGACAGCTCGAGAAATGATTAAATGCAACAGAACTTGTACAACCTAACTAGATTTTGTTAAAGAAATAAAGAACATTTTCCGTGGCATTTATTTCTCACATTTTGCGTAAAGATTCGTAGTTTAATCATAATCAAATACGACTTCTGTAGTTGGTAAAATTGTTTGGAAGTGGAAACAGTTAAGAATACCCCAGGCAGGAATAGTGGAATGGTTTGAAAATGATGAATGGCAGAAGACAGAGGATTGTCTGGAGGAGCAGCAGGATCGAGGGAGGGTATAATGAGCCAGCGTAAATCGTAGCTTGGCTGGTGCGCGATTTTTCAGCGGCGTATCTATCCGAGCGGGTTGATCATTAATTATCTGGCGCGTTGTTTCGCGGTCGAAACGTAAGTCACGATATCACGTTTCTCCGAGTGCCTATTACACGCTCCGCCGCGATTTATGCCCTCGCAAGAGGCTGCTAGATACCGTCCGCGTTATATTTTTACTTTTACCCGTCCGGCCGCCTCTCCCCGTGTCTTTCTTCCACGCTGAAAATATTAAATGTGCGGCTAGCTTTCCTTGGTATTCGTATGTAACGCGCGGGGCTGGATTGTCCGGATGGGAAACGAGACGGCGAACCTATCGATCGCAGACGAACCCCGAGCACCGATCCGATACACACCGAACACCTCCCCCTTTTCCCCTTCGTTAAATATAAATGCGCGCCGGCCCGTTCAATTTCAATTAATATAATCTTCTTTCTGTTCCAGGTAAGTCTCCCGCTGGCAGCTAGATCTCGATCGTACTCCGGCTCGAGCAAGCGAAAAATAAACAGTCGGTTCGCTCGGAGCTTCCGATCAGGTATTTTTCATTTATAACTCTTCGTTCTTATCGTAGTTTTCATTCCGGCTGTATTAATCGACGATTTTTTTTCGGTTAACACTAAACCTATCACTGCTGGTAAAATGGTCTTATATTTTTCATTTTACGATTATTGAAATTATCAAGTTGCTTAAATGGAAGTCGATTCGATAATTTTTTTATCCAGCCACATATTCAGATAAAAATTGCATTAAATCTAAATAAATAGAGTCTTGTCAGTTTTATAAGCTAAAACATTTTTATCGCTTTTAGTACTCGGTCGATGTAGTGTTAAGGGAATCGATATTTAACACTAAACCTGTTATACGCTGAAAGTGACTGAACTGTTTTACTTTGTAAGAACGACAAGATGGTATAAAAATATAACTAGAAAAATGTGAAACAGGACATTTGATCGATAGTGGTAGGTTTAGTGTTAAATGAAGCTAGAGCTCATAAACGCGAATAAACTTTTAATCCCTTAGATTTGTCATCCACATATTATCAAAATTTTTAGAAATTTTATGAAAATTCTATTTCATACATACCATAGATTTATATTGTTGATAGATAAAGTTTTAATCATTGTAGTTGGAAAATAAATCATAGGGCAAGGGGTTAATGGTATTAATCAATTATGAAGTATGATTTCGGTGTAATTCAGCTGTATATCTTGGAGGAGAAAATTATTTACAGCGTTATCAGCGGTACTAATTGACTATACATTCTAAATTAGGTTCAACCTAACCACTGTTTCAGATTTAGCTATTATTTAGCAACATTGTATGCAACATTATCCATCACGTTGATAGAGAATTCCTTTTTTTAATACGGGGGTTCTAAGAATTTAATTGGTTTCTAACTATTTTGAGGAAAAGAAATATTTTCAATAGAACTTTTCGCTTATTAAAAGTAGGATCGCGAGATTGTTTCTCTTTTCCAAAATAGGTCGCACGGCGCACCTGCATTTGTGGAATAACTCGTCGATTAAAAATGTCAACAAGAGAAAAATAGAAAGTTCAAAAAACGGAAAAGTCGAAAAACCGCAGCTGAAATTCGCAAAGCCCGTTTGACTGGTTCCAAAAATATTGATCAATTTTTTGGCAGAGGCGAACACAGTTCACTTTTTCATGATACTGTTAAAAATGTATGTCGTGAACCGTCAATGTTTTAGTATTACTTCAACGTAAAATTGTAAACATGTTATCAAAAATATCGAGCGGTATCACACTGCAGGAGAACTTTGTAACGTTGTTTTTTTTTTAACAAACCTAAAATAATGAACTGTCTACCCGTCTGTAAAAATTCCAAGATAATCCAAGTGGTATGAGAAGCAGAACATTTTTTAGTATTTGGAACACTGAAGGAGACAGTAGAAATTGTCAACAAAATTTTAACAACATATTCAGAATGAAAAGAAAAGGGTCAACTAAACTTGTAGAAAAATCCGTGGAATTTAAGTGTACCAATACTTTTCTAATAGAAAACTCATCAATGAAATTTTCATAATTATAATTGACTCAGATCTGAAAGACGAATTTTTTAAATTTTCGATGCAGGTCCAGATAAAATTTTTGCACAACCCGCAGTAAACTAATTGTTCTAACTTCTAAACAAAAATCCAAGTTGTATGGTCCAATATGAAAAAGCTACGGTCCTTTAAAAATTCTGCCAATATTATTCCGATTCACTGTATAATTGACATCGAAAATTTCTATTTCCCGTATAGATTCGAAATTCATCTATCACGGATCGGTCGTGTGTACCAAAAGCCAAAGTCTCGAGCTTCAAGCACTCGACGGTGAGCCGAGCGTGTCCGGTCATCTATGCATCGCGAATCATATTTTCGCTAGAACTGTGCGGTGCTCGAAACATTGGCCACGTGGTGAGGGATGGAGGTCGAGATATCGAGAGTCCGGATCGCCCGCGATTCGACTCGAAACCGAGCCCTCGATGTCAGGGGTTAAGAGGTTCTCGAAAAATTCCAATAGTTAGTGTCTCAAAGTGTGAATTTCCTTTTCGACGGCAGTCGGTCGAGCTGCGTTGTTCGTTGCGGAGGGTGGAACTGGAAAAATGGGCTCTGTAGAGAGTGAAAGAGGGAGAGAGAGAGAGAAAGAGAAAGAGAGAGGGAGAGTGAGGGCTCAAAGGGCCTCGGGAATCTGGTCGGATTTCAATGGCGGGCTTTTCAAAGACTTGCCCGGTTTGTATCGCGCCGGTTGAAACGACCGTTTCCGAATGTTCGGCCGAACGAAGCCGCGGTTGCGGTCAGTCTCGCGAATAGCCGACACTCATAAAAGGCTTTTCAAAATGTTCGCGAAAAAAAGCGAGCGCGCGCGGACAGTGCTGCCGCGAGAGAGAAGGGGCGAGCTGGAAATTCACGGTTCGACGTGCACGCGCCCCGGGACCCGGTTAAATCGGCAACGAAAAAATTCCCGTGCAACTGCGAACCTGACACGGTTAAGTGAACGTATGACGAAACGGAGGATCCAAGGGGTTGACAAATGGAACGCGCCGATAGATCGACAATATTCTGTCGACGGTGTTTACCAAACTTCCTGGGATGCCGCTCTCGCAATTTCGCGCCCCGTCCTTTTTTGTCCATTGGCTTCCGAAACTTTCGAAATTGTCTGTCGCCTACTGCGCCTTTGTGGCCCTTGATTTAACCCATTGACCTGTGACTTATTGTATGGTTGCTTTAATGAAAATCTCCTTTTAATTTTCTATTACAAAAAGTAGATTATATCCGTTATCGCATAATTTCTCTAATGACTGACGGAAAAATACAATTTTTATATTATTATTAGGGATAATCAACTTTTGCAAGATAATATAAATTTATTACCAGTGGCTACACGATGGTAATTACATCCCTCCCGATCACTGTATAAGTAAATCTATGCTGCTGCAAGCGATATATAAAAATGTATAAAAATTTGAACAATTTTGCTGAAAAATCGACTTGTACGATTTTTGCATCTTTGATCAACGTCGGATCTCGTCAGGTAATAATTTTCATGATTAATTTAGAGAATGTTTTGGGAAAGCGAAGCAGGTGTTTAATGTTTAAAAAGTTCCCCGTGAAGTTTCTACTACCCTTTTGAATTATTTGGACGTACTGTACTGTGTCGGAGGAATGTTACCAAGTTAGTATAAAGTGGAGAAGATAGAAGTCCTATGGGTGAAGAAAAAATTTCAAGAATTCTATTTTATGGAGTTTAAACTGCGCCCCTATTTGCATTATTTTGATGAAATATGCTGTGTGGGGTAACATTAAAAAAGTTTGCTACGAAGATAGGAGCGATGTACAGCGAAGAAAAAATCCAAAGAATTATCTCTTGCAGTCTAAACTACCCTTATTTGCATTATTTCGATAAAATGTAGGAGGGACGTTAAAAAGTTAGTACAAATTGGTGGAACGAGGGCTGTAAAGGTTGTAATACAGCTGGGTGAAGGCAAAATTTAAGGAATTTCGTGTGATGAAATTTGTAAAACTTTTATTTACACTGTTTTCGTGGAATGTATATTGTTGGAATAATATTGTAGATGTTAATGCAGTTAGAGGGTTGTTTTTCCAAAATACAAATTATTGACAACTATTTCGCCACAGTAGATGTGTCAGTTTTTGAATAGAAAACATTTATATTAATTTTCACCATACATTACTTGGAGCCTTCGTTTAAAGACTCTTACATTAATTCGATCCCCGTAATGTAGAATTTCTAAGTTCAAGTGACCTAGATTAAACTGCCCTTATATTTTGAAGGAAAGAAGTATTGACGTCATTGGTAGCATTAATATGATATGAGTTCTAAATTTGATCTAAAGTTAGCGATTGTATCTTACAAAATGGCACCTCTCCTGTCAATATTTCAAACACGTTCTGTCTATATTAGTTTTCCATGATCAGTCTGATCAATACTACTTTAAACATCCATGAAGAATCCATATTAAATCTCATTTCAAAATGTTCAAGGTAATCGATGGCTATTCAAATATTACCGACCGACAATGACTTAAAATTTTCACAAGCACCAAAGGCAAATCATTAAACCCAACATTAAATAATATCTCTTCAAGTTTCTGCATAAAAATCGAGTAGATAAATTATGAAAAAACTTCTCTAGATAACGGAATTATCAAAATTCCTGTTAACAAGCTTTCGATTGCCAAAAATAATAATTAATACCACTTCAGTCATTTCTGAGGCTTCCTGGTCTGACCAATCGCTGATTCGTACTACTTAAATGCTGTTATTAAGCTTTCAATTGCCAAAAACAATAGCTAATATCACTTCGGTCATTTCTGAATCTTCCTGGTCTGACCAATCACTGATTCGTACTACTTAAATCCTGTTATCAAGCTTTCAATTGCCAAAAATAATAGCTAATACCACTTCGGTCATTTCTGAATCTTCTTGGTCTGACCAATCACTGATTCGTACTACTTAAATCCTTCACCAAACTACAACCAATAATTCGCTTCAAGACAAAACGAACTATCTTCACAGGGGATTATGTTTCGTTTCCAAGGCATCAATTAACCGGATCAAACGAGAAGAAACAGCTTTCCGGATGGAATTCACGGAATCACCGACTGCAAAGTCGAGTTCCGGATTACACGTGCAATTTTCGGCGACTAGCAGCGAAGCAGCTGGCGTAGTATCTATCCATTGGCTTTACAGTCCGCGATATCGAATACTTTCAGCATCGTTCTCCATCTGTTTATTTTCCCCGAGGGATCGCACGAGGGGGTGGGTGGAGAGAGCCCTGCCCCGACCGTCTTTCGTTCATCGTTTCGCCCCGTGTACTTTAATAACGATATTTGCGGATCGCATATTGTATCCGGCGAGGGGGCGTGTGCACACCCGGAACGAAATTGCAGTCCCAGGACCGGGTTTTGATCCCTTTGTACGATGAATCTTCGCGGTTTCTGCGAGATGCCCGCAAAGATTCCCTCTCCTCCGACGCGTTTATTAAGCGTTCTTTTGTTTTTCTGGAGAGGAGATTCGTCGCTCAATTGGTTCGATCATTTCATTTTGAACATACATGTACCTTGTACAAAGAGCTTGGGAAGTTATAATTTCGTACTTAAATCGATGAGCATATTTCCCAAAAAAACTTTGAAACTTCCTCGAACAAGTTCGCTACCAGCGTTTATTTCAACAAAATTAAAAAAGTCGAAATATCTTTCAAATCATTAATTTTTCGATGTACATAGGTTAATACTCTTTTCATAGAGAATGACGAGCTGCATCGAATAGTGTATAGAAAAATCTGTTTCTATCTAAAATATTGAAGGTGGCAGGGGATGATTCTACGTGTAAAAATAAGTCGAGAAAAAGGAATAACATTTTTCCGTTTGACGCCTCGTTTTCGAGAAAACCGATTTTCAGAATGCCGCAAATACACGTGCTATTGATAGAAATCGTGTGACGCGTCTGACCATGGCCGACCTATTCTACTTCCTGCGTATACTAGAGCTCGCGAACCCAATGGTTCTTGAATCCTTCGTCTATTGTGCCAAAATCACGGATTTCACGTCAAGCTGGAGTGGAGAGGACCTAAAGTATGTATTAGCGAAGTATCAGTGTATCTGATTGACTCTGACACAGGACTCCGCGCTTCAGTAGCCGGAGGGTTAAAGTCGATTTTTTCGAAAACGAGGCGTCAAACGAAAAAATGTTATTTCTTCTTCTCTACTTATTTTTATATGTAGAATCATCTCCTGCCCGGTTTTACCACCCGTCCGAACACACCTAATATAAAAGGATGATTTCAGACTTACCTCTTGGGACAGCACAATGATTAAACATTCTACTTACGACACATTACGAACATTCTACGAGTTTGTTCTAGTCAGAGTGTCACGATATCGTCGGTATCGCTTCAAGAAGTAAATTTTCAAAAATTTTTCCTATTGCTTGCCTCGCGCAATGTTCACTTACTTCAAACATTTAGTACTCCGTTATTTTCCGGACACACGTCGAAATAGCTCAAGAAAATCCGCGGAACCCGGAAACCGATGTTTCCGAAATTTGCAGAGCAGGCGGCCGGAGTGGAGGAGGCGGGCGATCGATCGCCCTTTAAAATTTAATTAAACTGCGCAAGGTAGGAGGGGGCGGGGCACTTCTTTCTCAATTGGAGGCGAGCTAAAAATGAAATTATTTCCCCGGTATAAACGTCGGCGGCCGCGGGGGATGAAACCAACAACGACGCGAAAATTGCTTCAACGAAATCTGACCGCGATACACTTCACGCTCGTCCGAGCGGGTTTCTATCTCGGCTGGCCGGTCCAGTGGCTGCGAAAACCGGAAGGGGAGCTGAAAAGGAAATGCTCGGGAGAAAGAGAGACAACCTGGTCGAATGAGAAGGTGAGGGTGGTGGGAGGGGTGGCGGAAGAAAGTACAAGAAATAATTACTCGGGTTCTCTGGCCAAAGGTTCGGGAATGAAGACGGTGCACGAGCAGCTAAACTGCCGGCGGGCCCGGTGCACGCGGCTTCCTCCTATCTCTTTCAACTTTTGTGCCCTCGAAAGTTAATTACTCGAGACTGCTGATAAGGATCGCGGCCGGCCGATGGAAGTGTCGAAGCCAGTGAGTGCCTAAAAAGAGAGAGAGAGAGCGAGAGAGAGAGAGAGAGTGAGAGAGAGTGAGAGAGAGAGAGGAGCTTGTGAACCTCTTCAAGTTACTCGCTAGTTAGGGGCTAAAGATAGAGACGGGGTCGAGAGCGAACCTCCAGCGTCTTCTGCCCTCATGTGTGTGGAGAACGAGTGGGTTACAGTCTTGGGAATCGCGAGATCATCTTGAAGAGCTGGCCAATCGTTTTATCTGTGCTTCAATGTGGGTCACAATCGTTATAGGTGGCACAAGATTAGGGTCTTCGTTAAATATTAGATTTACCAAGGACTGAAAGTGAGTGTTCCACGTTGCTTAACTTAAACAATGGGAATGTATTCATTCGGTTGTGTAGCAAGTTTCGTTATTCCTATTTATTCATTTTTATCTGTGATTCCCTAGTAACATATTGCCTTCGAAAAATAACAAGATTTAATTTATTTAGACTTTGCACGGTTGTCATTGTAATATGTGCTCGAACAAAAATATTTATTAAATCGTTCCCCCTAAAGCATGTTTATAATTTGAATAATTGGAAAATAAAAAATTTGACCGGTCGTGGTAGCTTCAGTGTTAATCTTCTCTGTTCTATATCGAATGTGAGTTTATCTTTAAAAAATTGAACAAAAAATAAATCTCTTCAGTTCCGCGATAGCCGAGACCTATCTTCGCCGGATCTAGGCCAGAACGCAGTTCGAATCTCGCCGTTCAGCGAAAAGGCCGGCAGCCCAACGAAGACCAAAATGCCGGAAGAACTTGAAGAGACCGTCGAGATGTAAGAACCGTTCATTCCGCCGTCCAAGACTTCCTTATCCCCTCGGAGACCTTTCAGCTACGGGTATACGGGATCGACGTCGCGGATCAATCTCGGGAGGATTAAATTCCGACACCGGCTTAAAATCGATAATCTCGGAGGACGGTGGACCGTCGTAGAGGGACGAGACGTCAGCCGAGGATAAGACGGGAATGGATATCCTATTTGAGGCGCTAATGGATGATCGGTCACGAAAGCACTTTTCCCGAAAGCGAACTGACTGCGGTGTGCATTCGGCTGACCGGTGGCAATCTCTATTTACTCCCATTCCTCAGCAATCTCCATAGAGTAAGAAACTAGTTTAAAAATGGCCGTGTCATCAAATCAGTTCCAACTAGCTACGTACCGTATGCTCGTGCTCGACGTAGATGCGCTGTAAAGGCCATAGGCTATTATATATTTTCTTTTTAATTTTGGGCTAATGTCTTCGTTTCAACGACTACGTAGTTCTTAAAGGTGTAACAAGGTTTGTCTTGAAATTTGGTGTCTCAAGTATTAGTCCTTAATTGATGAGATTAAAGTTTTTAGTCATTGAAGGTTTCTTTTCATTCCAATGGAACCTTAAATGTCCTTCTTGCATAATTTAGTGTTGGACAATCGCGGAGAATATGATTTGTTGTTAGGATCGCGCAACAATCTATCGAGTGCAAGAAACAAGAGCCAAATAAAACTTTTTTTTCTTCCTTTATTGCATTTAATTAGTTCAGACTAACGAATTAATACTCAAAAGTTCTTTTAGTCGGTCTACCGTTTTAAATTACAGCTGCTGTATCCTTATGTATTTATTTACAAATTATTAACAAATTTTTAAAAATTGTTACATTATTTTCAACCTATAAAACATATTAAGGAAGAAAATCAATTTCTATTCCGGTTTCAGCTCGGGCAGAAAATGTTTATTTTGCATAAAGATCGAACATAATAACGAGAAAATAATTGGGATATTATTCTGATCCTTTGGCTAAGAAGTTAAGTGGCCAGGCTAATTTTTGGAGATTAAAGGACACCATAGTTCGTTTTTTTGGGACGATTTCATGGTGGCCATGCGGGGCGGGCGTGGGCGGCCAGCAACGTATGCGCCCGTCGTCCATTATCGAACGCTTAATCGGATAACTTCGATCGGTTTGTTGAATACAGTTCCCGTTGTAATAAGCTTACCGGAACAGTTCCTAAACTTGCGGCATCTCCCCTGTGCCAGCGAGCTTCGGCTATTTGATTACACGCCGCCTCGTATACATTTAAAGCTACTTAGGGAGCCCGCGGAGTAGCCCGTGTGTCCCGGTCAAAGGAAATGCGATCTACGACCTTTCTGCAGCTTCAGCTTTTCTGCCCCCGGGCCCACGGCACAAAGCCGAGCCGAACCCATGATTCAGTTACGCTGAAAGGTACTTATTTATTTCCTGCCGAATGAAAAATGGACCGGAACACCGATCGACGAGAAACTGAAACGGATACGCTGTACCTATTCAACCAGCTGTATCGACAACAAATCGATCATCGTTTCTTTGCCTTTTATTCGACCGCCTGGCCTCCTATCTGCTGTCCGTTACACTTAATTACACCAACCGATCGAAAATAACGGACGAGTAGATACGCGTCTCGATTTTTGCCACAATGTAATTTACCATTAAATTTTTTATTTTATTTGTTGAGGCAAGCTTCCTAGGAATGCGAGAGTCGAAGGTGACGTCTCGACAACACGTTGTCGACCGTAATAAACCGTCGGCGAAAGGATAATAGCGACGTAAATAGCGTTGCGAGGGCACATTTCGTCGACGACAGAAAACGGGGGAAAATGAGACCAGTTTCGATCTACTCATTTTTGACGTAAATGCGTTAAATACAGAAGATACATCATTAAAACAGCCTGGAATGCAAAATTGCATGTTCCACTCAAATTCGATAAGTATCAAGCGTTCTATTTAAAAAGAAAGAAAGTGACCTTTACATTTTGTTAGGACAAGGACTCTAGGAATGACTTCATGATACGCTCGACCATCTGGGAGATAATTGCATATTTTCAGTAATTTCTTTCTTAGCATCGAGCCGTTGCCATTTGTTCCGTAGACCGGTCTGCAGCCACTATGTGGCACATAGTAACAAGCACAATTAGAAGGTTTTGAAGGATATGCATTAAATTTAGGCTACCAGGCCCGAGAGACTGTGTCGTAAAGCCCCAGTGCCAAAAGTTCAAGTAGCAACTAAGCATCTGAGAAACACAAGCGACCCAGTCACCCCATGCCGTAAGCTTGGAGAGTACTCAAAAAGACCGGTAGACCTTGACGTGAGAGCATTGATCATACAGTAGAGACGTACACAGGTACATCAGTTCAGAGCCCACATTAGTGGTCCTTCGAGTGTAGACAGCACCAAGTGCAGTGTTCAAAAGGCTCTACTAGAACATCAGTCCAGTCCTTAAGATTATTATTAGCAGATTGAGATGGACACTGTTATGCTGCCCTAAGGAATTACTCTTGATATTCCTATAATACTTGAATTCCGTAGTTTTGTTATAACTTTTTAATAAAGCTCTATGCGACCTATGTTTACGTAAAATTTGTTTCTTATTTAGTGCCATAGAATATACTGAGAGAAAATTTGAACCTTAAAACATGGGACACCCTGTATAGATGAACAGGGAACAGCTTCAGACAAAGATCTTGAATCTATGGATTACCGCGAGAGACGCGGGCACTTGCAGTTCGCACGCGACCCATCGAAGAAGCAAACATCGGATGAGAAAGTTCGGTATCGAGCTATTTAAAAAATCCTTCCGGGGACAGGGATATCCTCTTAGCGGACGGCCGACGCGACGGGCTCCGGGAAGTCGAGAAAGCGACACTTTAAGCGCCGGCGAAACTCGGCTCTCCGTAAAACCGAGAAAACGTCCCAGGGAACTTTCGTAAATCAAGCGGAGCGTGGCGCTGGGAATGAGAGCGAGTGGTGCTGAGAGATCAGCGGCGAGGAAGAAGAAAAGAGCGGGAGCAAGCGAACGAGCGCGCGCGTTTCGTCGAAACAGAGCAAGCGGGTATCAAGTCGTCGAGGCGATGTCCTTTCAGAAACTTTGACCAGGAGTTTCGTCTCTCTGGCCTGGCAGAGAGCGAGAGAGTAAGGCTTCTTCCTGGGGAACACTGGTTTCTCGCTCGTGGGTGTCTTAAAGCCGCGTTTACATTAGTTCAATTGCTGGATCCAGCGATTACATTCCAGTGGCTTCGTTGGAAATCGTACGATGTCTACGTTTATTCCAGTCACTGGATCCAGCGATTTACATTCCACTGTTCCGACTGGAAATTGGTCAGTGTCTAGATACATATTGTACCAGGCATGTCAATCACGACCCGACCACAACGTTACCCTACATGGTTTTTTAACCTTTGACAACAGTGAATTTCTTAAAATTAAAATTATCAATACACACGTGTGTAACGGCCAGCGCTGAGCAAGGTTTTATGGCGGGGACCGCTGGTATAACACATGGCCCAAGTACGTGACTTTTAGGATTTGGCTACGGTGTTGGGCCTGCCAACGCCAGGCATTTTATACAAAGCGTGTCCGTACTCGGGTTTCCTCAGTGCCGTCCCTGCCATAAAGCACTTAGCATTGTTCATCTTTTAGGCTCGGCGCGGCTAGGTGCTTGAGGCCTGGATATTTCCAAGATGCTGGAAAAGCTCAAGAACCGTTAGCTGGGCCCTGGTCGGCCTCTGCGAATCCTTGGGTCCGCCTCAGGCGCCGAATCATTGGCTCCGTCCACCCCCAATCACAAGGGTGGGGATGAAATCCCAAAGAAGTAGGGAGGACCGAAGGGTGAGATGGAACTTTCGGTTCTCGGTTTAGGCAGAGAACATCTAGACACCAACGCAATCTGTTCGCTCTTCAGTTGATAGCTAAATAAAATAGTTCATTTCACAACACAAAATTATTTGTCCCTTACTTATCTAAGGGTGGTCCTTCGAGTGGAAAAGGTAAAGTCGGCACACCACGTGCAACCCTTTCAAGGCCCGAGCGATCCTCGATCAACCACGGGTATTAACACGTGTGTTAGATCGATCTATTTACAGTCTGATCTTCGCGATTTGAGATCTGATGGTGGCTTATCAAGTGGCTCACAACTCTCGAAAATCGTACTTACAGTTATACTTATGTACACCCCCATCCATATGTCACCGGACACATATTCATATTTGGAGTAGACAATTTTTTATTATTAAAGGATTTATATTATGAAATAAAAATGGTACTTGCTAATTTTTTTCTATCGTACAGAATTATTCTAGAAATTAGAATGAGCTAATTTTTTTCTATCGTAGAGAATTATTCTAGAGCTGTCCATAACCGCTGGTTTGATTTTGGGTACACTTCCCTTTTCAATATTCAATCAAATTCTATGTATTTAATTTTGCATTTACCTAAAAATTTATCGTATACATCTAATCAAAATAAAACAATAAAATCAAGTTGGAAACTTTTATTCTTACCATTTTGTTGAAAATAAGTAAGCATCCGGTGACCTGTGGACGAGAGTGTGTAATGAATTAACTGCAATAATTGTCACGTATAATTGATTAACTGCAGTGTATTAATAAAAACAATGTGTTTCTTCTTTATTTCGAGTCTTTTTGTTTCTTATTGCGGCGCCGAAATAATTTATAATACTTGATGAGGCCCTTGCTGGTAAACGAGTTTGCCATACTTGGGTTAGACCAAACGAACGATCGTTCAGCGTCCATTCCGACAAAACTAAAATTCAAACGAGCTCGTTCAAGTTTAGAACGCTCGAAGAATGCTGATTCTACAGCTTTGAAAGCACTTTTCATGTGAAGCTAGCTTTAGGTTGCGCCTTGGTTATCGATTTTAACACAAAACCTACCACTGTCCGTAAAATGACCGGTTTTATATTTTTCATTTTGCAACTGTTGAAATTACGAAGTCACTTACGTGAAAGTTGATTCGATACATTTTTTTATTCGAGCAAATATTGAGATGAAAATCGCAGAAAATCTAAATAAATGGAGCCTTGTCATTTGTGTATAAGCTGAAACATTTTAATCGCTTAAAGACAATAATTCTTTAAGTAGCATATTTTAAATTGTCACTTGAAGGAAACCAGGTGAAAGAAGAGTGTCGTCGTTCGGATATGAACTATGGAGATTCGCGGATTCGCCGGAGGGTGCTCCGTGTGATGAATTCGATCCAGCCCAAGCTAATTGATGGTGAGGAATTAGCCGGTGAGAGCCGGCTAATTGACCAAAGGACTCTCTCGGGCTGCGGGACGATGAGTTTTTCGATAGTTTCGTGAAACGAGACGAGGAAGTTCGGCGTCTCCTGTCGAAGGATTCCGTGTCACGGATTGTTCGGAACTTTCGGGTACTAAGAACGACTCGGCAGGCGAACGATATCTTCTTTACACAAATTACAGCCAACTTCCATAACGCTTCTCGACACCGATCTCACGGATAAGATCGTCAATACATAAGCCATTCCCCGAATGAGTTTAACATTCAACTTATTTCTTTCACAGTATCGTACAGAACGGCTGATCGATTTTTTACAACACACGAAACATTTAATTTATTCCTTTCAATATCACATACAGTACTTCATTATATAGTCATACATTATATACATTATACAGTTATACAGTTTATTATATTTTCATTTTATAGTCTCGCACACGATGTGTGACTCATTCTTTACATCACACACAGGACTAGGATTAATGTTAAAGTTTGACCGTGAGCAACAAACACTGAAAATTTCTGATTCTAATTAATTCCACAGAGCGGAAAGAGGCTTTGCCAGGACACCTTTAAAATTCTCCGCAAATAATAAAGTAACGTTCGATGCCTCTCGACGTTTCCCCGAAGCTTTTCTTAAATATATTCCCTCGAAGCCAAAGGGGTGGCGAAGGAGGATAGCAGAAGATGAAGGGGACGGTGGCGAAGAAAAAGCCGATCTTACCGAAGGCATCAAGGTGACGGGGCGGATATAGCCGGGCCGGGTCAATTGGATTGCAGCAACTTTGTTTGGTCCGTGGCGGAGAGGAGACGAGAGCTTCTTACCGGGGCGGCGCGGCGGAAGCTAGCTCGCGAAAACGTCGAATTAACGACATTATACTCCCTAACCCCCCGGTAATGGGTGTAAGAAGGTTAGCTCGCCTTTTTGCCCCCTCCTGTGCGCCCTTCGTCCTTACCCGGGATCCTCGCCGACTTTTCTGCCTCTTTCTCGTGGCAGGTACTGCTCCGTGGATCGCAACTGGCCTGCGACGACAAAAACCTGGACTCTCGCCCGTCCGAAAAATTTCGCGCGAATTTTGTCCATTTAACACTTTACCCACTGGGAGCCTTTGTTAACCTTCACTCTGTGTATACTAATACATGAGATAGATACATGAAAAGTTGCCGAATGGAAAATTTTCAAAATTCCGTGAGGAATTGAATCTGACATACTTCACAAAAAATTGGAAATTATTAAATTTATTATTTTTATATATTCCATTCAATGTTTTAATGTTTCTACACATTCTGTCACGCATGTTGCCGAACGAAAAATTTCTAAAATTCTGTTAGCGATGCAACCTGTGACATACTCCACAAAAAAATGGAAATTATTAAATTTATTATTTTCATATATTCCACTCAATATTTTCATGTTTCCACGCCTACCGTCATGAAATTTTAAAAAATTCCAGAAACACTCACGCAGTCAAAGCTTTTTCTTTCCATTTTTCACTGATAATATGTGATTGCTCCCAAGCATAGGGTTAACACTAGAATATACATATGTACGCAGAGTTAAGGTTAATAAGATTTTCAATAACTGTACTCTGCCAAGAGGAGGCTTAAAAATCTTCTTTTAGAAAACAGTACCAACAAAAAATGATCAAATTACGTTAATAAGTTGTTGACTTGCGACAGGAGTTTCTGTCGCTGTCGAAGGATCTATTAAAAAATTCTTAGCCACGGACCATAGACCATAGAATTCTAAGAAACAGGAACCAAATGAAATTGTCATTAGACTGGATCCTACAAGATCCCTGTTCGTTAATCCTGCAAGGAAATGTCTCTTCAAGTTAATGTACATGGACGATGTCTTCATGATGTCCAGACTGTGTTTGGATCATTGATCCTTAAAGCTTCTTGCCAGTTAATCTTCCTACCAAACGCATTCTTCTGCGAGAACCGGTCACCAGGGTCTTCTCGAACCCACCAAAAAGTCAAATCACCTACACCACACATTGTTTAATCCGGTAAAGCTGTTGTAAGGTGTAAAAAATTACTTGAACCATCAAATCAAAACGTCAACGTGCGTCTTAAGCAGATCTAACAGGTGCCAGCGTGGATATCGAACGGAATCCGCATCGCATACGACAGCGAAGCTGGTCCAAAGGCTAAGCAACTTAGCCAGCCGGCTGTCAATGTTCGCTGTCTCTTAAGAGATAAACGGATGTTTATAGTAGCAGATGCCAGTCCACGCAGTGGCTAATTGGATCAGCATCGTCCGCAGACCGGCCATTAATCCGCCGGTATCCTGCCAATCATTCCCACAAAGGACACTCTTCCCATTCTCCAGCTCAGCCGTCGATCCCCATTAAAACGAGGCTGGCTCTATCCGAGTGCTCGCCTTAGCAGGACAGTTTCCGACCCGCGTCAATTTGATGACGAGCATCTCTCTCTCTCTCTCTCTCACTCTCTCTCTCTCCCTCTATACTAACTTTCGGGTCTCGGGTTCCCATCAGTCCAGGATCAAACTTCCCGGCAGAAGTTCTGCCGGACTCGTGTCGCGTAAGGAACCAACGTCTCGCCGGCGCGAGCAAGTTGAACGTTATCGGGTGACCCGTTTCGGTCGGCACCCTTTCGAGGACTGTGAAGATCCCTAGGACCGGGTGTTCATGGTCCAAGGATCAAAACTGATCCCGGTTCGGCGACGGGGTCTCGTGAAAGAAATCCTGCGGCGAGCATCTACGGCCAACGATCCCCGCGGATATCTTATGGTTAGGTCTCCGTGCACCTTTTGCAAACTGCTCGGTTCGCCGTGTGATCCTAACCTCTCCGAATCGATTCACAGCGAACCGGAAGAGCACGCGGCTTATGGACCGAATTTATATCTCTGTTAGGTTGCCAGAATTCATCCAATGCTATCGCAAAACACTTGCTACAACCAACAGCGACCGAGTTATTCAGCTGGTTCGTTTTAGATGTCTCACCCTGTATGGTACAGGCTGTAAAGAAATTATGTGTCGCGGCTATCATAGGATGATTCTACACCCTCCTGATGATTACAGACCCTGCAGTAAATTGTTTTGTTCATAATCATATTTGTTATATATAATATACAAAAAATTTTTATGATGCATACCCAGGTGGTCGGTTATTGACGTAAGTGTTAAGTTGAACGGGACATCGATGCTTAAAAACTTCCTTCTGCTAGCCATTTAAAATAAGAATAATCTCCGAAAATGACGGACCTAACTCGCATCCTTAAAATTGAAACGTTCCACCGAATTCCGTAAACTGGCCTGACCATCGCCGACCATTTCCACTTACTCCACTTTCGACTTTGTTCCAAAAGCCGCTTCTTCTCGGCCTCCAGCAACAGTTACAGGACACCCAGTGCACAAGCGAGTATCCAGACACGGAATCGATGTTCGCGGAATATTTTAGCCGAGCTAATTGGCCAATCCTCGCAATTTAATGAAACATCAGCGCGTCCGAGGAAGACAAATGGTACGCGGAGCTCGCGGGTTCTCCGGGTGTATCGCTCTCGACGTCCTCGCAATATTGTATGGATTCCGTTGCCTAGGGAGGATCCGGGGGGAGGGGCGATCGTCGAGCGTAAACTCGCGCATCGAATAACCCGAGGAAGCTGTAAGGCCATCAAGCCCGTTACGTTCATTGATAGCGTTTAATTAGCGCCGGCGCCAACACGACTCCCGGGCCCGTCCACCACGGGCAGCTCCGTTCGACCGACAAATTCCAACTAATTTTCACAGTCGGGATCCTTTAATTAGAATCCCGGCTCGGCAGATTTCCCTTTACGGGGAAGCCCCGGGACCAGCCTTCCACCACCCTTTGACCCGAACACACACCGAACCCAATACCCGCGTATACCGGCTGTGTTGCCTCGCGACTGTTATGGGATTGCAATCACGCCGAACCGGATCTCCTCTCAGTCGTTCTCCGCAGACTTACGGGGAATTCGACCAAGAGCGTAATTCTCGACGAAGGCCCGCTCGATTTACGCTCGTGATGACCTACGATGCTCGACGATGTTCGACGGCTTATGTTTCCGAGGCAGAAGTCAGATACCTGTTATATCATCTTATCGTACCCTGCAATGGTCTCTGCTTTCAAGACAGATTTTTCCCTGCCCATCCCAAAAATCTTCAGTTTTGCTAATTTTTTTCGCACACACTTCTTTTGCTTAATTTAACACTAAACCTACCAACAGCGATTAAATGACAGGTTCCAGATTTTTTATTTCACGATTATTGAGATTATAAGGTCGCATTCGTGATAAATGATTAAATAAATATACAAACAAACTTTATATTTAACATTTATTTACAAAAAGTTCAAATGACTTTAATCTTGCTACTTTTATAAGGAAAATCTACCGATTACTGGTAAAGCTCGGTAGGTTTAGTGTTAAACAATTATTTCAGGACAGTCTAGACGCTCTATTATGTATAAAAAAGTTTTCGTCAACATACTTCCATAGATAACGTTCTTAAAGGTGATTTGACATTATTTTTTTCTATACCTTTACCACACAGTTATGTGTGTATGTAATTCTTTCACGAATTCGTTTCCGTATCGATTTATATGTAGAAAAAATTTCGATCACATTCGTTCATTACAAATATCTTAAAAAACTTGTTAACTCCTGTATGTTTTCGGTTCCCCATTTTTTATAGCTGAACATTAATCACTTTTTAACCGCAGCCTCGCCTACATTTTTCGCTTTTAGTTTTTCTATATAATAGTATCAATATCCAATTGCATGTAAAACAATTTTCAATCAAATCCTTCCGTTAATAACTTTTTAAAAAATCATTTAATTCGTCGATGTGGAGAGTTTGAATTTTTCATTGTCGGCAAAAAAACAGATTAAAAAAATGTGTGTTAAATGATAACAAAGTTTCTAACACAGATTAAATTGGAAAATTCCCCGTACAAATCTTGAAATACATGTAACAAACATTGTATCCAGTCAAGTCGATGTATTTTCATCAAATTACGTGTCATTAGACTCTCGAAATGGACGCAATTGAAACAACACAAGCATTCAATTTCCGTAGCACCGCGATTCGGTGCATAGAAAAACACCAAATTCATAAACTCTACAATTTTCTCTCGTATTTCTATGTCAAAGGACAACAGTTCTCAAGATCATTTTTAACTCTAGAAAAGCAATCAGGATGGGGAGCTCTGGAGGATGGAGGTAGAAACAACATCGCGAATTCTATTCTACCCTAAAAACAGCAGGAGCCTTCGACATCCTTAAGAGCACAATCGGCAGCATCGGAAAACACCAAATTAATGTACTTCACAAATTTCTCTCGCATCCCCGCGTCAAGGGTGGTCGGAATAGCTGTTTCCCAAGATTATTGATAAATCTAGAAAAGCAATCAGGATGGGGTGCTCTGGAGGATGGAGGTAGAAACAACGTCGCGGAATCTATTCTACTCTAAAAACAACAGAAGCCTTCGACATCCTTAAGAGCATAATCGGCAGCATCGGAAAACACCAAATTAGTGTACTTCACAAATTTCTTTCGCATCCCCGCGTCAAGGCTGGCCGGAATAGCAGTTACCAAGATTATTGATAAATCTAGAAAAGCAATCAGGATGGGGAGCTCTGGAGGATGGAGGTAAAAACAACATCGCGAATTCTATTGTACCCTAAAAACAGCAGGAGCCTTCGACATCCTTAAGAGCACAATCGGCAGCATCGGAAAACACCAAATTAATGTACTTCACAAATTTCTCTCGCATCCCCGCGTCAAGGGTGGCCGGAAAAGCAGTTTCTCAAGATCATTGATAAATCTAAAAAAGCAATCGGGTTCGGGAGCTGCAACAGTATGGGGGTGAAAACAATATCGCAACAGGGCTCGCTCGATATTCCATAACCGGTATCCGTGGCCGTTGTTGCCGCAAGCCCGTTGTCCAAACAGGCGAGGAATCCAGCACACCCGGACGGATGCTAGGTGAAAAATTCGCCGGGCGCGTCGCCGATCGAGAGTTATAGACCGTGTCAAAAGTGCGGCGGTCCGATCCTTCCGAGGAATAAAAGAGCCCCGTCGAAACGACGGGTTAGGTACCGGTGGAGAGGGTAGGGCGAGGGGAAGGAGGAGGAGGAAAGGACGCCGTGCAAAATCGTCGCCGTTCGCCCTCTTTCGGGGCCAGGTTTTTCCGCGGCAATAATTCACTTCCCAGCCATTTCGCCGGGGATATAACGCCACTTGACAGCGTATATCTAGCTGTGTTTTTCAGCCGGCGCGACGCGCCACGCGGGCCGATCGATCGCCACGAGCCGGCCGCGAACCTCTGCCCCCTACCCCCCATTCCCACCCTCCCGTGAAATTGTGATTCTATTGTGGCCGGGAGATCATCTTCCATCTTGGTAAAAAGATCGAAAACCCCTGTGTGCCCGGTAAGCCCAAAAATCCTCCGGTTATTTGTCGGGCCGACGCGACGCCCCGCTGTTTGCTTTCCGTCGTGTCGACTCTGGTCACCGACTGCTGGATCCACTATAGTTATTGGACGGTGTAAAACGATTTGGAAAGCTCCTGCCGAATTGAAATTGTTCGCGTTCCAGCCTCGCGAAATGTTTCTGCTTTCATTATCACTGGACTGCGGATCATTATGCATTCATGACTTCTGAAAATTGTCAAAAAAATGCTAGAATACAAAATTCAAAATTTAATACAATTTTTACTCATTTCGGATCTATGAGGACTACTATCACTGAAAATAAGATCCTATTTGTTCCCACT
Organism: Lasioglossum leucozonium; assembly: GCA_028454225.1. Classification (NCBI taxonomy): domain Eukaryota; kingdom Metazoa; phylum Arthropoda; class Insecta; order Hymenoptera; family Halictidae; genus Lasioglossum; species Lasioglossum leucozonium. Next base: position 12,014,481 of record CM052205.1, on the reverse strand, counting down.
GTCTTGAAATTTCGCGGCAAAAATGGAAAATTGATTTGTACGCAAAATTGTTTGCATTCGTTAGAAGATGCAGGAGTTTTATTTCTTTTCTTGATCATTCAAATAAGTCGACAATAATGCAACAGTTTTTTCACTACTTTCCATTTGGTCTTCTCAGTTTCGTTGCAAATACATGAAGATAAATCATAAATGAAATCCGTAATGAAGTCGATTTATTCAGTGCCAAAGTCGCGAACAATTAATTTATTACTCAAATAATTGAGAATCAGTGCCTTGTTGGCTTCCCCCCAGTATTTTATACTTCTGTAATTTAATTATTTGAAGGGAATATTTTTCACGTTTTAAATATTCTTGTCCCCACTAAATTAACCCAGGTGGTCCTGGAAACGATTTTTATACTGTCGTTTATACCTACTAACTGCTCCAGCTAAATTGGTGCTGCGAAAATTAAGCAGTATGAGGTAATTTTTTTTAATGAATTATAGTATAGTATACACATTGTACAATAGGTTTAGTAAATGGGTCAACTTGTTAACTACGGAACAAACACGCTAATAATATCCACAGTAATTTATTTAATAAAGCTGTACGCGAAGGATTAAGATTTATTGCAGCGATTACTTTGTTAGAACTTTCATTTTTTTCTGATAATATTCAGTTTACGCGAGATTATCGTGACTGAAATGAATTTTGAAACCTGAATAGAGAATTGCGTCACTTAATTATGAAAGTTTTTACGAAATCAACTCTGTTAACTCTAGAAGGACGGAAATATTCAAATTCAGTTTAAATCACCTATTTGAACATCGAAATCTCGTATATCAGATAAATTTCAGATTCAATTGAATACCTTGGTTATCGAGTCATAAAATGGGAGGATCAAAAGATCATTAAAGTACTCCGGTTAATGAAAGCTAAATTCGTCATAGCGATAAATTCTTCAATCCTTTCGCAGGCTGCAGCTCTTAATAAAATTTAATTTATTCGATTATCAATATGTATCACACGATGATAATTAATTCCTGAACTTTATCAAAGTGGGGACTCATTTTTATTGCGAAGACGATATTATTAGAAGCAAGAGAAGCCCCGTGTCATTTTTCATATGTGAGGACACACTTTAATTCATCGACGATTTATTAACAGTATTTTTCAATTCGTCTAATAGTATCGATATTAAATTTTCTTTTCGTGTCGCGAGCTATAAGACCGGCAATTTTACACAGTATTTTATGAGAGAGAAAATTAGGTAGCATTTTATCTACTGCACTAAAGGTTTCATTGCAGTCTTGATAACATACGTGCAGTTCAAAGTTTTATTAACCTCTTAACTCGTAAGGTCTGCTCTTTCTCTGAGCAGCCATGAAACTTTTAAAAAGAATAATATTTTATATCGCTTCGATGAAATTAACAAAAAACTAGTTCCTATAAAGAAATTGCTATGTCCATTACTCACTTCACTAAAGAGCGGATCAATCATTATTCTGGAAACAGTATTTTAAGCCGTCAGCGTTCCTATTTAGGGGATGAAAATTCCCTTTGAAGTTAGAATCGTGCATTTATGTCAGAAACTACTTGTACCTTTAATTTCTACGCGTAAACGATACAGTAAATTCTATATTGTACACGTCATTATACTTTGTAGATAGATCCTTCACCCTTGTATACACATTTTCTCTATTAAAAAAAGTTGCCTATTCTTTTCGAAATTAAAAATGATGTCACACTATTACAGATTTCACTATACAAAATATAACGAAGGTAAAAATCATATTAAACCTTTTTCCATCATTTTTTCTGTACCAACTTTAAACGACTGCTACAAAAATCTAAATATGTTTAAACGGAACCAATGAAAAACGTTTTCACCTCATCAGAGATAATATTCGCAACCATTTTTTTTCTACACCGATCTTAAAAGATCAAGACTGCTACAAATGCAGAAAAAATCAATAATTTAAACATGCACAACTCTCAAAAAAATCTATAAGAATCGCATGACGATAACACTCTCGCGATTCTCTCCTTTCCGGACCAACCTCGAAAAATGATTTTCAGCCTGTTAGTGACGCAGTGCGGTGTTCCGTCGGTGATCAGACGTCCGGATGGCAGATTGCCGATCGCGGATCATCGTCTGCGAAAGAAATACGTCCGCGCTGCGATCGATATTCTGCAGGGGGTGGTTTGTGTGGGGTGGTTGCAAAACGTGTGGGGGTGGGGGGAGGGTGCACAGCGTGCAGCGCGTTAATCACAGTTAATCTTCGTTGAGCAGAGGAGCTAGAACGCTGTCAAACGTAAGCCAGAAGCCGCAAACTAGCGGCGCAGTAGTGACGGTCCGTGAATGGTCGGACGTCCAGCGGTGCATTCAGGCTGCACCGGTGCACCGATGGAGACAGCCTCGGCCATCGAACGCAACTGACGCGAATGCCCGAGTCCGAAAGAAGTTCATTTCGCGGCTGCCTCGCTGATTCAGGATCAGAAGATAGAGAGAGAGAGGGAGAGAGACTTGTACAGCATCCCCGTATCAACTTATTTTTTTTTCCGGCGGATTAAATGGCGACGCGGTTTACGATCTTACTACCGTGATTAAACATCCGACGAGGTAAAGCTTGACGGTATCAACGCTGCCACTGAACGGACACGCGTTCACGCGTCCAATCGATCCGCCTGTCTGGCATACTGATACCCGAGGAACTGATTTTCACCGAATAATTAGCGACCGCGCGCAAACGAAACGCTGTCTGCGCTTTCAAAGGTCTTTGCAGCCCGACGCAACAGCTACCGACAGTTATTCAATAGTCTAAACAAATCTATCATTCTCCGGGAACGGTTGCCTAATCGATTTTTCACCTGTCGCGATTTTACTCGAGAATGTACGTGGTCTAATCAACACCACACAAACTGAAAATGATCTATTGTTCTTTCCTTCTCGAATAACTGTAGAAAGATGAGTGCATTTAAATTCTTGCAAGCTTATCCATATTATTTCATGAATGCATAAAATACGCAGTCCACTTGAAATAATATTAATATTTAAAATAATCAGCTTTCTGAAAGCTGTTACTTAAAAGAAAATTTTTAAGCTCATTTTGCATGTAGCGTTATCATTGGAAATTCCGTTAACAATTCAGTCGGATACATCATTGCGAATTTTTTTTTTTCACATTTATGCTTATACTGGCACATGATCTTAATGTCTAAAAAAATTGCGATTACCAACAACTGTTTTTAATGCAATTTCGTACGATAATTATGAAGTATTCAATGGAATCAACACGATAAAAATTGCACTGAGATTACACTTAATTCTGTCTCTGCTGCACTGAATTGTTTGACGATTGAGAAATTGAAAATCTACTTAGCTCCGGTCTCTCTGAATCTGTTTAGAGAAACATATTAAATTTGTATTGCAGAGAGGAACATTTGTAAACCAGTGATAATGGGGAACAAAGTGTACTGTATCTGAGCTTTCCGGTTTTATTGGATTTTCATAATTCGCATAATACTGAGAAATACTTAAAAGCCTTCCTTTGCTGATCAGTCATGTGAAGTCAGGAAATTGCAAAAGCATAAATAAATGTAACAGGAAGGAGTATTTGTTATTATTTATTAAATTGCTGATAATTTTAAACAGGGTGGATTTATTGAAGAAGTTGTAGGAATCGACAAGAGTGTTTATTATTGTTGATTCCATTATCTACATTTTTGAAGAATTTTCACAAGAAGAAGCTGTAGAAAATAAGAGAATTTATTATATTATACCATTTACTTACATTTCCTACAGTTTTCAGAAAGTTGAATACTCAAGACAATAAATCGCAGAAACAGTAATAGCAGTTACAATAATTGATTGCTCCGATTCCCCACAATCGATCATCAATAAGCTTTACCTTCTGAAGGTTTAAAAGTAATCATAAATCACAATCGTTAACAAAAACGAATAAATCAGGCTTGCGAATGTTTCTTAAAAGTAATCACGAAACAGGCGGATCGCTAATAAAAATGAATGAGTGAATGGTAAACGAAAGGAGGATGCCTGAATAGGTAAAGCGCGTTCGAAAGACCAATTTCGCGAGGCAAAATGTAATTTCAATCTTGTAAATTCAAAATGTAATATGTCTCTGACCGTAATTTCTCCTCCTCCACGGCCCCCCCTCTTCCGGTAAGCAATTTCGTTCTCTAACGAGAACAGAATTACAGGAAATAAAGCGGCAATATTTTCCAGGAGACTGTGAACAGAATTGTCTTCTACCGGAGAGCTGTCCTTCGTTAACACGAGACTCTATTACTTATTTGTATTGCTCCGTCGACGCGCGACGACCGTAGTAGGAACGACGAGGAAACGCGAAGCATGCTGAACCTTATCCACCCTGTAGATCACCGCGTTAGGACCCCCGTTCATCAAAGTAAATTTCTTAGAGCGAATCCCTTTGGTACGCGACCGTCTAATTCTATCGTCGTTCTAGTGTAAACGTCGCTGCTCCGTTTGCGGAAACATGGAATCCGCCGTACGAATGGGCTTGTGCTCTGCGGAAAACCGTCGAGGCGTCTTCCCTCTCAACTAATACCTCATCCATTTTAAATCAAAGACCTCGCCACTGTTTGAAAAATTACTTTAGCCTCGAATCCCATATCTGAAGCTAACTTTGCGATCTTTTTACGGGTTTATAAAATTGTCAGCAATTACACTTTCATAGACTATCTTACCTGTACTTGAACAATATTTATAAATTTATTCACAGGGAAAATCTTGACAAGCTTATTCGTGTATGGACTACTTTAAAAGCCACTTTTACTTGAAATTTTATACAGGGTGTGGTCGAACAGGTGGTACAACTGCACAAGAGGTGATTCTACATGAAAAAATAAGTCAAATGTGAACAGTGATCGCGAGTTTGGAAAAATTGCATGGCATCCGTGTGAAGGAAACATACAATTTATTTATCATTTGAATAATGTAAGTGGAGGTCCGGAACAGCTGTGCAGTTCGTTGACCTGGCCGTACGTCCCTTACCGTTCGGTACTGCCGTATACCTGAGATCAGCTGTGCAGTTCGCCACCGATAGGACCAGTTATCCTCATTGCGAACTAACAAATGGATTTACGGCTGAATTATGTGGGTTTTTACAATAATTAATTCAATCGATTTCTGCTCTGTTTCGCTTGTTCATTCTTTCGTCGCGGCGGGCCGCCGCGCTGGCAGTAGGAGATACAGCCGGCGCGCCAGACAGTTCGCGTCCAGCTCGCGCTCTGATTGGTCCGTGTTTTTCGTTAATAACTCCCAAACGAAGCCCCACCTGACATTTTGCAAAAGGAAAATGTCGTTCCAAATGACCTCAGGAACCTCCCATTTCCGGGAGTTGAAGGAGTTTTGAGACACCCTGTATTTTTATGTAAAATCACCCTCTGTTCGGCTACAGTAACCATCCGGTCACACCCCCTGTATATTAGGCTACCTTTGCGATTTTTGTACATTGAAACTCAAAAACTTTCCGCAATCAGACTTATATACATGTCCCAGCATCGGTAGTACAACCGAGTAAGAGGCGATTGTACATGAAAATATAAGTCGAAATATGGAATGAAATTTTTTCATCAGAAGCTTCGTTTTCGAGAAAATCTAGTTCGGAAATGAAGCAAATACGCATGTTAGTCGATAGGAATCGTCTGATGCGTCTGATCATGACCGACCTATTCTACTTCCTGCATATACTAAAGGACGCGAACCTGACGAATCTTTCAACTCGCATTTCTCGAGAATGAAGCCTCAAATGAAAAAACTTTTTTTTTATTTTCAATTTGTTTCTTTCATGTAGAATCACCCCCTCTTCAGTTGTACTACCGTTGCTGGGACACACTGTACACACATTTTTAGCAATGTTTTGACAATATCCACAAATTTTTTCATCAAGGAAAAATCAAAATTGTGTTCGCTATATCAAGCATATCCATGTAAGAGAAAAGTCTCCAAATCTCAGCAGGTCTTTTCCTTGGTCACAAAAAGTAAATAATTATACTGATTAAATAATACCTATTATAAAACAAAATGTGTATCATACCTAAAGCATTCCTGCAGCCGTCCGTAAAATCCGTCCAAAATCGTCCAAGCAGTATCCCCGCTATCCTAAATCCTGTAGAATCACTTTCGCAAAAGTTCTGGAATAATCTCCCACGACTCCCGCAGCCAGCCATAACTTCCTTAATTTTCGGAATTTCTCGATGAAATTTTCGGGATGAGCTGATTCGAAGCACGCGCCATCAAACTGTTAGAATATTTTCCGGATCAACTTCTCGATCTGCGTCGATGTGATGGGCCAAAGTATACCGTCGTGCTATGTGGCGGATTAGTAAGTGGTCCATTTCCAGGACGATATCGAAGGATCTCGGTTGGCGTTGGTGGATCCACGCGACCGTAATCGACGGGGGTATATTCGTCGATGTACGGAGCGTGAACGTCGTCGACGGTATTACGGTCAGCAGTATCATAGGGTATTGGCGTACGGCCTGACGACGTATTATCCTCTTTCGGCGCCGATCAAAATAACAGTCAGCGGATTCACGAGAGTTAGCCTGGACCGTCACGTTCGTTGGCTGGAACTGCGGACGCAGTCGTCGACTTTACGATCCCAATCGAGGCCACCCGTTTCCTACAGATTCCGCGATACCTCGTTTCGCTACTCTTGTGCTCTCTCTCTCTCTCTCTCTCTCTCTGTGTGTGTGTGTGTGTGTCGCGCGCAGTTCTTCCTAAGAGCGGATCGGTGACACGTCCCGGCCCTCGTAAACCCCGGACGATCGGGTCGAGACGGTCGGTTATTATGACCGGCGCTGTGACGCTGTATACAGCTCTCTAAGCAGCCGAGTGCCAAGGAAAATTCCTGCAAAATGAAAATATTAGTGGCGTTCGAGAATTCATTGCACGGAGCTACGTCCTCTCATCCGAGCGAAATTGCTGATTTTTCCGACGATTTTCCCGAGGCGAAATGAGCTAGGAACATGTACAGGGTGTCAGAAAATGACGTAAGGAACCCACCATAAAGTGGATCTTGAACGTGAAAAACAAGGTAAAAAGGAGCAAAAATTTTTTGTTTAATCGTATGGTCGTTTTAATTGTTAAATGATTGAGAAACAACTTTTTTGGGCTTTTGGACGTTGTCTTTCACGTTCAATGTCAATTTTGCGGGAGTGTAGAATCGCACTATGGTGTCCTCGACATATAATTTTGTGACACCTTGTACAAGATGTATAAAAATTATAGCGAGATTCAACAGTCTCGGGTTGGTGGAAATTCGTGTAAGAATGTTGACGCAAAATTAACATTGACCTTGAATTTCAAGTTAAATATAAGGGTAACAGGAACCATCGGTTAAAATTGAATCGTTCTCTTAAAAAATTTTAGGAAAGTTTTTTCCTTAGCAAACTGATTTTATCCATACGATATCAATCGTGATGTACGCTGCATTTGATTCAAGTCGAACAACGGGGACAGGAAGTGAAAATGCAATGCTTAGGCAGTTTTCTGGCCATTTGGCGGAATCCTAGATTCCTAGTGGTCCAGTATGGGTCTACCTGGGACTAGCGCCGTCGTAACTCATAGCTGAGACGGCGATAGATCGCGCGACAGCACTTAATTGGTCCGGGTATAGGAAAAAAATGGGAAATTTCTTCGAACAGCCAATTATCGTCGACCCGTTTTCGACGAGTTCCGCGAGCGATCCTGTCGCTCCCTCGACGTCCGTCCACGGCGGCGAACTAATTAGCGGGGAAATAATTAGCGTCGGCTTGTCGAGGAAACACCGGTGCCCGGTTCCCCGCTGAAAATGAAGCGGTCACGGAAATATTTAGCAGCGGTCGCCCGACCGAAATTGGCCACGCGAAATTGCCGTTCCGCCCTTTGTTCGGCAGCGCCAATTTTTCGTCGAACCCCTTCGGAACAATACCCCCTGTGTCCCCTCTCTCTATCTTTCTCTCTCTCGCTCACGGCTGTTTTATAATCCCGACGGGCCGACTCGAAAATCGAGAAATATTCGTGGCTCGTTCGGTCGTGAAAAATCTGTTCCGGCCGCGTTTGCGCTTCTGGAATTGCACGGCGCGAAACCATTTTATTGGCGGGCCTCTGAAAGAGAAGGGCTAATACAAGCCTATAGTTCGAGTGCTATCTCCATGCTTTAATTCAAGCTCTCGTACGCCTCAAAACTCCCGTGGGAATGCGACTTAAACTCGATTCCAAGGGTCTTCTTAAAATCGAATAAAAGTCTGAACGCTCGCTATTTTGAAAATTGCTGTGGGAATAGGTAAGTTAATAGGTCGGGTTTGATAAATTTTGCATTTTTCACTACGCTTTTCTGTTCGATCAAAGTAATTCTATCGACAAGTGTTACCTTGAACGTTGGAGCCTTGGAACGTTTCAAAATTTCTACAGGAATACCTTAAAATGTAATCATCCAATTTCTAGCTATCAGCTGAAAGTCTATTTTTCATCAAGATTTCACAAAACCCTTCGACCGCTTTGCTGGAGTCATTTTTGACCGTCAATATAGTATACATACAGGGTGTACCAGCATCGATGGTACAATTGTGGAGAAAAATCTTGCAAAATAAGTTGAAAAAGAGGAATAACTTTTTTTTGTTTGAGGCTTTGGTTTTGAGAAAATCGAGTTTAAAGATTCTTCAGGTTCGCGTGCTTTAGTATTTGCAGGAAGTAGAATAGGCCGGCCATGATCTGACGCATCAGACGATTCCTATCGAATAACTTGCGTATTCGCTGCATTTCCGAACTAGATTTTCTCGAAAACGAACCTTCTGATGAAAAAATTTCATTCCATATTTTCCACCCATTTTCTCATGTAGAACCCTCCGCGGTTGTACCACCAATACCGGGACACCGTGTATATACCTTAGCGATCCTCGAGGAATCATAAACGCGTCCGTATTAGTGAAAGGTGGTGCGAGCCAGAAATGACCCCAGCACAGCACTCCGGGTCCCAGTACTTGGAGAGTTAAATTACTCGCGGGACAGTTCTTTTCGATCGCGCAATCGACCCAATCGAGAGTAACGATGGTACAGAATCGATTCGGCGTTGCTTTTCGCCTGCTCGGCTAATACGCGGCTTGTCGATGGCATAAATGGATGTTTACACGGTTTTTTCGCGGCCGATACTCATTACACGCCACTCTCCGCTAACTGCCACGCCGTTCCGCGGAATTATTGCTCGCGGAAACACGGCGGAAGCGAGGCATTATACCACGGAAGCACGTGCGCATAAATGCACCGGTGCATCGGCGATTCGGCGCTGGTGCATCGACCACAGTAGTACGTGCCGACGTTGCTCCGGCCGGAACGAAGCTCGATTAAACTCGGGCCGTTACTCTCTTAAGACGAGAACCGACCACCCCCTGCGCGCGCGCCTGGGCGGGCGGGCGGGCGGCGAACTTAATTAAAATGTCGATTAAATGGTCAATCACGGTCAACGGAATGACGGCTACTCTGGAACACCTTCTGAATCTTCCACCGCGAAAATGAGTTCGTCCAACGAAACTCTTTCGGATGGATGATTGATCGGTAATTCTCCCTTCTCACCGGGAAGTATGAAGATAATACATGCTTGTCATGATGTTTAATTTCTACTGGATCTTCCAGATTGTATTCAATTTATAAATCACTGGTAATTGATCCTGAGTTCGGGTATTTCGGGTTTTAAGTTACTCTGCTGGAGTGCGTTTCGATTCGTTGTTGCCATGACTACGTGTCTCAACACGTGTTGATAGATATAATCGAATTTGTTATTCTGAATAAAAATTTTCGACTTATGTTAGACAAGTTGATCCTTCTTTAAACGATTGGATTTTCCTATTATTTCTATATTTCCATATTTCTAATATCTAAATATCTTAAATTTATCTTTGTATTTTAATTTTAAAACGCTATAAACTTTCGTCCCAACCCAATATTAAATTGCAACAATTTTGTTATTCGCAATTAAGCAACACTATTAAGTACACTAAATAATTTTGCTTCAAGATCCTTAGATGTCTTAGATATAATCTCTAATTCTCAATATTTTCCTGTTTCAAGATACATGGCGGAATTGAATCTGATTCATCATTTTGTCAATCAGACTTTTTTGGATCCGATTTGTTATGAAGAATTAAATAATACTATTTATAACAATGCAAATATTTCTGTTTTTTTTAGGAGTAATACATATAAAATTCCATATGTTTTAACGATGCGACGAGACCCGCAAAAATAATGGTTGCATGCATTATTTGTGTTTCATTTTGGTACGCGGGTCTCGTTAAATCTTTGCGGAAAAAATATTCCCATTACGTGTTAGTAATGAAATTTGATCTGGTCTGTGTATAGTCTGTGTATAGCGTTTTTGTTCTTCGAATTTCACTGTGACCCGCAATTAATCTCTACTATTTTGTCCGTTTACAATTTTAAAAAATATTTGAAAAATTCTTCCGAATTCTAGTTACGATTAAAAAGCTTTCCAAGGATCTATCTACGACCAACTCTTTTTAACTTGTACCAAAAAATTGAGAAACAATAACCGTCTCTAAGACTCCACCCTAAGCTACTTAATTTCTCGTTGGCCGAAAAGCTCCGAAAAATTCTCCAATGCTCAAAGCAAGATCTCCAAGCCCTCCGAAGCTGCATCCAGCCGTTCGCTCCTTATAAATCAGCTCTGAGAAGTTACAAAAGGAAGAAGAACTCCGTCGATCCTTGATCCCGACAAAAACCCCGAGCGGTCCTCGAGCGATATCCCCTAAGAATCCAGAGCAGGAACAACCACTTCCTGGATCGTTGTCTTTTCCTAAGATCGTGTGGGTCCTTGTTCAGCGATTGTATCCTCCGATCCCTTTCGAAAATGAGCTGAAACAGTTTCACGTGGGTTCGGTCGGGGTTTTGGTGTGCGAGGGGTTTGATACTCCGTTGACCTCATTGAGGGGGATAATAGCATCGGGGCTGTTACCGAGGATCGACTTTGCTCGAAGATCGAGCTGTCTGTTCTCTCTCCTCCCACATCGGTGGCTCCCGTAACGTCATCCGAGCGATCGAGGGAAAGGGGCTGGTAGCCTGGCACGGTACAGCCGATCGTAAGGGTTGTTATCGGAATACTCTCGGCCTCTGTGGCTCTCCGACGGAAACGAGACTTAGCGGCGCCAATGTGTGTTGGTCGATGCTGTTGTTGTTGTTGTTGTTGGTGTTGTTGTTGTCGGGGCATGTGCAGCTTTCGGTCTCCTTTCCGCCAGAGACAGGTGGCCATGCTCGCCCTACCTGTAGACGATACACTGGACTATCTTCGAACTACGTGCAAGCCCGGATATAATGCGAGTCGACGATGTAGATTAGTTCGAGCTGTCTCGTTCTCCCCCATCCCTGCTCCCTTTCTCTCTCTCTCTCTCTCTCTCTCTCTCTCTCTCTCTCTCTCTCTCCCTCTCTCTCTCTCTCCCTCTCTCTCTAGAGCTGTTTGCTGGCTATGGGATGGAGTGCCTTGCAAGTATGTCATACCGCAAGTCCTGCTGCCTTCCGACCCTTCAAATGCGAAATTTCGACACTTAAGCCATCATTTATAGCCTTCACTCCTTCGATATTAAATCTTGTTGGAAAACCCGATCTTATTTTACCAGAAACTCCATTTTAGGAAACCTTTGTCGGCTACTTGATATCGGTATCTTGACATTTAAATTGTTAGAAATTTCTGGAAAGAAATCGTCCAGCAATTTGCCTAGGCTCATTTTAACTAGCGAAACACCTCCACTTTCAAAAGCCATAGTTTTCTTTTGTAATATTTCTGCATCGTACAATCGAAGGGAGAAGCGTCAAGTATTTTTGTATAGGCTTCCCTCGTCAAATTACTCCAGAATTTAACAAATTCAAATATACAAATAAGACTCCTCATAAATTGCTCTACGACTTTTTCTACGTGTTGAACTTTGATACAGTAATTATGCATTTATGAAGAATACGAGTAGAAGAAAACAGTAAAAACATTAGGAGAATTTAAGAATACTGTTATATTATTTCTAACCTATTAAACATATTAACCTTCACTCTGCGTACATATATTCTAATGTTAACCCTGTACTGGAGTGCAATCACACTCCCTGCATGTTTTCAGTAGGAAATCTAAAGAAAAAACTATTTTTAGAATTTGTTTGATCTAAAAAATCTATTTGAGTATATAAAAATTCTCTATAAATAAAAATAATAAATTTAATAATTTATTTTGGAAATTTTCCATTCGACAACTTTTCATGTACGTTTTTATTAGTCTGTGGTTACATCCCTGTACGGGGAGTGAAGGTTTTAAAGGGAATGAATTCCAGTTTTTTGCAATAGAATTCTCATTTTCCACAAAGATCCGCTGATTTCTCGTGGTGCCTCAGAGTTGGCATCCTGATTGATCCTAACCCTCTTTTTCTTCGTTTGTTTTGATTCTATCACTCTTGACTCTGTCTCTTGAATCACCGTTTCTTGACTCTGTCCCTTAACTTTGTCTCTCTGGCTACGCTCTTCCAGCACTCCCTATCACTCGCTATGCAACGTTCAGTGCACCGTCCCTTATTCGTCTTTACCGTGATCCCCCGTCTCCTCGGAAGGCTGTCCGGGATGGCCACGATGGCACACACCCTCCCCGGGGTCTAACGATCAAATCTGGCTGCGCATACAGCACGCTTTGATACCGGGGCTGCTACATGCTACATCCCGCGACGTGTACACGGGACCTCTTGTACACAACGGGGACTAACGAGTGCCGGGTTCGACCTCCTTCCTTCCGATGGAGACCTCCCTTCCGATCGGTCTTCCATCGACTACTCGGTCGGCGTATCGACTTTCGGATACACCTGGGAGTGGGACATGATCAGATCATTTCTGAACCAACCCTCGCTGCTCCTGGTGGCCTGGATCGGGATCGCAACCCCCGATGCTCTCCTTAATGCCTGGTACTAGCTGCGACACTCGATACAACCCTTAATTGATGGCGAGCCGTCTGCAAAATTGCATAGTGGTTCTCACGACTTTAACCCTTAGTCAGAGGGGCTATTTTAATTTGAAAATTAACCATTTCTGTCGATCTAGAATAATTCCATCCTGTATAATTTGTTTTTGATTTTATGGATATGAAATTGATATAATACCTAATAACAATATTTAACCATCGCTCCGCGTATAGGGGTGTAGCCCAGATTATTAAAAACATGAAAAGTTGCCGAATGGAAAATTTCCAAGGTAAATTGTTAAATTTATTATTCTTATTTCTAGAGCTTTATATTATTTATAAAACTTATAAAATAGTTCATTTGACTTTACTCGTTAGCGATTTGTGTCCCCAAATATCAATTGCGGCTGACATGCAAGTACGTGCAGCGCCAAAGATGGATCAAAGGGCGAAATTAGGCAGCTTAGCTGATTATGATAACAGGGCCCGTGCCAGGAAATAGCGAGAAGGTTCGATAGGCGTCGCAGTGGCTATATCGATTCTCATCTTGCGGAAACGTTCGCTCACCTGGTCTCGGTTAACCGCAGGCTTTAGGGCTGGTTAGAAGAGGCCTGCCAGCGGTGGTTGGCTGCATCTCCCTGCACCCCTAGTCATTACCGAGGCCGTTGCACACCCGGTGATGAAGTTCATCTCGGCGACCCCGGGAAAGATGACGCGCCTCTCTCAGAAATTTCTGCAGTCTTCATCTCTCTTTCTTACTCTTAATCTCTCTCTCTCTCTCTCTCTCTCTCTCTCTCTCTCTCTGTTACACTCTCTTCTTGAAGCTTGTTCGCGAGCCTCTAAATCGTGAATATTAGTTCCCGTAGACTGTAGCCGGCAAAGGAAACCGCTGCACCTGGTCTATTAATCTGTCGGAACTGCGAAACATCGCTCGGCTAACCGTGCTACAGTAGATTATGCTATTTATTGTAGATCCAGATACAGACACGAGCCCGGTACTCGCTTGTAGATTATATACGAGAGCGAAGCTCGCGTGTCGGTGAAGTTCCGAATGTCGAAACTGGCCGCCGGGAGAAATTGGGGTAACAACAATTCCTGTTGTATAGTCGGTTCCCGGGTTTCCACCCCGTGGATGTGATTAACTTATCGTGGACCCGGGGTTTCCGCGAATAATAACTGATAAGTAGGTCGCGAACGGTTCTGCGCGCCGCGTCGGGAAATTGTAAGAAAGTCTGCTGTACCAATGGGAAATTACCGAGTAACGAAACGGTGTCAGCGGGCGTTGACCTACTCGCGGTTAAACGACTGCGGTGGCAGTGGAAATATTCAGATAATTTTTCTCGGGTAGTTTCGTTTGGTGAATTTTTCCAAAGTTAATCTCGCGGTACATTTTGTTTTGCAGTTTCAACGGATCCCCACCCATCCGAAGATGCAGAATCACGCTATAGCGGTCGCGACATATTGGAAATGGGTGTTAAGAGAATGCACACTGGTACTTTTAAAATAAAACTGTTCTTTATTACACGGGAGGAAGCTCTTTACTCGACAAACTTTTAGCTGCGACCGATCTCGAATGGAAAACTTGTGGAACCCCGAAAAGAAAAAGTAGAGTTCCATCGTATCTCCAGACGGTTTAGGTCAGGTCTCGAAGTCCGGCTCTCGAAACAAAGTATCAAATGGGATCTGTATTAATGTTCTCGGCGCTCGGGTTCGATCAATTGTTACCATTTAATAGCATGTTTGCAATATATTTAACGACGTTTCGGTCTTATTTTAGACCATTTTCATGAAAAATAATTGCGTTTGCTATATGTGAAAAGAATTAGGACATATTTTTAAGAACAGAAGTCTATCCTACGGTCATGGAACCGGCACGTGTTTGTACTGTTGTTTAAAAATTTTAAAATAAGAGGGTTTTTCTGTTCTTAAAAATATGTCCTAATTCTTTTCACATATAGCAAACGCAATTATTTTTCTTGAAAATGGTCTAAAATAAAACCGAAACGTCGTTAAATATATTGCAAACATGCTATTAAATAGTAACAATTGATCGAACCCGAGCGCAAAAACATTAATACAGATTTCAACATTTTACGATCGATAAAAATTGAATATGAGGTGGTGTTATGATCGGGAAGGTGCAAAGGTACTTTCATAAGGCGTTCTTACAATCAGAACTGAACTTTAATTGCGAGAGACAGCCGATACAACCCGCGGAGCCCGCGTGACTGCTCTCCTCGAATTCTTAACTAGAACTAAAACTAAACGTTCGCTCGCTGATCCATCCCCACGAAAATCATTTTTTCTCATTCACACAGTTCGCTTTCACTCTAAAGTAAACATTCGCTTTTAGATTCAGCTAAACACTCACCCTCGTGACACTCGACACCAAATACTCTAGTCCTAACGCTGGACCTAATAATCTAAACAGTCACCCGACGGTACCGCACAGCACGCAACCATATCTTACAGACAATCTCTCGACGCTGTCGCACAGCACACAACCAGGCCCATTCATTCGAATATACTTATTCTGAAAACTAAACATTTCGCGGAGACGAGGCGCCAGCTTGTCGTCGCCACAAATATTTATCAAATGGGATGCTTCGAAATCTCCGTTTAGAATACGATTCTGAGATCGTTTCATCGATACTTCGTGATCTCTTTTTAGAATACGATTCTGAGATCGTTGATTCATTTTCGCCAACGAACAGTAAGTCCACTGTGCATCTGACTTATTGATAATCCAACAGAAATAATTCCCATATGACAATCTCGAAGTCAAGTGTGAAAATTGGAGCATGATCTCCATGATGAGGTTCATTCGAATTAAATAATGTAACAATTGAGAACTATAGAAACTGACTGCCAAATAGGTCGGCTGAAAACCCTCTGTCAATGTAGAGCGGAAGCATCCCGACTGGACCGTTCGCGAAGTAAGAACGAAAGTAAGCACGCGTCAATCGAAACGGCAGCAACGGAATTTCCTCCGGGTTAACCCAGTTACAGAGCGGAATATTATTTTGCTTTGTGGATCGGGGTTTCCACTTGATCCGTAGCGGTGTAACAGGGCGCGTTCATGGATCCGATGGTCCAGATTTCCGGCGAGTGGCTTTGGAGGCTTTAAATTTCGTCGTTGCGTCGATTGGCCTGCCTCCGTTCTTCCATAGTCCTCTTCCGCTCTATCTAACCCGGGGCGGGCGGTGCGGCGCGGCGGTCGTTCTAAAATTGAAATTAAATCAGCACCAATTAACTCTCCATTCCGCTCGTCGGTCTCCTCTCTCTCTCTCTCTCCCTCTTTGGAGAAAAACGACGAGTCCCCAATCTCCAGTCTTCATGAAGCCCATGAAACATTCATCGAAATCACTTTCGGCCGGCGTTCCTGTTCGCGTTTCGTTCGGTTCCCGCGTTTTGTTTCGTTTCTCACCGCCAATCTCCGCGACACTGTATGTTTCTGCGGGGCTGGACCGGCGTATCCGGCTTGTACCCGCCGCGTGTACCCGCCACGGCTCGACCTATGCAAATACACGGAGACGAATAGCTGCAATGCGTGTGCGCGAGCATTGTTGCGCTACGGGACACCAGAGACAGCGAGAAGTCGCTGCTGAATGGTCCAAACAGAAACCTGAAAAATTGCGAGCCTCTGGAACTCACCGCACAGTGTCGCGAGAATTATTGCGAAGCCTCCGATTCTTTTCGACTTTGACGCGTGACCCGTTAAAGTACGAATCCTCGTTTTATGCAGGGTGTTCCAACTATCGATGATACGACTGGGATCACTCCGAAGGATAAAATCAGTCAAAAATTAATGAACGAATTTTGTTTGTCTCTATTTTCGAGAAAATCGATTTTGATAATCGGCCTAGTTCGCTAAGGGTTGATATTCGCTTGGTAAGCGTGATCTATCTCGGAGCAATTATTTTCGAACGATTTTTATTTGAGTGATGCGCGAGCAACGTTTTCAACTATGAACGATTTTAATTATTCGCAATAATGCAATAACGTCCTCGTCAAGCTAGCAAACCAATTAACCCGTTAACACGGTGATTTCTCCACCACGAACGACGTGCACATAAATACAGAGGTGTGATAATGATATGAAAGTGATTAAAACCAAAATGAACACAATCACGATCCAATTTACACTGCTAATTTTTATTTATTTTATTAAAGAATCGTAGTTAAACGAATAGGAATATTCGAAATGAGGCGTGGAGTTAATGACGAAAGTATACTGTCACCAGTCGACGGAAGAAAGTCTCTAATCAGTCCGATCAATTAAATCTTCGTTTATAAAGCTACGAATTCGTACTCGATCATTCATAAACCATTTGACCAATCAGTGCACATTATTTAGAAAGGCAATTAGTCGTCTACATTATTGTCGTTATTAACAATTCGTGAAGCTTTCTTCGCAAGAGCGACATAATTTATATTTTAACAGTATCGGTGCATAGGCGTAGGTGTTGGTCATGAATTATTTCAGTTTTTTTTCGCTAGCTGCGCCGTGGTAAGAAAAAATAGAAATTCTCGACGCTTTTCCTGTTTCAGGCTGGAAGTGTTAAGATAGAAAGTGGACTAACAAGGAAAAAAATTGATAATGACGATTGTATTTGAATATTTCCATACAATACAAACGGCTTAACCAGACGTCGTTGGTTGGAACCAGTAACGCCAGAGACGCGCTGTGGTAGGCACTTCCGTGTCGACCAGCTCTCGATCGATTCTCGTAACGCTTTCGCCTTTTATTTCTCGTTCCTTGCGCCGATACCAATGCCGGTAATGAATATTCGAGCCGAAGAACACGAAAACAGCACCGCACAGAATTTATGCGCGCGAAAAGCATTCCCTCGTTTTATATTCGTAATCGCGTTTCGTATGCAACGATTTGTTGACCCATTGATTTGCCGGCCATTCGATTTTAATTCAATCCCGCCGTGCACCCCTCGCTCCTACTCTGCCAGCGTGTTTGCTTTGCTTTTGGCAATCGCGCGTGTACAAATTTGATCGACTATCGACGGGGGGGGGGGGGACGACTGACAAATCCCCTGGAAAAAAAGCTGACGGCGCGACGGTTTCCTGTAGCAAGTCCTGCGGATTTTTTTGTTATACTCTCCGCGACTCGCGGATTCGCGAAATTAGACGGCGATTTGTGCGCGCAGCCGCGTGAAGTACAGGGTGTTTCAAAATTATTCGTCGCGTTTGATTGTCAATAAAAAATTAACGCAGGTCATTCGACGCAACGACGACATTTAAAGCCTCAAAAGCCACTCGCCAGAAATCTGGACCACCGGATCCATGAACGGCCCCTGTTACACAGCTAAAAATTAAGTGGAAACCCCGATCCACAAACGGAAATAATATTTCGCTCCGTAACTGGGTTAACCCGGAGGAAATTTCGTTGCTGCCGTTTCGATTGACGCGTGCTTACTTTCGTTCTTACTTCGCGAACAGTCCAGTCAGGATGCTTCCGCTTTACATTGACAAAGGGTTTTCAGCCGACCTCTGTGCCTGTCAGTTTCCATAATTCTCAATTATTACATTATTTAATTCGAATGAACCTACTCTTGGAGACCGTGCTCCAATTTTCACATTAGGCTTCGAGATTGTCATATGGGAATTATTTCTGTTGGATTATCAATAAGTCACACGCACAGTGGACTTACTGTTCGTTATCGAAAATGAATCAACGATCTCAGAAAGAGTGCTCCTCAAAAAAGCACGGCACCGCAAAACAGATCTAAACAGTCTGGAGATATGATGGGACTCTACTTTCTTTTCGGGGTTCCAGAGGTTTTCCATTCAGTGTCGCAGCTAAGAATTCGTTGAGTAAAGAGCTTCCTCCCGTGTAATAAAGAACAGTTTTATTTTAAACGTACCAGTGTGCATTCTCTTAATACCCACAGCCAATAATTTCTTATCCAACTGAACAATATTTTTTTATGAAAAAAATTTTGGATATATTCATGAATTTTTACAGTTTCCTGTCGATGGAATTACAGTGGATATGCACGGTTCTTACGACAACAGAAAATTCGCAACAATGCTTGAACGAACGGTACAATACCGACGTTTTAACAATACTTGAACGTTCTGATTATTACAGGAGTCTTGCAGAATGTTCAATAGTTCTCCCCGGAGGCAATATTAGTTCCCATTAAATCCCATTCGCTACGGCACGAAAAAATATTCGCTCGCACCCCGTATTTACCTTGTTTCGAGACGATTACGACGCGAGCAGTGCGGCGCATGGCTCCCCGTTTAACATAAACGAGGAAATCACGGCGAGATTAGGGTTTACGAGGCAGGGTTCACAGTGCCGCGACGACCGATCGTGCAAAAGATTAGCGTCGCGCGAATTATTGGCATGGCTCTGTTGAGTTATCCGGCTGTTCGGCCCATTTATGCTCGTGTCGACTCCGAGTGTGTTTATTTGTTTCGCGTGCGAACGTGCCCCGCTATATATGTATAGTAACTTGCGTCGCCGAGTTCATAATCCTTATCTTTGCTCGTCGAGTTGTTTCAATGTTCACTTACTCCGAGTATGAAGCCATCTGTCACGAAATTAAAACACGGCAGGATGGAGCTAATGTAGTATAAACTTCAGAAAAACATATTACTGTCCAGTTTCTGACATTTACTCAAGGAAGAGATTACCAAGTCGCTCCAGCGTTCGTTTCACCCGAAAATGCCATGATAAACACAATAAGTAAGCATATCCACCTTTAGAAAATCCAAACTGAAGATATCGGAGAAACAATATAAACGGAAAAAAATGGAGACACTTAGAGCACGATTATCTTTCAATTTTTTCTCCACTTCTGTATCGAATCAGAATTTTTATGCGTGGAGAATCGCAGCCAGAGTTTCCAGAATAGGAAAAGAAAATGAGGAACGTATTTATCTGTCGAAAATACCGTCGGGTTGCAATGTTCGCTTGCCTGGTTGATATTCAAAATTCGCCGATTAAAAAAAAGAAGATAAAAATACCGAACAGCTACAAGTATTTTCGTGCGAATCGAATGTTATCTTATCAGGAAAATTGAAAAAAGAGAAACGAAAACATTGATCCTGATAACTGTAAAAATCACCGAAAATGGAACTGTCGATCGTAAAGAATCATAAACACAGAAATGGAAGCGAATGGAAGAATTTTAATGCGCAGAGAATTAAAGCAAAGTCAGCGAACAAAAATGGTGAAAAAAAGCGAAAAATCGAAACCACGGAAACGAATATTTTCCCCGTTGCGGGCGCGTTTATCGCCATTTGTCCGGCGGAAAGATCGTCAGAGGAGATTGCGGCAGAGAAAGGAATAATTTCCCTTTATAAATAAAAAGCAATATGCAGCGCCGGAGGGAGGGCGGAATCGATTCGGGCCGGATATGCAAAGAACAAAATATGCGCGGCCGGAATTACGAGATTATTAGAATTATTTGCGTTATTGCGATATCAGGAGCACAATATTATACGTTGAATTTAATCGTTGCTGCGGCTCCGCTCCGCTCGGCTCGGCACTCCTCGGCCCTCGATAAAACTGTGGGCCGAGTGTTTTCAATTTTTCAGTCGCCGTGGAAACCGATGCAACGAATCCGACGTAACGAGACTCGCAGGGGTTGCCGGGAGGCCGACTACGGCGACGAAAAACGTCGCCCGTAAATTTCTCCGAACGCATTCCACCCCAATGACCGTCATTTCCTTCTTCGGATTTATAAAACCCACCGCAGGGCCTATCGATCACCGTGGCCCCCCAAAGATCGGAGGACCATGCTCGATTTTACTGCTACGATCACTATTTGAGAAAATTCGTGTTAAAAATATTATTGAATTGCGTACCATTACTTTCTCTAGTAGAAAAGGCTAGCATTGATCAGCCGCAACTATACGGGCTAGTATTACTGTTGACCTCAAACGTATTCCGGCACCGTTTGGCTCCGACTCGATTTCGAATTAGCGAAAGGCGAATCTGATTGCGAAGTGTCAAGAGACACAGTCGCGCTCGGTGTCTTTACAGGGAAAAACATCTAACCGATAACTCGCCGTCCGATACATACAGTTAAAATCAATACGCCGTGTAAAGTTAGTAATTAAGAATTTAATCGTAAATATAACTTGTATTCTACAGTTCGACAGTGTAGTCACTATTCACCCTTTAA
Source organism: Lasioglossum leucozonium (assembly GCA_028454225.1). Classification (NCBI taxonomy): domain Eukaryota; kingdom Metazoa; phylum Arthropoda; class Insecta; order Hymenoptera; family Halictidae; genus Lasioglossum; species Lasioglossum leucozonium. The sequence goes on along the minus strand of CM052205.1, from coordinate 11,993,381 downwards.
AACTATTCGCTCGCCGTTAATTCTGCGTGTGAAGTGAGCATCCACTGAAAGACTTCTTTCAAATAATAAAAGCAATTTGCTCACGCGTTAACACGGATTTAGAAACATTTGCCTGTGATACGTACCTTCGTTAGAAAGTAGGAGAAGGCTTATACTGCACGGACATAGTTGTACGGAGAACAATTTCAATTGTATGTGTTCATAATTTTGTTTTCGAAATAATCGGCTTTACAAGTAATTATCTGCGCCACGAAACCTTATTGCAACAAGCAGATCAAATTTTTGACTGGTCAGACACCTCTTTAGAAACTGGACTTTATATTTTTTGTATTTATACGGTTGTATTTCCGTGATAATCGGCTTTAGAAATATTTATCTGTGCCACGCAGCATTATTGTTATAGAGTGCATATAGTTTATACTAGTCGAGTGCGGTTTTAGAAACTAAAGTTCATATTTTATGTGCTTATATAGTTTCCCTTCTGCGGTAATCGGCTTTAGAAATATTTATCTGTGCATCGTACTTATACCCGTACAAGGAGAAACGGCTCGCACTGGTCAGACGTAGAGCAATGGATTGGAATTTCAATTTTGTGTTTTTATATAGTTTTAGTTTGGAAATACTCATTTTCGGATATAAAAATTTCAATACGGATTTAGAAATATTTATTTTCGACACGTGACACATTAATTTCTGTAAGTGGAAAAGCCTGTCACTAGTCAGACATGTTTCTCGAATCTGGATTTCATATTGTAATTATAGAATTATATCTCTGATTCTACTTATAGAATTATATTTCTAATTCTACTTATAGAATTATATTTCTGATTCTACTTATAGAATTATATTTCTGATTCTACTTATAGAATTATATTTCTGATGGAATCTGCTCTTCAATAATTTGCGAATCGTGCTGTTGATGTTGCAAGTAGAAAATGCTTGAACTGACCAGATACAGCTGTACAACCTAGACTGTCAATTTCTCTGTTTCCTGCTCTTTGTCCAATGCAATCTACACCGGATAATTTATGTAATTTATGTATAAGACATACCATCACTAACCAAACGCATTAGCACCAGACTGGTCTGCAAGATTTATGCGTTCACAGCAGATAATCTGAATCCGGGGACACCTAAAATTAAAATTCAAAGAGCTCTAATTACATTCTATTCCTTCGTTATTAAAATATTTAACAGGACATATCATCAATTTCCCAACAATTACATTAATTTAGTTTCCATGTACATGTAATTTTATACACATCCCCCAGCTAATTGAGAGCTAATGAATACCTCGAGCAGTCAACGAAATTTAATACCCCATTTACAAGCACCAATGCCATATCGTAAAACGACTCCAAAAAGATCTGTCCCGTACGCGCGTTTGAATTCATTATAAAATATGTTCCACCTCGATCAGGACTAATTATAAATAGCTGAAGCACGGCGCCGATATCGTCCCCAATTGCCAAGCATGAAATTTGAATCCCGCGAAATTGTCGGTCGCCGTGAAGAAGCGTTAAAACGAGTCGCGTTAAAAAGCGTACTGTCGACGCACACGTGCGTCGAGCCGTCGTTGAATATCATACTAAAATTAAATATGCGCGCATACGCGGCTCCACTTAAAGAGGTTAAAATCTGTTTCACGAGAGAATTAACAATTTGATAGGAGGGGGGGGGGGGGAAAGACAAGAGAGAGAGAGAGAGAGAGGAGAGAGCACGTAGGTGCACGGTCGAGTACGTACCAACAACGGAATAAAATTATCTGCACGCGCGGGCACCGCGCACGGATAATGAAGAATGGCCGGCGTTCGTATTAAAAATCGCCGGTAGCCGTGAATAATAGGGCGTCCCGCGCTCGTAAAGAACGCCTTTACGGCTTGCTTGTACGTTATAAAATTATTACTGCCGTGGCAGCGTGGAACGCGCTATGGCGGCGGCGATGGCGGCGGGCGTCGCTCACGGGAGACCAGTTGCGAAATACCGATCCGCTCGTAAAAAAACAAATAATAACGCGTCGTCACAATTTTTTCACCGATACCTTCCTACCCTCGCGCACCGGGAAATCTTCCTTTCACCGAGAAACAACCACGTCCATATCAATAAAAAATCATCGACCAAGCGAAAGCGCAAAGCAAGCCGCTTCGTTTCGCGAATTCGTGGATGTACAGGGCGTTTCAAAATTATATGCTTATGCACCTCTGGGTCGGTGGGGATCTGTTAAAAGAATGAATCGCAAAAGTGACCTGAACCTTGAATCTCAAGGTCAAAATTGGTTTTTATTGCATCGTATTGTACTCATCGCGACGAACCTTGGAGAATCATTCCCTCCATGTTTATACCATTTCGGAACACTCTGTAGACATATGGAAGAAAATAATTTGGGAAACTTTAAAGTTGTTTTTTTCAGAGCTCGGTTCACTTGAGGCCTTTTCACATGAGTTCTACATGATTTCACGTGAGTTCCTTTTTATGTTCTTCGCGATTAGGAGTAGTATAGGATGCGATAAAAAAATTTTTGACTTTAGAAACAGGGACAAGGTCAATTTTGTGATTCATCTTTTTAACAGATCTCAACCTATTCCAGATAGGCAGAATGGCGCTACAGTGGTCGCGACATGTAATTTTGAAACACCCTGTACACCGACCAGTACTGCGGAGCCCCGCGAATATCGGTCGCGGAACTTCAGCGGCGATGCTGTAATGTCATTTTTTCATTTACTGCATTTCGTGTAATTAATTTTTTGACCTTCTTATTGCACATTTAATACATTTTTAGCTGGGATACTGATAATACGAAACATGAAGAAACAATGCTGTGTACAATTAAAAACTGTGCCAAAATAATACAGTTTCAAGTTATTGTTTCCGGTGGCAAGCTGCAATTTGTACAATTCTGTTTTCCATGATATTTACCGTAAAGGATTTAGTCTTTTTATAGGATATTTTCTAGGAGACATTGTTCGTTGAATTCTATGTGGCCCGAGGAGTTATAAAGAAACATTGCTATGCCCAAGGTCATTTTTTCGGAGTTATTCTGCGTTATTGAGTTGAGTTACCTTGTGATATCATTTATATTATAGTAAAAACATTTGTTACGTCATCACAAATAAAGGAGATACTTAGGTGGCTACATTTAGGTGGCCATATTTAGATGGACCACCCTGTATGCTGAAAAAAATTGATGGTTTGGATTAAATTGGATTTTTAATGGAAGACATTTTCTTTCGAGGAAACAAAGTATTGTTTGTCAAGGAAACAGAGTAGTGAAAAATGGTAGAATTATCGTTTCTCGTTTGATACCACGATTTATTCACTTCTTTATCATAAGATAGTTGCTGAAAAGGAGTTAGCCTTTTTATTGGAGGATTAATAAAAGATGTTTTTAGGTGACCCATATAAAGTTGGAGACACTCTAAAAATACATCAGTATAAAATATAGCAAAAGGAATACAATCCAAAGTGTTTCATGCAATAAATCCTTTATAAAATGGGCTCATCGAAAATGGCGTTATAAGAAATATAAAGATTAATTCAACGAAATAAAACTTACTGTCAACGCTGAAACAAATCGACGTTATTTCCAATCAACGCAGTACAAAGTTGTCTAACTATCCAAAAAAGAAATCCTCAAATAAAAACGTCAACTATGTAAAACTACGATCATAAATACTCCAATCCATAAATAAATAAAGCCTCACCGTAGACAGCCATTCGCTCAACAGCATGCTGATCTTCAATGCATTAGAGAGAAGCATCTCGCCCAGATTAACCGCGAGAAAGCGTCCCGGTAACCGGATTACGTGCGAGGTGGCAAAAGGTGGAAGAGTGCAAGTGCATCGGGTCGCATCGGGGTCGAAGAGCGTCGCGAAGCAGCCGCCGCTATTAATTGGCGCGCAATTTGCGAGCGTCGAAGGATCTGCTCGACAGGGGACGTCTCGACAACACGTTGTCGACCGTAATAAACCGTCGGCGAAAGGATAATGGCGACATAAATAGCGTTTCGGGGGCACATTTTGTCGACGACAGAAAACGGAGAAAAAAGAGACACAGTTTCATGTTTGATCTACTGATTTTTTACATGAATACATTAAATACAGGGTGAATTCGATAAAGCAGGACACCTAAATATCTCCGTTACTTTTCGTTGTACAAAAAAACTTGGTAGGACAAAGTTACACTGTTTGAAGCGCCACATATAACGGTGTAAGGGAAAAAAAAATTTCATGATCATTTTTATGAGATTTCAAGGTTGAATTTTTCTGGGTTTCATTTTTCTGGGTTGAAGGCTATTTGAATTTACCATTCCATTAAAAAAAACATCGATAACCTTGAAATCTCATAAAAATGACCTTGAAATTTTTTTTCCCTTACACCATTATATGTGGCCCTTCAAACAGTGTAACTTTGTCCTATGAAGTTTTTTTGTACAACGAAAAGTAACGGAGATATTTAGGTGTCCTGCTTTATCGAATTCACTCTGTATAGAAGCTACATATGCTTCTAATACTCCACAAACTGGAATCCAAACGTGTATGCTGCACTCAAATTCGATAAGTATCAAGTGTTCTATTTAAAAAGAAAGAAAGTGACCTTTACAGTTTGTTAAGGCAAGGACCCTAGGAATGACTTTATGCTACGATGGACCATGTGGGAATTTTTCAGTGATTTCTTTCTTAGCATCGAGCCGTTGTCATTTCTTTAGTAAACCGGTCCTGCAGCCACTACGTGGCAATAGTAACGAGCACAATTAAAAGGTTTCGAAGCTTATGCATTAAATTTAGCCTCCCTGGCCCAAGAGACCGTATCGTAAAGTCCCAGTGCCGAAAGGTCAAGCAGCAACTAAGCATCTGAGAGACACAAGCGGCCCAGTCATCCCCGCCCTAAGCTTGGGGTGGACTCAAAAGGACGATTGCTAGACCTTGGCGTGGAGGCATTGATCATACAGTAGAGACGTACACAGTTACATCAGTTCAGACTCCACATCAGTGGTCCTTCGAGTATAGACGGTACCAAGTGCAATGTTCAAAAGGCTCTACTGAAACATCAGATCAGTCCCTAACACATCTAAATAAACTAGGTAAATAACAACAAAGGGATTGCTATAGGTACACTTTGAAGCTGTGCAGCTTCTGTTTGGAACGTTTATCTATAGTGAATGATCGACGGTCGTTCGAAGTCCTCGCGTTAGAAGAATCACTGTCCGCATTTGCATTTTCGGCGATACTTTTAGAGGGTCTGAAGCCAATCATCGACGGTTCTATAGCGTTTTCAAGCTGCTCCGTCCCATCGGTGTTAGAGCGTCATCTCATGGATCGGAGGCAGAGTGCTGCAGGTCGCTAAAAGCTATTGCCCGGGATAAAGACGCCGTGTGGGATCCTTTTGCTGTCGGTTTCACCTTGTTTTCCATCGTCGGGGCATGTTCTCTCTCTCTCTCTCTCTCTCTTCTCCGCCACCGCCCCTCGACTTATGTAAAACCGAGCTTTTTTCCAGTCAAAATATTGACGATCGAGGGGCGAGAAGACAAGACAAGGAAAGGAAAGACGCGCACGCATCGGCCTGAAAGGGGACAGCGTTTGCGGCGGCAGATAGAGAATCGGTTGAAAAAGCGCGATGGAAACGCGGGGAAAAACGGCCGCAAAAGAGAGAGCTCTCTCTTCACTGTGGAACGGGGACGAGGAAGTAGTCTCCGAGCAGAGTTTCCTACGCTCTTTGATCTGCCAACCCATGCCTTTTGTTTTCCAACCGCGGACGTCGCGTTGGAAATAAAAGAGCTTAAACACACTCCGAGGGACAGCCTAGCTGGGCCGAGCGGCTCGTTTGTTTCTTCCCTCTCGTCTTTACTTCGCGGCCACCCTTCCGCGGTGCAGCCTTCTGCTGTCTCTTCCTTTTCCCTTTCCCTCTTTGCCTCGGCGATCTTCCTTTATTACGGCGCTCCGAAATCGTCCGTGAAAAATCGGACGCGTGGGACACTCGCCGCTCTTTTCTCTCCGTTGTATTCGTTTGTCTCCTATGCAGATGCAACGTCAGATTCAGCACGGTCGTCACCAACGCCACGCACGTGCGACGTCCGCGATCTCTCGTAATCTATTTAACACTCATCCTACCAAACAGTAAAAGCGATTAAAATGTTTCAGCTTATAAAACTGACAAGGCTCTATGTATTTAGATTTTGTGGAATTATTTCAATATGTGTGTTGGATAAAAAAATACATCGAATCAATTTCCATGTAAGTGACTTTATAATTTCAGTAATTGTAAAATGAAAAATATAAAACCGTGCATTTTACTGGCAGAGGTAGGTTTAGTGTTAAAGATAGTCTAACTGTTTTTCTCGCTTTACTATTTACAATCGTAGTACACTGCATAGTGCTCAATGACATCATGAATGTCCCTTATTGAATTGTTTCAGTATTTCGTAAACGATGTGCATTGTATTTGATAAAACATTTTTACATGTTGACTGTCATATCGGTTATATACACGGTGTTACTCATGCACTTGCAGCCATCTGCCAAACGAAAGTTTAGAAAAAGAGTTGCAGAGTATGGAGTGCACAATAAATATCAGTAAAAAAATTCTAGAACAGTGTGTTTCCATGGCGAAATCGAGGTCACCTTGGGTTTCACAAATAGGAACATATATTTTTTTTTACCATGTTTAGAGGGCATTGAGACGAATTCAAAACACATATTACATGATACTTTTTACTAGCATATTACTCGATTTACGATAGTGGAAATGTGAAATACATAGCTTTTCATAAAAAATATCATGTAATATGTGTTTTGCATGGTCTCTTCGCTCTAAATATGATAAAAAGAAAAAGAAATGTGTTCCTATTTGTAAAACACAAGGTGACCTCGATTTCGCCATGGAAACACAATGTTTTCGAAATTTTTTTCATTGATATCTATTGTGCACTCCATATCTTGCAACTCTTGTTATGAATATTCTTTTGGGAGATGACTGCAAATGGATGAAAAATCGTGCGTTAGAGATAACACCCTCTATGTAGTCCGTCAAAAATTGCACGAAAACAAATCTCATAGCAATTGCTAAAGACAGTCAATGTGCCCAATGAAATGTCCACCATTGTCCCGATCAAAAGGCCATGGTCCTCTAAAAGCGCAGGCTCGGACACCCGCGCAGCGATCGCACATTCGCATCCGACAGAGTGCGCATCCCGCCGAAAAAAAAAGAGAGTATCATAATTTCCGATGCACCGGAGCGATTAAAGCATCCGGTATCCACGAGAACGCGTCGCTTTATTCAAATCGGTGGGAACGGGTCCGATCGCCGCGGGCCACGGTCGGACGGATACACCGTCGGAATCGATTAACGCGATACATCGAACGTGTCGGATTAATGTTAATAACGAGGTTCGCGAGCCGAACCGAGCCGAGCCGAACCGAACCGAACCGAGCCGAGCCTTGCCTCGAATTTATTTACCGCCGCTGCGTCGCGGCTGTTACGCTCGTGACACATATATTGCCTCCCGATGACAATGCCGGCTGATTGATATTGCGCATCGCGGCTTTAATACTTAATCTTTAATCAATAGGGGCGACAACTGAGCGAGTGAAACGCGTGGCCAGGCCGGGTCGGGTTTGGGACGGGTTCGGTTTGGCCGGGCCGGACCGCGCCGGGCCAGATGCCCACCGACCGGCGTTATTGGATTTCGCGGATCTGAATTCACGATCGCTTTCAATGGAGACGACAATCCGAGCCCGACCCCCACGGATCGGAAGGGGACGCTCGTTTCCGGCCAACAAGCCTATTCGTTTAAAGCGTTTCATTTAAATGCGCGGACAAAACGCGCCGCGCGTCCACGATGATTAAACTGTAGCCGATTCTGCGACGCCTTTGGCCGACGATAACGCAACGATCCACGTGCTTCTTGCGAGCTCTGATTAAATGTTGCAATACCCAGATTGTTTGCCCGAAATGGAGTGTCGTTTTTGTTGATGGATTTTCGTGCTTTTGCAGCGAACTGCTAATTTTTGGATTGTGAAGACTGATCGATGTGGGCTGTTTATTCGATAAACAACGCGAGGCTCTACTGTATACACTTAGAAAAAATTTGTAATAATGTGTTGTTGGGAACAGTTGTTAATAAAGCTTGAATCGTTCTTTCTGTAGATAGCTTTTCACATTGTTCGATTTTTGTTCTTGTCGGGGATGCACGTCCGATCTGAACTTAGAAACGACGCGTGCTAATCGCTAAAAATATAAAGTCCAGCAGTCACGAAATTATATATATATTTATTTGAAACAACAATAAGGAGAAACTAGTATTTTTACAACTGTGTGCCGTTCGACGGTCGACGAAATTCTAACTCAGGCTTGCCTCCTCACAAACTTGTCTTGAAATTCTAGAAAAAGAGTGGGGCGTTATGTCCACCAGTAGAAAAAACGAAGTACTTCCTGGTCCCCCAACACCCCCACAAGATGCAGGGTGGGACCAGGAAAAACCCAACAGCGGTCGACAAAGGGTCCGCTGAGAGGGTCTTCAAGGGTCTGCGCATCACGTGTTGGGTCCTTGCCCAAGTTAAGTATTATTAGGGGTACGGTCAGGGTACTTTCAGTTTTGAAATTTGCCAGCCGTAGCCCTAGCCATAAATTGATTGATAATAGAAAAACAGACCCTCAGGATAGCCCCCTTCCAAGAGGCCTCTTACATATGTCTTAACAGTTCTAATTTCTGGATTAATTGATTTTGAATCTCTATGCAGTTTGATAGCATGCATTCGAGGAAGTGCTGTCTTTATACATATACAGTGATCGCGTCGAATGGCTGGTACAAATGTTCGGAAGGGGATTTGAATAATCTACTCACCAGGATTGATTTTAGCTTAACGAGAACAAACACTTTATTTAAAATATAGGAAAAACTCGTGGACTGTATGAATTGTATCTAAGTAGTAGCGCGATTGATTGTTACAAGAGTCAATACTCTTGTCGGAGTATGTGTTCCGTAAGAACTGAACGTTCAGTGACCGTAAGCGAAGTGTTCGAACTTTGGTGTGTTTTGCTAATCTAACCTGCGCGCTTGCCGAACACCGATATTTAGACTTAATTCTCTATGGGGGTGTGATCTTCCTGCACCAATGGGAACAGGTATTTTTTCAGTGACTATCACCCCCCCAATGGTAGGAGAAGTGGTAGAAAATAAAGACTGACCCTTTGGCAAGCCGCGTTGACGGGAAAACCGGGACTTTGACCGCGCAACGGAGGTAAGGCCCGTCCGGTAAGTGCGCGTGCAAAACATCGGTCAGAGTAATAACTACTGTCATTATACACAGTCTGAGAAAATAAATTACAAAAGTATATTCACGCCAGAAGTTGCTTATTGTTGCTAATAGTAGTGCAATCTGTCATGCTCCATATTCGTCTTAATTTTTAGATTGTTTCGTCTGATTGTCCGTGCAATTTGGAAATTAGCACCGATGTGAGAGAAGACTATCGCTCACTCTGGTAAAAAGTTGCAACACCGTAGCCCGCGTAGAACATGCTATAATCGATCGTTTCCCATGGTTTGCGAATAATCTTCAACTTTCGTTCCAACTTACGCATTCGCAATTCTAAAAATATGTGCACCGATTGGAGCCAGGCTAGAACGATCCTAACCCGGGTAAACCACTGAACTACAAGGTACCAAGTGTTCATAAACTTTATCAGCTACCATCGCCTCGTGTTCCTCGTATCCGAGTAACATTTTATTCCTGTGCAAAAATAGGCAGTCTAACGGCACCGTTTCTCGAAAATATCGGCCATAGCCAATTATTGTTCGAGTCTCACGTGTAACGGGAACTGCGGACTGTATAGGTTTCAGATAAGAAATTTCCGATACAGTGTCCATAATACCGGCAAACAACGATTTAGCGTGGAATCGTGAGAGAAGATTCGCAAAGTGGGTTTGCACGAAGTTTGCACAGAGTCTCCCCTCTCCCCCCCTCTCTCTCTATCACTATACCGTGTGCAAAGGAGCGCCGCGAAAACCCGTAGCGATGGACGATGCGTTAATTATCCAGTTCGCTACTACACCAGCTATTAGCAAGCGTTCATTATACTCGGCGTGATAGCCGCAACATTGTCGCCATTCCCTCAAACGGTTCATCTAATTTCCCGACACGAATCTACTTGAGCGCTTGCACGTGATCATTACGCGCTCCTGCCTTACCTGCTGCCTGCCCCTCTCGATTGTTATCTCTGTAAAACATTCATGGTATATTACATAATTCACCGAGTTGTCATATTAAAAAAAAAAGCTCTCGGTGTACGGCGCGCGAGAATATAATTAATCGAGACCGCGTGCGAACGTAATTAATAAGCACTGTGGAGTAATCGTTTCCTGTTAACCAGCGGGGAGAGTGCTATGCATATTTCAGTGCCAGCGAGTTAGGCGAAGGTTCTATCATGCATGTTTGATAGAATCAGTCTGCCACTATGTTCTAATACAATTTTAATGCTTCAGAAATCGTCCGTGTACGAGGTAAATTGTAATGTATTATATTCTAATCAGTAGAGTTATGAGTAGTGGTATTTGTATTGGTTCGAACAACGGTATTTTAGTTAGGGTTGAATCGTATTGTTCCGATGGTACACAGATCACAGTGTAAGTGGATGTAGTGAACCGTGTGGTCAGACATCTCTCTATAGGCTGCGTATAAATCACAACGTAAGTGGACGTAGTAAAGCATAGTCAGGCATCTGAATACAGGCGGCACGGAGATCATTGTGTAAGTGGATGTAGCAAATCGTGATCAGACATCGCAGTATGCGCATCTCAGTGCTGGCAGCAAAACGAGACAAGAAGCATATTACGAGTATTTAGTAGCAACTGTAGATCTTACGGGATGCGTGGCCATGTTATCGGTATGAATGAGTGTGTGCGTGGAGAGATCGTTTTCGGGGATTGAGAGGCAGAGCAGTGCTTTGTGAATCGTGAGAGAAGTGGAAGAGCGAGTTTAGAGAGAGAGAGAGAGAGCGAGTTCACGTCATATCATTTTGTATCGCGAGTTCACGTCATATTCTTTATTGTCTATCGCATTAAATATTCTTGCTTTTACTTTCGTTTTCGAAAGAAAAATCCCTGTCTACTAAAACTCCCTAAAAAATTATTAAAAAAGAAAAGAACTTTTTATTTCATTACTATTTTGCATAAAGCAGTCTAATGATTGTCCACAGTGTGTTAGAATTTAAATAATATAGAGTGCGGATGAAAAATGTTCTCCAGCAGTAGTACAGAATTTGTTCATGGTGTTTTTAATGGGGAGTGTCCATGATTGGTTAAGGCACGTACAGTATGAATCACCGATAGGAAGCGATCTCGTCCGGCTCCTTTCATCTCGGAGTTACGTGCTACAGTAATTAGCACGAGCAAACACATCAATGACGTGTTGAAGCATCGTTAGCAAGCTGCATATGGAATATCTCGTAAACTAATCATTGTACAAGGACCTTATGTCACCGCGCTGTTTATACACCGAATGATTCACGGACTCGACTCGTGTAAACAGGCACTTGCACTTCACCGGAGTGATGTACACAGATGAAGTTTATTAAACTATGATACGTCCCTAACCGCGCCACTTTCTTACGTCACTGTTAGCTTTGCGAGGACCATCTCTCGTGATGAACCGAGCTTGTAGTCGCTCGACGAACCAACAAAACCTGTGTCCATAACGTGACACTGCACTGAATTACGGCGTGCCATTAAATCTCCCGGCATCGAGCTTCGAAGGATAAAACTTTTCGAATAATAAATCGAATTGGTCTCGAGGAACTTTTCGTTCGGAAGAAATATACGTGTCGATCTTTATGAAATAGATAATTCTTAGTTGACAGCTGGATTTCCCATTACAAACGGAATTATAAGAATGAACCTCTGTAAATCATTAATTGACTCGACCGGATAAAAAGTGATTCCCTGCGAGGTAAATAGACTAGCTAATTCGAATTCGTTGAGTGACATCGCACAAAATTCACTGCGAACAAACTGCTATACGGTTGACTCTCTCGTAATTAATGATCCAAGGTGTTGAGTAAACTCGTAATCGATCCACCGATCGATCGAGCTACTTCGAAACTTGCACGTGGTGTGCCGACTAATTTGCAATACTATGTTCGAAGGACCACTTTCCTCAATGGGAAGAATAAAATGTAACAATTGTGACAACAACAATACTGTATTTTAATTGTGGACTGCGAGAGACTAGACTGTCTGTACAATGACTACGAAACTAAAGAATTTGCTAGCTTGACAATCGAAAAGAATCTGCCCGGAGCTCGCAGGACCAGGATGAAGGAAAGCTGATTTTTCCCTCTCCTTTACAACCTTTAACGGGTGAGAGTGTCGTTGAAAAAAGGGAAAATACAAAGAATGATTGTCTAAAGATCTGGTCCCGGAAAATAACTAAGTGTCAAATTTCGACGCCGAGTCGACGACGAGGCGACCATCGGCGACACGACACTAACCATATGTCCAGAAACAAGGGTTCCTTGTTCTGGACCAAATCGCTATACAATATATCCTAAACACAAGAATTCATTGTAAAAGCGTTCGCTCGCTACGAAGAAAATGTTATACAGAATGTTTCTGCCCGCCTTATAATTACGATTCCAAGAATGAATTTTGCGAGACTAATTAATTCCTCCGACGTTAAGCTCATTGCGAGCACAATTTCACTCAAATCTTTCACAGTCGGAGAGAGCCCAAGAGAAAAATCATGAAAATAATCAGCACGTTCTCGAAATCTACAAGAATTTCTCTTCCAGGAAATTCCGAACTTGTAAACTCAATTTTCACGGAAGTTCGCAACGAGCGGAATTTCCCTTTGGCTCCCTTACAACGAATCTTCCAAAGAACGAATCTCTAAAAATAATTAATTAACTCTCGCAGCTGGGAGGAATTTTTCTGAGGATCCCCCCCGAGCCACACGGGTAATCCGAAGCCATCAGCTGGATTTGCGCAAAGTTCTCTTGCAAAAGAGAGAGAAAGAGAGAGAGAGAGGGAGAAGACAGAGACTCGGCCCAGTTGCTAGAATAACCCGGCACGTAGGCGAAGGGAAAACAAACAGCGGGCAAAAGCTTTCGCAAAGCTGGGCTCTTGCTTGACTCTAATCACCCCGGCGAAAACAAGCCCGCGAGCCCTCAGTAGGTCGTGCCTAGGTATCCGAGGTCGACTAACGAGCGTTAATCACAAACCAGCGAGAAAGAGCGAGGGAGAGAGAGAGAGAGAGAGAGGGAGAGAGAGAGAAGAAAAAGAAGAAGAGAGAGAGTTGTGATCGCAGGACAGGTCCAACGAACCCGGCAATCGCGCGAGCCATCAATTTTTCTTTAGGACACAGAAAGCCCTTCTCTGTAAAGGGACACTCTGCGCCCTGGACTCTCGAGTTGCGGAATTGTCGGTTGCTCCCAGGGCAATGCAGGGTGCCACCCAACCCCTAAACCAACTCTTTGCAACCCCGGTTTGTTTTCCTCCCTCCCTCGTCCAGGGGATACGAGTTCTGTAATTAAACCGGCGACCCCCACGGTCCGACGCGTTTGACAATCCGAATACGAACACTTCAAAGACAGATCGCGCGATTTTATATCACCTTTCATGCCCGACGCGATCAAACAGACCACGATACAACCCTGCCACACGGCTCTGTGATGCTCTGCCCGTGTTACCTTCCTGTTCTTCTCTCTCTTTCGCTCGTGTTTCTCTGCCTCTTCACTGTATCGAACAAAACCCTTCGCTTGTTAGCACATATTTTTCGTTCTAACCGGTTGATGAAGCTTTATGTGGTTCAGATTGAAGGAAGGACAATAATCGTTGTCTGACGCTAAGATAACGGACCACCAAAAGTAGACTATTTTTTATGATTTTATAGAAATAACGAGACTATATGTGCTATATTCTTTCTTCGAGATATTCAGACTCCTGCGTTTGATTTGGCTAGAAAATATTTGAACACGACAACATATTATAATAAGTATGTAATATATAACATACAATTGTTCGCTTTACTACGTACAGTGAGTGTAAAAGGTATTCGCACACTCTTTAAAACGGGATAACTGTTTTAAAATTGGTCCAAACGGTTTGAGTTTTTTTGGAGATGTTAGAAGAATTAGTTTACTAGCCAATTTGCAAATAATTGTATTTAAAAATTGTTACTGGTCGTATTCGCGAAGGAGAAAACTTTCATAATCACCGGTACAAGTTTAGTCAGATTTTTAGCAGTTTTTACCATAATATACAGGGTGTGACTGGACAGCTGCAACAATCGGGCAGGGGATGATTCTACATGTCTAAATAAGTCGAGCAAAGAAATACAATTTTTTCGTTTGACGCCTCATTTTCAAGAAAATTCAGTTTAAAGATGCGTCGGATTCGTGTACTCTAGTACACGCAGGAAGTAGAATAGGTCGATCATGATCAGACGCACAGGATGATTCCTATCTAATAGCACGTATCTGATGTATTTTAAAAATCCGATTCCTCAAAATCGAGGCGTCAAACAAGAAAATGTTATTCTTTTTTATCAACTTATTTTTGCCTGTGGACTCATGCCCTGCTCGGTTGTACCACCCATCTGGCCACATCTTGTATATTCCAAGGAATAACTGTATCATATAAGTTTCCTATAAAATGAGTCTTTACAACCCCAATAGGAATAAACTGAAAAATTTAGTTAGATGATCATGTTAACCAGTTAAGTGCGGAATTTATTTCTAAGAATCCCCCACAGAGTGCGGAATTAAAATCAAGCAATTACGAGTATACACGTCGAACACTGGACAAATGGTCCCATTATAAATTTTACGAAAAACGAGGGAGGTTTACAATTTTATTTGATTAAATATTAACAAGTCACTCTTGAAAAAGTAACCGAAAAGAACCGCGATAGAAATTTGGTCTGACGTGTATAGAGGTGGGAGTAGTGAGCATACACTAGAGTCGTACACACGGTAAATCAGTTGAGAATCCACATCAGTGGTGGTGTGTCAGGTGCAGACGGCGCAACGTGCAATTTTCCAAAGGCTCCTTAACAAAAATATTATTATACTGAACGGAACCGTTTCGTGTCGGTGGGGATAGTATAAATCGGCCTGAGCTGGTACGATTTACGGTTACGTGTGTACTCTGGCGACAGTATAAGCTTCTTCCAACCAGCTAGTTTCACCTGTCCAGTTAAATAACAGACAGTTTTCACGTTGACTAGCGTCATCGCCGCGTGGAACGATCGCGGATCATCGTTAACAATGCGCTCGATCTACGGTGGCTCGAATCGATCATGGAATCAATGAAACAGGCGAAGCCGTCGCGCGCGTTCCGTCGCTATAGTCCGTCGATCATGGCAGTTAGGGGAACGCCGGCGCTTGTAGCCGGTGTATCGCGTGCCGCGTGCGGCGACGGAAGTGGCATTGGGGCTCTCTCGCGCACCTGTGCTAGAGCCAGTATGTGAAGGCCGATTAGAAAGTAGGCTTCACCGGTAACCGCAAGCGCCGGCCCATCACTTATGCAACAGGCCGCGAAACTGGAGCGAGTTGAATTCTTGATGGCCGTCCGCCCGCGCCTGTCATCTTTCTTCCCGCGAGCATATCGAGACCTCTCACGCAGGCAATTCCGTGTATGCTCGAAATCGAACCGAATCCGAAACCGAACCCGAGCCCGATGCCGGGCGCCACTTACGTCCCACTGAATCATGCATCGACCAATCAATTGGTACGCGCGCGCCCCCCTTTCCAGCCGTATCGATGCGAGGGAATGTTTTAGTTATTGCTCTCGGTCGATGCCCGTACCCCCTCCCCACGGGAAGAAACGTCTGGGAATTATGCGAGGGCCTAACCCGTCGGCGAGGTTGCTGTCAAGTAAGTAATGGGTCATGACGCGTAAAACTCTCGTTAGGTGATCCACGCTAATCTATAAAGGATGTCACACGGAATTGCAACAAGCTATATCTTTCTTTGTTTGTGTTCAAGCTAGGAAAAAATGAATGGCTTCTAAAGGGTTACAAGATGGCGGAGCTGAACTTTCGCTGCGGGGACCAAAAATTTTCAACTTTCTGAATGTAATATTACACAATTCGAAAACTTTTATGAATGTAATATCACACAATTCGACGAAAAAAATGCAAAAATTTTAAATTCTAGTGCGCGGAATCCAAGTTTTGGTATGCGGAGTTCGGTCGTTTAAAAGTTATACACGAGTAAAGTTGCTCGATTTCAAGCGCGTTTGAGAGGTTAGAACGCTGCCATATTGGTTTCCAGACATAGGTGCGGGTATGCTGTAGTGATCGGATCTGCGAGATCTGGCTTAGATCTTGGATTCCGCCCACTAGAATTTAAAGTCTTATCATTTTTTCGTCGAATTGTATGATATTACATTCAGGAAAGTTGAAAATTGTTGGTCCCCTAAGCGAAAGTTTAACCGATGGTTGCAATCGTTTTTTTTTTAGCTGATCTCTACAAGGTCAGTCACATTTTTTTAAACAGATACCTACAATTCTTTTTATACACATCGATTCTCCTTGCTATTCTACATAATTGACAGTAAAGAAGATAACAATTTTGCAGAAACTTCGGTATAAAATTAAATGGGTCAAGCCGAATCCTTATCCGCAATACGTCGAAAGTCCATCGATCCATAGTCTTATAAAGAAGAAAGTTCGAAGCTATTTCGATGCATTATTGCACCATTTCACAATCGTAAATCAAAATCGAATAAAATCGTTCTGTCATATTCGGGGCGGACTCTAACCAAAATCTCTTTCTGTTTTTAGGTAAGGGGACCGTGACGCTATCGATAGGAGCCGCGATTAGGTAAGAACGGGCTGGCAGGCCCGCTTAATGATCATTAAAGTGGCGGCTGTCGCGCGAAACGTTCGCCGCTGCAGCTGGTCGCCATCTGCGCCGTAATTAGTAGGTAAACGTCCCTATAAATTTCCCGGCTACGAGCCGTCCGCCGGCTAATAACAAAAAAAGCACACGCGGGGGGTGGGAAAAACCGGGGGGAAAACAAGTCGGGCAAAATTTCAGGGATCGTTAAGCGACGGATCGGGGGATTGTAGGGGGTTGTACAGGGATTGTTGGTCAGGGGGGTAGACGGTCGGGGGTTGAAGAAGGCTGGTCAGAGCATCGTCGGTTCTCCTCGAGAGGTCGATATCGTCGGCGATCTCCTCGATTGTTTGTTTATCGTTGAACTCGAGCCGGTCTCGCTGGTTCTGGCAGCCGCGAAGTTATCATCGTTCCTCGAGAGGATGGATTCTCACCCCCTTGGAAAACAGGGGCTGCGCTGGTTCTATAGCCGGACACAGTTTCGACGCGACGCTTTAATAAATAACGAGAGAACGGCCGGTCTGATATGCTTGAAGAAATCAAAGTTTCAGCGGACCTAGTTCGGCACGTTTGAAGTCGCCCGGCCGGCTTTAACGAGCTCCGCTTCCTCTCCGCGACGACTTCCTTCGGTTTTCAGACTCGGGAAAAATCAATTTCAACGTGTCGTCTATCGCTGCTGGCGTACGCGAGCGTCGCGTCGCTTTGATCGGACTGGAATATTCATTTTTGGCGACGCGACGTTGCGTTGGCCTGGAAAATTCTTCCGGGGCGAGCAGCGAGGTGCGATTGGTTATTTTTATTAGAGGTTCTCGACGGGACAAAATTTGTTATTATTATATCTGTAAGTGTAGCTTTCTCGAAAATTAAGAAAATTAAACTATTTCACTGTGACAAGCATTTCTCGAACCGGCATTTGTCACTTAACGCGTTAAAACTTCTTCCCACCGGAAAATGAAAAAAAAAAAGGAAAACAAAAAACGGATTGCGCAAGCTTTTCCAGCGCGGTAATTAGAAAAGGGGCGCGCGCGCGCCCGCTAGGAAGTTCTTAATCTGCGAGAAGAGGGGCGCATCAGATTGGGCCCGGCGCGGTGGTGAGATTAATCCGCGAGATAAGTCCCGAGTGACGACGTTAGAGTCTGCTTCTTTTTCTGTCGGGCCTTTCGCCGGACTCCACACACACGGCTTTTATCAGCATGATCTTAATTCAAAGCATGACCGCGACCCTACCGGGGTGCTCGTCGCCCCCCTCCTTCCTTGCTCTTACCGGGGGCCGTGACAAATAGCTTTTAATTTCTCGCCACTGTTTACCCAAGCTACTCCCGAATTAATTGCCCGTTACCCGGCTTCCGGACGTTATCTTATCGCCGGCCACTTAAACAGCCCCTACCTGGCTTGTCGGCCCGCGAACAGCCCCTACGACCCTTCCGAGGGGCGCGGGGGTGGATCGGAGGGGATGCGGCAGATCTAAACCGATGATTATGAATGCAGACCGCTGTGCAAGCCTCTTCGGCGAAACGGAAGCCTCGAGCTGCTATTTGCTGGAGCCACTGACGAGCTGCGATCCCCGGTATCGTTGCGAGTATCTCTGCTGGGGATGGGAGACGCGACAGCTTCAATAAGTTTCTTGGAGAAGGTGAAGTCGAATTGACTGGGAGAGTTGCGAATTTTCGGGTCTGATGGACTGTGGTGTTGGTAACAGACTGTTTCGATTGTGAGTCGTTCTGTGGAGGACGTGGCGTGGTCTGGGACAACAAGTGCTGATAGGCAGAATTAAGAAGCGTTAAGACATATTGGAATTTTATGAGGACGATTCGAGTGACAACTTTCTTCTTAATAAAATGGATGTATAATTCAGCGATTTCGCTTGAACAACTTCGTACAGTGACTCCTATTAATATTAGGACGCTCTCAAAGCAACGATACCTTTTTTAATATTGGACCACACGATTTGAACATTTTCGAGAAGTTAGACCAATTAGTTTACCATATTATGTGAGAAGAAATTTTTTCCTAAATTGCGTGTGGGTCTATATCGAAAATGTAAGAAATACGTTTCGTAGATCTGTGCCGATTATATTGTGGAATTTTCATCGAAATCGGTTGATGCGAGAAAAAACGACAGGCATGGGAAGATGTAGAAATCCTTAGATTTATTGTAATTAGAAGCCGAAAATTGTGAAAACTGCAATTTTTACCATCTTTAAACGTTTGCAGCTCATTGCAATGTTGACCGATTTCGATGAAATTTTCAGAGTATGTTTAATTGATACAAAAAAGGAAATTTTCTAAATTCTTGATATAAGCCCACATAAAAAAAGTTGCAAAATACAAGTTTTAGTATTTTCCCTGCAATTCCGACCAATCGCAATTTTTTGCAAAATTTCTTTTTTCACGTTATGTAACAAATCAATTGTTCTAACTTCTCAAAAAAAAGATCCAAGTCGTATGGTCCAATATTAAAAAAGTTATCGTCTTTTTAAAAATGTCCGAATAGTAGTGGGTGTCACTGTGCATCCAGGAGAATGTGAATAGTGCTGAGAGATAAATTGAGTATCATTAAGGAACATTGGAGTTTTATGCAGAATTTTAAGAATGCTGAAGTTGCTCGAAAATTGATTTCTTCTGTTCAGAAGTTTAATAGGATGAATGTATAATCTACTCGTTTCACTTTAACAATTTTATTCATCCGGGAGATTGTGAACCAGCTTCGAGAGATTCCTCTGTTAGATTGTGAATCATTATGCAAAGTCAGAATGTTCTTAAACATTTTACAGAATAGTTACATAATTGTAACGTATACTTATTCGCCAGAATGTAAACGCTTTTCATTTGATTACAATTATGCATTAAACAAAGAAACAAATGTAGCTTTTGTGACATGAAAAGAATGCAGACAATTTTCATTTTTCATAGAAATGCTAATTCTCGCACTTCTAGGAATTCCCTGATGTCTCTGTTTATCTCGCCAAACAGCAATTAACGGAGCTCAGCATACGTCCATCTAATCGTTGAAACGAAAGAACTTTTCGCCCGAAAATTCGGCGAACTCCGTGCACCGAAATTCGGATCATTTACACAAACAACAGCGGGCCGAATTCCCGGAGCGCCATTTGTTTCCCAGCTCCTTTCACAATTGTCAGAACAGCGGGGGAACAGCGGCCGGTCCGCGTCATTACCGAATTTACTGTTTGCAAGCGGGACTACCGGGGAATGCGCCCGTGGAATTCGCTCCTGGACAGTCCAATCCTGCAGGCTTTATTACGGCGTTCCTCCCGGTACCCGGAGTGCGATAACGTTCGATCGTGTGTCTAAGATCTGGACAAACCGGAATAAACCTGCACAAAACGTTCACACAAAGTTATCAATAAAAATGATTCTTACATTGCTAACTTCGAGGTACTCCTTTCGAGCACCTGTGCACTTAATTTAGTCTCGTTTCCATTGTTTAATAATCCATGTTGCACTTTTTAATTCAAAATGTTCGACAGCAAAATGAAGTTGACATTAGGGGATCCTTCGAGACGATGTTAGAGTATGTTCCCGTAGAAATTTTTGAACGTTTGAGGGCTTAAATTGAAACCGAAAGATCGTATATTATGATAGGTGCATTTAAGTTGCAAAGAAAATTCGGGATCATGTTGAAAAATTGATGAATGCCGACTATCAGCTCGGAGTTAATTTTAGAATGTATACCCGTAGGAATATTTGAATTATTGACGGCTTAGATTAAAGATTGAAGATTTCACTTATTTTCGGATTCCATTTCTGAACATTTTGTATCACATCTATTCATACCAACCTCTAACAAGATCATACTAAATCCATCCTCACAGGCAAATCGCGAGTCCTACGATCATGAACCTTTATCCGAAGTTGATCAAGACTGTCACTCACACGATCCAAAAGTAAAAATTCACATAATGTTGCTGACACAACACAGAAATAATTCATCTTCCGAGCTTTTTGTCCTCATAAATCGTCAACACAGGAACCTTGAACGGGTTTTTTTTAGAGTTTTCGAGAAAAATAGCATTTGACCCTGTCCATCGACAATGTTCTAGGATGTTTCTGTCCACGGTTTACATTCGGCCACTCCCCTAATCGGAAAAGGCGGAAATAAAGGCCACAGGGGGTGGGACAAAACGCAGCAGGTCGCCCAGTGACGATTCCGTGCATAAAGATCGGTCCCCAGGACGCGGGTTAGGGGGCAGAGCAACGTGATCGTAATGTCGAGGCCGGTTGTACGCGTTATGAAAGTCAGGTTCCTCCCGAAACTCTTTTTTCCCCCGTGCTTTCTGACCCGAATTAAAAATAGTTGTCGCCGGGCCGAAGACAAGCGGTTCCGGTCTTCTTTTTCTCCTCGCGATGTCGGACGGAACTCCGCGAAATTCTGCTCGCGGAGTCGAAAGAAAATGGAAGAGCGAACACGCCGGACGACCGAGCACAATGTTGCGCGAATTACCCGGAATTAACTTCCTGACTACGGCAAGAAAGTGTAGTTAATTCCGTATAATGCGCCCGGACGCGTTTACCGCAACCCCGTTAATTTTGCTTTACGTGTATTCATATATGCCGCGGAGGATGTTTACGCTAATGCGCATTTTTATGGGGTAATTGAAGTATACTTTCCACCTATGCGGTTGGTATTTCGCTATCGTTCTCGTCCGTGCGAATATTTAGTGCGCACGGGGATGTGGAATTTAAGTAATACGACTCGATGCTTTGTCGGACAACGCTGTTTCCTTTCGCTACGTGTTTCCGGTCCGGTGTGCACCTACTCGGCTTAATGAATATTCTCGCGCGAACCGCAGGAATATTTTCGGTTAATTAGAGTTCTGTTAGCAGTGATTTTTTTTGTCGGCGCTGCCAGTAGAAAATTGTTCTAAAGGAATATTTTCATACGGATGAACGGGATTTTTTCGGCGGTGATGGGAACGCGGGTAAACATGGTGGAACGTTGCGTGCGCCTTTGTTCATCCTTGGGCTGTGGAAAGCTGTTAATGAAAGTGTAAAATGTTCGCGGTGTTGTAAGTTATGTTTTTATTAACTTGTTTTTAGACTGGAGTGTTTCATAGTGATTGGAAGAATTGGTTTGTTTTAAGCCTCGTGGGTGTTGTTGCTGGACATCTTAATTATTCTATTATATCCTTGGAAAACAGAATACCAGCTGAGAATGGATTTAGTCTCACAAAACGACACTTGGTCGTACTGCTTAACAAATCTTGTAGCGTCGTAACTAGACAGCGGATTTTTATGCATTTATGACAAAACTGAGTAGGTGTAATTTAGAAAACGGTGAAAACATTAGAAGAATTTAAAAATACTGTTATATTATTTTCAGTCTGTTAAACATATTAACAGAAAAAATCCATTTATATTTCACTCCAGTTTCTCAGAAATCAGTTGGAAAATTTTTATTTCGCATAAATGTCCGCTGTCTAGTCATAAACTACAAGTGCAAGTACTATTTTATGCAGCACCGTGCAGCTTGCAATCATAAACGTGCGGGCACGTCAGGCTGCATTCGTCTGATCATATGCATAATCGTTCTACTGCAGGCAGACCATCACCGACAGGTGCAATTTGAGCTCGACGAGATAATCCGAAATTCAACAACAATTCGGCTTCGCACTGCGGGGTGGTCGAAAATTTCGTGGCTGGATATCTGACCAGGCGCGTAATCGTTCTACTTGCTTGTAGTCCGGAGGTGAGAAATTTAAAACGCATCTGTCGAGAGAGAGAGAGAGAGAGAGCGCTGCACAGCTCGAAACTCACGTCGAAACCGGGGGCTTCTGACCAGGCAGGTAATCATTCTACTTGTTCGTCAGCCGTACTGAAAATTTAAAATACGCTTTCGCCCTGAGCGGAGGCTTCGAATACCGTCAACGATTTCACCGTGAAGGCACCGTCCGAAATTGGATGTGTCTGACCAGACACGTAATCATTCTACTTAACCGACGTACAAACGCGCGAAAAGAGATAGAAGGAAAGAGAAAGCGAGAGTGAGTTAGTAGAGATAGAGAAGCAAAGTCTCTCGCGCATCGAAAGTTTACCGTTTAGCGTTCCACGATAAATCATTGTTGCGCGAAGCCAGCGTTGTCTGACCGGGCAGGTGATCATTCTACTGGCTCGGGGCGTAAGTAGCAGTAGAAAATAGTAGCAACGTTCAGACCGGACGAGGCAGAGGTCCCGTGTAAGCCGGCCGGGTTACCTACGGTCACCGTTACAACCATTAAACCCGTTCTGACCCCCCAGCGCACGAGAAAATTGCCGATAATTCGTCCAGCTTACACGAGACCGGACTACCCGGCCCGATTCCTGACGAAGGGAACAACCAGCCGCCTGGTTTACACCAGGGCTGACTTAATTCCTCCTGGAAGGGGAGGCTAAGCTCGATTCTGCGATTTTGGTGGGCTGTCTGCGCTGTCTGTCTATTATTCCGATGACTGCATTACTCCTGGCAACTGCAAGCTGCGCTCGAACAAGGACTTCGCTACTAACTATTTTATTCTTAACGCTACACTTATTTATTTGATATTTCTTTTATCCTTATCTATTATATTTCATTTATTTCTTCTATCCTTACCTTTTATATTTTATTTAATTCTTTTATACTTAGCTTTTATATTTCATTAATTTCTTTTATCCTTATCTTTTATATTTTAGCACGCCGCAAATTAACTTAAAACGGTTTTACAAAATTGTCAGAGTCACCAGGGTTCGAACGCCTTAAACAAGTAGCACAACTAAACGTGTGCTAATCCCAGGAATACGCGCCACGCATAGGTTTCATTAAATATAACAATTTCCCCTCGTACTATTCACACTACCTTCGTGAAATAGTTATTTGAAATTTGTAAAACTGTTGAAGCCACCAGCGTTCAACATCGTCCGGAAGAAGTGCAACCAGAAGGTTTTCCCATCGTGTAAACTCACGTTCATCTTTCATCTCGCGCATTCACAACGCACTGAGCCCATCACAGACAATCAACACGTAAGAAAGCCAGCTTGCCACGCGGCATGAACACGCATAAAGGCGAGCATCGCCAATAAATCAGCCCGATATGAGCGTCAGGAAAGTCTTGTATCGATCGTGGATGCGCAGGAGCATCGACATTTAATAATGCACGCTCGGCTTCAATATTCAAATTACGGTTACCGAGATGAAAGGGGTTCTGGTCGTTCGTCGAACACTGTATCCAGGCTGGTTTTTACGTCGTCGTCGTCGTCGTCTACATCGACGCGACGGAGGAACGACGTCGACGACGGAACATTTCGTCGTGGACGAGGGGCCCGCCGACTCGCTCGGCCAGCCGAAACCATCTTTTCGCTTTGTTTAATATGCTAATGGTTATTAAACAAGTGTTTCCCCGCACGTTAACGTGATATGAAATTCGTTACACGGGGCTCGGGGCCGGCGGCCGCCAAAGAGATGTCGACTGCGCCGGCAATATTAAATTAGCATAATACTAATAACGCCCGGGCCGGCGAACGCACGCGTGCGTACGCCCCCATTATATTCCGAGTACTAGGAATGTCTTGGAACGTGTTCCCCAGAGCAAACTGCCGAAACAGGGTTGTTTAGCATTTTAGTGTCTCGTCTCGTTTTTCGCTGCTCCCCCTCCCCCTCCCCCGTCCGCGTAATTGCTTTTTAATTGTTTCCATTGTTTTTCTATCGTTATCGTTTTCCATCCACTTTCTTCGCCGCGATTCCATTAGCTGCTACGAATTATACCACGACCACACTTTTCGACCGCGAAATTCTTGGAATTTTTACGGATATACAAGGAGGATATACGATCTCGAGACTTTTGAGCATCTCTTAGCTGAGTAACGCCGTTGATAAAAGTTGAGAATGTTCATTATGTACGGAGTTATACGCGTTCGTTGCGTACGGTTCGATGTTGTTTGGACGTGCTTGCTATTTTTTCTCTACGCTGTCCCTGGTGGTTAGAAAAAAATCGAGAATTTTTACGATCCTATTGCACACTTCTATCTCCACTATTATTATAACATTGTTTAACAAGCTAAACCTACCGAGAATTAAAAGCGATCAAAATGTTTCAACTTATAAAAATGACAAGGCTCTGTTTATTTAGATTTTGTGCAATTTTTATGACAACGTGTGCACGGATAAATAAATTTATCGAATCAATTTTCACATAAACAACTTCATCGTTTCAATAATTGTAAAATGAAAAATATAAAACCGGTCATTAAAGTTGGTCGGAAGTGACATTCTTCTTATATTTGTAGCATCTCTCTGACGCAGACAAAAAATATTAACAATATTACCAGTTACTAACAATGACTACCGTACATTGTAAAACATCCAGCAGTTTCTTTAAAACACAGCGATTAAAGCACACCGAGCATCTCGAAGCATCGACACCTGACGTCGCTTTGGACGTTCTATTAAAGCTCAGGACTCCGACAATCGATTCCCCATCAAAGAATCGTTTAGCACGCACGTTCTCCAAGCTGCAAGCATTAAAGGGTCTGCAGGAAGATAGATTTTTTTCTGTTCGGAGCGTAGAATAGTTAACAATGAACCCCGTGGCACCAGGACGGTTAGAGGAAGGCTTGCGCGGCCGATCGTTTAAATTCCAGTCTGAATCGAAACGAGATGATCTTTTTATTCG
Source organism: Lasioglossum leucozonium (assembly GCA_028454225.1). Taxonomy (NCBI): domain Eukaryota; kingdom Metazoa; phylum Arthropoda; class Insecta; order Hymenoptera; family Halictidae; genus Lasioglossum; species Lasioglossum leucozonium. Next base: position 11,967,909 of record CM052205.1, on the reverse strand, counting down.
TTTCAATTTCCGTGGGGCCGCGGCACGGCGTGGTGACCGTGAATCCTCGGCGGAAACGTGCCCCGTGCGTCAATCGAGCCCGGCCCGAAGGACGAGGGAGTTTTATTAAGCCGGCTGATAATTATCGGACGAAGTAGGTCGGGACCCCATCGAACGACCAGAGCGACGGACAAAAAGAATAACGATCGGGTCGATCGGCGAACGGGGCATCGTCTGCCGGCTGTTCGTTATCGGGACCGAGTAGCGATTAACTTCTTAATTGGTGAACTTTTTTAATTTCTTTCGATTTTTGCCCTCCGGCGCGCCGCACGCTGCACGCCGCGCACCGCTGAAGAACCTCCCCGCCTGCGTCACGGTAGGAACAAAAAAAATATAAGCGAATTTCCCTTAAGCGAAATACGAAATTTATTGCTTGTTATTAACGGCGGAACTGGCCCGCGGCTCGAAATTTACCGATCCGGATTTTTCAGTCGAAAATTACTCTCGAATCCGCGGAGCCCCATCTGCCGGAAAATTATTAAACAAAGTTCGCTCGCTGAACGTGCAATTAAACTTGTACGGAAAAATTTCATCAATCGAACGCTTGCTGTGCCTGCGAAATGCCCGAGAAGATAGCTCGGTAATCGAAGAGCAGTTTATTTGTTAACTATTCCGTGATCTTTCACGGGCCTCTATAAATAACGTAACATTGAGAATATAGAAAATAACGGCGAGAAAACAAGGATTCCAAAGCTTGTAATTTTAGTGAGACATCAAAAGCGAGTTAGTATTTATTTTATGAACTGCATTTTCCTTTGATCTCCGTGCAACGTACAAATCGGAAATATACTAAATACGAGGCCGATGAGACGAAACATGATGTTTTTATAAGGAATCAATGTTAGTATTAATTTTATTGAATGTTTTCTTTGGGGCTCGTGAGTATACTGATAGGATCAGTTCGGCAATGTACGAAATATTGGTCGGAAAGGATGCGAAGCTTGCAATTTTTCTAAGATATTCAAAAGAGCCAGTATTCATTTTATTACCTGCTACGCATCCCCTTTGACTTTCGCGTAGCTCAAATAGGGTAAAGTCGAAAATATAAAATGCAATTCGGTAGAGATTAAACATAAAGCTTTCAGTTTATCCAAAAAATTTAAAACTGGGTAACTTACTTTGCAATTTAAAAAATTCTACTAACTGAAATATCGAAAATGTACACAGTACAAAATGTAAGTCAGGAGAGGTGGAATGTGAACCTTGCAATTTTTATGAGAACTTGAAAGCAACAGGCTTCGATTGCTCGAAAACTCGTTATATTGACCTTCCTCACATCTGTCACTCCTGGCTTGGTTACTTAAAACCGCGCTAGGTCGTTTGAAGGGTTGAGGTGTTTTTAAATACATGGTGGAATATGTAAATAACAATAACGTGTATTAAAACGACTGTATAAAAATGTAAACTGTAAGAGAGTTGGCTGAAGACTGACTGAAGACTCACTGAAGACCCTTTTTATAAGCTGTGGAAACTGTGGAGATGGGAAAGCAAAGTGGGAGAAAATTGGGGGTGAGATGTAGAAAATGGTCCAGACGCTGTCTGCAATTGTTATTGTTAAGGCGCCGGAAAGTCCCACAAGAAATCGAACGAGTCCCGTCGTTTCGGACTCAAGACCCTTCGACTCTTCACCTAATTTATGTATTCGCGTCGGGTGGTCGAAGTCTTGGGTTTTGTCGTGTCGGATTCGTCGAAGAGACCTATTTTGTGGGTCTCACATTAAGTTGCGTCCCAACAAACATTAATATTCATTTTGGTTATTGAAAAAATTCAATGAAGTCTAAAGCAACTCAGAAGAGGTCAATTGTTGTAAGGAATTACAAACAGCTAACATCGATAGCTTAGAATTCCATCATCAATTTATGAACCTCGCGAAGCGGCAAGAACCGTATAAAATTAAAACAAAGTCTCGGAAACTCCCAAAAATCTGACGAGCGAACAATAAAAACGAAAAGTGAAAACCCTGGACAGATGATAAAATGTGCAGATTGAGGAAACAGGGTGAAATTTTCCAGCATGGCGAACTCATGCTCGATTTAGGATCGCGTGCATAAAAAACCGGGATAAAAAGAGCAATTTTCTCCAAGGTTCTTAGCTTGAATAAACTACATTCTTCTGGAAGCCAGCGCAGCGTTGATTAATTATTTAAGCAGTTGGTAGCGGCGTTTATCCGGCCTCGTTTCCGGTAGCAGGAATATTTAAATTCAATTACCGTGGTCAATACGGACAATTAAAAAACATAATCCGCGACGGTGGCGGAACGGTCAGAAAGTCCCCCCTCCCCCCTCCCGGTTAGTTTAATTTTTAAAGGCCCTCTGAAAAAGGGTCTCTAATGAAATTTCCAGCCGGTAATTCCCGCGAAAAATACGCCGCTATTTTTCACGGTGGCCGCGGAAGCAAAATTGTGCCCCGGGATTCCCGGTCGCCGCGTAATTTCGACCGACTAACGACTCGAACGCGAGACACTCACGGTGAACACGACCAGCAACAAGCTTTCACACACCGGTTGTCCAAATTTTTTTCAAGAAGAATTTTTCAACACGTGAACCGCCCCCACGCGGTTTTTAATTTCGTTTCGCTCCGCCCCACCGGTCTTAATGCTCTAGAGTAATTGGCTGTGCCTTTAGCGGGGACACTTTGCGTCAACAATTTTCTCCGATGTCTCCAATGATGCCCGGAGTCGTTGGAAACTTCGATATCTCGATGGCTGGTCTGTAATATTAATCGCTTAAGAGTTGAAGAATTTTTATGCTCGCCAGAGCGTGGAATTCGAGAAGCTTTCGGTACGGGAACTAATAGAAACTAACGGATATTAATGGACTTCTTTCTCTGACAAGTTGGAATACTCTCTTTAGTATTCTGCGTGTTCGTGTTTAATCTAATTTGATTGATGGTGGCAATTGTAGACTATTTTCTAGTGTCTTCGTTCGTGGCTGAACTTTCAGCTATAGTATAAAAGAACCCGTGGAAAATGTATATTTCTGTAGAAATTTATAGAGCACAACCTTCATGTTTATCCAGTGGCATATATAGACCCAAACATCATTCATGAATTTTTTCAGAATTTTCAACAAAGTGGAACATAATTAAAAAAAAAAGTAATAATTGACTGTATCAAGGTGCGCAGCAGCCCGTGTCCATATTTTCGCAGAACATTATTATCGATCGCGGCAAGTTATGTAGCGTGATACGCGGTCTGTGCTTACATATTATTATTATTAATAATGTGGAGTACGTAGTCGCGGGTCGACACAGGTGAGACCGAAGTTTCGATACGTCAGGTTCGAGCACAAAGGTATCGAGTGAGAGAAGCGAGAGAGCGGGGCTTCTACACAGACTACAGAGGGGTCCGGGCGGCTTGAATATTCACCGAAATTCGGTTTACATCCGGCGCGGCGGGCGAGCCCCTTTAATTAGCGGCGCCTCGCCGGAAGATCTAGAATAACGATTCAGCGATCGCGGACACACCGGTTCGTTCCACCGCGGCGGCTGCGAGAATGATTATAACTCGGCGGGCAACTTCTCGCATATTCATAGAAACGTTGCGACGCGATTTACGAGCGGTTAATGCATTTGACTCGCGCGGGCTCCAGCGAAAGAAGAACGATATCCGGAAGTGCTTCCATTCCCCCCTCCTCATCCTCTCCCCTCACCGCCCCCTCATCATCCAACGTTCCCCCTCTAGGTTATTTAAATCCAACATTAGAGCCTTTTGCTGCCGACTAATTACGGCCCGCGAACCCTTTAAACGTTTAATCGGCAATTCGCTCGGAATTACGCTCTCGCGGGAATATATTTTATCGTTTTATGTTTACGTTCTCCCGTGCTGCAAGTAGAATGATTACGCTCTCGGCCAGACAATCGTTGCCGCCGCGCGCCGGATTAGTGCCGCTCTTCGAGGCGAAACACTATGTCGTAAAATTTTACAGGCTCGGATGGCTTTCTGTATAGTGTTTCGGTTCACAGCTAGTAGAATATTCCATCGATAGTCAGGCATAATGAACAGCTTCGCGCTTGATAGTCGGCCTAATTACTGTCTCGTTAGTAGGTTTCGGTAGAATGCACCGCGATTGGTCAGGCATTAACTATGTTTGAGTAGTTTCGGCCTTGCGAACGTTCGTGGCTAGTAGAATTGTCGTATGCTTGGTCAGACAATGACTTAATACAAAATAATTTCAGGAGGGGTGGTAGCTCATATAGGGAAACAGATTTGAGATCGACGATCGAACAATTACCGTCATATTCCACTTGGAAAATTATATTCGTGTGTTCTGGACTGATTTCCACCAAGTGGAATGGTCCAGGGTTTGGTTAGACGACGTCTACTTTTATATTGATTGATTTCTCCACTTTGAAAATTATGTTTATACACCCATGTGATTCCCAGCAAGTACAATAATGGCCCAATGTTTGATTAGATTTGTCTATTGCAATATTAAATGATTTTTCTGTGTTTGAACATACATTGTCTATTTTAATTTTTGGATTATTGTCTTTGCCTTAAAAGTCAAATTTGTATACTCTTTTGACGATTTCTGGCAAGTAGAATGGCTATCTATTTGATGAGCCAATCATCGTTATTTAAAATGTTTTCGATGGGAAAAAATAATGGCACTAATCTTGAAATAGATCTGTGCCTGTATGATCTGTTTAAACTTTCTACTAATAAATACTTAATATTACATTAACTATATCGCTACAATCACTTGAAGAGTCTCTAAGTGAACGTTCTTGTTATAAATGTTTAGAATATAAGTTATGTACATGTACGATATAAACATTTTATGTATGAAGCTATGATGAATAAATAAAGACAATGTAATAAAAAAGCGTATCTGTGTATATATTTATTGAACCACTAATTTTTCTCGAACGTTCGACTTGTCGTAGAGTCATACTAGTGATTTCCGCAAAAAATATTTGTCATTGAGTTACTATACTCATTTGGAATTACCAACATAGTTCAACTTTGAAAGAGGAAAATGTTGTTAGCATGTCTGACTTGTCGTTGAGTAGTACTACTGAATTTTCATGCCACTTTCTTCAATAACATGTTCTCCTAATACAAAATTAGATTTTCGGGGGTTTCGAGACATTTTCGACCGTCTGGCTTGCCACGGAGTTGTGCTATTGAATTTTTGAAATGTTTTCGGTCTCCTCGCTTGACGTTGAGTTGTACTACTGAATTTACATGCGACCTACTTCGATATCATATTCTCTTGATACAAAATGCGATTTTCGAAGTTTTCGAAAATGTCTGTACAGATCTTAAGTCTGTGACCTTGAATCCTCACGTTCACGACTACGATACTCTAGCGAGTGGAAAGATAACGTGTTTAGCTAGCCATTCGTTACCTTCCGATTAAGGTGCTCTCTCGGTAGAGTAACACGAAGTTTTACAAGTATTAATGGCCCTACAGCGTCTCAGTTTAGAACAAGGGGAATAATACCGCGGTTAGTCAGACATGCTCACCTCCGACTCTATTATGATCATTAGTCGATTGATTAAATTGTCAGCAGTAATTGTGCTGCTTTTAGATTTACTAAAGTAACCCACTGAGCTGTTTGGTATAGGTAATTCCAACGTTGATTGATGTGTTCCTCTTTAAATACTTATTCAGGTACAAAAATAATCAGTGGATTATCTGCGTCGAAGTGTAACGTGTTTGTAAATTATGCGCGGGTGATTGTACCATCAACTTGTATGTTTATGACGTTACTTCATGGCTCATGTATGAAAATGACAGAACTCTTGACATGACACGTCGTTTCCGCTCGTCGTGTACAGGTAAGTATACGATGGTCCAGAATACTTGATGTGCTCAACTGTGACATCGTTTAAATTCCACCATTTTGGTGAAAAATATCGATGGTTCGCACGCTTTTTTTTCTAAAAAAAAGGAAACTAACCTGTAACTGACAATGAGATTAGGGTTTGACTCAACTTTTATCAAGTCGAATGAATTTTTTCCAGCTCTGTTTTCTCAAAAATACTGTTTTCATCTGAAGTAAACTAGGACGATCTGTATAGATTCTTCATTAATGGTTGGCATCTACCTTCATATCTGCTTTCCAATTTATATAAAAAAAATTCCAATGAGTTTTTCTGCCGTATTCATATAATTATCACCTGATTTATTGGCCATCGCCGGAAAAATTATGTCCCGAGAGATGGCAACTATTCGAATCCAAATATTCATCTTTCCCAAAGTATTCGTCTGATCTTCTGTTATCAAAATAGTCTACTCACCCCATTTTGAATGTAAAACGATAATAGGACGCTTTCTCAATAGTATTTTGGCGGCGGCTAGCGTGAGTGAGAGAGAGGAGGAAAAGGAAAGGGAGCGTTTCGTCCTAGGTCTGCTAGAGGACTCATCGGTGAGGCTATCTAGCGGGCCCTGCCTTAGACGCTGGGATACTACAAGGCGGTTGAGGGCAGTATATATAGGAATTGGGGATGGGCCAAGTACTAGCGGGAAACGTTGACCGTTTTGTAGCGGGTGTAGGAGGCAGCCGCCACAATACCCCCTGCCAGTGGTTAACGATACTTGAAAATTCAGGGAAGACGATAGAATGCCTACAGGTTGCACCCACTCGATGATGATCTAGACGTCGTCGTTGCTGGAGCGTACTGCTCAAATTGTAGCGTCGTTGCAGGAGCTTGCTGCTCAACTTTTTCATCGCCGTTTTGCCGGAGCGTACTGCTCAACTTGTAGTGTCGTTGCTGGAGCTTGCTGCTCAATCTGTAATCGACGTTGTCGGAACTTGCTGCTTAATCCGTAATCGTCGGTTGCTGCTGGAGCGTGCTGCTCAACTTTGTAGTCATCGTGGCGAGGCAGTGAGTCGCTCTCAAGCCTTATCGCGCCGTATATGCTGCTGTCCTAACGTGGCCGTTTGACGAGGATGTCGATTCAGCGCGTTGATCCTCCGTGAGAGTCCGCCGCTCTCGTTAATATCGCCGTAGGTCCGAGAGTCTCGTGCCCTCCAGGTACCTGGGCATCTGCGGCCGATCGCCGGGTGACCACGCTAGGAGAGGGATTACGTATTCTCGGCGGTTTAGCAGTGGCATCCATCCCCTGGTGTTGTCGTCCATCCTTGTTGCTGCTGTGTATGGCTCCTTGTTTCCTCCGGTCGTCGTGTTGCGACGTCGGGGTCACCAATTTGGCGGCCGCTAGCGTGAGTGAGAGAGAGGAGGAAAAAGAAAGGGAGCGTTTCGTCCTAGGCCTGTTAGAGGACTCATCGGTGAGGCTATCTAGTGGGCCCTGCCTTAGACGCTGGGATACTACAAGGCGGTTGAGGGCAGTATATATAGGAATCGGGGATGGGCCAAGTACTAGCGGGATACGTTGACCGTTTTGTCCATGTGTTGGCGGGTGTAGGAGGCAGCCGCCACAGTATAGTTAAAATTTCTTCTTAATTATGTAAATTAACTGCGAAGACGTCGTTTCAAGATAAACATCTTTAAAGTCTAAAGTTACTACTCGAACTAACACATACGCTTCGGTAATTTGAAATTTTACAGAAGAATGTCTGAAGAATTAAACAATACAAAATCCTGTAGAAAAAAGTCTTGAAAAATTTGGTACTTTCGTGGGAAAAATTGAATTCCTACCTGAATAACGTTCTGTTTGGGAGTTGACGCGTTTGCAGGCTAATAGGTCTCCGCAAAATTAGGATTGGAAGTCTCTGGTTCTGTATCTGTAGCGAGATGAAGCGGCAAGACCGTCAGCCACGGATGTCAGCTAACATGGAATTTCTAGTTCTCCGAGAGAGGTCTCGCGAGTGAACTCCCAGGGCTCTCACGTTTATGGCGACTCCGTTAAATTCGGTAGTAACGGTGCATTAGAGACACTTGCCGGCTCCCTTTTACGAGCCGACATATCCAGATAGATACGAACAGAAGGTGGCAGGACAACGCCAAGAATTAACGCCACTCTGGCTCTCTTAGAGCTCTCCTTCGGGCGACGATCCTCTTCTCCTCTGAGTCCTCCGAATACCAACGACCCCCAGGATCCTCCTAATTTGCGAAATAAAATTATCCGGGGCGATATGTCTGATCTTATCAGTTATAAGTCCTTGGGGAGACTGAAACACGATTATTTGCACGATCTAATGGATGATCTTTGAGTTACTGCTTCGATATTTCGTACGACTAAAGGTCTTTCGGTTAGGAAAATATTATATACCGTTATTATTGCGGATTTTTATGGAAAATTTTTTTCATTGCTTTCAAGAAATAGGAGTCATACAGAAATGTTATTCTCTCATTAATAATTAAAAAATGTTTAAAATTGTTGTCCCATTATTAACAATAATTGACAATACGTTGGTATCTAATCCATTACTACACATTTAAGTATTGTATGAGGTATTATATCAATTTTATATTCATAAAATGAAGAAAATAATATACAACAATTTAATTTTCGAGTTCAATTAGCTCCGACTGCAAAAGGTTAACAAGCAGCAACAAATGCGTTGATACAACCAAATTCTTTGAATCTGTCTGTTGCTTTAAATTGCATCTATTCATTTTTGCGCATGCATACAAAATCTAACATTATTATACAATTTAGTATACGATACAGGCATGCATGAATTGCACTGAAGAATTGCGTGCGAACATTTTCAACGAACAATAAAACTCAAATGAATAGAACGTGTGACACGTTCAAACCACTTTTACTTTACGATAAACCAACGTCGAAGAAACGCGATTTTATCGAATAGCCGGCAACATAAATTGAAACCCCGACCGGCTCCCAAAAAAGTATAAAGTATTCCGTACAAAGATATCGTTTGACCATCGGGCTCGAACAGCATTTAATTACGGCGCGGCACGATAAAACAAAATCGACTGATGAGAACTCCTTTCCAGCTAATTCATCCATCGATGCGGAAACCGGAAAACGCGAAAACTCATTGCGTAGGTGCGGAGTTATCGCGTCCAAGCATAATTGCCGGTCAATTCCGTGACCACGGGCTGCAGAATCCCGAAGAGTTCGACCGCCGCGCAAACTAATTACGGCCGGATACAAAGGCACCGGCATAATGGCGATCGCTCGAAAATTAACAACGTTATCCGCGGAAGTGGTCCGCACGAATTATCGCCGGTGTTCCATTAATTTATCGGAATAAATCCGTGGTGTCCGAGAGGGGGGCAGAGGGTAACAGAGGATTGCCGAAAGGGATAAACACGGGCGAAGAGATGAGCGATCAATCGGTTCACGGAGGAAAAGATGCATGAAAGATTCAAATTATTATAGCCGCTTGCTATAACTCTGTGTGTTGAAAAATTTTGTACAAAAGTCTCGAGTACATAGAATTCTTGACACGTATCTGAAGTACTTTACTGTCACGCAGGAGATGAATATATTGTTCACACTGTCAGAAGACAATTGATTTGCACCAAAGTATCATATTTGTGTCAAAAACAAAGGGGTGAAAAGGTTTAAAGGGGGGAAAGTGAAGAAGGGTTGAAGGGGTAAAGGGTTACATGGGTGAAAATGGGTGAAAGGGTTAAACGAGGAAAGGGTAAATAGCGAAGGGGATACGGGATGAAGAGAGAAGCGATCAATCGTTCGACGGTGGAAACTGACGGCGGATCCGCGACGGAACGCCGCGGCCGACGGATTATCCGAAAGGTAACCGTTCCCGCGAAACAAGACACGTAATACCGGTTCGGCCGAGTATTACCCGGGATCCGGATCGCGTAATAATGTCTGCTCCATCGGATAAAGCCCCCGAATCCCATAGGCAACCGGCGAAGACCCCGCCGCATTGAAAAGCTCCCGTCTCTCCTAACTTTTAACGAGATTCCGCGAGACACCCTGAAATATTTAACCCTTCCGCCGACCTGCGAGCCTGCCCCGGACCTGGACGTCGGGTTAAATCCGTCCCGTTAATGCGACGGTTAAGCCGTCAGCTCCACCAGAAAGGCCTCCTGCAGATCCGACCGGGATTTCAGCTGAATCTCGCGAGACAGAATGAAATTTTAGGACCGTTTTCGCTGACCCATGCGTCTTTGTCGATTCGCGATTTTTGAGTAACATGATTCGGTCTGGCTCCGAATTTTGATTTCCCAAGGATTTACATCAGTTACTTTGCTAATGAACATTTTTTAACACTATGTTCGCGGTTTTATAAACGCCAATTTTAACGTATCCTTTTATGTAGAATCAATCTTTTTCGGTAGAATCTTTTTTGATTGTACCATCAGAAAACACTTTAATCAGTCTTTGCAGTCTAAATTATTTAAAATGTTAAACGGTATCGTTCAGTCACCCTCGGTTGAAATAGTGTTAATCCGTTTGCATGTATTTAGTGTCCGTCTGAAATCCTCAATCATGCTATTTCGTGCGATTACTGCTGCCCTGCTAAATAATCGATTGCAAAGCTATATAAATAATGTCTTCCTTTACTTGCGTCTCGTAACAACGAGCCTGCGATAAATGCGAACTGCGATTATCACTATTAATATCCACGTTCGTGCGTGATGTTACGATGTAATATTTTTACGAGATCGAATCTATTGTGCGCGTATCCACGGTTTCCGACGGTAATTTGCCGGATTCGCGTGAACGTTATGCTTGTTGCGAGCGCTAGCCGGAATCTATGATTCCATGAGTTCGCGTGGCTTCGTACGTGTCCAGGATTTAGCCGTGTAATTTCATACGGAATCTGGGTATCCGCTGTTTGTATGTACAGTGGCTCCAATAATTTGATCACTCCACTATGTATACATATTTAAATAATCCCCAGATTATAAGGAGAGAGCTTAGTACCTCCATGAAAAGGGAGAAAGGAACAAATTATTTCGGAAACTGGTCACCACACAAAAAATATCCCCAGCGAATTTCCACGCGATCTACACTGCCGAGCATTAAAGAGCCAGTGTCCCGACAGCAAATAAAGCGTGGGTGCGAATAAAGGGTGTCGGCGCACGGGAAATAAGGTCGCCGGCATAGAACTGAAGGCAGCCAGCAGCGGAGAAAGGCCGGGTATATATGGATAATCTAGGAAATATGAAATCGCTTCAAAATTGTCAGATCGTATGCAATAACGCGGCATTAGTGACGACGGTGGCTGACGGCCAATAATTTCCCAGGCCTGAGAACCTTTCTCTACGCTGAATCCCCGGGTTCTACTGCTTTAGAGGCGGCTTTAGTTTCGTCCTCGGGCCACGGCAAATATTGCGACAGCAGGAATCGGCAGTCGTGTGTTTATTTTGGCTTGTTACTTTTACTCCGCGTCTCTCTTTCTCTCTCTCCCTCTCTGTCCGCCCCGGCACCGTTTCGATAGAGAAAACCGGTCCCCCACGTCCGTGGGAGAAAAGCCAGACAGAGACGAGCCTTTCCTGTTTCTTCGCGACGTTTCTCACAGAGAGAATCGGCCAGGATCGCGCAGATGCCTCTTCGAGGCTGCATGCTCCTTTCTCAGCCTGGAAACTTTTTTCGGAACGGCGCACAGTGGCCAGGAAACCCGTTTTTCGGGCCAAAATTATTTTAGCGTTATCTCAAGGATTATAGAATAGTAATTGGTCGTTGAAATCGTCTCGACGTCAGCTAGAATATGGCGAAGACAGAGATGTATACAGTGGACCCTCTTATAACGCAAAGCAAAAATTGCTATTAGATTAATTTCTTACAACGCGGTACGACTTGTAAGACGGTTGACTGTATTAACATTTAAAAATTTTAAATATCAAATTTTCTTTCGTTGTATTGCCCCCGATATACTTAATATTATATATTTAATCATTATCGATTTCCAAGAAACATATTGACAATTCCATTAACCCTGTCGCGATCATCGCAGAAACTACCGCAACGTAATTACAGGCAAAATTGATTATTAATCGCGCTAACCATTACTAACTTTATCAAATTTGCAGGATACTGTGCATCCTATGTATATACATGTACACCGACCATACAATGTTCAATTTCAAATTACAGGGGCCCTCAGCACCAGAATTTCTTTTCCCCAGGACGACGCGACGTTCCAAATCAAAATATCGGAAACTAGAATGTAATCATGGGAAATCCTGTTACCTGTCCGATAGCCAGTTCCCCTCGCCACGTTTCCTTTCTTCGTTACGTACCCACCCCTTCTCGTTCTGTCATTCCTCATCCCCAAAACATCCAGCGAAGTGTACCAGACTTTCTTCGAAAAATTATTGCGAGTCCAGCAGAAGAGAGGTCACCGTTGCGAATCTGTAGCACAGTCATTTTATGAGAAAATCATAATAAGAAAATTTGTAAAGCAATTTCACGTTTGGTTCGTTACGTTCTCGTACGGAATTCTAAAAAATTAAACTTCTATTTCGTGTTCAGAAAATGAAGTTGCAGATAGAGAAGGATTTATTGAAGAATCGTGGGAACAGATAAAACTATTCTTTGGTGTATCATTCGGTCCGGGACGAGAGTATACATTTTCGGTATCCACTTTCGCGGATATTTTAATGTCGCGGCTGTCCGGTCGGTTTCGCGTTCGCGGTTGTAACAGGGTAGTCGGCGACGTCACGTTAATTACAGCAATGAGAGACGTCCAACGTTTCTACGCGGGGGCGGAGTTATGGCACAATAAAGAGGCAGATGAAAGGCGTGGAAGGGACGACGAGGCGAGGCGAGGCGAGACGGGTTGAATTATCGGCTGCTCGGCCCGACAACGATTTCATCCTCCTGCTCTCTTTCTCTCTCTCTCTCTCTCTCTGTCTCTCTTTCTCGCTTCAAGAGCGCAAAGTTAATGGCTCCATTGGTGTAATACGGGCATCGAGAGCCGAGCACGAGAGACCCCGGTGTACGCAAAAGAATTTTGAAACGAGCACGCTGGACACGGCTGCCGTGAATCACCGGGACGGACACTCGTTTGTCCCCATTATCAGACTCCCGGCTATTCACCGTGCTATAATTGATCGCGCCGCGACGCAGGCGGAAAAAAAAGATTGATGCATAATGCATCAGACGACCACCTACTTTTCGATCCCGATCGCAAAAAAAACCCTGCTTTCCTTTCTGCCGCGACTACCGTTCCACCTTTTCGAGCCCCTCCCGGCAGCGTAATCGAGATCTTTCACGGGACGATACTCTTAGTAAACCGACGCGACAATATTTGGCTCTGCAGTTTTCATTACTGCACCGCCGAATCTGACTTGATTTCGTGGGATATTCTGGAAACGATTGTTAATCGTGTGAGGTGTGTCGTAGTAGCTCTTGACTAGGCATTCGATACTCTTTCGAAGCCGAATATTAAACATTATAATTAATTTGATGCACTCGTGACAAAAATATACAACTGAAACATAAAACAGTAGAAAGATAAAAGGAACATAATTTTTAAATCGACTGCTAAGTTTCTGTGAACCTTCGCGTGACCTTGATCGCTGTTGGATTTGCCTTGACCTCTGCTGCCATACCGTGGTGACTAAAACATACAGTTATTTAAAAAAAAGAACGATGAACTTGATATCTCCAAATAATGACCTTCATAAAAAACCTTTTTGTCTATTACAATATATGCAACTCTTCTGACCAAACACTTTTGTCCTCCGACATGATATCTCGAAAAAATGATCTTAAAAAAAATCATTTTATCCGTTATGATATTTTCACCCCCTCAGACCAAACACTTTGCGCCTCCAACATTTATTCTATATAACAAGTTGTTTAAGAGTTTCGCGAATAAAATTAAGTGACTCGTTCTGCGTATAAACAAAAATTCCTACATTTCTGGATAGGAGGAACTAGAAATGAAAATCTTGGGAATAAAGTGGTGAAAACTGGAGGCCGAACAGATCTGTCGAATAGATCCATGAAAATCGAAGGGTTGGAATGATCGTGGGGTTGACGTGCAGCAAAAATCCAGATGGTCTCGATGAAAAACGAGGGGGCATGGGAAAGAAGCTTTCGCTGTGAGTCAATAACTGAAGGAAACGGGGACGTAGAAAACGACCAGTCGGGAGAGAGCTTCTGAAACAAGGCAGCGTTGGTGGTAACAAACGGTACGAAACACAGAAGGCCGACGCTGCGAAGCGAGTAAGAGCGAATAGCACAGCTAGAGAAAACGAGAGAGAAGCCGAGGGAAGGGTAAGCGTGGCGTCGCGTCGCATCGCGGACACGAAAGAGAAACGTTTGAGACTGGCGAAACAGGGAGCAGTAATTAACAATGCGAACTTAATTCATTAAGTCGAGGTCGGGGAAGCACGGAACGTGGAACTTCTTGACGTACTTTACCCGCCCCCTCCCCCCGACACCAGAGACCCGACCATGGGAATTATACCTATTTTCGCGCCAACTTGAGCCCAACCCCCTCGCTGCTCCCGTAACACCACCATAACCAGTTTCGTATCCGGCGCGTCCGCATTGTCATCGTTCCACGGGTTCCTTCTCCTCTCCCGTGGCCCGTCTTTTCTCGTTCGCTCGCTTCGGGGGGGCAGGAAGAAAGTAGAAGATGGAAACCCGATGTGGCGGGACAGAGAGAAATAGAGGAGAAACCCGAGAATAAAAAAATTCTTGGAAAATCCGGCGCGAAGCCGAACAATTAGCCTCTGTCGTTCCCGGTCTAGTGGAACGCCGCGTGAATTCGGGATTACCAGCCGACAATGGAGACCTGGATAGAGGCTAGAGGCCACCGACGAGACGCGATGCAACGATTCGTTCCCCTCGTTGAACGAGACCATGCGTGTGTTCGTGTGTGCACGCTCTTCGTGTTTTACCCGGGTCTCCCACATTCCCAACTTAGACGATCCGAGGTGTTGCTTCGGAGAATTCGCAGTTGGAGGATCGTGGGCATCTCTGCGGGCTATCGATCTGGCTGATCGATCAGGATTTTTTGTCTAAGTTTTAAAAGCCAAGTGTGAAGCAAAGTGTTATCACTAGACTGCGGATCTTTACGCATTTACAGCAAAACTGAGTAGATGAAATTCAAAATTGTAGGAAAATTTTGAAAATTGAAGAAAATTGAAATGGGCGGTTCCTGAGGTCATTTAAAGCGGAGCTTCGTTTAGGAGTTATTTACGAAAAACATGGAACAATTATTTACGAAAAATATGCTTCTATTCCTTGCAATCGACGCAGACAATTTTTATTTTACATAAAGATGATAATTGTACACTTCCTCCCCAAAAATCGAAATCCACATCGGACCAATTGATTAAATTTTAGGAATTGGCACAAAATTCGCAAGATCCTGTACAAAGAGAAAGAAGATTGCAAGAGACTAGTACCTTGCGAGCCAAGGAGTAGCACAGCGCACTGGGTTCTAAACCGGTTTTTCGCAGGCAAAATTGAATTCCTGGAGTTTTTTGTATTTTGTATTTTTAATTTCGTATTTTGAACAAATTTTTGTGTATCATTTGATAACCCCGCGAAGCTTCAAAATTCAAAATATCTCCGATCCGAAATTTTCAATGAAAGGCCCACCCCTGTAATAATATAGCAAAATAAGCAATCCGAAATTTTAGATCAAGTACCATCCGTATAACACCACGTCAAACTGAACGATCCCGAATTGTGAATGAAGGTATACTGCAAAAATTTATAAAAATAAAAAAATTGAAATTCGTAAAAATCCGTCGATTTCCGGTGGTAGCGGGAGAAGAGAAAGGGCCAAAGGTCAATCCGTTCCGAGAGCCGAGGAGACGGCTATTTATGGGGGTGGAAAGCACGGTGAACAGGCATTCGAGCGTAGAATCGCGCTAAGTGGCCGAAGTTTCGGTCCGTTCAGCCATTAATTCGACAGTGGGGGCTGACTCCAGTAGCCATTTTATGGCAAACGGCGCGAGCCTGGATGCGCTAATGTACTTTTGTGATTTGCAATCTAGGCGACAGAGTTTACACGGCATCAGCGAACGTCGGGGATATTCGGCTCGGTCCGAACTCGTTTTGTTAATTAAAACTTTCACAGTCGGTGTAACGCGAGCCTTTCGCCACGCCTTACCCCCTGAAAAGAACTGCAACCTTACACTCCTTCGACGTTGCAGTTTTATGCACCGATGTGTGCGAAGTGCGAACATTGCTCCGCGAAGTGTTTCGAATAAAGCTTGTTTTGCTTCGAAGTAGGCGTCTTATAACAACCACCAGGCTTCAACACGTTGACTGCCGAACAATCAGCCCCAGATTTAATCATTGTAATAAGTAAACTGCAGAATTAAAGCTTACCACAAGCATTGAACTGTTCTAGATCGCATACAACCCAATGAATTCGGTTCAAGCAACTTTAAACAAAATTAATTGTTGAACATGGACACAGAATTGTGTTACCCACATTTGCTTTCCTTTTTCAAAATGGAACCGAATGTTTTTATTCAACTGGGCCCGTTCCGTAAAGATTTTATTCACCTAAATATGTTGGTGTATCGAGGTCATTCAAGGTCAATTTGTTGCTAGTGAAAGGTTCCCTTGAAGGACTTTGGATTTAGTTGTGTCATTGTGTACTCATTACAAATGTGTTGACAGCACTGTGCAGAGGTTTTTTGAATGAACAGCAATATGGAACAACCCTCGAAACAGGCCATGAGAAGGGGGGTGAGAAAAGAAGGGGATAGGGTGTCGTGGTCGTTAAATCGCGAGCTCGCGGCTTTAACACCGTTGTTCCGTCGTGTAACGCGAACGAAACGGTCCCGTCCCTCTCCGACGACACGCTTACAATACCCACCCCCGTACTAACTCACCCCCTCCGGAGAGTCATTAAGCCCCACCGAACGCATTGACGAACAGAGATTATTCTTGAGCTACGGGGTGGCGTATCTCGCAACCGGAAACTGTTGATTCGTGTATCAGTCGAATGAGTAATTAGGGAGGGTGGAAGAGAAAGAGCGGTCGCGCCGGTTGCGCGCTCTCTCTCCTCTCTCTCTCGGCCCGACGATCTCGTTAAAAGATAACAAGTGCGTAAAACGAAACGGTCTTTTAAAGGTTTCTTTCCTGGCCCGTGTCGCGGAGCTTCCTTTCTTCGATCCGTAGAGCCAGAGCTGAATGGACGAAGCCTTATTGCAGGCCCCGCGTTCTCGTAAATCGCCGGACAATGGCTTTAGTTTGATTTAGTCGAGTGGACGGGACACGCGAGTCGAGGGTGAATCGCGAGAACCCGAGGAAACAAGACACAGGTCTGGGTGTGAGAGAGGAAATTTTGTTATTTCTAACAGGAGAAACTGCAATCGTAAGCCGAAAAATCAAAGATTCTTACATTTTTCAATGCCTAGAGAAAGAGAGAACACGGCTAAAGTTAACGTTGTGACATACAATATAATAAATAATTTGAACAAATGACAGAGCATACCTCGGTCATTAACCTAACGCCACACGCAATATCTAGACCGTTTTGAAGACCCTCTTATTTTTCCACCCTCCGAATCACGCACATACCAACGCTCGCTTTCCCAAAGATTTCAATTTCGGCGCGCAACGGTATTTATTTTACGCGCCTCGCGAAATGAAAAATCACTGGTACGCTTCCTGTTACTTTCGAGCGCGCGCGTGCGAGCGTGCGCGAGACACATTCATAGACCAGTCTCCTCTCTCTCTCTCTCTCTCTCTCTCTCTCTCTCGCTCTCTCCGTTCCCCAAAGAAGTCATATTTATTCATATTTCTCGTTATACGTTTTGCACGCGTTCATGTTTATTCATGGCCGGGCAGGACGGTCGCGCGCAATAAAGGCCAGCGAAACCTGTAACTAAACGAATGTCGCGCAACGCGCGTCACTATCGAGGCGTTCGACACACAATCCGCCCCCCCGTTAAACACCTACTCTTTTACCAACCCCTTTTCCCCACCGTCACTCCTAGAGACAGAGAGAGGGAGAGAGAGAGAGAGAGAGAGAGAGCTTCGACGGCTAATTTCTTTCCGGGAGATCGTGGGTGAATGGGGACCGTGACTACAATGAAAACTTGTTTCGCGCCCGGCTCGCCTTTTGTCGGCCGCGAATTCCAGCGAAATATTAATGTACCGCTACGGTGAAAAAAGCCCACCCCAATAGCGTAGCCGTCTTTCAATCTCCTAGAACGCGAAATTCTTTTACATCGACGCAGAGCTCTCTCGAACACCTTTGTGCAACGGGAGTTACGAAACGCTTCGACGTCTCGGATACTGCTTGCTCCGTTAATATGGCGGAGGAGAATCATGATTTTAGTCCCCCCTCTGCTTTTAAAGTATTGTTTCACTATTTTTCAATACGGTACTCACCGGCGATTGTTCAACAATTTTTTATCCCTCCGCCTGCAGGCTGGCTTGTTTATGTCCAGTGTTCAGTAAATTGGTCGCGGACATAAACGAACGCATGCATCGATAAAAATAACCTACCACTGTCGGTCAAACGACCGGTTTTATATTTTTCATTGTCAAATTATTGAAGGTTCACTGTTATTGGATCCGTCAACAGAAATTTCAATTTTGAACCAACAAGTCACCGTTAATGGTAATGACATTCAATTATCGTTTATGATTGTCATCTAAATTGAGTTTACTAAGCTCCATTTTGGTATAGCAGAATTACTGAAAATCCCATTAATTGGTTTCCGGTAGATATAATAATAAAATCTACGGCCCATGGCTAAGGATGGTTTAAAAGATCCTCCAACAGCAATTTCAGTCTGACACTGTCAAATTAGCCACAGTAACACGATTTGATAGTCTCGTTTGGGACTATTATGCGAAAGAAGATTATTAAGTTACGTTTTGATCAGATAAATAGATTTCCGGTAGATACAGTGTTAATTACGTAACTGAGAACTGTTTCTGGGTTTGGAGTGGTTTAAAAGAGACTGTTACGATAAATTTCGTTTTTTGTCTTATGTTTCAAATGTACTTTTTGACACGTCGCTATTCTTCCAATAATGTTTGTTGTTTCTTCATTTCGCTTGTGTATCATTTTTATTCTACAAATACTTTCTGGTTTTTAGTTCATTTGTTGAAACAGTCTTAAATTCAACGTTGCTGTGATATTCGTGCGAGCATAATCTCTGTTCATCAAATGATTATTGTTTTTTTTAAATTTCATTTGTTGACCCTGTCTTGAATTCAATGCTGCTATAACGTGCGCGGTGCGCGTGCGTTTCAAATGGAACGCAGAATATTGTGCACCGTTCAAGCCTTTTATCGAACAGTATTTCACGCGACTATTTTTCAGAGCCGCATAAAATCCTCTATATAGCTGCAGTCAATAAAATGGTATTTATTTTCCAATTACAGTTTGCAGGAGTTTACAATATTCATTCCCCGGGTAAAGGCACGTTACGTCCCCTTTCTGGGTAAATGGCTTTACAAACAGAGGATAAAAAAGCGACACTGTGGTCATAGTTCTTTTTTTTTTATTTAAATAGTACTGAAAGGCCGGGCTAAAAACCAATCCTACTGCCAAATCTCCCGGCCCAGTAGGATAGAAAACTCAACAAATAACGCAAGTATAGATAAACCGAGTAAAATATGTGAATTGAATGGGATCGACGCTATGAACGTTGCCGTTCATTCGAAACATCATTCCGTTGTCAAATCTCGATAGACGGTGTACAAAAATATTGAAGTGAAAACGCGCGAATCTTCAAATAAAAGCAGACGATCAAATGAAATGAATAAATACAACATCTTTGACAATACGTAAATCGTCGTATAAATGAGCCAGACTAAATCGATCTAAAAGAACGTTCGTGCTGATCGCACAATCATGCTTGCATTAAACCGGCAAACTAAATGTATGCACGAACGTATAAGTCAAACAAACTGAATAAATGGAACACAGTAAATGAAATCACAACGATGCAACGGTTTAAAAGAACTTTGCGTTGTTATACATTAAACTGGCTAAGTAAATAAATACATATGCGCAAACATCAAACAAAATGAATAGATTGAATATCTTTTATAAAGGATAACAAATGCTACAATTATTGACACTCTCTAATATCAATTCCCAAAATATCCCGCGGACCAAAACGACAAAAGCAATAAAATCGATTAAAAAAAGTTAAAAGTTTATTCCGATGGATGCTAGTTTAATCCATTTGTTTCCTAAAAATTTTATAAAAAGTTGATTCAACGTGGCATTCGACGTGTTAAAAGGACCATTTTTCCACAATACCACAATGTCTGACTCTCGCGAGCCTTTTCTACTGACACTATTTAATTTCCATTCTCTTTCCCCGAAAACAAGGCCGCTGAAAAAACCTGTTAGTCTACATTTCTATCGATCATAGCGTACACACAGTATGCTTTTTGTCAGCGCATCACGGATCACTATGTCGGCAATATGCCGTGTGCCTTTCGATTGGTTGAACTACAACGCACGTGCCACGTGTGTTTTGCTCGGTTTTCATCTCGATTCCCAGAATCCTTTGTAGCGAACGCAAAAGCTTCGAGCCGAGTGACCCGGTCAAATTGATCGTCAAAAATATTTCGATTGACTTTAATCGGGACCGTTCGTTTCACGTATATAGAGTTGCAAATCCTCGATCTCGATACGCTAAAGTCATATCGATGGCCGTCAGAGAATCAAATTTTGGTTGCGAGCTACCAAAAACCATCAAAAACTAACAAAACATCTGTGAACTATTTTAGGAAACCCAATAACAAGGCTTCAATGTATTTGTTGTCATTTTTTATTTAGCTTTCGTTTCTTGTAATTGATGCAAGCAATTTTGTTTTTGCATTAAAATCCGCAGTCTACTAATAACCTCATCAGTTGCTCGAAGATACAAATTGCTGCTGAAAATTTATATCAATTGTTTTTTTAAATGCTTCTTATAGAGTAGAAAAATCTTTCAGAAATTCGCATCTCTAAAATCTTCGTAAAAAACGAAATACTTTTAGCTCAATCGTATAATCGAGCACTTCGATTTTATTTTACCGTGAATATAATTAAAGATAGCACAAAAATGTATAAGTAATGCAAACAGATCTGACGTCCTCTATTTTATCTTTCTGCCACTCGACCGTGACTACGTTAAATGCAAAAATGTTTTTCAGCACTCACGAATGCCAGTTAAAATCAGACGTACGCAACCACGCATAATATTACAACACTCCAGATCTCTTAATAGTCTGGCGAAAAATCCTCGCATGATATTCGCCACATTCCCGCGGCGCACTTTTATTCGCCCGATAACGTATCCCTCGAAAATTTCGCATATCAAACGACTGCGTCGAATTACAATGCATTCGAAAAAATTACAACAGAGGGAAAAAATAGAAATCGAACGGTCCGCAATACGGGCAGAACGAAAAACTGAATTTTTACCGAGGATTACACGCTATTAAATCCAGCGTTCGCGTTACACATTTTCCATTGGCAAAAGCCTTTTCAGAAAACCGGGGGATCGTTGAAAATATTCGACGTCCGCGGAGTCATGAAAGAATGACATTATTTCGCGGGGGGAAAAAAAAGTTGCGGAAAAAGGATTTCGGCGTATCTGGGTTATCGCGGGAGAGCCGCCGGTCCATTTGTTCGAGGCTTTTTTTAATTATAATAGAAATACGATCGGTCGATAGCAGTCCCGTGGATTCTCGGCTCGTTTCGACTTCCGACGAGCAAGAAAAAGAAAAAGAGCGCAATAGACGGGAAAAGAGAACGTGGGTAAATGTGGAGTGAGAGGACAAGAGAGAGAGAGAGAGAGTGAGAGGGATGAGGAGAAAGGCGAGAAAGGCAAGATATCGGCCGCGGGAGACGCGAGTAATCGATTCCGGGGGCGTTCGCTCGTGAACCGATTAATCGACCAGTCGTCGCGAGCGTTTCTACCCGCGGTGAATTTAGCAAAGCCATCGGCCTCGAACGTATGCTCGTCGCCGGTCGCGATAACGTAATGCCCTTCGAATGATCTCGAACGATTCCCAACCCCCTTCAATCCCCTGCCACCCCCGCGCAACCTACGCGGGCCCCGATCGAACCGGAATTATTTCCCGCGACAGATTGAGGCAGAACCAAAATGTAATTTTCCCTGAGCCATCCGAGAGGCGGCCAAACCCCCTTTCTCTCTTCCCCCAACCCCTATCAGCCCTCCTCTTTTCCCGGAACCGTGTTCCCAGGGGATGCTAACCTTTCGAATCGTCTTTTCCGCCACCCCCCGCACACCTCCGGATTAGCCGTATCGATGGGGACGAGAGAAACGATCGACGTAGATGGATCAGCGACGTGTGTCTCGTCCGGGTTTCATTTTACGAAGCTTGTTTCTTCTTCCACCGGATTATTAGGACTCCTACAGGCCCATGATTTAACGCGATCGCTGCCAGTCACGCCAAATTGCCTATCGAAACACAGTGAAACTTGTTGAGTAACATGAAGATTACTTTCTGCATTAATTAAAAGAAGTAGGAGGTATGTGGATGTTAATTATTTTTATCTTAACCCAGACCTTCAATAGTATAAAAAAAAATCGTCGATCCGTATGGATGCAGCGAATGCATACCTCGAAAATTCTGCAGTCCGCACCATTCAGGGATTGCAATCTGTTCGATTCGAATCATCCTTTCCGATCAGATTTTGCATTATTTGGAAGAAATCGAAGCTATGTGGGCGTTTATTATTTTTATCCTAACACAGACCTCCAATAATATGAAAAAAACGTCAACGCGTATGGATGCAGCGAATGCATCCCTCGAAAATTCTGCAGTCTGTACCATTCAGGGATTGCAAGTTGTGCGATTCGAATCATCCTTTCTGATTAGGTTGCTTTCTGCATTAATTGGAAGAAATCGAAGCTACGTGGGTGTTTATTATTTTTATCCTAACACAGACCTCCAATAATATGAAAAAAAAGCGTCAACGCGTATGGATGCAGCGAATGCATCCCTCGAAAATTCTGCAGTCTGTACCATTCAGGGATTGCAAGTTGTGCGATTCGAATCATCCTTTCTGATTAGGTTGCTTTCTGCATTATTTGGAAGAAATCGAAGCTATGTGGGTGTTTATTCTTTTTATCCTAACACAGACCTCCAATAATATGAAAAAAAAACGTCAACGCGTATGGATGCAGCGAATGCATACCTTGACAATTCTGCAGTCTGTACCATTCAGGAATTGCAAGCCAAGTGTTGTTCGATTCGAATCGTCCTTTCCGATGACGGAACGTTCGCTAGTAACATTTAAAAGCCGATGGATAAGATCGTCGATGATTTCCACATCCCCGGCGGATATTGTATATCGCGCGATATTGCGTTAACCTAAAGGGCAGCTGGAGAATGTGCAAGTTTGCCGTGGTATATCCCGAGGGAACGCGAGAGATGAAGGAACGAGCAGCTGACCCGTAAGAAGGGAGCATCGATAAAATTCTTTTACATTACATTACGCTCGACATGCGCGCCCTCGGTTCAAACTCATAACGTTAATGTATAGGATGTGTACGCTAACGCAACACTATGTGCGCGCAGTCTTGTTCTTTCCTTCGGTCTCTCACTTCAACATGGAAATCGTTCTTCAAGGGAAAACGTTGCGTTGGAAGGAAAATAATGCGTTTACGGTGGGTCGTTGAGCTTTGAATATTCTTCGGTGATAATCCACGGCGAAATGGACCGGAAGTCAAGAGAGAGAGAAAGGGCGAGAGGGAGAGAGAAAGGCAGTTCCTGGGTAGTTGCCGCAGTGGATCTTTCGAACTTCATTTTTCATTAATATCTAGCTTAAAACTTCGCCCCCGAAATTTTACCTGTTAATTTTCTATTAAGCTTCAGATATTCGTGATGCTCGGCGCGGCGACTTATCTTTGCACTCGCTGCGGGCTTTTGGACGTGAATAAATCTATTTAGAACGATTTAATGTTGCGCGGGGACTTAACCTATCAACATCGTCGCTTCTATAAAATTATCTGGTAAAATTGAAACTTCCCCCTTTAATCCAGGCTTTTCATCGATTTTTCAGAGGTTCGTGATTGTTGGAATCAAACATTTGTCCGATGCAACTTGTACTCATCCGCTATAATCGGATGCGTTTATAGCGAAAATGGATAGGTGCAATTTCGAAAGAGTTCAATGATTAAAAGAATTGAGCGCGAAAAATGATTCGCAGAATAATCCGCAGTCCAACTGTAACCATTCCTAATTATTTTCTGTTTGAAAAATAAAATTTACAGAAAGCAGCAACTGATGCAGAATATTTTTATTAGAACTGTAACTGTTCCTAATTATTTTCTGTTTGAAAAATAAAATTTACAGAAAGCAGCAACTGATGCAGAATATTTTTATTAGAATTGTAACTGTTCCTAATTATCTTCTGTTTGAAAAGTAAATGCCCGAAAAGCATTAAACTCGTCTGCATCTTGAATATCGAAGCGATGCAATGCTTTCTCGAAACATTTGCCGCGGACAAGAGACGCGTACAGTTCCGGAGTGCATTTCCGGAAAATTTCGTATTCAATTTGGACTATCCTAACCGCGCAGGCATCCGAAACGGCCAATTGATCATCTCGCAGGTCGTCGACGGTCACGGCAATGACCTAATCCCGTCGGTGGCGCATAATTAACGCGGCTTCCACGTGTCGGCTTAGCCGTATCAGCGTGAAATAATCGACCGTAGGCCAGGTGCCGGTTACCTGACGTTACAGCGACTCGAAGTGTAACCCTGGCGACCGACGGGGGTTGATTTTAAAAGGAGTGGGAGAGGGAGGCGGCGAAAGAATCGCGAGGGGATAATTAGTAGTCATTGTGGAAATGCCAGTCAACGGAGAGCGAAGGCTCGTCCGGTTACCATTACCTTAATTAATATTGACTCTTTGTCGCTGTTCCTCATCCCCCTAGTTGGTCACCATCATCGTCGACGCAACGTTCTTTGCGAACCCGTCTCCAGCCAGCAACACAAAAATGGTAACGAGGAAGGACGAACCCTTGGCTCGTTACACGACCTCGTAAAACACACCCTGCCCGCGGGGGTGGTGACTAAACCCTCCCCTTTGCCTTCTTTACCTTCCACATAAGCTGTTTTGCGGAGCACGTGGACGAAATTCAGAATTTTAATCATTTTCCGTGACGAGCACCTTAGCGATTTCGTTTTTACTGTCTTGCGAGTAAACTGTGGAATTAATGCGACATAAACTTTCTCGAGTGAATGGTAAAAAGGAGTTGAATAATAAGGTATTTTCTTTTTTTATAGTTTCAATACGTTGGAAATATCGTTAGAATATTTTTAACCTTCCGTGGACAACCTTGGGTCATTTAGGCGAAAATCTCACATTTGAATTCTTCCAAAGGGAACGGCGGGGGGCTCTCATGTTTCCGAATTTAACGCGTAAAATTTTTATAACAGTGTTGGAGTAAACACTTGATTATCTTAGAATTTTCCAGATTTTTTGAAGGTTGAGTACAAAACAATAACCCTGGGTATAAATGACCAAGCGTGCCCAAGAAAGACGCGGAAAATAAGTGTGCACGTGGAGGTGTAAGTTCTTCTCAAGCTTTTACCGTTTACGAAAATGAAAGATTGTTTTTAATGGGTTGGAAAAAGATTTTTATGGCATTCATTATTATTAGACAGAGAATCTACGTGTAGTTTCGAATTTACTCAGGCAGCGAAGTAAAGCGTCAAGACACGTCTTGGACAATCTAATGATTAAAATGCGAGTGCTAATGGAATACTAGTCTCGCGTCTTTCAGGCCAGGAAGGTGTACGTATCGTTTTATTAGAGAGTGGCAGGTCGACGGGGCTTGTGGGTGGCACGGTCTATGCAAAATACACTCGACAGGCTGCGGCATGCGAAGCTAACGTCCATTTTATGCATCCGGAATGCCTTCGAACGCTCCGTTATCGAGCGGCTCGCTGCACGCTGCTCCGGAGCTGAAACTTAGCTGTTCAGGCATTTAAATAAACAGAAAATCCATAATTCTTAAACCAATGAACTGTACTTACCTTGCAATTGTTCCAGATATTTGTTCTAATTGCAATTTTTATTATCATTCGAAAGCAATGGACGTTGAACGAATGAATGTCTGAGAGAAAGGTGTATATTAAAAATGTTTAAAAAAACTTTGACAAAGTTTTTAGTACTCAACAATGTCACTAAAGGTTCTGCATACATTATAACTGGAATTTTGGCTGATTCGTCCGTTGCTACATGGAGCAACAAATTGTTTTTTCTTCTTGTAAATTTCATAAAATGTAACGCGCTTTTACCCTAGACGCCCGCGCAAATATGAAAAAATTGATTTTCCAACGACTGAACAGCTAACGCGAAAAGATCGCTGGGAAAATCGTTTCCCCTCGCGAATGTATTCCGCGAGGGAGAGCCCGTGCCACTTTCAACGACGAAATGCGATCCCTTATCGAAACCGGAATCGATCAAATTAACGCCGGGATACTTAGGGGCGGCTTACACCGGGACACGAGTCGACCGAGCGCGAGGTAAACAAGATTAGGTAGAATAAGGTAAACAGGATGTGGGAGCAGGGAAGAATCGATGACTGGGGTTAGTTGGGATGTATGGGGTTCGAGGAGTTGGGGCTGAATTTTAGAGAACCTGCAAACAGAGAGTAATGTTATCGAGAAGATCGTGGAATCGCAATCCCCTTTTATAGACAATTTTCTTGTATGAAATGAAATTGTAGAAGTAGGTATCAAACTTTAGAGAATTTAGAGAAATAATACCACGTTCGATTTAATATGGTATTTGAGTTGCGTTAAAGACAATTGTTAGGGGGTTGCAACCCTTCCTCGATTTTTTCGCAGAAAATTAAATTGCAGATGTAGATGAGGCAGTTTTCTATTATAAATAAAATTGTGTTCGATTTAATATGGTATTTGAGGTGCGTTAAAAACAATTGTTAGTTGCAACCCCTTTTCGATTTTTTCGTAGACAATTAAATTGCTGAAGTAGATGAGACAGTTTGATATTATAAATAAAACCGTGTTTGACTTAATATGGTGTTTGAGTTGTATCATCGAAAATTCTGAGACGGTTCCAACCCTATTTTATCATTAACTTGCAGCGATAGCACTTGTGTGACCACAGTAACAAAATTAGAAATAGAAAGATGCTGAAGTATCATTAAAAAATCTCCATCAACTTATCGGAAGACTTAATACAATTCTTCTTGGTCGAGCACTCGCGTTTCAATCGCGCAGGGATTACCGTGTTAAGCAGGGAAGATGTTATCTCCCACGAAGGCTTTAGCAAATTTCCGGTTAGCGGGGTCCACCCCCCACCTTGGAGAAATTATAATGCATTCTCGCACTCTCTTCCTCTCTCGATCGATCGATCGTGACCCCGAGGATCTTTCTCGACCGCTCGTTACACAGCCCGAGAAGCTCCAGTCATCGGGAAGAAGGTAGAAAGAAGGAGAGGAGAAAAAAAAATTTTAATTAAAGGCTGGAACGAACGCCTTTTCGTAACGCCGGCCCAGAAAACGAACGGAAGAGAAGCGAGTGGACGATGACAGGTGTAGTCGAGAAGGGTTCACGGCCGTTAAAGGAAAAAAGGGGGGGAGAGAGAGGGGGGGGGGTGGAAAGCACAGGGTGACGCCCATCGTGGATCAGTTAAAAGCGTGTAATCCGTACCCGCTCGATACCTGCGTCCCTTATCGGCTAAACACCATGCAAACATGCCCCAATCTGGCCGGGGAAAGTCGGCCGGTATCGCCACCCCATCTGCGTCCTCCTAACCGCGTCCGCTATGCCCCGTTTAAATGAACTCTGCGCGTCTCTTGCGTTTCCCCGATAAACGACAAAATTGTGATACTGCATCCCCTTTCCCTTGTCAAAAAATAAAAGGCCTGTGTCAGAACGATTTTTTCACATTTTTATTCGAATCCTTGTGTTTGAGTGCCCGAATGAAAACTAAGAGCTAATGCAATAACCACACAATACTTAGCTGCCATAATACAATAACGCTTCTCCTAAAGAATATTAAAAAAAAAACCCCAAAAGTTCATTTTGCACCACTATATCCTCAAAAAAAATTCTGCTGGCAAAATTCACCCCTTTCCCTTGTCGAAAAATAAAAGGCCTGTGTCAGAACGATTTTTTCACATTTTTATTCCAATCCTTGTGTTTGAGTGCTCGAATGAAAACTTAGAACTAATGCAATAATCACACAATACTTAGCTGTCGTAATACAATAACACCTCTCCTAAAGAATATTTAAAAACCCCCCAAAAGTTCATTTTGCACCACTATGTCCTAAAAAAAAATTCTGCTGGCAAAATTCACCCCTTTCCCTTGTCGAAAAATAAAAGGCCTGTGTCAGCACGATATTTTCACATTTTTATTCCAATCCTTGCATCGAATAAAAAGCGTCCTAAGAGAACTAATACAATAACCCCGCAATACTTAGCTGCCATAATACAATAACTACTGTCCTAGAAAATGTTTAAAAAATCTCCAAAGAGTCTACTTTGCACCACTATATTCACAAAAGAAATGACGCAGGCAAATTTCGCTACGTCCAAAAATCGAGACTCCAGGGCAGACGAGGAGCGCAACACGTGCTCTATAACAGTTCAGCTAACAAGGGTGGAAATGGGGGGTAGAGACGGGGTTGGTTTCCCGCGAGGTGGACAAATCGCGGTCCGGAAGTCGGCGTGGAGTCGCTCCTCGCGATTGCACGGTCCTGGACGTTGACGATGGAACGTGAAACGGACGGTCGAGCAGGGTCAGAGGCTGACGGGATGGTGTGGGTGGCAACAAAGGGGTTGAAGCGGGTGAGTTTCGAGGGCGAAGCGCCCCGAGGGGGTGTTCGCTGAGCGGAGTTATGCAGATCTGGCCCGCGTAACTGCTGTTTCACACGCGATATCATGCATTTGAATGTAGAACCGTTTCCAGCTAACTCCTCGGTCGCCTGTGTCTGTACGGCACGTAACGGCGACGAAGCGTTACGGGATGCAAGAGAACCAGGTGGTAAATAGAGAGAGGATGGTGCTAGAAAAACGAAGAACGAGAAACGGTGAATCTTTGCGGGGCCCCGAGACAGCGGGGAGTATTTAATTTTCTGGGTAATTGCGGGCTACATTCGGGAATTGCTCGCCGAGGGCGGCAATGGGATGAGCCGCGAATACGTGAGCGCACTTCGCGAAGTACGGTTTTTCAACTTCTTCGAAATACGCTTCCTCTTTTTCTTCGTTTTTCTACCGTCACGATCTTTTGTTTTGCTTTTTATTTGGTTTCTCCTATTTTTAATGAATTTTTACTGGTCATCTGTGTTACGCGCAACCTGCGATTGTTTTAATCGTGTTGACATTTTTCAAGTGGAATTTTGTATACATTAGGTTCGAATATCAGTTAGAATGCTGTAAAAAGATTCGGGTGTTTCAATACTTGTTTCTATGTTAAAAATATTCCGAAATTGCTTCTTCCTGAGGGAACTTTCGTTCTTAGCGTGCTGAAATGTTTTTAAGAATTTTTCGCGAGAAAATTACCAGAGCTATCAAAATCGAAATGGATACGATTATTACTCATTTTTAAACTACACATCTAATTCTTTTATTAGCCCTTCGTGGGCAGAGCTGGGCAGTAATTAATTCTTTTGTAATCGATATCTGTAATTATAGCAACTGTAATCATAACCAGTCAATCACCGTTGAAATAAATCAGCAATCACTTACCTCCTGTAATTTGTGA
Organism: Lasioglossum leucozonium; assembly: GCA_028454225.1. NCBI lineage: Eukaryota > Metazoa > Arthropoda > Insecta > Hymenoptera > Halictidae > Lasioglossum > Lasioglossum leucozonium. The sequence goes on along the minus strand of CM052205.1, from coordinate 11,938,356 downwards.
TCATTAATCAGTCATTTTTAAAACATTCAATGATCAATTATATTTTATACAGATCTGTATTGTATATCTGTATGTTGAAACTTGTATTAAAAGCAAATTACACTAAAAATAAATAAATAACTTGTTCTAAGGATTTTCTATGTAAAACTGTGTATGTAAATGTTCACGGTGTTGTTATTACTGCAAAAGTACAGATTAAATCATAATCACAAATGTAATCATTACATGATTACAAATTGATAAAGCAATCACGACTACCACAACTGCTGATTCCTTTCTTATTTATGAATCAATTACTGATTATTTAGTAATCAGTAGCTACGATTAATAATTAGATTTTATATTAATCGTAATTTTCAATCATTAATCGGATTACGTTTTGCCCAACTCTGAGACTGGCCCGTTTATGTCTACGCGAAAATTTCACTTTTGAATCTCTGAACGTGAGGGGCTCTCATTTTTCCGAATTTAATCCGTAACATTCTTTCGTTGACAACAGTATTGAAGGCTTGCATAAGTATCCCCTTTTCAGATTTTCGAAAGCTGCGAGCAATAAACAAAGTAGCCCTGGACATAAACGACCGAATGTGTCCACACAGAAGAAAACGCAATGTGTCGATTCAACACAATTCTTAAAAAAATTTCTGCTCAATAAAAAATTGCTCTCGTTCCACAAGATCCTACCCGATTTCAGAGCAGATAGGTTCGATGACGGCTCGTTTCTCTGATTTTCAATGTCCGAAGAATGTAGCAGGCAGGGGTGGTAAGGGTGGGTAGGGGTGTGGAGAGTGGGGAGATAGGGTTCATCAAACAGCAATCATCGCCGGTGTATTTATAATTAACCGTAAGGCAAACACGGCTGTCCCGTTGTTCTCGCGGATGGTACGTCCGCGATACATTCGCCGGCGCGTAATTTGATTTGAACGTGATGTCGCGCGCAGTTTGCCCGGCACACAGACGCTTCTAATTTCCCGGGGAATTCGTCAACGGTTCTTGTCCTTAGCCGTTTCTCCGCTTATTTTCTCAGCAAACGGCGACTGGGACCGCTTAGACGCTCGGTGTCTTTCGTCTCTGTTTCTCTCTCTCAACATTCGAAAGGACCGAGCGAACAGAAGAAGAAGGGCAGGAGAAGGAAGTCGGGGGAGGTTAGCACGTTGTGCAGTTAGGGGAACGAGCCCAGCCGCACATCCGAGTCAAAAATATTGGCCTTTGATCTCGCAGATAGAACACGATCCGTCTTCACCTCGGATCGAAGATCTTCCGCGACCTGGAAGAATCGATTTCTCGCGGTCCCAAGCTCTCTGCCTGCCTGGAAAGTCAACACCGCCGTCGATGGATCGCACAGCGACATCATATTAACCGGCTTACCAACGATTAGCTTCGCTTCTACAACGTGACACCCTTTGGCAAACTATTCCGTCATTGCCAGGCTTGTAACTGAGCTTTCCATCATTATTCTAATGACGTTTTATTGTCATACGTCTGGCTGAGAATTATCCTGATTCGTTCATTGCAGATGTTTCACTCTGTTCGACTGAAGTATGTATCAAGTACAAGTTCAAATGGAACGTCCATTAAATACGTAAAACACGTCCTGAATACATATTAATAGACAGCGGATCTTCGTGCAAAATAAACATTTTTCTACTTGTATTCCAACAATCTGGAGTGAAATAGGAATTAATTTTCTTTGTTAATATGCTGAATAGGTTGGAAATAATATAACAGTATTATTAAATTCTTCTAATGGTTTTACCGTTTTAAATTACACCTACTCATTTTCGTCCACCGTCTACATATTAACCCCTTGCTCTACGATTTATTTTACGGATTCAGTGATAAGAACTTTTTTGTAGTTCGTAATTTCCTAAAAAAGGAGAAAATTTATATCTATTGTATGCCTATATATTCTCCAATAGCTGTACATCAAAAAAAACCAAAGTAGAATGTTATTTCGGTTTAAAGGAGATTAATATCATACATATTTATTAGACTCTGTTCAAAATCTTCATCACGAATCTGATACTATATTATAGGGCAAGGGGTTAATAAATCACGCGCACCAGTCTTTCTACACTCTCTATCAACAGTTCAAACCAGTTTTCAAAAAATTGTTTTAAATCCTCCTGGCCCCATAAAAATATGTTACCACCATCACACCACCGCCGGCACAAAGTGCACCGGCAATACAAAGAGGCCTAGCACTGTCATTTCCGAAGGCAGGCTAGCAACGAAACCGATTACACGGCTGCGTAACTATACACGAGGGTCGGATCAAAAGTGACGAGGGTTAAACCCGCGACTGTAAGTCAAACAAGCACCGGGGTGGAAATATTTCGTGTGAATCGCTGAGCCCATAGGGGCTAGGGAGGGGGTGTAGGAAAGGGAATATTACGGATCCAGCGGATACAGAGTAGCCGAAGAGAGAGGGAGAGAGAGAGAGAGGAGATTAAGCAGAGGAAGAGAAAGAGTAGGAGAAAGAGGATGGTTGCTGTACGGTTTTCGGCGGTTCAGTCCAAACAAAGTCTGCTGCCTCGTAATGACAATGTTCAGCTTGGCTCCGCGCGCAAATAAACGCGCCACTAGTCATTGTTCCTCACGGATGAGCCGGCGGTATCGGGCCGCGGGAAGTTGAAAAACAATCTGTACCCTGGCATCGATTTACCCCTCTTGTTTCGCCACTATCTCTCTCTCTCTCTGTCACTCTTTCTTCTTCCTGTTCCTCTCTCGGGCGTTCTCCTCCTCCTCCCACCATTGTCCGTCCTCTTTCTCTTCACCGAGCCCCGATAAATCGTGTTACGTACCTTCTCGGCTATTCCGCGGCAAGCTGGAACGGCACCGCTCGCTTGCCAGCCGGCGTTTATCACTCCGCTGAACCTGAAATTGATAATAACAAGTGCCGCGTTCAATTATCGTATCGAATGGGAACCCGTGTAATCCCGACCGCCCGCACCAACCCGGATAATGCCGGAATTTGGCCAGCGACGAACGCCGTTTCCAAGAATGGCCGTTGTTGCACCTACTTTCTCTCTCTCTCTCTTCGGGTTCTCCATCGCCTTACGAACCGTATGCTCCAAGTGACGTTAACGCGAATTTCTCGAATTAATATAACAACTTCTTCCGGAACTATACTTAACGCTAAACCTACCACTTCCGGTCAAATGACCGGTTTTATATTTTTCATTTTGCGATTAACACTAAAACGACCGGTTCAGAACTTTTTATTTTACAATTATTGAAATTGTAAAGATGCTTTAACCATAAATTATGTAATAACTATCGTTACTGGAGCACATATTACAATAACGAACGAGCAAAGTCTAAATACATTAAATCGTGTCATTTTTATAAATGTGTAGCTTGGTACGTTTAGCGTTAATGAAAATATGAAGTTGCTTACATAGAAATTGATTCGATAAATTGCTTTATCAAAGCACATATTGTGTTAAAAATTGCACAAAATCTAAATATGTAGAGCCCTCACGTTTTTGTAGACATTAGAAAAATAGCAAGACGTTCATTGGTGAGAATTTTTTATGCTACTTTTAAGTTCGAATCATTCTTCGAACAAATGAGGGTACGATTCGGGAAATAATAATTATTCGTGTTAATTAAGAAAAACGTATAACGCGTTGCAGTAACGTGTATCAACCCAGTGCATTTTGTTGCGATTGCTGAAAATTTCTACACCGCGCAGAGCCTCGGAACGCACTACTAATCATGCAAAGCGACGCAGGCCGTCGTAGGGCGTCACAGCAATGAAGGGTCGTTGCGTTTCGCGCAAGGGTCCCGAGAATTGCCACTTCCTGTGCCGGTTGTGTCCCCGAAATTCGAGTGTCTCAGCGTTCCTTTTATTCGCAGTCTGGGGAACGCTCCTCGAGAACCTACAACTTCTCGAAGGCAGCCTCCCTCGGCAACGAAACAAAGAATCCGACCCTTCCCCTGTTCTCTTCAGAGCGCGAGAGCGAGAGAGAGGAAGAGAAAGAGAGAGAGAGAGAGAGATCTTCCCCGCGTTTGGAGGCGCCGCGACGCGTCGGGACGCCAGCCCCCATGCGATCGCTGCATGCTCCGTCGAGTTTCTTCATACCCTTCCTTTGTCGTCAATTCGACAATGGCACGTCTAGCGAGAAAAACAGCGACAAAAAGAAGAAACGGGAATGGAACAACGATCTAAGAGGGGGGTGGAGTATCCCGATTTAATTAACGAACCGAACGGGCGTTAATAACTTTGTCAATTTTTTACGTCGGTCATCCCGCGATAGCTGATAGCTGCTCCCTTTTCCCGATTTTTTTTTCACGTCTTTTTTTTTCAACTACTCTTGCCAGGGTCGATCACGAGAGATCGAAACAGTGTTTCCTTCCTCGGGCACGATGGACACGGACGACCAACGGTCATTTTTCTGATTTTGATGGATTAGTTCTGAGAATGACTGCTGCGATCTCCGAGTTTATTTGCCAATCGATACCAGCCGAGTGATTAATTGCTCGACGGGAGTTACCACCGTGTCCGGGGAAATGGACACTCGCTCCCGAGGGTGTCTGTCCAGTTTCCGGACCTATAGTATAAGTGATTCTTTTTCATGGGAGACCACGTAATTCGACTGGCGGCTGTAATTGGTGGTTGCTGGTAATTGGTAATGACTTCTGCATTGATTTTTCTATCCCAAACGTGGTTGGTAAACTATAGAAATTATGTAATAATAATAATATACTTTATTTCATGCCTCACGGCCAAGAAATTGGACTTGGTTTACATGAACCTAACCAATATAATTCTATCTTAACCTTTCATTACCTCTTTCTACTATCTAAGTATACCAAGTATCTACATAACTACTTATTACACCTCTTTACTCTTTAGTTTCCCTATTCCCCTGTCCTTCATTACGATTCCTTCTTTTTCTTTTTTCTTTCCTTATCCAGTTTCCTTAACCAAACTTCCACCCTTTTATCCTTCCTCCCGCTCACTACCTCCTCTATCCTTATCCCTCTTTCGAGTTTCCTACAGTCCCTTATGAAACGCTCTAATGTACCAAACATGTCCCCACTATGAAAATGATATATAAAAGTATAAAGTATTTAATCGAACAGCTAGAAGAATGTGGAAACTAAAACTCCACAAAGATCAAATATATTCAGAAAAATCCACGTATCACTGTACAAAATCTCCACGAACCGTCCAAACAAACAACCCTCCCCCAAGCAACAATTTCGCAAAAATTTCCCATCGCATTTCCGCTCGCATCGAACAAGATTCGCACGTTCAGAAGAAGACTCTGCACATCGAAGAATGCGCATAGAAATCGCACTCACGGTTAGGTCCTATTCAAAGTCGGCTGCATTCGAGCCCGATATTCGCAAGAAGAAGATATTTTTCGCATTTCCTTCAGAATATCCTTGAATCCAGCTTGCGACTCGAAATGGAACCCGCTAAACGGGTTCGTCGCCGTTCAGACGGTTCAGGGTCGTTTTACCGGTTGCATCGGATCGGTATCGGTTCATTTTTCTTTTTTTTTAACCGGGTATACTGTCTATCGTTTTTATCCGCGACAACGATCGGACGATAGTCGCGAAACGTTGGAGCCGCGCCAGAAAAAACTCGAAAAACGATGCCGCCACGCGCCGGCGTCGGCGACGCTCGTACAAGCGAACTGCATTAGTCGGTAGGAAGTCGCTCGTCGTAATTTTTGTTTCATAACGCGGAGTTCGCAGGCCCCGCATCCATTTGCATAACTTCCCCCGCAGGCCGAGCTGATCTATTTTTGCGACCGTAAGTAGCCGGCGACGTGTATCGTCGGGCGAGAGACGGATAAGAATAACAGGACTGTTTAGAAATTGAAGCGAACTTCGCCGACCCGGGAACTCTCGACGATCGATCGACGAGCTGCGCCGAGGTATTATTCGAGGCATGGAAATTATTCGAAGTTTCCCGGAACTGCCACGAAGTTCGCGGATTTTTGCGTTCGGCCATTAATCTTGGATTTAATATATGGCGACGGGCATTTTTCATTTTTCCCCCGCTCCTTGTGGAAGACGTAAGGCAGCAGAACTTTCTTAGATTGTTAATAACGGGTCATTGTTATGTACGATTGCCGCAATGTTACCTGGAATTGCGAGACATTCCGATGTTTTTCTGTTCATTCATTAATCTAGAATTTAATGGACGTTTTTCATGTTCGCAGCTTGCATTCGCTATAGAACTTTCTTGGGTTGTTAATAACAGTCCACTGTCATGAACGATTGCGGCTATATCGATTTTATGAGTTTACAGCGTGTGGCTCGACACACTTTTTCTTTTATTTTTAACGCTGGTGTAGAAGGGTCAAGATAACACATTACCCATCTTTTTTTTTCTACGCTAAAATCTTGAACATTGTGGAAAATTATAATACAGATTAACTATGACTCTTAATTTAGATCGTCATTTGCAAAAGGTGTTGTTTTAATGAATCGTTAGAATTAACTAATAAGCTGGACAGCCAACGTACGCGTAGAAAATCATCCCCTAAATTTCGTCCCACCTGTTGCCAAGCCCCACGCACAACGGAAAACGAGAAATTCTCATGTGATGGACGATCAATCTGCACATTAACAAATTCCACAAGACAGCCATTTCAGTGTCACAAACGGTACAATTCAATTTTCAGAGACATTAGAGCTAACCAACAAAGAGTTAAACGCGCACCTACATTCATTGCCCCAATCATCTCCTAAGTTCAGATAAACTCGCCGCCGTTCCTGCGGCAAGTATACGAAAAAATTCTTTTTCCTCGAGGTTCTGAAGTCAACCTGGTAGCGTTGTGGGACCGCCACTATTTTTTCTGCCTTATCCACTTACCGCAGGCGTCTCTCGTTCCCCGTGCCGGTTATCTTCATCTCGCCGCGCTCGCCATTCTCCGTTCCGCTCGCTCCCCTAACTCGATTTCGTCGCCAGATTTAGGGGTGTAGCGACGCTCGTTGGCCCACGAAATCTCGTGTCCTCCCTCTTTTGCTTCACCTGCGACGTCCGCTCCTCTCTCCCTTTGCTCTTTATGTCTCTCGGCAACCTCCGAAGATGGACCGTTTCTATGGATGCGAGGTGCTGCTGGTCTCGCGAGGATCGTGAATCTCGGAAAGAAAAAAAAACTACCGGGAAAATAACAGGCCAGTGAAAGCTGCTTCAGGCTGGCCCGCCTGAATTTCGAATGCCCCGAAGAACCTACTCGGATAAACTTGGTCGTTGACGGCCTCGAATTATTCAAGGTCACGGCGACGCGGGGGAACTCGACAAATGAAACGCGACTTCTGACGACACGTTCATTTTTTTCCGGGCTGAATTCCGTACTAGATTTTATCTTGAGTCGTCCGCTTCGGAGCTTGGACAGATCTTAAAGGTGGAGTTTCTACGTGGAATTATAACCTAGTGGAACATGAGGATCAAGCTGGGAGACCTAGTTCTGAATGGTTTTTGCACTTTGACTACTTGAAAGTGATTCTTCAAATTTTTTTTTTTCAAGAAACCTGGCAGATCAATTTCCCACTTCATAGACACGTTCACCGATGTCCACGGAACGTCTACAGCGTAGATTTTTCTTTTCCCCTTTCTCCAACTGGAAGCTCTTGTATCGAGACGCGAACAGGTGGCCCACGAAAGACATAGCCGAGAAAAAACCGTACACGCGATCCTGTCGTTAGCCCAATGACCCCAGGACACGTCTCTAATCCCCCCGCTGATCCTAACTTCAGTCAAATGAGAATATCGCACCGAGAAACTTCTGTCGACGAGGATCTCAGACTGAAGTTACACGGTCTATCGATCGCCGATCTTTTTCTTCTTCTAACATCGTTCGGCGAAGTGCTCGTAGAATTCGAGTACGTTGCTAGAACCGTCTACCATTATGATATTAGGGTAAGGAACCCGCGCAGCTCCCTAATTGATTAGAGTAGCCAGTCGACAAACACCGAGAGTTCCTGTTCGACCAGCCGTTTCCTCGAGAGAGCGTGATTTTTATTAGACCTTTTCTACCGACCAGCGGGGCTCGGGTTCGCGCGCGCTAACGATTAATCGATTGTTCTTTTCTTCCCGATTCGCGGGGGCTCTCGCCCGGTGTAATAGAATGTAATCCCCGCGAATGGGACGGCTCCGGCGTAATCCGAAAATTATTCAAATTGTAATCCAAACAGAAGTTTGATTTCAATTCCGCGATAGCCTCCCTCTCGTTTCCGCGGCAAGAAGTTCCGCCCGGTTTTCCCGCTATTTTACAACCGCCCGACACCGGGAACGGGAACGGGAACTGAAACGGAAACGGGAATTGTTGGAATAGATAAAATAACCGCGATACCGAGACCCCCCGCGGCCGCCGCCTCGGTAAATACCGCGCGCACGAGGCTTTTGTAACGTAATAAATTTAATAGGAACTCCGTCTTTGCCGGAATGTAACTTTATCGGCGGGTTTAAGCTTTCCGCTCGCGGCTCCCTCTCCCGAACCCTGACTATTCGTTACATAGAAATTGCACGGGGAAATTTCAGAACTGTCGAGCTGAGTGGCAAGTTGTGTTCCTTGTAAATCCGCTAATTTGAAAGCACTGTTGCATCGCCGCTCGAAACGAACTGGAAGATCCGCTGGGGAAAATTCATTTTGTCGGTCGATGCTGATAAGCAGAAATTTCGTGCGTTCGCTGCGTTTTCCTTTTTTTCTTAGAATTTTCACGCTATTTACCGGACCTTTTCTGTTTGTCCAAATTAAACATTGTAATAACATAGTCGTCGAATGTTGTGGAGAACTGTCTGCTCTTTTCAATTTCTGGTAATGCCAATTAAGGCACTTACTATGTTACTTCCATTTCTGACCTTGTACGACGTTGAAGGTCATTGTGTTGCATACGAATGAATTTGTCTTGACACACGTTTTTGTATGATAAAAACAAAATGTACAACATCCCGTTTAGAAGATCGAAGGTCACCTTCAAAGCTAAAAAAAAATTATATGCTATATTATTTTTTTCTCTTTCATTATCATCTAATATTTATTGTTTGAAAAAAAAACTCTGGCTTTGATAATGTAAACAGAATGTATATTTGGAAATCTGTTGGCTGACACTCCAAAAGAATGTCACGTGAAATTGTTCTCGCTTATTTTCGCGTAACATGATAGCGATGTGTGCGCACCTTGATCTGCAGCAAGTAGTATGAAACAACCACACTCCTGAACGCGAATGGATTCTACAAAACGAAGAAGAAGAACTGTCTAGCAAAAGATCCCCACCGTTCGCAGAGCAGACAAAGCGAGCAGACAATCTCCTAAATCAATTCAGCAGACCAGAACGTCCTGCCGCTAATGAACTCCAATAAATTCATGAAACCGAATCAATCTTTCTAAATGGATTTGTAATGCGAATTTTCGCAGATTTAAGAATAGAGGGGGGTAGAACGGCTCCGGGGACGCGTTGGACCGGGATTGGATTAAGTGAAAATTCTGATCAATGGATCCCGCATTCCAAGGTCCCAGAGCCCGGCATCAAGCGCGGTCGCAGCACCACTAGCAGAAGCAGAGACAGACGCAGAAGCAGCACTCTGGCCTGTCTGATTGCATCTGCGCCGGATAAGGGTAGTCCTTTCAAATTGAGACAAACGCGCGCCGGCTAACGCGTTTCCTTTGTCCCGTGTCCCTCGGTCGGGACCCGTCTGCCACCAGTTGGGTCAGGTTAGGTGTACCATATGTGTGCGTCTCTCTCTCTCTCTCTATCTGCGTGGTCGTGTGTCTGCGCGCATTCTCTCTCTTTCTTCGGCGACCGGTAACGAGCCGGTCGTTACCCAGGGATTGTCGCAAATCCGATTCCGGACGCAGATCGGCTTACGTGTCGATGGGCTCCCGGCCGATTATGTGCCTCTTTTCTCTTAGTTAACTGAAGTCCCGTCGAGCTTGATCACGGATTACGGGCAAGGTCGCTGTAATCGTTCCAGCTGATTGAAACACGTATACAGGGTGACCTCGAAAATCCGCTACTTCCTTGAAACCGGTGATTCCCGAGCTGATTCCTCGGATCATTCGAAGCAACTTCTTCCTTCACGAAAATCTTCTCCGCGGCTCTGTTCAGGAGCTTATAATCGAAAACACGGACCAATCGCGGATAAAGTCATCTGATTGGTCCGCGTTCTTCTTCAACAGTTTCTCAACGAAACTGCGAACCAGCATTTCCGCAAAGGATGAAATTACATAAAATCACCACGGGAATCACCACTTTCGACAAAGTACAACATTTTTGGGACACCCTGTATACCGTATCCGGAGAACACGAACACTCGCACGAGATGTCTGCAATTTCCGAAGTCTAGACTGCGTCGATTCGATCCCGCGAAAATTAACTACTGGACAGTGGGCACAGATGTCCCTTCCGAGCACACCAATCGAACCATGTCGCGTTCATTAGGGCACTGTGAGCCTCGGACGCTCTATCGGTGGACATCTTATTTGGTTCTACGTGAAATTACAGTAGGGAATATCAATTAGGGATCGAAATGTCTCTTGCATCCTGTACAGGCAACATTCTTTGATTTCTTGCTGCTGGCAAAGCCGTAGAAAAGGATAGTGAGCTTTGTTGTTACTAATGATTGTTTTATGAAATTTTTTACCAATGTACTCGTGAGACTTATCCTGATTAAAACGATACGAAACATGGCACAGTTTGGTTCGTATTTATTTGTTTAAAAACCAGAACGCAGTAGAATCATGTATAAATTGTTTATGAAACGCTGTAGATGGAGTTGCTTAAGTATGCCTTGAATTAGGTCATGTTCGAATATGTTCGTAAAGCGTGCTGAACAGCTGTTCGTCAGAGGACTAACATTAAAGACCCTTGTAACATCTGTAGCTATATTAATTTATTTCGAGACATTTTGTAAAGTATTTTTAGCGAATCGTTTAATCGTTTCATTGTCCTTAATATATGAGCAATTAATTGAATTTAATGGTCGGAGGACAGTAACATTAAGGTCTGCGCGACACATAAATAAAAACGAGCGTAATACCATCTGCTGGTTAAACATTTCTGCACACTGTAAAATGAAATGCTCGTAAATTGTCGCATACCACGGAGACGTTTATGAACCTCATTCTCCGAGAGCCTGGCGGATACCAGGTCCTGCGTGGCCAAAGGATAATACTGTCCCTGGATCGAGTCTACGGTAATTGGAGTGGAGCGGTGGAGAGGGTTTCGCGACGTCCAAGGCGAAATAGGAGATTCAAGACCATCAATTTTTCCTCTGTATGAAACGGGACGGTCGTATCGGGGAGTATCAGCTTCCGTTGCAACAATCAATCGGCGCTACCCTCCTTGTATTTACGGTTTATACGAGGGAGCGTGTGCGGGGGTGAAGAGGGATACGGTGGTCTCAGGAGAGCGCGCGCGGCGCATCCTTGATCCGATTACACGCGATCCTGAACAAAAGAGATATACCGTCCGGTAAGACAGAGGGCACACGGCAAAATTAGAAGGTTCCGTTTCGTTGCGGTCTCTCCCGGTGGCTCCCGGGCATCCCGGGGATTTCGTAACGATCGCGCCCAAAGAAGAAAGCACTTTGCGGAGCGAAATTACCCTCGAGGCATTTACGGATTAACAGGATAGACGTTTTAACGATCGCCGACCGGCCACCGGTATAAAGGGAGATCGCTCGGTAACCGGGGTCACCCTCGAAAAATTGACGATCTTCGAGATGCACCCCCTCCCATCCCCCTCTGCCGATTTAATTGATCTTGCTATGCGATTGGTTTCTTCGTGAAATGAATCAGTGTTCCACACTTTGTTTCGTAAAAATTAATCCTGTATTTTTAGCTAGTGATAAAAAGTTTGAACAAATTCGCGATTTGAACATTTTATAACGATTTTATAACGTACATTGTTGATACATGTTTTTAATATGAACAATTGTTGGACGAATTCAATTTTTAATTCGTACGATTTTACGAAAGTAAAATTTTTATAGATGACTTGATTTCATGTTTGTAGGAGATGATGATCAGTTCGTCTGAACTGACACCTACGTACAATACGAACACTCTTGATTCATTTATTACGTCGTGCTAATTGACCAATTTCGTGAAAAATTAAATTACTGTTGATGTTTGTTTCATAACAATTATTTTTCTTTTTTCAGGTAACGATGCAGTGTTCGTTCTACGTGTAATTGGTACGCGCGTTCATTGTGGACGCTCTTGGTCAATTTTACCGTGCGGTTCGAACGATTTCATGAAGAGACAGGTCAGTGCTTTCCAAAAATTACCTTAAGTCAGTAGAGAGGTTGGAAAAGTTTAAAAATGCCGATTCATTATTTTCAATTCGCAACCTAAATACGAGTTTCATAATTACGAAAAATCCGTGAACTACAATTCTATCAAATCCGAGAGGGCACGATAGCGATCACGGTTATCTGAAAATCTTCTAGTTCTAGTGCATCGGAACAGTGGATCGTTTAATCCACTGTGTGAAATCACGAGTTATGAATATAGATATAAATCATTAATACAGAGAGGGAGGGAGAGAGATAGAGAGATGGAGCGAACGAGGAAAAGAGAGGGGACTGGTCGCTCCGATTTCGATCGCTCGATAATTATTTACCTACGAGCCCGGCCGTTCGTCGAACGATAATTCGAGAAACACCGTGGGCGTAGTTCGATCGTTGTTTCACGGCGCCGCGCCGCGCCGATGGAAATTATTGGGAATAACGCCGGTGTCGCCATTTCTCCTAGTGAACGATGACAATGGAGTGTCGGTGACCGCGCGGCCGGCGGCCCGCGAGAGGCGTCGCGACGCTTCTGCACCGTTCCGAACAATGCGTCGATTTATCTCGGCACCGGTGTATCGCCGCGAACTATGATTCGATCGCCGCACTCGATAAAAGCAATTATATTTAATTAATGAGAGGGGACGCGACCAGCGGGTTGAAAGATTACAGGTGTGTCGACCTGCGTCGAGCTTCGTTGACGATTTACACGCAAACGGATCGCGTTTTTTTCCTGTAATCATTTTACTGTACCTCTAGAACGCCAGTGGTTTATTAAAAACGTGACTGATCATTAGAAAAATTATAGTAGAAGCTCTAGTTTCTGACAGATCGGTTAGTACTGTGATTTTCTCAGTTAATTGCTCGTGGAATTTAATTTTGTAGGGGAGGGAGGGGTTGGATGATAAAATCGATTTATATGTGCTATAGCTTACAAGGTGTTAAGAAATTTAATTTATAGTTGGACTCCTATTTTGAGAGGCTGTTGTTTCAACTTTACTCTGGTTCCCGAGGTATTCAAAAATATATTTTTACTGTTATCTTAACGCCATATATTATTTCTACACCGTCCAATTTTCAAAATGATAAAATATACAATCTTAACGATAATCGTATCTCTGATTTTTAGGCTGTTAATCTCACTCCAAAACTTTCTTTCCATTCCCCTAATTTTCAAAGTGAGAAAAAATGTGATTTCAAGTCTGCTTACGGTTCGCAATATTTGAGATCACTATTTCCACCCTTGATTTTTTGTTTTTATATTCTCCGCAATCCGGGATACACAAAAATCCAATTCCCCTCATCTCCCCGGACCAGTCTAGTCTGAAATCCCTTCGAAGGGTTAACTTTCCGGCCGCAGACGATTCCGGCAACCGCAAACCTGCTGGGAACACAGTTCTTACCTTGTTAACGCATCCGATCTCGGAACATCGGGGCCAGAAATCCGGTGGCAAAAGGTCCGGCGCATGCAGGCTTCCATTTCCTCTGATCCCGAGCAATCTAAAAAGATATCGTGGCTCGTGCTCACAAAGGGTAGAGGAAAGGTTCTCGACGGATGTTCCCGGGGTTCGTAGTATTTTTTCGTGGCCGGAGCGTACGCGTCAAAGGGAATGGCAAAAGGGCTGGCACCCGTGGGGGGTGAGGGGGTGGTTGGGACGGAGCAAAACGACCGGGAGCAGAGGAAGGAAAAGCCGGTGACTTACGTTCCCCGTGTCTTAATTCCCTCTGTTTCTCCGGCAGCTTCAGAGAGAGGGAAGGAGAGAGAGAAAGAGAGAGAGAGAGAGGAGGATGAGAGAAAGCTACCCCCGACGGCTGCCACCCCCGCAGCAGCCCTTAACACTGAAGCCAACCCTCCCCTCCTCTCTTGCAGTCACCTCCTCGTCTTCGCTGTCCGTGTCGTTGCGGCGCAAAAGACGTAATTCACGCCAATTAACAGCCAGCCAGGTTCTGTGAGTTTCGCTGCGTCAACCCTCTCTCATTTTTTTAATGATACGGCGACCACCGAGACCACCAGCTACCCTCTTCTCCGACGGCAGACGCGTTTACCCGGCTTCTTTCACCATCGCACGGCACTCAGACGCACCCCTCGAGCAGCCGCAACCCACCGTCTCCACCCCTCGACCACGACAACGCTGACCCACCTTCCTCGTTTCATCGTTTTCTCACCCTTTTCGCGCGGCAGACCCTCCTTCCTACTCCTCCTTCCTACTCTGCATTCTTCACCCTACACCTTTACGAGTTATGCGAACTTAATGAACACCGTGTACACACGTACACACGCGGCGAGATGGTCCCCGGGAAACTACCCCCTGGCTCTCCGAGAGAGATCTTCAGCGAGTTTTAATGTGGCGGTGCAGTGTGGCTGGAGATAGGGGTGATTCGAAGGAATTGTGGTTTTGTGTTCGATGGTCGGGATTTTAGAGTTTTCTGATGATGCTGTTGATTGGTGACAAATTTTCTGAATAATTAGGGTTAAATTATTTTGCTCCTACTCTATCGAAAATGGTCCAGTACGTTCAGTAGCATTTAACGAGGTATTCTTTGAATTTTTGAAGATGCATGAGTCTACTGCTCTGTAGAGGTGGTATCTTCGCTTATAATTTTCGAATGTTTTTTAACTGTAGTTTGTAACAAGAATTCCATACAATTCTAACTGAATTAGCTCTAAATCATGATTGAATCAAGTCTGAATAGATTGATACTAACACCAGTCAATGATAAAAATTGATGGAACATTTAAAAACGAATGTAGACTTAACATTTTATCAATAGGCTGCGAATTTTATGCATTTATGGCAGAAATGAGAAATATTAAACAGTAAAAATAGTAGAAAATTTTAAAGATACTGTCATATTATTTCCAACCTATTCGAATTGATATGATAGAGAATACCTTTTCATGTAGCTCCTAGTTGTCATGATCGAGGTAGAACATTTCTAGTTTTCTAAAAAATCCGCAGTCTATGCATAAATTTTTTTGTGTTTTATATTCTTTCAAGTAAATCCATTTAGCAAGTAAGCGAAAAAAATTATAAGAAGCATTGTAGTATCAAATTGGATTTTCTTTGATCGATTTTGCATAATTCTAAGAACGAACAATTTCTTGTCCAACAGTTTCTGAGAAGTTTTGTCTGGCTAGTAGGTATTCGCTTTTCGAAACATTGCACAGGAGGGAAAAAGAGACTCGCCACGCCGGTCGATGAGAAAGAACGGCCGAGTGAAATATGGATCGGCAGGGTGGATGCTAATAACAATAATAAAGACGAAACGAGGGGAAATGGGGCTCCGGAGAAATTCACCGGCTCGTAATAAATTCAGGGCGAAACCGGCGTCCCATTTGCGGCGCAGGACCTGGAACGTTGGATCGGGAAAGGGAGGTTGTTTTTGGATTTAGGTGTCCGTTTCAGAATTGCTTAGAAGGTGCTAGCTATTTCACATCATTTATATTAATTTTATCAATTTATTCGGTCGTAAAGTGCTCAACACTTTACTATTAACAATCTTGAATCACTCGAGAACAGGGGGTGGGGTTTTCTGACGACATTCAGCTATTGGAAACTCTGAGGCTACTAAAAAACACTGTTATAATTATTGAAAATATTTTTTACATTTTCAAATTTATTCATCTTTAACAAATTACTGAATACTTAAATATGAATCAATTGCATAAACTTCAATTGCATCAAATGAAAAAAATCGTATAGAATGTAAATGTTTCTTCTTTTTATTTCGGAGGAAAGAAATTTTTTATTTTCGAGTTAAAATAGTTAATCCTGAGTCCCTAATATTTTCCCGAGGATGTCAAGTATTTTAGTGAACTGTAATATAGTTTTGTTTAATTATGTGGCTAATATATTTCTTCAAAAAATTGGAAAACTACTACGATGTACTAACAATTTTGAATCGCTGAAAAACGAACAAACTTTCCTGCGAAGCTTCAGTTCGACTCGTCGAACATGTCTCGCCCGGCTTTTTCCAATGTCTTGACTCCACCAACAAATGTACGTGAATGCAGCGATCTTCCACGAGCAGAAACGATAAGAGTAGATCCATAAGTGGCAGGAGCAGCCTCGGAATAATCAAAATCCGGTCTAGAGATAAATCGCGAGTGCGTTTAAAGTATCGGGACAAGAGAAGTATCCAGAAAAAGAGGCCACGCGAAAAGGGTCAAACAAAGGGGTGGGGTGTGGATGGGGGATGGAAGCCAGATTTTCAGGTGGACCTTAGGATATTAAATATTTCAGACGTCCGTTGTCCTCCCCCGCAGCTTCCTCTGGCCTCTCGCGCCTCCGTGCACACGGCCCGAAGGCACTAAAAGGAAATTTTACAACCCAAACATTTCGCCGGGACGAGAAAGAAACAGGGGAACAAAAGCTCCGTAGAAAGAAACGCGGACGGAGGTGAGCGTTGAAGGGGGTTGAAAGTCCGAGGGGTGGAATCTCGCCGCGGCTTCTTCCTGCGACGTCGGAAAAATCCTTTTTATGGAGCCCGGGGCCGGAAGAGCGTGGCGCGTCTTGGGGGTCCGTAAACAAAAATCACTCTCGAACCCGTTCCTCCCCCGACCCCGTAATCCAAAATTATGTCGCGGACAGCCGCCCGTGGAATATAGCAAGAGAGGTGGGGAGGGGGCGGGAGGTTTGCGGAGACAGAAATGGGGGTGGCAGAAGCTCTCGAGAGCGGCTCCGACACTCGTGATTAGTGTTTCTCGAGCGAAATGGCGACGGTACATCAACCGCGCCGAGAGAATAGGGTGCTGAATAAATGACGACGCCCGCTGCCTAGCCGCGAGAGAATTTCTTCTTACCAGAACACCACCCCTATAACCCTCCCTCGCCCCTTTGTCTCGCGACCGACTACCCTGGACCCTGTCGCGACCCGCTCTTTCTCTCTCTCCCTCTCGCCTAACTCGAACGTATATCTCTCAGACATTCTCCTCGCTTCCCGTTGCGCCTCCTCCTGTAACGCAGACTATCCCACCCCCGCAGCCATTCACCCTTAACGGGAACTGTTCTAAAGTGATGAAATTTTACGGGTGCCTCCTTATCCGAGGCTGCACCCCACAAAACGGAGAATGGTGGGGAGTGATTGCATCCAACGATTTCAAAGGGGTGAAACGTTGAAGGGTTAGTTACCTTTGGACGTCAATTAATTAACAAGCGACAAAGAAGTTAGAAATAAGGGATAGATGGGGGTGTGAGGGAGAATATCTTCCCGTGGATCCCGCAAGGGTGGACAGGCAGACACACGGAGAATTTCGATTGTAAATTTCTAAAGCAGTGCGGCCCGAGAGCCGCAGCCTGACAAAGGGTCAGGAATGGCTTTGGTCCAGGGCTGCATAGCCGCGGATACATTCGAACGCAGACCCGGTAAATTTTATCGTGGCTACGGTTTCTCACGGTGGATTTCCGTTCCGCGTGGCTACGCCCGCGCAAAGACGCACGAAGTATGCCTTTATTCCTTGGGAAATATCGACCGGCAACCTCCGGCAGCTTTTATCGAAGGGCGAGAGACGCGAAACGCTCGCGACTTTGCTGCCCCCACCCCTCTGACCACCCTTCGCCAAAAAATACTTTGCGATACTTTATAGTCGACCGAGAGCCCGCTTGACGCGTCCTTTTGCACTCGGGAAACGAATAGGATTATTTCTGTGCTTGAGTTTTTATTCGACACGAAAAACGAATCTGCGAAACGCTGAAAGGAAGTGTTCGATCGTAGAAACGAAGCGTTCGGCTTTCTGTGAAATTTTGTGCGAAAGATTCGACTCGTTTTTTTTATGAATACGCATAATGCGCAATTGCAGGTCATTTTTAATCTTCGTGCAATATTAGAAGATTTTTGGTTTCGATTGTAATTCTTCTTGCCGAAGTACAGAAATTAATTTAAGCGTCTAACTTTGTTTCAGATTGTGTTAAATGATCGTTTCGATTTCGAGTAATATGCGCAATTTCGTTTTTCAACCCTCGCGTATTGCTCGGCACAATTTTATTTGTTAGACAAATACGATTTGGCTTAACTCTCTCTTATCGGTATAAATTGTTATATCAGACTGTGAAAAATCTGACACCTCTACGTGACTTTGAAAGCGTTCCTACATTTTCTCGTTTCTGACAATAATATTAAGCGAATTTTAATCATTGTCGACAGCAGAAGTAAATAAGCGGCATTACAGCACCGTCAAACAATAATATTTGTCAAAGTGGAATTATTTTTAATGTAAGCACTACCATTTGCGCGCAACCGAACGCATCGCTCGGATTACCCCTTTGTGTATCTACACGTGAAACGAATCCACCGGAACCGAATAAAAATATTTAAAAAACGGCACTCGACTGTATTCAGTACATCCTTCAAATAAAACACTATTTGAAAAAGTTTTCGCATCAAATGAAATATTTTATCTCCGAAGTGGTACGCGCGGAACAAAATAAAACAGATTGTTTACTATTTATTTGAAATGGTATTGTGCTCATCCATGGTGTGCGCAAATAATAGCGCGATGCCTGAGGCGTATATACTGTGCTTTGCATTTATCAGCAACTTTCGCGTGGAAAAAAATTTATACTGGATTAACTGACTTTCAATAATAACAAAAAAAAAATTTTGTTGCACAAATATTTCGAATACCGTTTTAAACGTCATTTTGTAGATTAAATAAAATCCTATTTTACAGAGCAGATATTCAGAGTGATATTCGAGTAAACCGAATGTTTTCAAAAATTCGGCAAATTGATCATTGCGTAAAAAAATAATGTCGTAAATAGGGAGCGGTGTTTCAAACAAAATATTTTTAAAACTTCGACGAAATAAATGCATTATAGAATTTAAATGGGTGGTATTAATTTGTTTTGATACTTTCATTTTTGTCCACTCTATTGTAACATATGTTCGTTCGAATCGATTTATTTTAATAGAGTGCATGAACCTGCTCTGGCATGTTTGTAAACAATAAGAAACTAATGATGCGTAGGAAGACACTGATTGAGAGATGTAGATAATTTTGAACTAGACCGAGATTATTTAAATGTGAACAATCTCGAGAGACCTCTAAAATATTTATCATCAGTAGATTGCGGATCTTTATGCAAAATAAAAAATTTAAGCAGCGATTGTGGGAAGCAGGAATTAAATAAAAGTCCATTTTATCCCCTAATAGTTTTTTTGCACTGACAACAATATAACACTATTTTTTCAATATTTCACCGTTTTATATTTCACCTAGCTAATTTTTTAATAAATGCATAAAAATTCGCAGTCTAATCATCAGTAACACTAATAATATCACTATTCGTTTTTAACTGTTTTTTGGATCATTCTTTCACGCACAGAATTCTTTTTCATGGTTTGTACAGCATTCTTTATAGAAAAGAGCACAAATTCTATGCATTTTCTGTTCATCTCCAAATCAGTGAAAGGACTAAATAAATTTAACCGACTGGCATTTTTTAAATCAAACATTCAAGTCTCAGGTTTTGGCGCATACAGCATTTTACAAAGAACAATCTTTTATTTAAACACAGCAGAGACGTAAATTCATAGAAAACTCCAACATTATCAATTGATCAATTCGACACCAGTTACCATTCCAAATAAAAACCGACATAATTATTATGTCCACAATCCCCCTCCATCGTGAAGAACGCAGCGTCTCGCCGAATCCGGCACGGCGCGCATGGCAAAATATAAATAATGCATACAATTATTCCGACGCGCGCGCCGGACGAAATGAAGGATTAAATACTAACAAGGTTACTTCCTCGTCCGGAATTAATTATTAACAAACACGTGCACGGTTGAACGCCGTGTTCAGAAATGATTTTCCCGGCTGCCGGTCGGTCACGGACGATTTTCGTCGTTTTAACGACGACGCGCGACGCGGCGAGCTCAGCGACAAAAGGGGCAAAACGTTAGACGAGAACGGATGATTGGGGAACCGAATGAACAAAAAAAAAATCGAAAAAATCGAAAAATCAGGGGAACGAGACGAAGGGAGCGGTTCGTAGAGAGCGAGACACGTAACAAACGCCGCCGCTGGAACCAGGCTCTGATGAATACTGATGTATTCAATCAAGGGGATTGGCGTGATCTGGCGAAATGTCGTTCGGGGATCGAGAGGGAGCACCAGCAAATGCGTTGAAGCACGGTTCATGGGTTATATATTATACTATGTGCACGGCCCGCTTGGCGAACATTATGGCAGACATATTGGATAATGGTGGATACGATACAATCAGAATTCCGTGCCTGTCCTCGACGACGTCGCGTATCGTCTAGTCGCGTCGCGTCGTGTCGCGTCGCGTCCCGCGATGATGGCGTGTTCTCCATTAAATTTCACGTATTAGGACCGACAAGATGTCGACTAAACGGACCGTGTACCCGTCGAGACCCGATACTTGATTTTACGTGGCACCGTTCAACAGCGGCAACAGCCGCAAACGGGCTTGACGCGCCCCTTACCAACCAACAAACCCTTTGACACTGTTAATGGCTATTTGTATGTTAATCCAACCGAAACACAGGGCTGCCAGGCGAACCAAGCTCCATGCAACGAAAATATCAACACCGTGTAGATAGAATTTTTTTCATTATAAATGCGCAAAAATTTTTGCGACTCCAGAACGGCGAGTGTCAGCTTCCCGGATACAAGTAAAAAGGGTCGCGCGAACAAAAAATCAATATGTACGTCTTGTTGAGCGATACTTAAGTGGTACTCCATGAAAAATCGAACTACAGTAAAAGCTCTTTCGTTGCCCAAAGGCCGGGGAGCTGAGTGGACAACGAGCGTGGAGGGACATGCTTTTTGATTTATGTATGATTGCGTTTCATCTACACCGCGCCGACCGCGCCGAGAGAAACTTCAATAGGGAGCCGAACATAGAGAAGGACAGAATGAAATACGGATCGCATGACCGATGCGTGTCGCCGTCGCCGGTACAGTTTAAAGGCCCGCGTGTTCTCACAATGTAATGCTAATTAAAAATGCTTTATTTTTCATTATTTTTTTATGGGACTTTCACTGGTTTGTTTCTGGCATTTTTCTGATTAGAACAAGACCAAACACGATATAATTTGGCCCGTATTTACTCTACATGTGAACTGTGCCGGCGGCGTCGACTGTTAGCGTCTCTTTCTTTCCAATACGCTGTTCGTCGTTGCCTTCGAGACTTTCATCGTCGATAAAACCACTTAATACAGTTGAAATTATATCGTGTTTGGTGTCATTTTAATCAGAAAAATGCCAGAAATATGGTAGTGAAAGTTCCATAAACAAATAATGAAAATTAAGAGATTTGTAAAATCGATTCCTCGAGTCAATGTAGTGGTGTTCAGACCGATACACCCGAGCCGAGATCAATCGCCGCCGCCCTGCGGAGCGACTCGGCGTTGACAGGTGGTGGAGTGGGTAGGCACTGGACAACGAGCGTAGACTAGATTTTGGACAACGAAAGAGCTTTTACTGTAAATAGATTGAACTAGAAAGGGACACGGCAGCCATTTTTCCAGAGTCATTTCTGCAATACAACGTTCGCGGTGCCAGTTACGCGTATGGTGCCCGTGGGGTTGACTGGTACTTTCGAAGCTAGAAATCTAATAACTGTTCGCGAATCTTTATGCGAAATCTGTGCACCGGTTAGCAGGAACCAAAAGTTGCAAGATTTAAACGATATATACGTGTGAAGTACTCAGAGCGCTGAATTAATTTGTGCACCTAATAACAATACACGGAATGCAAATACGACAGTGTGAATGTGGTTTCACATCACATCGAAAATTGTTGAACATGTCCTGCTTACGTTATTATATTTATTCCAGCTTATACGACCGCGCCTTTTATTTCCAAAAGGAGATCAACATCAAATTCAACGATCTCCTTCTTTTTCGTTGACGGTAGCTTCACGCGGATTGAACTCGAAGGAGGGGAATTAGCTTGGAAAAACAAGGGAGCAACTGTCAGAGGCAAGGGCGGTCTCGAAATACGTTTTTTAATCAGAACGAACAGCGTTCGTGACCCCTAAATACACAGAGCCAGCCCCATCTATCCATTACAAAACACGTTCGAGCGGAACACGCCCCAATTCTTCTATCACCGGGCATCACGTAAGCCCTTGCTTGCAATCCGGAGGCCGTGAGGGGCGAAGATCGAGATAAGGAAGAGTTACATTCAAGCAGAGTTCCTTCCCGGTGCGGCATGCCACCGTACGGGGAGGCCTTATTCTCGATCGGAGAAATACGGTTTCCTCGCAAGTATACGGTCCTCTCGCCACCAAACCCCTTCTACTCCTCTCTCTCTCTCTCTCTCTCTATCTCTCTTTGCCGCCGACACCCCAACGTCACCTCTCTCTCTTCTTCGCGAAACGAACCGGCAACTCCGTTTTAACTTCTCCCACCCCTAAATCCCTCGATCCTACAATTCTATACATTTCAATGACGAAGCAGGATGAAGAATCCAAGGAAAAAGGAGAACCGGAAGCTGGAAAGATAGGAGAAAGGAAATACCTGCGGATATTGTATCTCGCGAAGCTGCTGAACCGGCGAAACTAAATACGAAATGTGCTAAATTTAACTCTGCTGAAAATCAGTGTCGATTCTTGTATCTGTGAGCTAAATGCTGCCATAGAAATAAATCGCCTTAGTTCGGTCAAAATAATGTACTCTTTCTCCTCATTCTTATATTCTCGTATACACTATTATTTTATTTGATTTAACCATGCAATGTTTAAGGCGATTCTTTTAGCTGCAAATACAGGGTGTATAAAAAGTAATGGTCATCCGTCCTAGGGGCGAATTTACTATGAATCTACTTATGGATCGGTAGATATTCGAAAGTCTTTGTTAAAGTCTATTTTTACATCAACAGCTTCTACTTATCGAGAAGAGAAAAAATTTGAAAGGAACCATACGTAGTAAACAAATTTTTAATGTGTGTAATTATACGCATAGACGAAAGCCTACTACATACTACAGTCCACACGACCGTGTCGACAAGACAGAACATGATCGTGTGCATGCCTCGAAACAAACGAAATTTAGAGGGACATTCGTCGCTAGGCCCTTAACAAGTTATAGTCTCCCCATTCAGATCATAAATATGAAATTGCAAAACATTAAAGAAAACTTTATTTCTATTGTTACAAGTAAGAATGTTAATCCTGCATTACAAAATGCTAAACACTACACATGTTAAACGAAGCACAAAACACTACGCAACACGCGAGGAAAAGTTACTCCGATCACGATCAACATAGTACTGCGATTGTCACCTCGATTTTTTCGTGAATGGTTAGAGTAAATTTAGGTGGGGAAATGTGGCATTTGTTCATTGGACGCGAGTGCGTCCAAAGGACTTTGAGTTGAGGAGTGGGAAACTGTCAAAGAAATTCCTTTTCATATTGTATTCGGTCGTCAATGGCGCTTCGGTGGGTCTATCGCGCGTGTTGTACATCTGCCGGTGTGACGTTGTCGGAGCGCGGTGGTTGTAAATAATCGGCCAATTCGGAGCCGATCCGTATGCGTTTTTTGCCTGCTTGAACGTCCTTTTCAGATGCACCTCCAGCAGTCGGGCCTTCGTGACCGCAGCAATAATATGAAGAAGTGATACGCGACGGAACACAGATGATACTCGAAATAACAATATAACCTTGGAAACGATTTCTTTTCTTTCAATCGAACAGCCTTCATCGAATACATTGTATGCTGGGAGAGTAGAGTCCTCGCGCGGTAATTGCATTAACATCGCAGAACTATTTCGATCGTTGCCGGAGTAACTTCTCGTTCGCTGTCACGATTTCGGAAAGTGTGTTGTGTAGACGTGGGGTATTTTCTGCTTCGAAACGAGGCTTCAGAAGACGTATACGCGTGAGTAAATAATAATGTGCTGTGGATCGGACGGACTAAAAGATTCTGAAAAATTTGTAAGTACCTATACTTTACATTAGTATTTTCTAATGTAAGATTACTATTCTTACATATGTATAACAATGAAAATTTCATATTTTGCACTTTTAAATTTCGTTTGTCTCGAGGCGCGCATACGATCATGTTCTGTCAAATCAGTAGTAGTAGTAGTAGGCTTTTATCTATACGTATAATTCCACACAACCAAATTTTGCAAAAATTTTAACGACTTATATCTTAAAAACAATTTGCTTGCGACATATAGTTCCTTTCAAACTTTTTCTCTTCTCAACGAGTAGAAGGTGTTGCTGTAAAAACAGTCTTTAACACCAATTTTGTTTGGTATAAACAATTTTGCGGTAAGTTTCTTTTATAAACGTCCACCGATATAGAGTTCTAGATTCACCCCTAAGACGGATGATCATTACTTTTTATATACTCTGTACATGTAAATTAAGGTACTCCGACAAATTCCTACTTTCGTCCGTATTTCTTATTCAATAACAATTACAAGAAGGATTTAACAAGAATCTACATAGCTCGTGTGTTTAGAAATTAATACAGACAATTCTTATTTCGCATAAAAATTCGCAATGTACGTGTTTCATATAATGTTCCACATAATACCCAATTCCCAATAACGAATCAAACAACCCTGACGCACTGTACGCTCCCAGAGCCACCCCTTCATCCCCTACACTCAAGGCCGCCCTCACGATCGATTCCCAAAAACAATTTCCAGCCGCTTCCGGGATAATCTCCGGCATCGCTGTCATTGTTTAGTCTGCGCTGTCGAGTGGGGAGGAGGAAAGGGAGATGCAATCCCCGTCCAGAAAACGCATTAACGCGGAACACGATCCCGGTCGGTGAGGCGGTGAATCGTCGCGAATTAATAATCCGCGGTGCGCGAAATCAAAAGCCGCGGTCGACGCGCGACGTTGTGCGTCGGGACGCCCCCGCAACTGACGTGGCGGCGTCGCACGTCGTCGCAACAACCCCCGAAGGGGAGAGGTGGGGGCGGAGGGTTGATTAATTCGCGGCTGGCGTCTGCAGGGCCGCAGATTGGTTCCGATGAATGGGCCCCGGATTAAGAGACGGCAAGATAGCTCTCGCGACACAAACGCGTACGGGCACACACGCTCGCGCGATGATGATTTCTGGCAACTATAGGGAACAGTGACGGGGGGGAGGGAAGGAGGGGTCGATGGGTGTGTGTATGTGCGTGGGGCCAGGTCGAGCAGAGGGAGTTTGACGGGGTCGGAGGATATATCCGTGGAGTTATGGCCGGTATGAAACCCATAGCAAATGATGCAGGGATACGTGACCGGCGAGCGTAAGCGGCGGCCACCGGCGGCGGCTACCAACCCCTTCGGCGTCGTTGCAATCAGCAACGTGCGCCCAGACCAGCTACGAAATAAATTCAATAGAAACCCACCACCGCGACGGTACGCCCCCCCGCATCGCGGAACTGGACTTTCGAGAGAATTCTTTGGACCAGGGAAAACGCGAACTTCTTACTGCTGATTTGACACTAGCGAAAACTATTAAGGGTTACTTATCTCTGAACGGTTGAAAGATAGTGGAACAATAATTCTTATCATATTAAAAATGATGTTTCTTCAAGAAATTAATATGTACATCTTGTGATCTAATAAAGGGTGTCCCAGAATGACCTGACATTTTAAATTGCGCGCCATTTTTTTGTTGTGCCGAACATAGAGTACTAATCTTTGATAACTGGCATCAGGAAGTATTGCGGTTTAGTCTACGGAGAATTCTACGATCGAGCAACGCATAGAAATTGTGAAGATTCACTACAAAAATGGTGAAAATTTTTTGGCGTTTACTGGTAGCAATACACAAATTAATATCTGAGAGAATGGTTTTTCCCTTTATTTCAGTGTTATCATATTACAGTCCGATCATAAATTTATCAAATGCGTTATATTCTGCTGTATAGAGTACAGTGAAAATTAATATTCTAAATATTAATAAGCTTGTATTTTATTTGTAACTGCTTAAAACACAATTCTGCCTTCAATCTTTGTAAGAGTGTCAAGTTTTCGACAAATTAAAATTAAATTAAAAGAACCGCAAATTTATAAATGAAATGACCGACAATTTAGAATCAACAGCTCGCGTCTCTGCTCGCTATGAAAAGAAATCGCAACAATATCGTTTGTATAATAAATAACATCGTCCAAGAATTAACTTTTTCCGAGTGTGTAGCACTTCTGCATATCGGGGATTGACTCGCGGAAAAAATGGTTCTAATGGAAAGGTCACCTATATCGAGGCCCCAATTATTTCCCATCCCCTCTTCAAGAATCCCGTTCCCTGCCTCCGATAAAGCAATTTTTCTATCCCCACCTGACCCAATTACACATAGAACGAACACTCTAGTCAAATCTCGACCTTTCGCGGAGCGGTATGTGCACCTCGTTCGCGATTTTTCAATCGTGCTTACTCGTTCCGTTAAAGTTTTTTCTATAGCCGTTTGCTTTGTTTGAATTGTGAGAGAGCGACGTCGACAGAGAAATAGAGAGAAAAAGAGCGCATTCGAGAGTGCATCGTTCTGTGTTGTCACCTAGCTGGGCCCGATGAAATCTCGGGGACACAGGTGAGGAATTCATTGCATAAATATTGATATTAACCAAGCGAGTGTCGGTACTCGGAGTGTGGCGCAGTTTGCGTTTGACACTTGCGAGCCATGAAACGCCATATATTCCGATACACGCGCCCGATATGCAAGCTACTTCTGGGAGAACGGTGGAAAATATTTTTGCTTTTGTTCTGCTCGATTTTTGCACACTGCATACTTCGCGCTGCTGTAATTCAATTCGATTCGAGATCATGCTGGCTGAACCACCCAAGCTTATTTCGCTTATTTTTTTTTTTAAAGAATTTTTTAGTGCGACAATAAATATTCTTTCACTTCTTCTTTTCTCGATATTTGAACAGTTACACTTCAACAAAAATGATAGTTACGATAAACGCCACGAAAAATTTCTCCCGATGGTTCCAGAGGCGTTTCAATCTCTAATATTTTTCTACATTCGTCGCAAGTCTAGATTTCTACCGTAAAACGAAAAATCCTGACGTTCTATTTTCATTCAGAAAAATAGGACGATTTTTAAAAAAATTTTTCCGATACTTTCCACGTCTCAAGTGAAATGATAAAAGAAACCATTAGTAAAAATGTACAGCACAATTCGCCCTCTGATTGTTTTAACGACATGGCTTAAAAATATTCAATCGAACTGTAATATTTCACAACAAGCATCCGTTTCAACGTAACCCAAAAATTACAGTAATCTTTGCCATCGGGACCACGTTTTTCAAATCGCGTCACAAAAAAAAACAAAAAAGAAACACATTGGATCAATTAGTGTATAAATTTCAGGGCCCGGGTTTGCTCTCGTCTGATGATCGGCGAGGGCCCATCGATTTGACAAACACGCGGCTTGGGCAAATAATTTAATGCGGTGTAAACGCGAAAGGGCCGTGCGCCCGAGCCAACCTAATTTTGTTGTTTCCCCTTGGCCGCGGAATTTGTCGCGGCTCGACTTGCCCTGATAAAATCATCCGGTCGCAATTACGCGCGAAACGAGGCGGGTCCAATTAACGAATGTAGCTCACGGCGGGAGCCCATTAATGCATTTGTTTTGTATTCATCGGCCGATCGGTTCCGAAACCGATCTACTCTCGATGGACCGGGGGGGGGGGGGGCATCGCGAATCAATCGACCATAATCGTTCTCCCGGATCCTCTCTCTCTTCCTCTTGCGTTCTCGCCGTCTCTCTCTCTCCCTCTCTCTGTTCCACTGGAAAAACCATTCCCGATCGAAAGCTCGCCCATCGAATATCAATGCGGTGAGTCGACGGCCTCGAAAACTTGAACGGCGACGCGTCTGCGGCAAGAGGGATGGTTACACCCTCTATCCCTAGCTAGCCAGAATTAATAAGCCGGAAACGAGCCTCCCCGCCGACAAAATAAATCGAGCTCTAGCCGCCAGTCCCGCTCGAATTTCAACCGCTTCGAAAATGGACGTACTCGCCCTGAAACTGCAGTTTATTAGAATTTTCTGCTAGCTTTGCCTCACGGGATCCAATTGGGATGCCATTGGCGTGCAAAAAGGGTGCAACTCGACGTAGAATGCTTTCTTTCCTTGCTAGCTTACCTGTCCTAGAAATTACATTTGTGTCCTGTGAATTACTTGCGGCTATTTCGATTAAACATTGATATTACGCGTGTTCACTGATGTCGATTCAGACCCACACATTCAAATTATCATTTAATCCTTTGCGCCTGAATTCGATCAATTTATTTTATACGCAATATTTTTTTTGTATGGAATAATAATAATATTGAAATTTTTTCGGCCACTTAACATTTTGAGTGTGGGTTTAACAGGCTCAAAAAATGTCGTAAAACAGATGTCATTTGTTTATGGAAATAAAAGTTGAATAGTTAAGATGTGCGGTGTCGAAAGAAATATTTTAACTTTCTTGCATTTTGTAGATTTTTATCAAATTCGCTATAGTAACTATAATAACGTCAAAAGTTGCTTATAAACCTGAACAAATAATTCCGGTTCCCATTTCTGGGAGGCGGGGCCCATGAAGTGTTCTTAAGCATTAAAAAGTAAAATAAGAAATCCGATTGTGATAGGTACGGTATTAACAAATCCAGAACTAGGAAAATAATTCTTGACATCTCCTTTATGTTTCAGTCCCAATAAAATTGAACTTACCTAAATGCATCATAATTCAATTTCTAAATCTGTTTAAAAAAAACTATGATCGAAAGGAAAGAGAAAAATCGAGAGTTCGCATGTCGGGGACACGTTAAATTCAATTTCCTTTCGACCGAACGCCTTAGAAAAACATTTTATTGCATAATTATGTATAATTTTACCGGCAAGATGATTCCGCCGCGACTCCGCAAGACACGTCCCCGCAAACTATACGTTTTCCAAGATTCCGCGATAACACGGAATTACCATGTAACGATCGGTGGCCTGGTGGCTCGCCAATTTTTCGTCGCCTCTGTGTGGCGTGTTTACACGTATCTCGGATAACTTGTGTAACGATACGAACACTTGGTAAATCCTTTCGTAGGTGGTATGTGCTTGTTGAGGGAACAACTGCAATAATGCTATCATAAATTCAAATTATTGCGGTCGCTGCAAGATCTTCCCTACCGCCGCGCCATCTCGAGACTGTGCAGAGAACCAAGAGGGTTGCAGAAGGGGTTGCGCACATGCGGATAGTCTTCCGGTGATCTTAACCACCCTGACATACGCTTGGGAGTATAGTGTTGCTAATTCGCTGAATAAAGTCTGGTCTTGGCACCCCTTAGTTCCGAACAATCTTGACATTCCGCGAATTGTTTCCCACTTGCCAAAATTGCTGGCAGCCACAACAATTTCGTACAATCAAATTCATCCAATCAAGCAAAAATTTAACAATATATACTTTTTCGATCTTTTTGCGCAAACTCCATTTGGTACACAAAAAATGCATACGAATAAAAAAGGTTCTTTTTTAACACTAAACTAAACATTATAATAATGTCGAGGCTCTATTTATTGAGATTTAGTGTAATCACAATATGTCCATAGCTAAACAAATTTATCGAAACAACTTGATCGTTTCGATAATTGTAAAATGAAAAATATAAAATCGATCGTTTGACCGGCAGTCGTGGGTTTAGTGTCAATGCATGTAAGATTGAGAAAGCGTGTAACAGTTGCAGACGGCTAATAAAATGAGATCAGCTACTCGAACTTGGCGCAACTATTGGCCCGAGCAACATGTTACGGAATCGTTAAACCGTTTAGCTTTGTTGAAATTTCGGCGAGTCTCGAGGATTTCGCGAGGACCCCTTGGAACCGCCGTAAAATAAAATCCCAGGTGAACTCGATCGAGCGTCGTCGACGTCGGATCGGCGCGATAACGTCGTCCGTCGATAAATCCTCGAAGACGCGTAAAATGTCCCCGGTTTGCGAAACGATTTTCGCGATCCCCTCGGTGGTTCCATCCCCTCGGTTCCACGGACGTTTATAGGGGGTATTCTTGGGGCGACGCAAGAAGTTACGTTCTGTTTTCGAATCTGGAACGCGATGAATATTAACGAGACGAGGGTGGAACTGCGACGGGGACAGACACACAAGGCCCGGCCCGGCCCGCGAGCGTGTACACAAGATTTACCGTCTTGAAACGCAATCTCGGCGAGACGGGGTTACCTGTGCTGTGGTGAGAGCGTTACGTTACGTTACGTTATGTTACCCTGCGAGGCTACCCCCGACCCTCTAAGCTCTCTTGTCTAAATAATTACGGAGAGAGAGCCACGTACGCAAGGTTTCGTGGATCGCGCGTGCTGCTTTTTACCCACCGGAATAGTCTGCTCTGGTATCACCTGGGGAACGATGTCTGCTGATAACTTTCTTGGAATTGTCATCATCTTTATGAAAAATAAAAATAGCGTTTGTTGCTAAAAGCAAGAGTCAAAATCTTCGAACACTAAAAAGATGGTTGAATGAAATAATAATATTCAAATGCTAAATTAATCTTGATAAAGTAAGATGAACATGTCCGAACGATCAGAGAGTTATATTACATGGTATTCACAATAAATATCTCCGTTACTTTTCGTTGTACAAAAAAACTTCGTAGAACAAAGTTACACTGTTTGAAGGGCCACATATAACTGTATAATGAAAAAAAAATTTCATGGTCATTTTTATGAGATTTCAAGGTTATCGATGTTTTTTTTAAATGGAATGATATATTTTCGGTAACGTAATGTTGTAGCTGACAAAATAACGAATTCATGCATGTAACACAATATGACCTTCAAATGACCTTCAACCCAGAAAAATGGTATAAATAAAATTCAACGTGTAAGATTCATTTGATGTATTTCTGTTACGCCAAATGTTCAAAAATACATCCCTTGAGCTGCTATACATTCAAATGTATCGCAATACACAACGTAATAACAGATTCGGTGTTGACAGGAGGACAATTATGATATACCTTCACCTATACGTTCGTACAGAATCGTGTTCATCCACTACTAATTACTCAGAAGACCTTCTTGCTATCAGATTTCCACAGTTTCTAAGATTTCTCGATCAGTTTATCGATGAACGTTTTACAATGCGTTACTCGAAGGAAGATAAGATTGATATGATTTGCATTTATGGAGAAAGTCGACAGTGTTTAAGAGAAGCCGTGCAGTTGTACAATTCGTTATTTCGTCAGCTACAACATTACGTTAACGAAAATATATCATTCTATTTAAAAAAACATCGATAACCTTGAAATCTCATAAAAATTACCTTGAAAATTTTTTTCCCTTACACCGTTATATGTGGACCTTAAAAAAGTGTTACTTTGTCCTACGAAGTTTCTTTATACAACGAAAAGTAACGGAGATATTTAGGTGTCCTGCTTTATCGAATTCACGCTGTATTATATGGTATCTTCAACGCTGTGCTATATATTACATCATATTATATGGTATTGCTTTCCGAACGCACTGTTTTATAACACCTACATATTCGAGTTGTTCGAGAGTAGAAAATTCACTTATTAATTTCTGAAAGCATTTTTCTGCCCGATAATATTCCCGGACCAGCGGCAACGGGCTGTGAAAATCTTATCGGGCTTCATTGGAAATACATTAACGCTGTCTTGCATCGGAGACGAATGAATTTTTCTCGTCCCAGCAGAGGCTGGACGGGGCTTCGAATAAAAATTCACAGGAAATTACGAGCGCGGAGTTGACGCTCTGGCAGCGAGAGAGAGAGAAATCTTGATTTTATTTTCCTTTTTTCGCGCTTTGAAAGAAACAGCGACGAGGCAACGGAACCCGATTTCCAAACGAAAAACCGCTCGATTACCCCCGTGGATTCGAACATTTTCGCACTTTAAGAAATTCCTGGGTCCCACGGGATGACGAGGACCCTTGAAAACAAAATGAAAAATGTTGCCCACCATTTTGAAAAACATAGAAACCATACTGTTCAAAACAAGCACATGCTGAACATTGTAAGTTACAGAAGTTCGAAGGTCAATTTTCCTGTTGCAATTTCACCCTTATGTCAATAATCGGACACCCCGAGTCTCCACTTTCAATTTTTGTTTAAAACTTCTTTAACATTTTTATTGATAAATATCGAAATTATCGTAGATTTTATGTTCTTGAATCATTATGGATTAACCTAAATTTGACGAATAAAAAAATATACATTGGTTGCATTGGAAATTTTGGTTATTGGCATAAGGGTTAAGGGCCCCGTAATTTCGCGAAGTGTGGCATGCTTCGGTGCAGCATCGTTTGTCCGGGTAACGGAAAATCGAACAAAACGAAATGGATTCGAGCGCTCGCAGATGATAGAACGAGGTTCTATCTTGTAAATTGACAAATATTGCTGGCTAGAAGGAAATCGACGAAGTTAGGGGACTCTTTTCATCGGAAAAGTCCGGGGAGCTAGCGGGACAAGAAACAAGGAACATTTTCTCCCCGGTTCAATCTGCGAGGAAAGAAGATCAGGAGAGGGATCGATGCACCGAGGCTGGCAGTTTCCTAGGTTCTAGGTTTCCCGGCGCGGCGACAGTAGTTTCCGCTCGCAAATCTGCTGTGGCGGGATGCACAGGCGCAATCTCCGACGTTCTTTCCAAGCCTACGGG
Source organism: Lasioglossum leucozonium (assembly GCA_028454225.1). NCBI lineage: Eukaryota > Metazoa > Arthropoda > Insecta > Hymenoptera > Halictidae > Lasioglossum > Lasioglossum leucozonium. Next base: position 11,905,506 of record CM052205.1, on the reverse strand, counting down.
TAGTATGCTTATGAATTATATTCCGTTTTGTTCGCGTCTTGTCGGTCGCCGTCCGGATTGATTTTCCTGATTCTCGGGGATGCGACGCGATGCGACGATTTCTGTAGATTCACAATGGCAGAACACGTCGACAATGTCTTTTACGTTTCGTAGAACCGGTGCAATTCTGTTATTGCGCGAAATAACGTGAACTCGAGGGAAGTGGAATAAAAGGAATAGCTGCGGGATGTTCTACGTGTGCAAGTCGGCCAAAAGCGTGTAGAATAAAAGCCGTTTCGAGGTAGAATTTACGCGTTTGTTGCTGCAAAAATGCAAAAGTCTTGTTACGTTGACGTCGAGAGGACGAAAACGATCTGAGAAGAGGAACTCTATTTTTGGATTTTTCATTCTTACATTTTTATTTTTGAAGATTTTTAAAAGATTTAGAAATGTTCATAATTGGATCTCTAAGTAAAATCAAAATTGTCTGTATGAAACGCAGGAAATAACAGACAATGAAACATTTGTTTCTTTCTTAAAATAATTCTTTCTTAAAAATATTGCTATATTTAAAATCTTTTTACATCAACTAAAATGTATTTGTTCTTTTAATAATTTCAATAAGATAAGTTTGGTATCTTGTTTTTCCATTAATTAATTTATAGTAAAAATTAGTAGGTGCAATTTAAAGCAGGAGATGGCTTGAATTGAACAGCTTCAATATTGCAGCTTATCAAACTTATTAAAGGAAGAAAGAGATTTCTAGTTGGTTCCGTTTCATTATAATCGATTCAAAAAATTTTTCTTTTGCATACCAATCCACGGTCTATTACTTAAAACATTCTGGTGTTGGTATTAGAGAAAGGGTTAAAAGCAACAGTGCAAGTATAAAAGTCCTTTTATCGCTATTCGAGGAGTTTACACGTTTCGCGATTAAATTCCACTCGTGCCTAGCCGGTTAGGGTACATTGCACGCTGCGAATTCATCGGCGCGGCAAGACTGTTCCAGACGCGGTGCACAATTTCCGTATTGCATTTGCGGCCGGTTTGCCCTCGCACACGCGCGAAAATAAGAATTCCCGACGATGGCTGCCGCGAAAATATCGTGTTTCCCTCGGTGTTCCACGTAGCCTGCGCTGAAAGCGTGGGCGTCGCGACACGCATACGCGATGCTTGCCAGTTATACGTGGTTCTTCGACGAGGAAAAAGAAAGTTCGTTTCCTTTCCGCGAGGAATTAAGTCTGATCGAACTTTTTCTTGTCTTTTCTCGCCTCGGTCACGTATCGATGGATCACATTTGGCGTGCGGAGACGCCCTCGCATGTCAATTCGATTTTATTCGCATGCGAAATGACCGGTTTCACTGACAATTCCATTGTTTCAACTTTTAACACACTGACTGTCGTGAGATCATTGAAGAATCACCCTGAGACAAATGGCGGACAGAAAACAATGGGGAAAAGTGCATTAATTATAAGAATTTATTTGTGATAATTGTGCAAAGTGTTCTTGAAATTATTAACTCCTTGTACTATATTATCGACAATATTCTTTTCATGTATTCAAGTAATGAGGCAAATTACTAAATACAAGTTTTGAATTAAATTTCAAGTGTTACTGAAGAGTTTCCTGTACTATGGTTCAATAAAATCCTCGGTGTTATTCGGAATGTTCAATGGACAAAAGAATATTGTTAAAATCCCATATTCAGTGAACTATAATAATTTACATTTGATGAAAGAAATTTTAATATACTTCCAGCTCTAGCGATGCGTTAAGCGGCGGAAAAAGAATGCAATAATTTGGGCCTGATCGCGCGCGTATTAATCGAGGCTCGTTTGCCAATTGCAGAATACAATGGTACTCGCAGTGTCATGCTGACGCCGCATCTCTCTTCGTTACCGGGTTTTTTTGCTCTCGCTCTTTCGCGCGTTTTATAACTGGATTTTTGTCAAAATTACTTGGCGCTGCGCTCTCGAAAAATGCTGAAAAAAGAACTGTGCCGCCGGTTTACGGACGAATCGTGTAGCATTTAAAAGGTGCGAGGGAGTTACGTACGTTTTTTCGGGCTCACGCCACTGCCGATGGCCCGTTAATGTTTCACTGACCGGCACACCATGCTCGGATTTGCCACGGGGAGATCCTTTTTCATGGAGTCTCCCTTTGTTCGGCATTAGTGGCGCATTTAGGTGGGAGGTTTTCAGTGGAATTTCGCGAATGAAATGCGTTCTGATGGACCGGGGGATATTCCCGCATTTTTATAGATGAATTTCATGCGAACTTTTTCGCTGCGCCAGACAGGCTAATCCTTGTTTAAACGATCAGGTCTCTAATTTTCCTATTATTTCAATATTTCTATACGTATTTCAATCCGCTTCATACCATATACTACATTCAAACACCAATACAAATTCTAACATTTGTGATAAGTAGACTGCGAATCGTTATACAAAATAATAATGTCGTGCATCGATTGTAAGATACATGATTAACATAAACGTTCGTTTCGTTCCTCGATCATTTGAACAAGTAAGAAATGATGAAATAGTATTTTAAAATTCCTTAAACGTTTTCACAGTTTTGCATATTCGATCGTCTTCACTTTCATTCTAAGTGCATAGAATCCAACGATAAGATACAGAAGGTTTATCGAACTGCTTATACCCTATAATTGACTAACATTATTACTCTCCTATGGCACTAGCCATTGAACTGTCTCAACATCTTTGATCTTTGAAACACTTCCGTGTCTATGTTTCGTTCAACCCGTTCAACGATCACCATTCGTTCGATTAATTTTTTCCTGGAGCAACATTATTTTAAAAACACTCTTCTACCTTTACCTCTGCCTGCACTTCTATCAATTCCAGTTTCACCAACTCTCTCACATTCGCCGGCGCCCGAAAAACCATCAAACAAAATCGCTTTTCCTCAGCAAGGACATCTTCCGCAGGACGAGACCGCGGTCGTAGATAATCCCTGGTGGAATCCTCGTCGTGGATCGAACGTGCCGAAAATTCGCACGGATTAAAAGGCAGAATAAAAGGGAACGAGGAGCAATCTATTCCGCGATACTCGCCGGGAAAAATATCCGCAAGGACCGGGTGGAGGGGGGGGGGGAGGGTCCTCTCGCTGCGATTTCGGTGCTTCCCTGCGCGGCGAGAGAAAGCGAGCGAAAAAAGGGAACGAGAGAAAGAGAGAGGAGAGGTGGTCGTTTAGATAAAAGGAAGGGAATGGGCACGATATTGCAGGCGTATCTCGGCGCTCGTCCTGGGACCAATACCCGTTTCGAACTCTTTCCTGCGATTCGCAACGAGATTCGAACCCTTACGAGGCGAGAACCCATTTCTTTCTCGCCGTCTCGCTCGTGCTTGCCTCGTAAAGCCTGTGTATCCTCCCTCTTTCTCTCTCGCTTTCTCTTTTTTTCTATCCACTTTCCCCTCTCTTTCTCTCTCTCAGGATCCTCGGATTCCTCGACAGACTGCCGAGTCCTCGGCAAATCCTGACGGCGCGGCGCACGGACGTTCCACAGATTTGCGCTCGTTGCGGAAATTCGATGGTCCCGTGAGTGATCGCGCGACGCTTCGCACGACGCGGCGCGCCGCGACGCCACCACCCCCTCTTTCCTCTTATTTCCTCAGATCAGAATTGAGCGGCTCCGCGCGATTCACCTGGAGAAAATCGCGCACGGAAAATCGCAAATTTACGGCAAACTGCTTCTCCCAATGCCCGGCGCAACGAGGAAGGCTTCCTTACACTTTAATCTTCGTGTTTTCTGCAACAGATTACGAGTACTGAGCACGGATTCTTTTTCTATGGTAGATGCCACCTAGCGTTTGGTTCTACTCTGTTTGTGTCGTAAATACAATAAAAATCTATATTATCGATCTATATATGTATAGTAACCCCCACTAATATTCGGACACTCTTAAAAAGACGATAACTTTTTTAGTTTGTTACCTAAGGTGAAAAGAATTTTTGGAAAAAAATGCAATTGGTCAGAATTGAAGAGAAAATAATTAGTTGTATTTTGCAACTTTTTTTATGGGGGATTATGGCGAAAATTTAGAAAACATGTTTCATAGATCTGTATCATTTCTAACACTAATGTTTTAATTTCATCAACAATTTTCCATATATTTTAACAATTTTTGAAATATGACGAAAACTGTAGAAACATTACAAGAATATAAGAACGTGTTTTTACTTATTAAGATTGTTAACGAAGAAAAGAAAGGCCTATGTGGTTACTGTTTCTCCGAATCGATGTCAATCATTTTAATTTTACATAAAGATCTACCACGATCCAAGTTTTACTTCAAATTTACAGATATACCGAAATGGAATTATGTACTTGTAAATATATTCGAAAAAATACCAAGGAAACGCATGTATGAAGTCAGAATAAAATGTATGAGGTTTGGCGACCTCTTGCGAATATTTTGCCGTCTTCCAGGGAGCCAATCGCCGTGTGGCTTTTCTGGTCTCGTGTTTCGCGGCGATCATCCTTGATCTGAACTCGGGGGATTACGGAGGGCCGCCCGTGGGAGCCGACGCACCTGCGGATGCCTCTAATTGCACCAACTTCGGGATTTTCGCGGAGCCGGTTTTCGAAATTCGAATTTCGATCGCGTTCGTGGCGGATTTGCGGCGGAATCTCCCTTCGTTCTTTTTCTCTCCAGGAAACACGATAGTTTCGCCAAGTTAACCGAGAGACTCCGCTTTTCGGTCGTTTCCGTCAAAAAAATGGGACAAAAATCTGTATGAGTATCATTCGCGAATAATAGAATTGAATGCACGGTTTTCCAATGAAGATTCATGTGAAACAAATCATGGTTTTCTTGAATATCGAATATTCGTGCACGTATTTAAAAAATCTGATTTACATATGTAGTAAAACTTGATTTTCAAGGTTAGCAAAAAAATTGTATCAATCATATATAGGGTGAGTCACCCATCGTTGCACCTCAAACATTATTTGTTTTCAAGATACGTCAAATGGTTTAAGAACAAAATTGGATGGTTCAATGGGGCTCACACGAGGCCATCAAAATATTTATTCTTATGTTATTTTTTTTTTAGAGATCTCAAGGTCATCTCCATTTTTTAAACGGGACCATCTTCTTTTAAATATTCTGACTGTGACCTTGAATGACCTTAGAATAATTATAGTCACTGAATTCCTAACAAAAGAGACTATCATCGTAGGTGTTTAAATAGGGGCGATCCTGTTTTAAAAAATAAAGATAACCCTCAGATTTCTAAAAAGAAAATGAAAACAAATATTTTTGTGGCATCGTGTGGGCTTCACTCTACCTTGTCCATCAGACATTTGACGTATCATTGAAAACAAAGATATTTGAGGTGCAAACGTTAGATGACTCATCCTGCATAACCGACGTGGCATTTCAAGTGTTAGTGGCTAATGATGACGGAACTCATTCGTGTTTCCATGTCTGTTCACAATCTTCCCAAAAATGATCAAAATGCATATTCAAATAGAATTGAACACAGTCCCGCAATAGTGTTAAATCCTCGGAAACCAAAATCAAGCGTTCCCACGCATCTTCGCAGCTTTTTCCGATAAAAAATCTCCTCGAGACTCGTTGAAACTCTGGAAAATCCGTGCGGAAAGTTGCAGAACCGGGCAGTCGGTATAATAAACAGCGCATGGGGAAATTATTTCGCAGAACGAGTCGGGGCAGCGCTGAACCAATCGAACAGGCAAATTGCAGCGGCGCGAGCTTCAATGCAGCCTGATTCCTCGTATTTTCGAAAACCCGTGACTATCGGGAGCGCGTGTACACGCGGAGCATTGTTGGGCATCTGGAATTCGCCGGCGTCGGGTGTGCCGACGATTTCGTATCGTCCGCAAAACCTCGCAAAAAATGTTCGAGTGGCCGCGCTAGAGAGAGAGAGAGATAGAAGCGGAAAGAGCAGAACACCGGCACCGTCCTGCAATCCTCTCTCTCTCTGTCTCTAATGCTCTCTGTTTTCGTCTCTTTCTGTCACGGAGGCTCGTCCTAGCCAATTTTCGCCTCCGTTCGCGTCGTCGGCTCGATCGACGTTCGCGATAACGAAATTCTCGATTCCCAGATAATTTTCGCGCGAGGCGAAGCTGGATGAGGCAGGACGAGGCAGGGAGAGGCGAAGAGCGCACGTGAAGTGAATTCCGCGACGCGGTTTCCTACGTGCGAGCACGCTTATCGGGAACGCATCCGCGCCATTAACGAGGCTCCTTCGGCCCCGCGGAAACGAACGAGACGCCCGCACCTCTGACTCCCACGCGACCCGGAGATCAACCAGGATCCGGCGAGATTGCGCCGGAACTGTGCTAATTAGACCCAAAATGCTCGCGGTATAGTTTGTGGAATATCGTAATGAAACAGGTGTCGAGACTCGGCTTCGCGAATTTTTCTTCCCGTAACGCGCCGAACGTTCATTCTCTTGACCCCTCGAGCGAGGCGCGAAAATCAAGAAAGTGGTCCAAAAAGTCGATGGTTTTATTAAATAATAAAATTTATTTGAGAAAAATAAGCTTTTTATTTGAGAAAAGTAGAAAATGCCGTACCAAACATGCGAATATCATTTATTGCGTTTTTTAATGACGTTTTTAGGTATTCTAAATTGTCCCGCAACCGTTGCGCGAGTCCGTGACTGTCGCGAGCTAGTCGCTTAAGGGGTTCGAAGTATCTTTGTGTCATTTAGGCAATTTTTGCAGGCTACATGTTTCACGGTACACAGTGAATTCAAGAAGTATTTCAACACTAAATACCCGATTCTCGAAAAATTTCCAATATTTAAACAGTAATAATTTCGTAAAAAATGACTACACGATCATAAAATTTGACTCAGTTTAAAGCTGAAAGCCTCTACTCTCAAAATCCATCATGACGTAGCGAGCGGGGAACTGAAGACGCGTTTCTTATTGCAAATGTTACACATTCAAACGTCTGTGAAGACTTTAAAAAAATTTTGTTGTGACTAAAACTAACATAGATTTCAAGACTGAGGCTTCCTCTTTACAACGACACCTTAAAAATTGATGTACGATTTTTTTTAGCCGTTTCATCGAGTTTCGAATGAGAGCTGTGCTGTCAACTTTACACTAGTATAAGTTACACCAAGGGGGCTATATACGACCGAACTTGTTCCTCATTTTTGTTGCATAAACCAGTGAAAAAAAATCGTACATCAATTTTTAAGGTGTCGTTGTAAAGAGGAATCTTCATTCTTGAAATCTATGTTGGTTTTAGTTAAAATAAAAATTTTTCGAAGTCTTCACAGACGTTTGAATGTGTAACATCTGCAATAAGAAACGCGTCGTCAGTTTCTCGCTCGCTCCGTTATGAAAAAAGATCTTGAAATAAAATGAATGATGGATTTTGAAAGTAGAGGCTTTCAGCTTTAAAATGAGTCAATTTTTATGATCGTGTGGTTATTTTTTACGAAATTATGTAAAAATGTTTAAATATTGGCAATTTTTCGAGAACTTGTCGAAACTACTCCGTGCTGGGCCGTGAGTACGATCATTTGTGAATTCGTGTTTTTTAGCGTCTGTTATGAGTTTTTAACAGTTCAGAGTTTTTCAAAGACTGTTGAACACAGGGGTTCTGCCTGTAACTTGTCGAGACTACCACTTGATGGCTCCAGACACGACCATATGCGACCCGATCGTAATTATTAGTGGACTGTGGATTGTTACGAGTCTTTAACTCTTCAGAGCTCTTCAAAAACTGTGAAACGTATGACTATGACTTGTCGAAACTACCCTTTGACGGTCATCGACACGATCATATGTGAATTCATCGTGTATTAGTGGAGTTTGGACATTTCTGTATTTTAAACAGCTTTTTTATAATTTACCACTGAATTTCAACGGGATCCACACACTTCTCAATAAACGTCACATTTATCCGCACCGCAGAACACAGTTTGCGAACATGCGAACAATTACAAATGGATGTTAAACCTGTTTTCGACAATACTGAATTTTTCATATGGTCGCGAGTTTCGTTCGGCAATGTTTGCAATAAATTCATAAAGAGTCGCGGTCCAGTGATCGCTTAAACTCGATCGTATTGCCTCCAGCCTCTCTCTCTCTCTCTCTCTCTTTCTCTCTCTCTCTCTCTCTCTCTCTTTCTCTTCATGCAGCGTCCCATCGATTTTCAAAGTAGAATTGAACATCGAGAGGGAGCTAATTAACCGGAGCAAGTGATTTCGACAAACGGGAACGAGTGTTTGGTGAAAACATCGGGTCCGATCAATTATTGCCAAGAGAACGAGAGGAAGCCAGAGAGAGTGAGAGAGAGAGAGAGAGAGAGACAGAATCCCGTGGTTTGGAAATTAATTATACACGCAGCGGGTTATTAATTAGCCGGCGAGAGGTATCTTGATCGGTTTCTGGCGAGCCTGGGATCGTCGCGACTGTCAATAAGAGAAATTTGAAAAAAATTTCCATTCGGGGTACGGAGGCTGTTGCAGAACAAAGAGCAATCTAGGGGCGGAAATCGCGCGACTCGAGGGGGTGGGCTTGAATTTACCGGGGTCCCGTCGTCCGTTCGAACGAAAATAAAAAACCGAACGGGGGGTGGCTTTCTCGTTTCCTTCGACGATGTCTACAGGGTGCCCGAAATGAAAGCATTCGACACGCAGCGCACAGTACGCGAGGATACCCCGTTCATGCATGACTGCGTTTTTCAATTGTGAAATATGAAATCATTCATCATGGTATTGCGTATGCTCAAAATATTTTATTCGAAATATGCAACAAATATTTCAGATGTAATTTGAATGGTATCGACTGGTCGGCGCGGCGGTACCCTGCAGGCATTGTTTTTTCATTTTTTTTATGCATCTCTCGTGATGTCAGAGCACAGTTATAAATTCTACGTTTAACCTTCACTTTTGGGGCTCAAGGTCATTCGAAGGTCACCCTACACGACATGTATAGTACAATAAATTGCAATTCTTTCTCCTTCTACGAAAGAGTTGAATTTTGAACTTTGAACTGGCATCACCTCGTTCGCCAAAATCTTTTCACTCGCTCGATAAACAACGCTTATTGCGTGTCCCATGCGGCGCATCAGGATCGAATGATCTTTTGAAACGCCCTGTATACCGTTTAATCGGCCAATGGCGAATCACAGGAGTGCAACGCCCGCCGGCCAAGGAAATAAGTAGAGAGGAAAATGAAACGAAGATTCGCTCCCCCATTTTATCTCCGTTCTCTGCCCATCACCCTAGTTTTTCTCGCTGCTGTTGAAAGTCTCGGTTCAAGGTATCCGATATAATTAAGCATCGAAGTTCATTGCCCTCTCTCGTGCAAACAGCATTCGAAATATCAGCAGGATGACCGCGGAGTCTGTCGATCAAATTGAAAGTAAACTGAACTTGTTGTGTACAAAACTGTATCTCGTTCCTGAATGATTATACAGTAGAAGTACTCCCTCTGCGATTTTCGCAGTGGCGTTCATAGTTATCGAGGAGATTGCAACTACGAACGAGCTTCTAAGCTCTTGTAAGCTGACTCGAGGAAAATAAAATTCATACAAAATGTTCTTACCCTGTGATGCGCTTTATTATAGCTTAACACTTTGAGTGCTGCGCTCCCCATAAATGGAAAAATGGAATTATTCGTTTAGATTTGTAAATAAATAAATTACTTTGATTTTATCGTGTTTTCGAGGCTGCTAAGTTGGCACTCGAAGTGTTAACTGCAGAAGGTAAAAATCTCGTTAAAATTTTTCAACATTAAATAAACAGGGTTGTAAAACTATCTGGTATTATGTTATCTTATGCAAATCGCACGACTCTCAAATTTTCGATTCGATAAGGAAATGTGTTCAATTATTACAAGTAAAGGCATCTTCGTAATTTCAGGAAACGTGAAATAAACGCCGAATTAACTGCTACCGATTCTTTTGAGCGAATTTTAAAAGCCGAAGCATGCTGTACACGCAACAATCCGCAGTGTGGTTGTAAATGTCATCCGAACAGATACCCTTCTTTCGACCATTCCTTCCTCGAATCAGAAACCACGCTGGAATCCAGATTCTAGTTCGCGGTTCGTTGGCGAAATCCTTGTCTGCGAAACCAGTTTCGCGGACTTTAACGGGGTCCGAACAGCGGAAACGCGATCATAAAGACGGCCAATCTGGAATTAACGTTTCGTGCGCGAATTGACTCGTATGCTTGACATCGGTGAACATTTTACGGTTAATAATAAACGCATACGGTGAACCTGACACTGTATAGGCGTATTATGGCCGTTTCCGGTCCGCGGGTACCATTAAAATGTAAATTCCCGTATCGTTACTGTTGATCGTAAACAAGAGTGAGAAGCCTTCGGATAAGGCTCTTATCTTAACTAGCCCCGCTCTCTCTCTCTCTGTCTCTCTCTCTCTCTTTTTTCTCTTTTCTATGTTTATCACGCAAGTTTCTTCACCGGGGCTCAATTATGTCCGAAACACTTGTAATTCCCGCGTTTCAGCATAATGAGGTGGCCAGCGCAGAAATGCGTTCTCGAACCGTTCGGAAACACTCGTTTCCTTCGAGCTATCCTTCGTTATTGCACGGCCCCTTTTAGTTTCGAATTTAAAAGACACCGCCGCGCCGCGCTACGTGCACCACTCGGAATTATCGGACAGAGATTGCCGTGTTTAATTAGAAGACTGCGTCGGAACCTCGGGAACACGTTCTCTTGGCGAACGCAGTCTCGTCCTCTTTAATGGCGAGTGCAGTCAATGACGATTTTCTGCAATGAAATGGTGTTTTCTTTCTGCGAGCGTTGATACGATTTTATTTTGTCGTGGAACGGGCGTTCTCGTTTCAGCGTATATTGGGAGACATAAATTCTTCCAGTAATTCCGTGCGAGTGTGTGCTCGCAATCTCAATAATCGTTGATTAACGAATGTGAAAGACATAAACAGGAAACATTATTTGCTGCTCCAACGATTCGATGCAGAAGTTATCATGCAGAAGGTACAAAACACTTTGGAGCTCGTCTCGAAAAATGTGCTGGAAGAAGCAAAAGAACCGAGAGATCGCGAGATCTGGAATCGAGAATCGAGGAGGAGGGATCGTTACGGTCGAATCGACGGACTTAATCAACCGGGTTTTTGGACAAAGGAAAGCGTCGAAGGAGCCATAAGCGGCCGCTTTTTCTTGGGGGTACTGCGGCTGACACGCATCGGTCCATATCGTTCGCCATCCATTTCGGCCGGCTCCGAAAATTTCCTCGTTTCTCCTCCTCCTCCTCCCCCCCCTCCCTGCGCCGGATATAAATTCCCGATCGACGCTTTCAACCGTTATACATCGGCGAATATAGCAGAAAGGGGTTGATTCACGGGGTGCTAAGGGACGACGTCCCACCCCCGCTCTCTGTTGCTCGGACAAACGACCGAGCTGCGAGAGAGGAGCCGCCTTCTTCCACGATTTCGATGGAGATCCTGACCTGGCTCCGCTGATCGATGCTCAAATCAAGAGCCAGGTTTCTGGACCAGACTCCTACGATTTTATGTGAGCGAATTATTACACACATTCGAGGAAGCGAATATCTAAGAGACGCATCGAGTAAGAACTTAGAGAGGTCAAAGTAAAATATTTTCTATCGTAGTTGACCTTCAATGATCTTGGATGACCTTGAGTTGTAGGTCACTGTATGCATCTTAAAAGGCTCTATTAGATAATACATAGTATATCGTTTGCCTTTTTCAAACGCACCACCCTGTATACTATAGGTTCTGTGGCCTGAAACGGTAAAGGGAATGTTAAAAATTTCCGACAGTTTGGAAAATACGTTTCTAGTCCTGGCCATGTGTGTTTGGGTGTGCGAGGGCGCGTTTTCGACATGTAGACGTATCCATATGTGTGTTACGTACGCAATTGATTACATTTTTCTATGCGTGTGTATATGTACATGGATTTTACGGTCCTCGAAAGGTTAAAACATATTTCCATAAACCATCACAGTCCGATACCTCAAAAACCGATATTCCACAGCTCTGAAAGTACACAGAGCACATGAGTCGTTGAGCAAACCGTGTACCAGATCCAGCGAGAGCCAGCCAGCCCCTTGATTATGGTATTCGTTTCGAGGGGGATGATACTCCAGAAAGAAGCCAGAGCAGGCATTCTATTAGCAGGCAGCAACAAATAGGAATCCACGGGAATCCCCCAGGCTTATCGGTACGGGATTCATCGGCTGTATCCCTTTGGTCTGGTAAACAGGGGAGGTTTTTTCCGAAGCAACCCCCGGCCACCTCGTTACCCCTTCCAATTCGCTGAACGTTCACCGAGGCTCGTCGGATTAAACGCCTCTGAAGCGACTGATCCCTAGAGATTTTTCGGCAAAACCATCTCTCTCTCTCTCTCTCGCTCTCTCTCTCTCTCTCTTTCTTTCTCTCTCTCTCTCTCTCTCTCTCTCTCTCTCTCTCTCTCTCTCTCTCTCGAGTACGAGTGGAACCGTTTCCGTGAATCCGCCCCCTTTTTCGCGGCTTCCGCGTAATCATATGATTTACATTCAAATTCCCTCGAACCGTGGCACCGCGCGCCACTCGCAACACAGGCCGTTTTCCCCGACGAAATTTATTCGGGATTTCGCCGGGTTTGCGGGAATTCGTCGTGGGAAGGACAGTCGTCTCGATTTCGGGCTGCGTCGCCGCTTCTCCGCGAACCCAAAAAGAGGAAAACTTCCCCGAAAACGCCTCCAGGGGATTCGGAACCGTTTCTCGGGCAATGGAACTCGGGCGAATCGAACCCTCCCGGTCGAACCGTCTACGCCGTCGCCGGAAACGAGCCACATTGTTGCTGAATAACATTTACTCAACTGGGGAAACGATCCATACGGACACGTCCATACGACAGATCTCAAATCCTTCGATTCACTGTCACTAAGATTGTTTCGATATTTCGCTGGAAATAACCAGCCTTCAGTTTTCTACCATCATTCGAAAACTTGAGCCTTCGAACTTTAAAATGAGTCCAGGTTTATCGTTGTACTATCTTTTTTGAAGGGAGAACTATCACAATTTAACACGTTAACTGCCATGTCACTCATATGTGGGTGACAGAACTATTTGTCCAAGTTTTAAAATGAATTTTTACGCTAATATATTAATCGTACCAAATTTTATTAGGATCTGTAAAATGCCAGAAAGTTGGAGGACTACTCCATGTCATACATATAATTTTTTTCAATTTTTATTTCATTAAATAACCTACATTGATTTGATGGAATTTTTTAGGTTTCTAGTTTGGCAGTCAAAGTGTTAAATCGGGAAGATAAATCTAAATTTTTTGAATTCTACAAATGACTTTTCCGGAAACGTTTCTACATGATTCAATTTCTCGCTGAAAAATACATACGAAATTCAAGACAAATTTTTTGCTACACCACACCCGTTAGTTTCCTAGATTAAAGAAAAATGTCCCTTCAATGTAAAGATTACCGATAAAGAGAGCATCCGTTTTATAAAGGGTGAGGGCGGACGAGTGGTACAACCGGGCAGGGATGATTCTTCATGTAAAAATAAATCGAGAAAAAGGAATAACATTTTTTCGTTTGACGTCTCGTTGTCGAGAAATTCGAGTTTAAAGATCCATCGAGTTCGCGTGTTTTAGTTTACGCAGCAAGTAGAAATGGTCGGTCATGATCAGACGCGTTAGACTATTCCCTTTTAATAGCACGCGTATTTGATGCATTTTTAAAATTGATTTTCTCGAAAACGAGGCGTCGAACAAAAAAATGTTATTCTCGAGTTATTTTTACATGTGAAAACATCCCCTGCCCGGTTGTACTACCTATTCGGCTACACCCTGTATGTATATTTTTCAAAGAACTATTTCTTTTAGAGCAGTTTCTTCGGGTCCCCGTTTATTGACTCGTCGCGTCGTTTCGTACCGGTGACACGACTATGGCGAAACGTGGACACGATTTCGACACGTGGTTAGGGTTTTACGCTCTGTTCCAGACCCGTAATTCGGACGAGCGAACGATGGAACGAACGTTTGACCGTTCGACTGTCGATTTTCGGGACTGCGCAGCCAGTGGCTAATGGAATTCGGCTGTAAAATGGTTTCCAATCAAGTTATTGACATTTTTTAAACCGGGAGCTGTGTGCGAGTGACACGCGTTTCCTGTCCGATGCGAAAAGTTAAATCTCGTTTGCCTGATGTCTGGGAAAATGGATTTTAATGGATCTTATGGTGGTCGATAAATGATGAGATTCCCTAGCTCCCCATGACTTGAATCGTTACTTCCTAACGAAACGTGAAGCGCAAGCCGTCAATCTCAATGCAAAATTAAATAATATTTCTTCATTTAAAAGTTCTCGGAGAGCACAGAGACTTGAAGGAGAATTATTAAGAGCCCGTTTAATTCCCCCATCACAGATTTGAGAGTATACTCTGAGGCGTCGAACAGAGAAAGTGTTAAAATTTCAGTTTAACCGTTTAACTGCGGCTGTGTTTTATATACCAGATATTAAAATTATAGCCTGAGGCGGGTGTGGTATACAAACAACGTGTTAATTTTTGTTAATGTCAAATAGCGGCTGGGGCTTTATTGTATACCACTAAAATAAAAATAAAATAAATGCAATAATAAAAATCTTTTAAAATAGAATATCACTTCGGTAATATAATTTAAAATTAGAATGTATATACTTATTTTCATTTTATGTTTATCATCGTTATTTTTTTGCGTTTAGAGCGATCAGCAGTGCTGAAAGTACCCGCAGCTAAAGGGCTAAATAACTAGACTGATATTTCTGCCAGTCGAACGCAGAAAATGTCGCTGTTTGTTGCAGGAGAAAGAGAATCGCACGGGGTAAGCTGATATGGCGATTTTCCCGCGGTTCATTAAGATAATTAAAATCCCAGGGAAAATGTGGATAGCTTCTGCACACTATTTACAATATTCGCTTTTGTGTAAAACAAGAGACGTCGACCGCTTTTGAAACTTTTTAATTAATTACTGAACCGTGAGGAGAGAGACTGGAAGCTTTTGCTTTCCTTCAACCCTTCACTGAATTATTCTTCAAGAAACCTTTGTTTATCTACCGATCGTTCTGAAATATTAAATTCTCACTGGAAACGGGTGAAAATCAACCTTTAATCTTCTGCTTGACGCGTCTTGCATTCAATTTTTGTCTCTGAGAACTTCTTACGGGTAATTGCCTTATTCCATTTGTACGAAAGGGCTCCGGCTCTGACTCAAAAACGAATGAAACAAGTTACAGATATTTTATTTGGATGATAAAGTAGATAATCATAGTCAATTCGAGATTTCCCTTTTTGATACTTTTTTCGTTTTCCAATGTCCTCAATGGATGCGAGATCCTTGCAATTTGTGTCCTGTGCTTTTAAATCGCTACACAGAATTGAAATTAATTTCGAAGAAGTTCCTCGCTCTAAATCTACGAAAAATTAGACAGCGATAGAGCGAGCATTTTATGTCGCTTAGTACAAATAAAAATTTGTTTAAAGTTTCAGCATGTTGTATCACAATATACAGCGTGTCCCGCGACTCATGGTCAACCGATTAGCAAGTCATTCTACATGTAAGAATGAGTCGAAAAAAAGAATCAAACTTTTTTCTGCGAGTGTCCGTTTACGAAAAAATCGACTTTAAAGATCCATCGGAATCGCGTGCTCTAGTATACGCAGGAAATAAAATAAGTCGGTCATGGTCAGACGCGTCACACGATTCCTATCAATAGCACGTGTATTTTCAGCATTTTCAGACGATTTTCTCAAAAACGAAGATTCGCAGGAAACAATTTTATCTTTACAGGTAGAATGACTTAATCGATTGACCATGTGTCGCGGGACACCCTGTATATGGACATTCGTCCAAAGACATAAAATTCAATAATTCTTCATAAACGCATCGTTAGAATTTCAACAATCCCAATTTGACGTTAACCTGCCATTACCAATTACTAAAATTATTAAGCTTCTTTTTCCATAGAAATTCAAGTTTGCCATTTTTGTTAAAAAATATACTGTACTTCTGGGTATTAACTAAAATAAGAAAGTTGCTAGAAATGTTGGGTATGCAAGAAGGAGAAGCTGAGAATTGCGAGGTTCGAGGTATTCGGAATCGAGGTTCGAATAAATCTGCAAGACTAATAGAGAAATCTGTTCCGGGGGATCCCGACGGTAATCAAGGGGCCGACATTATTATTCACGTGTTTAAGCCCCCGGCCGGCGTTCCTCATCGTTTATTAAAATGTATACAGCGAAATAGGAAGGAAATAAGAGTCTCCACGCACACTATCGGAAATTCGGATGCGGGGGCGGATGGAACGAGGATGGTGCTCGAGAAAGGGAGAGAGAGAGAGAGAAAGAGAGAGAGAGAGAGAGAGAGAGAGGAACGAGCAATCGAGCTCCCGAGACGTCTTGAAAATAGAGGAAAACGGATAAACCGGAAGTCGATCGCTGTCCGTTGCCGACGGAAGATATTTTTAATATCCGGCGTGGCTTCAATCCACTCGTCTAACCCTCTGCTTCTCTCCCTCTTCCCCTCTCTCCCTCTCTTTTCCATCCCCGTTAGGCAGTGTGTACACGAGGAGAAAAGGGGGGTGGCTTGCGTCTATAAGGAGAATGATCTCGAATTGAAATTGCACGGAAATTTATCCGGGATCGTGCCGGTATATCGAATCGTCTCAAAAGTTCTCGATGAAAAATGCCGCTTCCTGACGTCACGAACCAATTCCGCGATCATAACTCCTCGAGACTACCGTGCAATACCCATGGATATGATCAGTTGCGAATTTGTCGTAATTGTTAGTTGCTTGTGACGGGTCTTTGACACATTAATTTTTTTAAACACCGTACCCTCTATATCAGAGGGTACATAAGAATATAGGGGTTTTAGATCACGGATATTTATGCAAAATAAAAATGTTTGGAGGATGTTTTTAATAAGTCGAGAGAGAGAGAGAGACAGAATAATATATCGACATCGTGTAAGTCTTCTAATGTCTTCACAATTTTGCATTTTCGATGAATCCGTTTTTATCATAAATTCATAATATCCGCAACCTACTAATTAATAACAGCCTAGAGGGTGATGTGGAGGCATTATTGATTCGGTTGGTACAACATTAGAGGAATTATAATCTACGTAGAAATATCAAAGGATTCTATTAATTTGTACAAGTCACCGAGTGATCCCCCACGTCTGACCACATTCAGGCTGAAACCACTTAAGCCCTCTCCCAAACGACTGCATAAACGATCAGCTTATCGCTAGATGCACGCTACATCTGCGAGAGACGCGTCGTGCCAGACACGCATCGGAAATCGCATATACGACTAACGCACAAAGGCAGGGGCGGGGGGCAGTGCATCGAAAAGGAGGAACGGCGGTATTACGGAGAGAGGATGGCAAGAGGGTGGTCGGTGTCATTAAATGAATGGAGCAGATCGTATCGGCGGATCGAGTCGCATGAAAATGAGCGCGCCGCTGCGCTGCCGCGGAAAAGATTAATCAAAACCATAGAAAGAGAGAGAGAAGGAGAGAAAGTTGGCCGCTGATGAAAACGAAGGGCCTGTAATAAATTTCATGCGACTCGTGTAACATTTGTGTTAATTTCGAACCCCCCCCCACCCCCCTGTCGACCGACCCGCGGATTTATGAATTTCTTTCTCATTAACGCGGCCGGATACCCTCCCCCCGCGCGAATATACACTGCCCCGCAAAAGTATGTGAACGCAATTTCATCTTCTGCTAATCTATCGCATAAATCAACACTACCATCGAACGATATTTGTCAACAGATTTTCTTATCAAACTTGTTTGTCCGTAATATTATATTTTATGATTAAATTTGCGAAGCTCTTTGAACGATTTACATGCTGGAAATAATTAAAACTCGAAATTAATGCAACGTTCTTTAATATTCTGTGATTTACGAACAGCTTCGAAGATTTTTCTTTTTTAATGACAGTATATCGTTTCTAATTGTAATTATTCGATCGTAACGTAAATTCGCTCGTTTACCTTCAATATCATAGACTGTTGCACGCATTTATGACAAAAATTAGTAGATGAAACACGAAATAGTGACATATGAAAAGATTGTAATAATTTCAATTTATTATTTGTAATTCATTAATATTAGTCAGAAAAAAATGAGTGTTTATGCAGCTCTTGTTTTTTGCAATCGGTGCACAACATTTTTATTTTGCATAAATATCCTCAGTCTATTCATGAACGTCAAGGAAGATCATATTGGATCATTCAATTGGATCATATTTATTGGATAAGCAAGAAGTCGGTACTATTTTAATATAACTTGAATCACGATTGTAAAATGCGTTAAATTGTCTCTGCCTAATAATTTCATTCAGTTCAAAATAATACAGAATCATTTTTGAATACTTGGCATGTTTCTACTGTTTTGTATTCGATCGATTCATTTTTATCATAAACCCATAAAATCCGCAGTTTAATATAAAACATTGAACAGAATATAATGAACGTTACACACCGAATATGTTCGGACGATTGCAACGAAGAAACTGTTCGCGAATTTTTGCCAGGCAGTGTACGCGCGATTGCAACATGGTTTTCGTTCGTGAGGATGGAAAAGGGTTGACGGTTGTGTAACAGAAGCGGAAAAGCGAGGGAGTCGTCGCCATTTGAGGGGGGTGGTCCCGGCGACAAATTGCCGATATTTGCGAGGCAATACGTACTGCACGCGTGTCACGCGGAACACGGATTTTCAAGCGTGTTCTCGCACGGCTCTTAAACGACCATTCGATTCTACGCTCGGGAGATCAAACGCGGAATTTTCGAGCGCTGTGCGAACAAGCCTCGGGACATCTACACGCGATCGAGTTCGACTCAACGGAAAGGATCGTTGTATCTTGAATGATCCGCTTGCAGATTTCTCATGTATCAGCTCGCGAGGATATTAAATCCCCACAATGCCTCGGTAAACTGGCAAATCCGAAGATGATTGGAGCATTTCGCACGTTTCGATGTTGTGAAATACTTTGGGTAATCTACGTTTTGATAAGACGATTTTATTGTTTTTTATTTTGTTAATCACTCGTCATTTCACAAGCTATAGAGAATTACAAGCTTCAGCTCTTCACTGCGTCACGTGAAAATTTAACGTACGATTTTTGCCGTCGTTTTATTGATCTATGGAATGGAAAGTTCTTTAAAAAATAATCACATCACGTTATTGTTAATTGTGAGGCTAAACTAAGCGTTTAAAATTGAAATTTTTAAAAACTGAAAATCGATTCGTTTCTCATCAGAACACATTAAAATAGGAAGAGGGGAAACAAGGTGAAAATGTTTTAGAAAAACGTCACTGTGATCCGGATACTGAAACCATCAGATTCTCGGATGGGTATCCTTTGTCCCGAACGGGGTAGTCTTCTTCAAAATCGAAGAGCTCGGAATGCGGTCGCGGAAGACCAACGGAGAAATCTCGAGCGGTTAACCGGGCGATTGCGGTGGAAATTCTTGCGATGCAAACGAGCGGAGGAGCGAGCGTCTCGAAACTTTAATCGCTCGTTTCCCTCTTTCTCGATCCTTTGAAGACAACGATAGGATGGGGAGGACGGAGGAACAATGGTCGCGACCGGTAGAAGTCCGGAGGAGATCGCTCGTTACCAGCTTTGGCTTTCATTAAATTTTGTTCACGCGGAAGCACAGGCAATTCGGCAGTTACGTTAATAATCCGTACATAAATTTTACCGACCTCTTGGAACTTGTGATGCGGCTGGCAATAGTCAGCGAAGAATGTCTGAAAATTGTCGTAGTCGTATTGCCGGAAATATGTATAGTGTCCTCGATGATGATCGACTCGCCATAGTCCATGAATAGAAGACGTAGATTGTGGTCAGAAATTAGTAAGTTGTACTTTTACAATTGTAGAGTCACTCAATTAACTCACTTAGACCTGAAATTTTATGGTATCTTCATCATAAAAATATTATTAACATCAAACCTATCGAGCTAGCCGGTTCATGTTGCCTTATAAATAGACAGCGGATGATTATGCAACTTGTAAACAAATTTTAAGTTCGTGAAATTGAGTAAAATCCTATTTTCAATGGGAACAACCTTTATATATAGAAAACAAATAAAAATCATACTAAATTCTATCGAATTTTGTATTCTTGCATTTTTTTGAAAATTTTCATAAGCCACAAATGCATAAAGAACCGCAGTCTACTTATAAAAATAACAAAATTAAATTTATTTGAACTGTGTGCGGTTCATATTATAATATCTGCTCTACTAAATATATTTGTTTAATAAATTCACCACAAAAGCATCTTTATAATTTCAATAATTGTGAGATAAAAAATCTGGAACCGGTCATTTGACCGGTAGTGGTAGGTTTAGTGTTAAGGCTTTCTGCAAACAAAAAATCGGGTTAAACAAGTCACGTTTCAAAAGTCGGATGGTTGTAGGATTGCACGCGCTGAACGTTTTCGAAAATATTTTTACTGGGAGCCATTTATGGTCGGCACACAGGAGTGATCGACGACAGTATTCGCGGCGCAAATGTTAGCCGATGGAATTCCAGCATGGTCGTCGGGCAACTGTAATTCAATTCGATTGAAATCGCGGCGCAAATAGCGGAAACGCGGCTACGCTAACGCATCTAATTATTAATAATGCGACGAGTCGTGCTGTTCCGCAGACGGATAGCTGTTTGCGCCATCGACACTCGGACGAGATTGGTTGCTCTCGGTGGTTCCCTATGCCCGTTGCATTACGGTTACGGTGTTCGTCGCTTATCAATGGACATCGTTCGGATTGCGTCCGTTTTGCGGAACCGACGCATTCGACTATGGGACTCCCAACGAGAACAGAATTCTAGAGTCCACTGAAATCATTGTTGCATCGGTATGTTCGATAAGTTCCCAGACTAATCTTTTTATGGGCATAGCCCAAACATACTACAGCGTATTGTCGATAAAAATGTCCTAAGTGTCTGGCCTATAATTGTCTCAAAACTATCTCCCGAGGTATACATTGTCAGGGGGGCTCTGAAGCTCGAGAGGCCTCGGTCTCCGAGAAGTGAAACATAATACGAGTCGTATATTTCGGTGTGAGACCAGGTGACTAATCCAATGACACAACTTCTTTATTTTTTATTATTTTTTTATGGAACTTTCACCGAAATATTCGTGGCATTTTTTTAATGAAAATGATACCAAATATGATATAATTCTGATGATATTTACTTATGGAATGAACGATGAAAGTTTCGCCGCGACTCTCCGCTTCTCTTTCTTTCCCATACGCTGTTCTTCTTTGCGTCGAAAACTTTCATCGTTCGTTATACAAGTAAATATCATCGAAATTATATCGTATTTGGTATTATTTTATTTACCCTTCTCAGCGAACGAGGCTATCGATCTTCGTTGTCCCTTTCTACGTTCGGCAGAAGTGGAAGCATAGTACCCCTGGCCGGACCCGCGCTTTGGACAATTATCGATAAAACACTCCAGTAGCCCTGGAAGTTACGGAGGTATAAAAACTAATTATCGGCAGATAGTGTATTTAGTTCAATGTTAACTCTTTGCGGACGAATTTTTCAGTTTGGCAATACTTTGTTGTCACTATTGCGTAGTACACTTTAGAAATCGTTACTTTTTACCATTAAACAAAATATTTTTCAATTAAATTCATATAATTAACGCTTTAGTACACGATATCGCTTTCTTCAACAAAATTTGTTTGATCCAGCGAGAACCGCACTTTAAAAAGCGCACGAGCGCAACGGGTTAATAAACACACACGAATAAAAATTTCTTGAAGAAAGAGTACTACAGTTTCAATTATTCCCTTCGCGCGTCTACCAAAAATTCCTCCCCTCTTCGAATTTCACAGAAAATCCGTCTGACCCCCGAATCCGCGCACCGACACCCCGCCCAATAGCTGGAATCGCCTAATCAAGAAGCGCCCGATTCACCGAAAGGAATAGAAATCGCGGCAGGTGAATCGCGGCACTGATTTCGAGGCGCGGAGTCAGACCCGCTCGTTTCCCGTGTGTTTTACGAGGCCCGCGCGGTCCTGCTCTCGAAATTTCCTTTCTGCTGAGGCCGTGGCTACGCCAGGGATGTTTCGGGGGTTTGCTCGGAGAATTGCGGGGGTGGCTGGCCGGCCTCTCGTAAATCGCGGATCTCGATCGCGCCGGGGGTCCCGAAGATACTGTACCGCGGTCACGTAGCGACCGTTTCAAAATCCAATTTGTCGTTGATGTTTCGACGTCGGTGCGCCGCGTCGGGGCGCGATTACATACAGGACGAACTCGTTAAAGTTCGAAGGAACAGGACCAGGTGGGGGTTGCTTCCAGGGGGTTGTTTTCTAGAGAGAGAGAGGGAAAACGATAGGACGGTACCGGAGGAAACGAAACACGTTGCAGCAACACCGAAAGGGGGGGAGGCTCTGCAATCCTGACGCGAAAGCTAACCGAAATACTGAAACATGTAGCACACGGCTAACCGGGGGCTGGAGCAGGCTAACCGACACCCCTTCCCGCAGGGGGATGAACGGCGAATTCGCTCGGGCGCCCGTAAAAACCGCTCGTAAAGCCGAGATACCTTCTCGAGGTGAACGTGGCTTAATATCGAACAGATCGAGCGAATATTGATCGCGAGCCTCTGCCCCGTGTTCCACCGTGAAATTTTCTCACCGTCCTTCTCTCTTGCGAGCGCTCTCTCTACCGTCTCGCTCTCTGTTGCTCGTCCCTGTTCGCTTCTCGTTACCGAAATTACCGGAGGTTCTAACCCGGAGACCCACCTTGGGGATGGGATCACGGAGCCACGCTATTTGCGCCCGACTTTTGCTTGCCGGAAATACTGATCGAGATACCATTCGTCTTGTACCGGACCAAGCGAGGCTCGGCCTCTTCTAAATTGTTTCGGGGCTGGGGAATTTACTCGGGATCGTTAGCTAACGGATTTTCCGTGGTTGCGGTGATAATGATTGACTCGAAGTCTGTGGAATTGAAAATCGTACCTGGTTTTACAGCGAATTCGCGGTAAACAAATGGCCAACGAACTCTTCAAGAAATGGCAAAATAGTTTCAACTCTTTCGAACCACTAGTTGTGTCGGAAAATATGACGGTGGAAGTCGAGATTCAAAAGAAATTGATCTTTCTGCTCGCCATGTATTACGTCGACTAATTTTACTAATGATTGTTATACAGTGAATTGAACAATTGTATACAGAATACGGATTTTATGCGTTTACGACAAACGGTGAAAATAGGAGAAGCTTGAATCTTTAAATTCCCGGTAGTTTCAGTGCCCAGAAAAAAGGTTTCAATCCAACATTTTAGACCAAGAGAGAGAGAGCCTTCAACTTCTCAGTCGCTGTATCATGGAAAAATATCTTCGATAAAAATAAACGGCAAATGGCAAAAATGGAGGCTTCGACTTTAACACTGAACTTGACACCACCGGTCAAATGACCGGTCCCGGTTTTTTTTATTTCACGATTATTGAGATTATGAGGATGCTTACGTGGTAAATGATAAATATATTTAGTTGAGCAGATAATATAATATGAACCGCAAAAAGTTCAAATAAATTTAATCTTGTTATTTTTATAAAGCAAAATCTACCGGCTAATCGGCTACTTGCAAAGCTCGATATGTTTAGCGTTAAAACAAGTTCCCGTATAATGATGCACTATTTTTTCTCAACGAAATTATCACAGTTCAAGTATCGACAATTTCTCGGGAAATTTAGTGTTCAAATATTTTTTTGAATCCACTGTGCCCATCTGAGACGTATTGTACGGTAGCTGTTAAAAATTCCAGATAGATTATGAGTTGAACTTTCCATTGAAGAATAAGTTTTCGTTTTCCGAAGAAAAGTGCAATTTTGATATTCCTCTTGGCAGGCTCTGGAGACTCTCGGTGCCGAGGGGATAAATTCGGCGAATGTTTTACTCTCGCGATAAAAGTTTGCTATTGTTACGTTAGTTTGATATTGTTCGCCGTTGTTCTCCGAGGACGACGCTTTCACCGGGGAGCAGCAGAGGAAGCGTTTTAATCCTTTTATCGTCACTGTTGACCCACCGGCGTTTTCATCTTTTCTATCATGCCACACGGTCACCCAGTTTTTGCGACCTGGTTCTGTTCTTTATTCCCGCGGAACCTTTCTAGATTTAGGAAAAATGTGGCAAGCCTCACGGTAATATCTGTGTCCTACCCGCCCCGCTGCGGAAAGCATTAGGTGCTGTGGCTCGCTTCTGTTGCTAAATTATGAGCTGCTTGCTGTGTGTCGCTGCCTTTTTAACGCTTTTAACGGACCTTGGGTATTTTTAGAAATGTTCCAGATTTTAGTGTTCTGGACCATAGATGGATTGTCGTTTAAAAATTTTTGTAATTGGGCTATAAAAATGGTCTGCATCAATTGGAAGATACGGGAACCTAGTAGGAATTTTTTTAAATTCTTTCGATCTTCCTGTTCTTTCAAATTGCACTCATTTTTGTCATAAATTCATAGAATTCGCAGTATAGTTACAATATGCTGTTGTTACAATATGCAGAAGTGGCTCTATTAATTTGATCGCTAAACTGCTGATTATTATGCAAAAATAAAAATTGTTTCTATATTTACATTTATTCCTTTTCTTAATCATTCTAACCAGCTGAGAACAATACAATGGTATGTTCAAATTCTTTAAACGCTGTTACCGTTTTTCATAGAATCTACTCACTTTTATTTGTGAAATCGCTAGAAATTGCTGTATTATTATTCCAAATATCTGTTTACATTACGAACTTCATTTTGGTAAATTCCAGGTTGAAAGAAATTTTCGGAGTTGAAATAGCTTCGAATGCAAGGGGACAAATGCATGAAATCCGTATTACGTTTGATGTAACTTTTAGCGCTTTGATACATCTATTTTTAACCTCTGAACGAACATGAAACGAATATAAAATCACCCTCGGTTCTCCGTGGAGGAAACGAAATGACCAAGAGTGGAAATTTGCCGGGTGATTCGGGATAGATCAGAAACGAATTAAGCTGGAATTCCACGTTCCTGGAAACGTTCGTGTCGCTCACCTCTGGGCCGGTTCTGTCTGTTACAGTCAAATATCTGCGAGAGGTGACGCCGTACTTCAGGAAGGCTTCGATCATCCAGGAAGTCGGCTGGGAGCTGCAGCGCGGCTTCCTCAGCGCTACGCCCCCGCCGCCGAAGTCACCACCGCGAGCGGATACTCGTTATCTGCCGTTGCAACTCTGCAGACTCACCAGGGCTCATCCTTCCTCCGATCCCGGTAAGTTCCGTCTTGGAATACCTGCCTCTAACTGTTCCACGATCGATTTCAACGACCTACTCGCGCGAGAAGCTAGCGTGCACACTGGTCCACAAGTTTTAAAACTGGACCAGTTCACAACGATTTTTAGCAACTCAAAGTCGCTTATGTGCTGAATCGAGTAGCTATACGAAATAAGAATGAGATCTAATTGATTTAACGTGTATCATTCATTTTGTCGTTAAGTGTAAGTGTCGAAGACGTTTATTGTGCATGTGATAAGTGGAGGAATACGGTGCTCTGGTATGAAAATGCTAAGAAAATTGAATGATTTGTCAATTTAGCTTGCGAACGACACTTATCGTAAACACTATTAACCGTTTAACTGCGGCTGTCGTCAATAGACGACGGTACGAAACTTTCGCGAGACACGGCGAGATAAGAAATTAATGTATCAGCATTTGTATAACTTTTTTTATTTTTTTTTTTTTGTTTTGCATTTAGACAGACACATTTCTGAATATATACCAGCAGCTAAAAGGTTAAGAATGGTACGTGTTTATGCTTAAAATTTGTCTGTAACATAGAATTACGTGTGAATATGACACAACGTATTTCTTGGTTCTACATGATTTGATTCTATTGTAACAAATTACTAAGAGTGACAAATTTTATTGAGTGATTTAAAAACTAATTTATGCTTAATACAACAATAATAGTTGTGCAGTATTAAATTACATTAAACTCCAACACATGATACTCTGAAGTATTAGAACGTTCTGAAATGTAAAAAAAAAAACGTAGAAAATGTGGAGCACAACAGAAACGATCTCGAAAATTTATGGGGATAGAAGAGGTGGTGGGTGGCACGCCTAATCGCGACGAATACTTTCGCGGGCCGTCGTTCCATTAGACGATAATTGACTGTCAAACTCGCGGGCACATCGTGCTCGCGGTCGTTCGACTGTAATCCCAGAAACGGGTTAATTGCGTTATGGCTGTCATTATCTCGGTCGCTGAGCATGCAGTTCTCGGAGCGGTCCTAGGAGAGAGGGGGGTGGTAGCCGAGACGAGAGGGGTGGTGTTCGGGGGTGGTCCGGGGGTTGGGCGAGGGCTGCACGTAATCCCGGAAACGTTCCGCTGAAACGTTTACTTCTAAACGTGCGGGGCAAGAGAAATTCACCCCTCCGGCCGGTTATTTGATTTCCCTCTAGCAACGGAGGGTGGTTATAGCAACTGAGGGCGGTTCTGGCAGAGCGGGCGGAGGTTCTCTACTGGCTTTTTTTACGGTCAACGGTGAACAGGTTCCGGCACTTTTCCGAAAGAGTTTTTTGAAAGCGGACGCGCGCAACGACCGTCAAAGCGAAGCGTGGAGGAACAGTGAGGATACTCGCGAATCCGCTCGTTGTCGCAGAACGAAGCTGAGCGAAGCTGAGCCGAGCAGAGCGAAGCGGAATGAAGCAGAGCAGATCCTTGGATGGGCTCCTCTTTAGCTTTTGACGGAAGCCCGTCGTTAATTAACGCGCCGGGTCTGCTTCTTCGCGCCGCGCCGCGCCGCGTCGTTCGTAGTTGCGTTGACGCGTTTTACGCGCTCGCGCGCTTCTCCAGGAAATCCTGCTACGAATTTCCGCGAGAAATGCGGATCGATCTGACAATGCGAAAGTACGCTGTTGTTGGTGTGGGGATATAGATAAATTTTGAATTGGTACGAGGAAATGGGACAAATTGTGTGAGAGTAGCGCGTATGTTGACTGGTAGACAATTGGGACAATGAAATGAGATAGATTGTGTTGGATTGCGTCTCAAGAGAAATAGGAAATTACCGTATACGAAATAGTGGATAGGACGTAGAATGTCATTTCCTTTCGAGGCTGGGAGATTGTTCTGTGTGCTAGCAATTAACTTTATTTGAAGTTTAGTATCGCGAGTGTCTCGATTCTGTTGAGGATGTTCAAAAACGTTAAAAGGAATTTATCATTGTAAGACTGTGGTTCGCGACCGATGGTTCATTTTGCAAACTCGTGATGAGCGGAATACGATGCAATTATGTAAAAATTTTCGATTTTTGACCTTGAATTTTCAAGTTCAAGGTCAATTTTGCAGCAACTGATTTACGTCACCAAACCTAGGTTGTAGAATTACGTTACTCCGGATCTTAATGCAAAATAAAAAATCTGTGCATCAATTGCAAGAGATAGGAGCTAAATATAAATTTATATTTTTCACTAATAACTTTAATGTGGTAAAAATAATACATTGCACCTACTCATTTTTGTCATAAATGTATAAAATCCGGAGTCTAGTCATGAAATATGATACAGTGACACTCGTTACGTCATTAAATAGAATGGATGAACAACTGCACAAACAGAAGATGCCACACAATCTCCCAACAAAATGTCGAAAGCCCCAGCAAGAAATCTAAGAAGACGAGGCTTGTCCTCAAACTTCCTAAAACGACAAACTTCTCTTCTCTCAAACAGTTTTTTACGTCTACGAAAATAAGAGAAATTTTCAAGACCGGTCTGGCGCACTACACAATAGCATCCGTATGTCCGCCAGTCTCCATTCTCCATGCAACAAAGAAAGGGTTAGAAAAGTGTCTGTCCCCACCCAGCCTCCGCGTCGAGTTAATGAAAGGCTAATGGGCTCTTAATTCTGTAGAGCCGGTCTGGTACCCCTCGAATCATCCCCCCCGACCCTTCCACCCTATCACCCTTTCCCCTATCTCGTCACAGGTGTCCCTATTCTTCATCGCAAAGTGTCTCCATTCTATTCTCTTCCGGATTTCATCTGCTCGCTCGTGTCCCCAGGATTTCGTAAATAAACCCGTTATATCTTCTCTGAATGCCTCGGTCCTAGGAACGGCGTGTCCCTTGACGGGACTCTCGCCCCCTCCCCTCTTTCCCGGGGGAACATCCACCATTTTGTTCTCGTTCGGCGACTGGAAAAAGGATACCGTGAGCAAGAGAGAGAGAGAAAGAGAACGGACCGATACCAGACGCGGCTGCAGACGGCTCGAGACAAAAGAGAGAAAGAAAAGGAGAGGAAGAGAGAATGAGGAGGGTCGGTCGAATGGTAGAATCGTGGCGGAATTGAGGAAAGCAATCACAGGCGTGCTGTATCTCTCGTTCGTATCTGCCGCACGGCTGCTAAGCCGCGCCACAAAGGGCTCGCTCTTGCCGACGCGTTGATATTTTTTAAGTCAACAGTGGAAAAGAGACGATCCTCCTACGCCGACCCGGATCCGTCCTACGGAACATCGCCGTGTTTATCCTGCATCGCGCCAGCCAACGGAGACAGTCGACGGATCGAAGAATCGCGAGGGATCTTCGCAAACAGACTGCAGACGTCGTTAAACTCGTCCGACGTTTGCTCGACGAATATACTCGCCGTTTACCATGCAGAACTCCGCTACCGCGCCGCACCGGCGAGATTAACCCTCCCGTTCCTCGGCGAGATTCTTGTACTGAGGAACTCGCGTCTGGAATTACTAACCTGTTGGCTGCGGTGACCTTCGTGTCTCGGAAAATACGAGGTTTCTAGTAATCTAATTGCATCTGACGAGTGTCGAGAGACACGAATGTTCAACCAAATGCACACTTGTAATTCGATCCATCGGATCACATTGAAAAATTCATATTTAAAACCAGGGGTTCCCAAACTTCTTTCCTATATCGACCCCTTTTAACCCTTTGCACTCGGACCTATTTCAAAAGGAAAATTAAACATTTCCTCCGACCTACAATAATTCCAAATATGATTTTTTTTAATTTTATGGATATGCAATTCATATACCCCATACAATGCATAAATGTTTAGTAATTGATTAGACACCAACATATTTAGAATAATGGTACAGCAATTTATAGTGACGACTGAAGGTCGCCTCTCGAGTGCAAAGGGTTAAAAGAATTTTCTTCATCGACCCCCTTACATTTTTGTCTATAATGTACAGCATACAATCATAATACTAATAATTGTACATAAAAAAATTAAGTCTAACAATTTGGCTAAGAATATGAAAAAAAATTAGAAAAAAGTGGTGTATCAGATTTATGTTGTATTATTTTTGAACTATTTTCATTTTTCATTTTTTACAGATACAAACAAGATTTGGGAAGCATAGCATATTATTTAATAATTACTTAAAAATTAAATTAAATTTAAAAACAGAACAATTTATCATCGAACCCCAATATTTCCCCGGAAGCTCTGCTTTAAACGAATACACAAAAATCCAACACAATTGCATTCCAATGCAAAGTACATTTTTATAAAACCAATTGTGATTCATTCACATCGTACAATCGAAAACTTACGAAGCACAATCAGGAAGAGACAAAAGATCATGCAGTTGTCTATAATACAACCAAAAAGTTGAAGTTTCTATAAGACTCGAGTGTAGCTGAATGTTTATCGAGCGGCGAGTTTTGAATAATTAAACACTTCAAGCATAAGTAATCGCGGAGCTGTCTTCGTCCGAAACGTTGATCGAGCTCAACAAGTAGAGAGTTGAAAAATGTCGGACGATCTGTACACTGAGCCCTCGAGCGATCTATTATTCCAGCATCAGGATTCGAAATTGAAGCTCACGTTCTTTGGTAGGTGAGCACAACTAAATATTCGGTAACACGTATCTCGGGCATTCCAGGTGGAATCGCGATCTCTGAAAAGCGGAAAGAATGCACGAGGGCAGACATATTAATGGCGTGTTTTCCTCCTTTCCCTCGCGAATCTCCTCGATGCATTCGCCGCGCCTCTCCGATCGCACGGATGCGTTAAAATTTACAGTAAATCTTGCCCGGGGAGATAGAGAGATAGAGAAAAACAGAACGAAAAAGAAAGAGAGAGATATAGAAAGAAAAGTATCTCCAGAGTTCCATCGTGGAGCGCCTCACGTTCGACCGGAATATCTTTTCAAGAGTTTATCCAGATGCCGTGGATTTCCGCGGGAGAGAAGGTTATTTACAATTTATCGCGACACGTACGTTGTACTTCTGACGGATAGGTAATTGTTATTTCCGTGTTTCAGTGGAAATGCGATTTTATGCGCTTTCCGATGCCGTCCGGGCAGAGAGCCGGCTTGGATAAACAGAGGATAAACAAAAGGTTAGCTCGGAGAATGTTCCGGGGAAACTATCCTCGGCGAATTTCCGGCTAATGGAAACGGAGTACCATCGACGGACGAGAATTTCGCAAATTAATGGCGGCGGCGAGTTCCTCGATACTCGTGCAATTAACAGGTGATTTTAATTGGTTGGACCGGCATGGGTGGCCATTCTTCGCGTCGTTCGAAGGCTAACGTAGAGGGGGCCCGGTTTTAATGGAGCCTTTCGCCTAAAACCGAGCGATGCCGGCCGTATGAAAGCTCGGCATCTATCCGAGCGCGGAGGTCCACCTCGGAATCACTCGGTAATTCAATTAGCCAATTTTCATTGTGCCGGTTCGCGCGTTTTAATTCGCGAGCTGAGCCGTCGGTGCTCGTCGATCTCCTTTTTTCGCCGTCTAACACCGTCGAATCTCGTGTTTGCCCACGGCCTCTTCATTTTCCCGGGCGATCCCGACGCCCTCCACTGTCAATAAACTGGCCCGCTAATGCATTGTTGATACGTTTAAGTGAAACGAACGCAGCTCGGAAACCGGGCGCGAGTAAACAACCAGCGATTCTTTATCGGGTGTCCATGCCCGGGACGTAACTCTCCGTATTTTTCTACCACGCTCGAGACCCTCCTCGAGGAAAATGGAAAATGGAACGGCGCGTCGTGCTGTGCCGTGTCGCGCCGTGCCACGCCGAGCGCCACCCGCTGCTGGCTGCGAGGGCGATATTAAATATACACCGAGGCCCGTAAAAACGGCGAAAATTATGTTTCAATTGTACTTGCCCGGGCGACGTACGTTAACGGATCAGTTTTAATACCGCTCGTACCCCGGATCTTCGTTCTTGCACCACCGAGAAATCCAATTGTACTGGGCGCCGGTTAATGAGATTTCCATGTTAACTCTACACTCTGGGGGATCTCGCGCAAGTTTTTCGGAGAAGGATCATCCGGATGTATTTGT
This sequence comes from Lasioglossum leucozonium, assembly GCA_028454225.1. Taxonomy (NCBI): domain Eukaryota; kingdom Metazoa; phylum Arthropoda; class Insecta; order Hymenoptera; family Halictidae; genus Lasioglossum; species Lasioglossum leucozonium. The sequence continues at coordinate 11,874,204 of CM052205.1, read as the reverse complement.
CGAAAGGAAATTTTAGGGGATAGTTGGTTTTGTTTTACCTAGGCGGGCGGAGTCGGTCTTTAATTTCGGAGAAAGGGTTGGATTGTTTGAGCAAGAAACCATAGTTATACTGCGGATCTCCAGTGAAAATAAAATCGTCTGCATCGATTACGAGAAAAAGGAGGTTCATGAAAATTGCTCTTCTCCCCTGTTGATAATTGTAAATCATGTGCCAGTGATAATTGATTCGTGTGATATTTCTACTGTTTTGTTACTGTTAGATGGGATTATTATTCTGACTTTATCTTGGAAACATTTTAATTTCATTTCTTTTTGAGAAGTTTAATACCGTAAATTATTTTTAAAAAATAACATTTACGAGAAAAACAACAGTCGCTCTTACAGGCTTCAAATTGATCTGATAGTACATATTTATTTTAATATTCAATTAACAAAAGTGTCATCGGTGCGCTGCGGATTCTTATGCCAAAAATGGTTATGAGGAACACTATTTTCAACTTTTAGAACATATTAATAAGGGAAATTCAACTTGATCCAGTTCTTCGTAATCGAGGTACAGAAGTTTTATTTTGCACAAAAGTTTAGTCACGAGTCATTACGTTTAAGAATTTCGGGATTTTGACGCAAATATACCAGAAAATATATTGACATAACTTTTCCGTCGCTCGTATCGTACCGCCAACAAAAATCAAGTCTCCTCCAACAGAAATGCTATTCCCTTTCACCGACTGGCATTATAAGTACCGGAAATCCGCAGTTTATCAACCATTGCACAAATTCATCTCCTATTCAGTCCACCCACGAACGGCGGAGTGATCTTCAAAGATGGCCTGTCCGAAAGGCTAAATTTCGCATGATCGCTGCGAATTTTCAAGGATGATTTACCAGGATCCATATGGAAAAGGGCCGGCTGGGATGGTATCGAATCTCCACCGGTTCTAATTAACGGTGGCCAGAATGAGCACTCGATTCGGCGGATCCGTTCGCCTTCGAGTAGTTGCACTCTTTCTCGAGTATCCGGAATGCAGATACGTCGATGCCGAGGTATTTAGTCCGTCGATTCGACGGTGTACTCTATTGAGACGCGAGAACGTATACTGTGGAAAGCCTGGCTGTGGGTGGGTGAATCGGTGTGGGGTTGGTTGTGGAGGAGAGCGTTGGGGGTGGGAGGGGTGGGGTGGGGAGGCGACTGGCTTCGACTCCGGTTTAGGCTAGGTAGGATGGAGGATGCGAGAGTTAAATTAGTTTCCGGGGCAAAAGCTGGCTGCCGCCTGGTTTTCAGGGCTAACCCCGTGTATAATTCCAGAACAGCTCCATCAGGCCGGAACCCACGAAGAACCTTCCATCCAAACCATCCACCATCCACCGCTGACGCCACCGCCGCCACCGCTATCAAGCATCCTGGCTCCCCACCACCTTGTGTCCCGTTCCTGTTCCCGTTCCCGTTACCGGGTCTCTCCGCAGACTTCGCGGGGACTGCAGTTTGCGAAGTTAATTACCGTCGGATAATTGCCCTCTATATGCCGGTCCGTCTGATTAATGAGCCAGGATCAGCCGGTTGTCCTCTTTTGTCCCTGCGCACGCAACCCGCTCGCCCTTGATTCCCTCCCCCCCCCCCCATCCCCCACCCGGAAAAGTCTCCTCTCTTCCAGACCCTTTCACCTTCCTCCCCAGCAGCACGATCTTTCTCTTGATTCGACTCCAGTCCCTTCTTCAACGGATCCCGGTAATTAGACGGCTGCTCTGCTTTGCTCTGCTCTGCTCGATTCTCCTCGTCCCCAGAGCTCTTGCGACTCCAGTAGGTGACGTAAACCGCCTCGGATTCTTGGACAGGTGTACGCAGACTTCGCTGATATTACACCACCGAGCCTTTGATCCTCGCCGCGGTTTATCCCGACGAGGGAGCTAACGGGATAGTCTGCCGGAGATACAACCATGCTCGGAAATGTTTGATCGGTTGTGGACAACGAACTTGGCTGGTTTAGCCGACCTTTGGCCTGGCATTTGGGTTCAAGATGTTGATTTTCGGTTGCTGAACGGGCCGAAAGTTTGTTGTTCGAGATCTCGTTTTCCTGGGATATCGAGTCTGCTTGGCCGGGGGATTTTTTGCTGGCGGCCTATGTTGTTTTAGGAGCAATTTATATCATCATTCTCTTGGGTTTATGTTTGTTTGTTTAATACGGAGTTTCCAGTTTTGGGAATTAGTTGTGCTGCGTGGTAGAGTTGGCTGTATTAGGGGTAGGTTAAGTCATCGTTTTCCGAAATTCGTGTCTGTTTATGAAATATAAAATATAATAAACCGTGAAATTTTATTTTGTCCATCTTCACAAAACCGGAAAATCCAGAAATTCTGCACAATCCAGATTTTGTCCAAAATAATACAACACTACGTGGAATACGCGAAATTAAGGAATGTTCAAGTCATCGCTTCGCAGATTTCGTGTTTGTTTCGAAAACACCGTTTCTCGAATCTATGTTTGTCTACCCCCGTGATATATTCATAAATGTAACGGCGGCGCGTATTCATGAATTTTTATCTCTCCAACCATGTGTCCGGTCGAGTTGTTTTTCCCCCGAGCTTAATCTAGATGGTTTGACGTAGCGTAAACAATTTTTTACAAATTGAAAAATTGTCGGTTTGAACAGCGTACAAAATCAATCTTAATAAGGATGCGGCGGTAATATCATGATGTTTCATTAGCGAGAAGATGAATCGGCCATCGACTCGGCTCGATCGAGAACTATATCGATTCCTCGATGACAGGAGCAAGAGGAGGCGAAACGCGTATCGATCACCGGCCGGATGGCTGACACGCGAAACTGTCGTCGAAATTACGTTTCATCGATGTTAACTTTATGTCCCGATCGGGCTAACAGATTGCAGCGGGGCAGCGTTACCTGCCCGGGGCATCGGTCACAGGTAACTATCGCGCGGACAGCGGTTACACGTCGGCAGCGTCCTCGTCGTCGGTCAATTTTGCAATGTTGGTGATAAATTTTACGTTGCCATATCAACGACGGTTCCGTCGTATTACGGTCGTCGATGGCCCCTTTCATCGCGGGACGCGTACGTCGTTCGTTCCGACCAGTAAAAACGCGCAAACCAGGCGAACCAGAAAAGAATATTTATTTCTTGCCTGCATCGCAAAACAAACCAGCTTCGTCATATTCGCGGTCAGTCGCCTGAGCGCTCAAGCTGAAATATCTTGAAAACTGCTGACTGGGCCGATGAATGCTCAAAGTTGAATGATTTTGTGTTATTCGCAGTCTATGCGTGCATCTTCCTCATACCGTTACGAGACCGGAGCTTCTTCAAAAGAGTGCTGCAATTCTTGAATCAACAAACATTCCAAGAATTGTGTAAGCAACCCTTGAATAGAACAGAGCTTTAGCGTTTCATTCAAAATGCATGCTATTCAAGGGTCCTTCTTCAATTTTCTTAATGAAATGTGCGGATTTGATGCATTTATGACAAAAATTGAAAGACGTATTTCAAAACAGTAGACACAGACAGCGCTTACTAAAAGCAATAAAGAAATAGAGAAATTTTTATTTTGATCCTGTACTTGGACTTGCACTCGCGTGAGACACATTAGCCTCGGCCGTTTGAAAAATGTAAAACTAATAGGCCGTTAATTTCGGCACACGGGGGTACAGTTATGAACAAACTTACGAACGGTGGAAAGCCGGTCGAACGCTCACAGGCTCGCCTTTCGTAAATTATGAAAGGTCCGCGCGCCCGGACGGTCGTTGGCGGCGGCATGTTCGATCGCGACTGATAATCGAATAAAACGACGGAAATTCGCCCCTCGGGAGAGATATTTGCCTGGCTCCCGGACGACCCGCTCGCTACCGAGATTAACCGCTCCAAAAAGTACCGGAAGAGCCCGACAAAACGCCAGCAAAAATGCGTCCGCCGTATTCGAATCGTTTGACAAATATCGTGTCTCTACGCCGCCGTGGAACAGAACGCTTCGTATCGCTTAAAGGATCTCCGCATGGAAAAACTGTTATGTTCGGACACCTGTATTTTTGCGAACAGCATCGATAACGACGAAACGACCACTTAAACTCTTTCTAATTTAGCATGATTTGTATACTGTAATATTTTGAACAAGATCTATCACGTAGAGGATAGGGAAATCGTCGAATTTATCGTTTTTGTGGAAATGGACAGAAACGATTACATTCGGGTGTCTATTTTATATTTTATTGCCAGATACGAAGTAAAACGATAACTTAAACTTTGCTTAATCCAGCCTGTTCTATCAACCATAATATTTTGAACAAGATCCGTCACGTAGATCGCATAGAAATTGATGGATTTATCATTTCTGTAAAAATGGAAACAGAATGATTAAATTCGGGGGTCTATTATATTTTATATATTATTGCCAGATACGAATCCAGTAAAACGATAACTTAAACTCTGCCTAATCCAGCCTGTTCTATCTACCATAATATTTTGAACAAGATCCGTCACGTAGATTGTATAGAAATTTTAACAATTTTAATAAAAATGGAAACAGAATTATTAGATTCGAAGGTCTACCAGATCGTAAATTTCGCGAACAAATACAAACCGTTCGGAGTAGATGAATGATTTCCGAGCCATAATAAGCTCGAAGCTCGATCTTCAGTCGCTCCAGCAAGCATTAAAAATCAGGCGAAACAAGCGAAAAAAAGGCGGGGAGATCCGAATCCGAGAGCCAGCGAGGCCCGTATGATAAACCCAGCCTAAGCCCGAGAATCTCCAACAAAGAGATCGTCCCGAAGTAGCTAAGATTAAGCGAAACGGGCCGATCGAACTCGAGATTGAAAAATAATCCGCGCTCCGACAAAACCAGCCCGCGACACGGATGAATAAGCGACGCGGAAATATTCGCCGGTTCCACCGCGGTTTCGCTCTCCTTAATATTCGCAAAATTGCCGGCGCTCTTCGCGAGCCTACTGAGAAAGAAAGATAGATAGAGAGAGAGAGAGAGAGAGAAAAAGATTCTCGGTTTCCAGGGTAGCTGAAGGATCTCCGAACAAAGCGTGCCGTGTTTTATATCTGCATGCTTGCTGTTCACGGCCCGTCGATTCGATCGGCTAATATAGCTGGCGAAATAAAACGATCCACCTGAAAGGGAGCTCGATAAACTTCGTTATCGAATTCGGACGGACAGTGTCCGAATCATTAGATTCGATAATCATTAGACTGCGGATCTTTGTGCATTTATGAAGAAATTGGCCGGGCAAGATATAAAACGGTAAAAGATTAGAAAAATTTAAGAATATTGTAATGCTATTTTTAATGTAACAATATTATTAAGGGATGAAATCAATTTTTATGTTATTCCTGCTCCCCACAATCAATACAGGACATTTTTATTTTGCATAAAGATTCACGGTCTAGTAATCATTTTGTCGGAATCGTGTTCGACTATAAAATACAGGGTGTCCCTACATTTCTTCAACTCCCGGAAATGGGAGGTTCCTGATTAACAAAAAACAAGGATCAATCAGAGCGCGGCTACAGCGGACGGACTGTCGCCGAGCCGGAACTCGTTCGCTATAGCTGCGCTCTGATTGGTCCGTGGTTTTCGTCAATAAGTCCCAAACGAAGCCGCGGCGGCCACTTTTGCAAAGGAAAATGTTGCTTCAAATCATCTCAGGAACCTCCCATTTTCGTGAGTTGAAGGAATTTTGGGACACCCTGTATAATAGACTCTTGAATTGAATACTACGAATACTCTTCATAAGAGAAGGTAGATACTGGTGTACACTTTCTGAATATTTGCGGACACGGGATTGTCCAGAGTCAGGCGACTTCCTCTACCGTAGAAAGGAGCATCGAGGCGACGAGGTTGGTCAATTCCTGAAGAGAGTCAGAGCCCCTGGCCCGGTAATCCCGACTAATTAATATCGTCGCAATCAAGGTATTGCCCTCGGTTCCGAGTTGGCTCTTTCGCGAGACCGATCCCTCGGAGGGATTCCGTGAGAAGAGAGAGTCGGTGGTGTCCTCGCCGCAATTTACGTAGGGCACGACGGTTCCGCAGGCGTTGCGTCGCGTCGCGGCGCCGGGCGTCGTAGAGCAGCGAAACGAGCCTCGTCGACTTGTTCTCAAAGACCGCTGGAGTGGGTTAAGACGCGAGGGATCACGGGGCTCAACCGAGCAAACTGTCACCAGACGTCGATCCGTCGAAGGTGGAACGCGGACGCGAGCATGTCGCCGCATTGCCGGTGCTCAAACGAGATCAAAGTTGCCTGATCGTACACTGATTAACACGGTTAGAAGAGAGGAAGCGAGAGAGAGAGAGTCTGTTGACGAACAAGCGAAAGAGCAGCCGTCGCCCCGCTGTTTGAACGACGAAGCGCGACGAAGATCGAGGACTAACAGCCGAAGGAGTTCGCGTTATTTGTTTCGAACATCGGCGGAATCCCACTAATTCCTCTGGGTGATCACTGATCTGTCTGACGAGAGAGAGAGAGAGAGAGGGGGTGGTTGCTGAAGAAACTAAATACTCTCCGAGGCCTCGAGGACTTCAATCGAGTCCCTGCTGCTGCTGCTCAGGGAAACTCGCCGCGTTCGTTTAGTTAGTTTGCTTGGCGCTGTTCGAGAAGCTAACGAGATCTTTTTAATGGTTCGCAAATGTCGGAGCACGGGAATGAATTTGATGAGTTTTGGATTAATCCGTTAATCCTTTGGGGTGAAACGTTATATGACGTGGAGCTAGATGCTGTTTATTATTATTATTATTATTTGGCGGTGTGCTCGGATTCATGCGATGGAGTCTATCGCGTAGTTAACAGGTTATCTACACTTGATGTGTGTGCTCTATCAAAGAAAGCTGGAAAATCTGCATTTACATAATGATCCTACGCGAAATTATTTGATTACGGTAATGGACCTCTGGTTCGCGATTGAAATTGCTTTTGTAATTTTATTCGCTGTAGAAGGATGCTTAACTACAGGTTTTCATTACGAAATACATAATTTCTGGAAAATCATGTGTTAAGACTGTTCGAAAGGAGGTACTTACTTTTGTCTTTAGGCTGACTTGCTTGGCATATTAACTGTAAACAGTGTGTATAACAGCCACAGAAAATGTCTTGATTATTGACAGTGTCCTGATTGACATAATGACTCTAAAAATTGTCCTGCTTGAAACATAGACGGAAAATAATGCCTTGTTTGACGTATAAATGTTTCGTATTTTGTGTATACAAATAACACTGTTTATTCTTTAGGAGAGCCACTATAACGTTATTATTTACACGTGCAATACATTTCCATTTCCGAGGGGATCGATAAAGTTTGCCCAATGAATAACGTGTTATTATTTCCTTCCACAGTATATTTCATTGAATTTTAACAACCGTAACAACCAGCCAAGTTCCAGAATTAATGGTCACGCGAAGTTTATTCCGATCTGTTCTCGCGAAATCCAATGCGTGAGAACTGAACAAACCAATCTTAAAGTGATGGAACTTTGGAATATTGGAATCAAGTCAAATTTAAAGGTCTGCGTTTCATATACTATTTCAATGTCAGCAAAACGACGACCCGAACTGCCCTTAATATAGCCTATTCTATACTGGCTGAAATTTTTAGGAAAATCCGTCACATGGATGGCACAGAAAACGATCGATGTAGCGTGCTCGTGAACGTTTACGTTCCAATAAATCTTCAAACAGATTCGTCCAATTCAATGCTTTGTATTTAACAAAGAAACACAAACCCAGAAACATGATGATTTAAATTCCTCTTAATTTAGCGTACTTCGTATACTGCAACATTTTAGAAATATCCTTCGCTTCGATCACGGAGAGAACGACTGATTCTAATGAAATAGATTATAATGGACTCCTTTAATTATTTTAATATGAAGCTCTTAAAATCCTCTTAAGAGTTCTAATTAGAACACAAAATCCGCAGTGTATTTATAACAAATCGAAAATAATTGAACATTTACGTATATACTCGTTAACTTCAATGACCAGAAAATTTGCGTATCACGGAAGATTGCAAAGAAAAATATGCCCAAGGAGAGCAAAACTGCTTGGCGCGCAAAAGTTCGAGCACTCGAGTGTTATTTGGAAAGTGCGCAATCGACTGTGCGACTCTGTGTGGATTCTCCGGGTTTATTTAATAACAATCGGCGCGGGATAAGGTCGCGAGCGACAACGATCGCTGTAACGACACCGTTGTCGTTAGCGTAACGGCATTATCGCGGCGGTGACTCGTCGGAGTCGCGAGCGTAGCGGCCTGCAGAACGATATTAGAGGATAATGGGAGCCCAGCAACCTCCTTCTCGTCGTCGCTGGCCGGGCGCGCGGCGTCTACACGCCGCGATAATAGTCGTACGCACAGTACACACGGTCCCGCGCGTTTCGTTTGTATCGGCCGCGATCCGCAGGACGCGCGATGGTAATGAGAGCCGAGCCAGAGGGGCTTCGGCGCACAATGCAATTCCGCTTGTTACTGATAACAGCACCGCAATTCCAGAACGCTCGTTACCTATGTCCCCTTTGCCCCTTTTTTTCTTCTTTCCCTTTTTTTTCTATTCCCTCCACACCCTCGCCATTTTTTACACCCCCGCGGGGGTTAATCGCCACGATGACGATTCGCGCTGACACGTTTCTCCGTACATTGCCCAGATTCCTTCAGTTTCATGACTGTATCTGTGAATGCTTCAACTGCTGCACGACACAATTGTAATGTTACGAGTTTGTGCGAAGCTTTATTCGAACGTAAATTTTGACAATTGCGCTGAATTTCGTTCAAAATATTTTCACATGTAAAGTACACAAGTAAAGTTCTCGAATTCGTATTTGTTTATAGAATATAAGATCTAATAGACGTCCGAGCTTAAAATTGGAATTGAAAATCTCGTTTATGATGTTTAAACTCGAACATCTGTTAGATTTTGTATAATTAGTGAGAAACGGGGACGACTTGAACTCCCCCCCCCCCCCTATTTAGCATACTCTACATACGAGAATATTTTGAACAAAATCAGTCACACCGTGGTACTGAAAATCATCGATTTAACATACTCGTGAATATTCACGATGGAAGAAAATGTCGAACTAATTTGTAAAATTCAAATATTTTGTATAAAAATTCGAACCCACGAAAATGATGACTTAAGCTCCTCTTGATCTAGATAGCTCTACGTAGGAAAAAATTTTGGCCAAAATCCGACTCGCGGATGTCACAGAAAATAGTCACTTCGTTTTACTAGCGCAAATTTTACCACCACAATAACTAAACAATGGATTTTATGCATTTATGGCAAAAATGAGTAGGTGCAATTTAAAACAGTGGAAACATTAGAAAAATTTAATAATACTGTTATACTACTTTCATTCTATTAAACACATTAAGAACGAAAATAAATTTCTATTTAACTCCAGATTGTTGCAAGTCAGATAGAAAATTTTTAATTTGCATAAACATCCGGTGCCTACTAATGACACATTACTATACTCTCGTTTCAAAGCATCTCACTAATAACAAGTGTCCTTCGCATTTAAATTATTTCTAGAAAACGTATGTACGTCCGTATTAAATTGAAAAAGGCGATGTTGAAGGTAGATATAGATTCCGGAGAAAGACGGACGAACAAGTCGGTCGATCGACTATTTCCTGGCGAGGGTAAGGTCGAGTTTTCTCGTTTGTATGTAGGTCCGAGCCTGTTCCATTTGTGGGAAGTAACGTCGGCCCGGGGAAAGTCCGTGATTCGGGTCGAAACCGGACGCGCCGCGGTGGACCCGTTGGTGCCAGTCGAACGTGCCGCTGTTAACAGTTTCCGGGAAGTTAACAAGGTTTCGAATCCGCGGTGGAGCGCAGGACAATAGGACGACATTAGGGCTTGCTCCGTCTCCGGACACCTAAACCTCACCCCCTCCCTCCGCATTCTAGAGGTCGCGTGGAGAGCACTCTCAATACGTCGTCGTTGTTCTCCTTTCCAACCCCTTGCCTCTTTTCATCCCTATCCTTGCATTTGTCCACTTTCCTCCCTATTTTTCCTCTTTTCAACCCTCTCGCCGGTTGTCCCTCTTGATTTCTTCTCAATTTAAAATCCTCTGCTACTGGCAACTTCTACGCTCAGCTATGAAAGCTGCAATCACTGGCGTTTACTTTCTTGCGAGGTATTTGTTCCAAACATTCTCCACAGTTTCTAACGAACTTTTATTTTAGTGCTGAAATTAATAGATTTATGCTGTGCTGTATCATTTAATTCTTATTTTTATTTCTTGGTGTATTGGACTGCAGATTTTGGTGCATAATAAAAACTGTCCGCCTCGTTTGAATATTGTCGGAACAAAGGAAAATTCAAAAATTATCCTTTCGAACGTCCCAGAGCAACAACCGTTCGGAAATTCTTGTGCACAGCTACGTCGTCTAATGAATCTCGAGATTAACGGGACAAGTTTAAGTCGAAATCCTAATCCCGACAGTTTACCGACCGGAATAAACCTGTGTCTACTGGCAAACGAACCTGCAGAGAGATTGGACCTCGAGCTGAATGAAGATATGGACCATCCTCGTGTTGATCCACTCTAATACATTACTAACCTGAAGTTCAGCCTGTTGTTCGGCTGAACAACAGTGATCGAAATTTGACACTGTGGTAACCAGCTCTATGACAAGAACGGGCGGCTGTAATTTAAAACAACATTGGAATTAAAAGAGTTGAAAAACGTATGTAAATTGAAAAACTTCATATTATTTTTAATCCCTTAAAATTGTTAGACGAGGAAGAAAATTTCCAAGTGACTACTATTTTACCTGAATTGTAAAAAATTTTCAATAATATCTGGAAATAATTATTCCGTGGTTTTTTAAGTATTTTTAATGGGCATATTCTTCCTGTAACAATTTTAATAAACTGGAACGAACTTTTAATCTGTTTCCTGCTTTAAATTGGATTTCCCATAAATACATAAAAATCCACTATCTAGTAACAATAGATATTTTGAGTTTTATTGTCTAAACGATTTCACGAAAACCAGGACGAGGGAAAACGTGTTCTACGAACTCGAAGCTTCCGAGCGTCAAAAATATCGAGTGAAAAATAAAAATATTCGCAAAAATATTGCAACGAACGTTTCTCCTGACAGTTTCGCAATGCTCGAACCGAAAAATATCGAACGTGAAATAGAAGTATATGAAAAAACTTTCCGTCCGAACAGTTTCGAAGTCCCTACAGAACATTGGATTTCAGTAGTGAAGAATCCGGATTCAATGAAGCGAGCCACTAGACTCCGTCGACGGGCGATGGTGCAGAGTGTAGATCGTCAGCCAGGCAAACCGGGAGCGGAGGCGTGGGAGGACAGGAAATTTCGCGAGGTACACCGCGTTTATGCAGCCGCGCGGCGCTCTTTGTGAGCCCGGCATAAACTTCGCGGGAGTGGCTTCGCAGTTTCATTAGCACGGGAACTTAAGGGAGCGGGCGGCAACTTGCCGCTAATTCAAATTAAGTCGAGCGAAGCCACTGGCCGATACAGGTCGTTTAATTAGCCGCGCGGGGCACTGGTGAATTATTGCCTGAACGGTCGACGAGACCATGTCGACATTTCGGACGAATTTCGAGCAGGCTTTTTCCAGCAGCTTTTTGTCGAAAGTGAAGCTACTCTTTTTTTTGTCACGTTGCTCAAGGTCCATTGAAATGTTGTTAATTTAAAAAAAGTGTTTGGAAAAATGTACTTGCCGTTTGACAAATACCGGTTAACCACAGTGTGGTTAGGATAAAGAACATGAAATCACTTTTGTACATGTTTTTGCAATAATTCATGGGACCATAGAGACACCTCCCCTCTTCCTGTCATGATCGCTTGATCGCGCAGTCGCAATGGCTCGGCAGATTATTGAATTTGAACTAAGCAGTCCGTGCGAGAGATTTTACAACAATGGATGTCCGGGAACGAACGAACCGACCGAGCGTCGCGGAACGATTGTGCAAACGTGGCTCCGCTGGAAATTTCATTAAAATCCTGGCCTGGCCGGCCGGCACCACTCCGCGCACCCCCAGCCCAGCTAAAGAAGCTTTTAAAAAGCCTTTTAATGGCCTCTCCTCCCGAAATAATTCCCAAGTTCCGGGCAACTTTTTTATCAGCATTTACGATCGAACCGGCTAAGTATTTTATCGGACGTCTCGGGGCATCTACAAAACCCCCTTGCACCCCCTTAGAAGACCACCCTCCTCCTCCGTCTCCTTTAGAACCCACCCCCTAAACTTAGCAGGAGACACTAACGACGCTGTTCGCACGAGGAATCAGTCATTCATTAAACGGTAGCGTCCTCTCTCCTTTAATCTTTAACGAGCTGAAATTTACGCTTGTCGCAGCTGGCGCAACGGAGCTGCTGTTTTCCGCGAAAGTTCTCCCTTGGAATCAAGAAAAATTCTACTCTGCTTTCATTGGAGAGCGCAGCTGAATTCCAACTGCCACCTAGAATGCACTTAATTTACAAATTACAGTCGATTAAACCATTGCGCTCGAAACTGATTCAACTCCGAAACAATGACGTTTCTTCTGACCTAGAATACTTCCACTATACAAAGGGTGTTCCAGTATCGATGATACAACTGTGGAGAGGGTGATCCTACATGTGAAAATAAGTTGGAAAAGAGGAATAACATTTTTTTGTTCTAGGCTTTGTTTTTGAGAAAATCGAGTTTCAAGGTTCGTCAGGTCCGCGTGCTTTAGTGTACGCAGGAAGTAGAATAGGTCGGCCATGATCAGACGCATCAGACGGTTCCTGTCGAATAACATATGTATTCGCTGGATTTCCAAACTCGATTTTCTCGATAACGAAGCAACTGATGAAAAAATTTCATTCCATATTTTCTACTTATTTTCTCATGTAGAATCCCACCCTCCACGGTTGTACCATCAATACCGGGACATATGTACATGGTTTTAAAAAAGAATTGATAATTGATCAAATTCTCTGAGACTCGATACACTCATATTACCTCTACATTTACGTTTTTATTAACTTACTTTCAGAATTCAATCTATATTTACTATTTGATCACAAACATTACTTGTATCACCGGAGAATAACGTCAAGATTATTGGACAATTTGGTAAATCCATTAAGAAGAATCAAATCTAATTTGTATAAAATCTAGAAATAAATATGTGTCAGAATGCTTATGAACGAAGGTACAAATTGCAAAGTTGAAATTTTCTCCGATTTGTTAGAATTGTGTGTAATTCCATGAAGAAGAACCAAATCTAATTTATATAAAATCTACAAATAAATACATATTATGTGTGAGAACGCTTATAACGAAGGTAAAAATTACAAAGCTGAAATGTTCCCCGACTTGTTAGACTTGTTTCGAACAGTATAAAGTCCGCTATCAGCGATCAAATCCAGTTATGAGCGAGTCCAGGTACATCAGCATGGACTCAAGGCGTTTGACAGTGAAAAGCTAGATTGTAGGTGCAGCCAGGATGTAATAAAAAGAATGAATTTCGAAACGGCAGCTCATCAATCTTCATTGAGCGTTCCCGGGCACATCTTGAATCCCGAACAGCCAAGGATATCGGCGCTCTCGGCACGTTGATCCAGTTTCTACGATTATTCCGAACACAAGTAACGAACAAGAATAAAATATCGACTGACAGGATCCGAGAGATCTACAGGGAACCGACCCGGATCTCTTGAATTCTGTATGACAGGGTGTCCATTATCTTGATGGAAAATTCTCCAATATTTCTGTTACGCGCTGCATAAAAATAAATCCTCGATCATCTCATGGACCGGCGCGGCGCAGCGCGGCGACCGAAACCAACGGGGAGCATAATGTTTAATCTCGGGAAATATGCTGTGGCTGTTGACCGAAATTTCTAGAACAATGGACGTGTCTTAGTCAATTGTTCTAAGACTTCTTTTCAAATTATGTCCATTTGAGCTGTTTTAAAAGAGACAATTTCGATTTCGGGTTTAAGAGCACGTCTAACTGATTACTTTGAAAAAAGTTAATTACTTTCTGCAATTGATGAATATTTACCTTTACATTTTACGTGGATCCCCCGAAGCTTTTAAAATGAAGAGGAATGTGTTGGAAAAAGATTCTAGGAGTAAAAATGCTAAAATCGATGAAATTGCGTCGATTCAATCTAGAAATATTTACACTTTTACATTTTCTGTGGATCGTCTAAAGATTTTAAGATCGTGAAAAATGTTTCGTGAATGATATTAGAAGTAGAAATATTAAAATTTAAGAAATACAGACGTATTTATTTATAACTTAGAATTCCATTTGAAAGAGAAGTATTTATCTACAGTGTCTCAGAAATTCAACAAATACCTTCACAACTTGCATGCAGATTATCTGATGCTTTTGCAAATGGAAAAAAGAGTGTCGCAGAAAAATAAAAATAAAAATTGCGCTAATAAAAATAAATATATATTTATATGTTAAAACTGTAACACGCAGACGCACATTAAGAACTGTGAAATTATGCATAATACCTTGATTACAAAAACAACCGTGCGCCGTTCTCGCAAAAATTCCGAATATTCAGAAGAGCAGAGATGCGTTCGAACATTTCGCGTAGTGTTAATAATAATTTTGTGCATAATCCGCAGTCGAGTGTTAACAATTTCCCACGCGAAATATCATGAAAAAGTATTTCCGAAGCGCGATTCCCCGCTCATTAATTTGCAAATAGATTGCAGAGCCCATGTTTTCGCGTCTCGTGGAATCGGCTACGATTTAACGCAGCAAAAAGGTGTAATCAAATTTGCTCAGCTGCTCGCCGGGAAAACTTGATGAAACCAGCACGGGATGGGGATAAATGCGTTTCTCTTTGATTCCAGTTTCTGTAAATTCAGTAAGGCAGCAAAGTTTCCACGTTTTTGCATGAAACAAAGAAGATGTTATCAATGCCTTTCCCCCGCAGCCTTTCAAGCCCCGGTCGTCACCCGCTGCCTGCCTTCACCTACTCTCCCCTGCATTCACTTTTTGCGCCGGTGTTTCTCTGATTTTCTATTCTGTTTCCTTCCCCCGTCATTCCCCAGTACCGTTTATCTTCGCTGGACCAGCGGCGCCCAACTTATTCTACTCTTCTAGTCGTTTTCACCTTCGTCAACAACTATCCCCTCCAACGGGAATCGCGCGTAACATTTTCAAATTTTATTCGGACTGGGCTCTTTGGAACGCGTTTCAAACATTTTGTTCAATTTCGTGCGCTCGACATTTCTGTGACGGTTCGGAATTTATACATTTATGACAATATTGTGCAAGTGAAATAGGAATGAAGACACTTGTAAAAATAGAATTTATTCTAAAATAATCTATTTATTAGGTTCTTGTTCATTCATAAATATTTTGATCAACTAATACCATTACAGTCTACAGGTTTATCGTGCATCACTTTAAATAGTAGTAATCTTTAAGGGCCTATCTTCAATTTTTATTTAGCTATCTAATTGTACCTTTAAAGTAAGTTTATTTCGATGTAATCATTTTGTATGAGTGGGAAAATAATGTATTGACGATAGCGTTGCTATTGGCCAAAATGTAGTATGCAATGGATGGTAAAAAGAGCTTCAAAATGGAGATGGCAATCTTGCAAATGATGAACGTGAGCTACCAAAATATTCCATTTCTGCAGTAGTGCAATTAAGAAAAATTTATTCACAGAATATGTAGATTACAATAGTGCTTGCCGTGATCAGTACGTTTTACTTAATCAGCATAAAGTTACTTTACTCTTCTAAAAATCGGACTTTTCGTACGCGACAACCTAACAGAAAAATCGCGGAAAATTCAAATGGTATCATCAGGATCGCAGCTAATTCACATCGGCAAGATGGTCGCAGTGATCCGCGCCAACTGCAGCCGTTGGAAACTAGTTAGTAGTTCGACAAACAATTTCGAATTACATGCGGTGCGTCTGTCCGGCCGTAACGAGCGAAGAGAGAGAGAGAGAGAGAGAGAGAGAGAGAGAGAGAGAGAGAGAGAGAAGAGCCACGTGAAAATCGACGAGGAAAATGGCGTAGAACAGTCGGATGTTGGATTGAAAGAGTATAGTTACGGCACTGGAGAGAGAGGAAGAGCCCTCGATGTACATATTTAACGGAACAGCAAGCAGGCTCTCGTAGAGGGAAAGAGGAATGAAATTGAAGTTGTCCGCGGCGCGAAATTAAAATTACGCTTTCTCACGTAGAGCGAAACCGCGATATTATCGCTCTTTCCCCCGCAACGTCTCACCCTCTCCCTATCATGAACGCCATTTTCCTGCACGACCGTGGATTTCTTCGTCTTCTGATTAAATGCCGACACGATCGAAGTCCGAGCGTTCCCGCCCCGCTTAATAAGCGGCCGCCCGCTAACGATCAAGCGTAAATGAGATTGGCGAGATGCTAATCGACTGATACACCGCCGGACTAATAAGCACGCGGGCTTTTAAAAAATTGCCGACTCGATTGTGTCGACTCTATCGATTCGAAGAAACCTCTTTTCCACCTACGGAGCCTGTCAGCCTCGTTCGGAACGAACAATTAGGCTGCAGTTCTTTATGGAAAATAAAAATGTTAAGAAACAGGAGCGGAACAAAAATTTCTTTCCGTCCTTAATGATTTCAATAAGTTGGACACGTTTAAATCCTTTTAATACAGTTTCGAATTGCAGCTACACATTTCTGTGATAAATTGCATAAAACCTGCAGTCTCATCGTAAAAATTCAATAGTTTTGAGAAAGATTGGTTTGAATCGAACGCTTCAGAAATTGAATTGGTGACTTGGCGACGTCAAGAATTATTTTTACGATGTCTTTAAATTCTTTTAATACAGTTTCAAATTGCAGCTGCACATTTCTGTGATAAATGCATAAAATCTGCAGTGTAAATATAAAATTGCAATTAAACGGTTCAGAAAATTTCCTATGTATCGGTGACTTGGCGACGTGAAGAATTATTTTAACGGATTTGCGATGGATTGCAGCAAGCGAACGGATCGAAGGTGTACGAACAACGTGTCAGCCGGAAACCCAATGACGCACGCATGATCTGGAGGGAGTCGAGAAGAGAGAGGGGGAGGGGGTTGATCCTTTACAGCGGATGTCGACGGGCCGTGGTTCCCCGGGTAGCAGCAACAGCAGCAATAGTAGTAGCAGCCGTTCACCGTGAAAATCCGGCGGAAACGCGGTCGCCGAGGCGAGACAGTAAACCGACCAAAAAGGTTAACCGGCCAAATCGGTTAAGCTACCGAAATGGTTAATTGACCACATCGATATACCGGCCCCGAAACATTAGCGGATTTAGTCGGCCAGCTCTGAATCGGTTAAGCGGTTTAACCAGTCAGCAACGTCGCGGCGACGGAAATGATGTTGGCCACCGACGGCTATCGAAACAACATCTCGTTCCTCGCGACACCATACATCCCTTTCCTCCTATCCCAATCCGCTATCGAAACCATAATCGAATCTGTACAATGCTCAAACTCGAAATACGATTGACACGAACTTCTTCGGGAACGAATTATTCGAGAACGGATTGGACCATCTCAATTCCTTCGTAATCTAGCAAATAACTGTGGATTTTTATGCATTTATAGCAGAAAACGTTTTATTAAAGTCCTCACGGAGGACTTTATACAACTTGAGCTCGCTGTAATCGTTGCGGACAACTCTTATTTTCCGTGAAGATCTCTTTAACTATTAATTACTATCAATTATTAAATATGCAGTCTGAACAGCGATTCTTAAAAAGAACTATTATTTCAGAAGAATATTTCAAGCAATAGCAACAAAGAGTTACTCTTACGGTACAACCTTACATACTTTTATGCAAAACGAACATTTTCCGCATTAACTACAGAGATAATTGAATCCAGGTGAAAATTGATTCATGAAATAATCGACTTCCCTGGACAATTCTAATAGATTGAACACAACACTGTCAAATCCTCCCAATGCTTCTCTTCTTAAGTATTTCTCCTATTCTCGCAATAAACTCAAGGAATCCCGAGCCTATTCGCCAGCAGTCAGCCAAAATTGAAAAATCCCCAGGCAAGCGAGACTACGGCAGAGAGCCATGATCCAGGTAGTTTCGTTCTGCAGCGGTAAAAGTACCGTAGCGTAGTAAAAGTTGGATCGTGATGGAATTAATCCCGAAGGAGTCGGCAGTTCGCGAGACAAGAGATATTCGTAGTATCGACCTGCGGATGGGGTGGGAGGGACAGGAAATAAAGAGAAGTCGTTCCGAAGAGAACGGGGGTTTTCTTTGTTGTGGGGGGGTCGGTGTTTGCTATCTGCTCGCGGAGAGCCAGCGAGAAGACGCTCGACGCTCGTCGAATGGAGCCCTTCCGCAAGAATTACAGTAGAACCGGGGAGACTTTTGCAACATCTTTCTCCATTTTATTACCTCATCTCCGCGGCAGGCAACAGGTTGATTCGGGTTTGCGGGAGCTGATCCCGACAGTGCGCACGTAGGTACATACGTGTGTATGCTTCTTCGCAGGGTTTCGGCTCGGAGAGAGGGACACGGGAAACTAATTAAAGAAGGAGGCGGGAGAAATCGACGGAGCAAGGTTATACGGTGGAAGATAATGAAAGAGGGTAGTCGCTGGGGAAATAAAACCGATGAACAATACGGGGCGGAGAGGCTAATCCGAGCAACGGTGGAAAACGGTCAGCCGACATTCGCACGCGGATTCGTGCTTGTACCGTGCCGGAAAAGTTCAGGGAACGGATCGTCGCCGAAATGAGGCGGAAGGCGAGAAGAACCGGCCGCAAAAAGTTCGTACACGGTCCAATTTCGATCGACGAGTTCCACCTGCGCCGCGCCGGGCCACAAACGCTTCGCAACTCGTCGCGCTTGCCACCTGGAAAATCGAAATACGGAGCCCGAATGAGAATTTTAGATCAACCGAGGGACCAAATGGAATTTTTCGGAGTTAATATCCGCTGCAGTTTTGGCCAACGCGCTTTGGTGCCGCGCGAAAATATTTTGTAAACGATTTTTCCGACGTATTGCCCCCTTCGTCTCCGTTGACGTTTGGAAGCAAGTCGCGCTTTGTGAAGTCAATTCTTACGAAATGTAGCTATAGCTTCTGGTATTGAACAGTATTCTGCTGTCTTTTGGTGTTTTTATTCGTTGGATTTACTGTTTTGTAGGATATTGACGCTAAACTGTATGTATGTATACCGTCCCAAACTACCTTTCTATGCCCCAGCGTTAAACGCAAGGTCCGCTAGATAAGACTACGACGAAACGCTCTCCCTTTCCTTTTCCTTCTCTCTCGCATGTCAAAAGTGTATTAAGGTTACCGATTTTGTTAATATTTCGCAGTCCAATCGGCTGTTAACATTCGCCAATATCGAGGATGCTTGGAAAAATTTGAAAGTTGCAGCCCACTTGGCATACCTCACAGTGAATTGTAATACTAATTCCAGAAAGTTGGTCCGTAGTTTCTTGGACCTCGAGTATGCAACTACCGTGCGGATTAGTCCTTCTTCCCCGAGGTGAGAGCTCGGAATCTCCGCGTCCGAAGTTTGAAAGAACAATATTCGTGATTTCTAATTTCCAAGTGCGAAAAAAATATTTGCCCTTCACCCCGCCCCGGTCGGCTCATTATTCCAGGCGTTTCGCGGGTTTTCGGTTCCCAAGAGCGTGCTCCGAGCGTAAATAGCAAATGTTTGGAGTTCCAGAATGACTGGCGAAGTTGTGATTAAAGGAAATAACCCAAAGTCGTATAGCGAGCGAGCGGGCTCACCCCACCGGAGCAGCCTGAACTTGCGATTGAAGCAAATATCGAGGAGATAACCGTTGGTCCTTTGACTCGAGTAGATCCGAACCCTTTGACTCGATTCGAGCTTTGGCTCGAGCAGCCGACGAAAATCGTAAAACCGTGTAATAAGACGAACGACGAGGGAAGATCCTCTCCGGCGAACGAAGTTTCGCCTGCACTTCACGTTTCTCTGTAAGGACACCTACGTGAGCACCATCGGCCTTGGGGAACCGGATCTAACTTCTTTCGAATCTCACGCTCGAGCTTCAAAATTGAGGGACACGCACAAATTTTCCGGGCCTATTCCTTCGTACGCTTGAAACCGCTATAACCATTTTGAGACGATCCAGATGTTGTTGATTCGATTATCAACGCGTTATGCATTTTCGTGGCATGAAATTGACTGCCTTGGTTGATCTATAAATTTCAGAGTGGATAGAACCTGCTCTTCCTATGGACTGCATCCGTGGGTGTAAGAGAATGCGACATACAATTGCCAGGAAAACCAAAAAATTGCGAAATATTGATTTTTGTGGACTTCACTGTTTCAAGATTTATAGTACAAGTCATCTATTATCAGATCTATCCCTACCTTCTTCACCTTTCCTAAATCCTTCCCCTAGCTTCACTAGATCCTTCCCCTGTCTTCCCCACTTTCCCAATATCCTTCCCCACTTTTCTTAGATCCTTTCCCTACGTTCCCCACTTTTCTTGGATCCTTTCCCTACATTCCCCACTTTTCTTGGATCTTTTCCCTATATTCCCCACTTTTCTTGGATCCTTTCTCTACGTTCCCCACTTTTGTTGGATCCTTTTCCTACATTCCCCACTTTTCTTGGATCCTTTCTTTACATTCCCGACAGTCCTAAAATCCTTTCTTCTTCCTCCCTACCTTCTTGAGTTTCCTCACTTTCACCAGATCCTTCACCCCGCCTCCTTACCTTCCCCATTTTCCGATCATCTTTCCTCCTTCCTTTCATACTTCCTCCATATTTCCCTAGATCCTTCTCCAGACCGTTTCCCCTTTTTCTCCAACTCGCCGACCTTCCCTACACCCTTTTTCTTGCTCCTCACTGAGCAAGAAATCCGACAGAACAAACTCCTGATTTTCAAATTATGAGCTATTCTTCGTCCGTTAAGACCTCAAAAGCGATCAATGTTCCGGTAATCGCTCTCTTCATAAACGCAAAAACAATGACCCTTCTTCTCACACCGAACCATCACGCAACATATCCCCGATCTTCTCTCGTTCTTCTTTCCTCTTTCCCTCGTTCCTCTCTCCTCGCAGACAAATGGGAAAATTATCCTTCCCAGGTGGGAGAGTAGCCGATAAAAATTGTCTCGCGGACGTAATCCCGGAAAAACTGGGATCGTCGCGTGCAGCATCGCGGGTACCGGTCGGTCGACGGGTCCGGAATAAAAGCGAGGCTCGTCTTAGTCGCGCAGAAAAATCGCCGTGGTTTCCCCGCAGCGTAGCGTAGCGTAGCACGGCGGCCCGGTAATCCTAACCAAAGTAACCGTTCCCGAGGAGACGTAAATTTTTGCCAAAACCCCTGGCAACGAACCCTCTCACTCTCTCTCTCCCTCTCTCTCTCTCTCTCTCTCTCTCTCTCTCGGCATTGTCGCAGCCAGCCAACTATCGTACCCGCCGCTTTTAACGCGAAGAGAGAGAGAGAGAGAGAGAGAGAGAGAGAGAAAGCCACGGCCGTCCCGTCCGTTCTTTTCTCTTTTCTGTTTAATTTTCGGCGTCGCCATCCGAGCGGACGTTCGCGCGACGGGTCAACCGAGCGAAATCGAGCTCCGATTCTTCCTGGAACCCCGAACAAGACGGTTAGGGGTTGGTAAAATTGCAACCAGTTTCGCATTGTCTTTGCGACGTAACCCGCGGAAATTTGCTAACTGAACATCGAGTTCTTGATTCTACGACTGCTGCTCTTGTAACAAGAATTGCGAAAAAGTGTGAGACTGTTAGAAAAACCATTCTCATTCACAGTTAATTATGGAAATGCGTGAAGGGGGAAGTGCACCCTGGGAAAAGTCTCGAAAAAACTTTCACGACAATAGACGCTTACAATAGTAAGCGTGTCTCTCAACAATTATTTCGAAGGATACCACAAATTAATTTGGCGGACGTTACTCAGTCCGATTCGCAGGAACTCCTTAAAGCAAGCAGGACTTTCTCTTTTTCCTCGATGAAAATATCCGGAAAATCATTTCCCGTTCCGATTCTTTTCTGCCGGGAGACTTTACGAGTGGCGTTTCCTTGAGGAAGGTTAAGGGATGTTCGTTCCGCCATATTATTCCGGAAGTGTGTGCTCTCCAGCAGGCTTAAACAATGACGACTTCGGCCGCCGCCTCTAAACCGGCCGGCAGACCAAGCCGGTGTACCGTCAAGAAATTCAGCTCGAGGGTGCTGTCTTCCTCGCGAATCCTCGCTCTCCACGGCGTCTTTTACTGCCGCCGTACACTTCGGCAACAGCGGAAGTTTAAAAGGGCAAGGCAATTCGTGGGAGGACGAAGATTCCCCCTTCGAGCAACCGGGCCGTAAATGTTTTATCTCGACGAGTCCATGGTGTTTCTACGGGGTCGTTGAAGAATTCTACCGGATGTATCGAATCCTCGAATACTCAAGAAAAGCTGGGATTGAATACACTGTAGCGAATCGAGGCTAATAGACGGCTGCGATTTTTATTCATTCGCGATTACAATCTTTCCGAAACTATTACAGAAAAGGGATTTCATTCTTTCTTTAATAGCTTTAGATTGAATCCTGTAACTTAAATTTCATTGTAAGGAAGTCGCAAAGAGAATTCTTTCTTTAATAGTTTTAGATCCGTTTAATCTCGCTTCTCTTTCTGCTGCTTGAGATTTTAATTATATGTATACTGATAAATTCATTAAAATCCGCAATCCATTTTATAATACGTGTACGTCATCGTTTATAAAATTAGTACGTTAGTCCCGAGAGAAATAAGATCAAATTAAATCGAATTTCTTAGGAAACTTCCAGTAAATTAACAAGTAAATGAAGCTGCTCTGAATCCTATTAACATCTTACAGTTTACAGTGTTCACAAACTTTCTATACGCTGTAACTTCTACAATCTCCTCGCCGTAATTTAATAACTTGATGAACAGCTGCGACAAAAATCGTGCCCCGATTTACCTCGTTATAAATCCAACATTATTCCATTACTTATTATTAAACGGCGAATTTTATTAAAAGCGTTGAAGTCTGTCTTTCACCTCTAACTTTCTGAAATTATTAAGACGTTACGCGCGGAGCCGATTTTGTCCTCTTCTCCATTTCACTTTCTAAGTTTAAATACGAAAATACGCCTGTTCGTAAACAAGAGACTCACCGTATTCCTATTTAATTAGTTTCCATTAGGCCTATTAAAACAGCGTATACGTATTTTATGATATTACATATTATTTTGTAAATTCCGAAATTCAAGGAAAGAAAGGAAGAAATTCCCAAGTGGCTTCTGCTTCTTGCAAGTGACGCAGATAATTTTTATTTCCATAAAATTCTCAGTCTATTAGTGACTTTATTAAGCTGAAGCAACTTCAAATGTTTATCCTCTTGCACCACGATTTATTTTACGATTACAATGCGTAGAATTTCTTTGATCTTTATATAATTTACTAGAAAAAGAAAACGTAAGTTATATTTACCCACGTATTCTCCAATGGCTAAATATTAACATTAATAAAATCGAACTTCATTTAAATTTAATTTAATTTAATTTAATTTAATTTAATTTAATGAAAACTAACAACATGCATAGTGTGTAGATTCTATTCGAAGAGTCTGACTCGATATTATACAGTTACTCACATAATTGATAACACGCACATTACATCAGAATAACTTTTTTATAAATGGATCCACTAACTTCAATTTCTCTGGAAGGCTAGAAAATTAGTTTAGTAAATGACGTCTAGCACATTTGACTGTAAATAACTCATAAACCAATTAACCCATTTCGATGAAATTTTCAGGATGCATACAATTTATACTAGTCTACAAAACACATTTTTTTAAATTTTCGTTATTGGCCCAGATAAAAAAGTTGTAAAACTATTTTTTTTTTCACAATTCCGATCAAATGCATTTTGCAACATTTTAGACGTTATTTACTAAACTAATCCTTCTAGCCTTACAGAGAAATTGAAGTCGTTTCGCCCATTTATAAAAAAGTTATTCTGATCTAAAGTGTGTGCGATCAATTCTGTGAGTAACTGTAGTACAAGGGGTAAATAAAGGGTTCGTGGCTACCCAAAGAAAAATCGCTTTCGATAACAGTGCGTCCAGAGCGTCGCGCAATTTTCGCTACATCCGCACCGATTGGCAGTCTTGGCCGTCATTGTGCTCGGCCATTACACAAGTGGATCCAGGACAGTGTGCCGGA
Source organism: Lasioglossum leucozonium (assembly GCA_028454225.1). Taxonomy (NCBI): domain Eukaryota; kingdom Metazoa; phylum Arthropoda; class Insecta; order Hymenoptera; family Halictidae; genus Lasioglossum; species Lasioglossum leucozonium. The sequence continues at coordinate 11,850,048 of CM052205.1, read as the reverse complement.
TGCCGAGAAGAAAACTCGCGGAGAACAAAGGTACGGAAGGCGAAAGCGCCGTCGTCGAATCGATACTCGCAGCGAAGCGGCTCGAAGAACGGCTCAAAAGAACTCTCGAGTGGATGCTCTAATAGATGCTGACAAAACAACTCGAGAAACTCGGCGGGATGGTGAACGAAAGAGAGAAGGAGAGGGGGGAGAGTGGGGGTTTAGGAAGAAACCAAAGAGAAGAGGAGAAGGGATCATTCGGTCCCCTCCGACAGTTTTTCTTTTCGAGCGTGAACGGCATTTACCGAGGTCTTTTCATCGGGAGATTCGAGCGTCGATTCATCGCTAATATAGACGAGTCTGCCTGCCGTCGCTTTTGTCTTCGGAACCAAGAGAGAAAGAGAAACAGAGAGAGAAAGAGAGAGAGAGAGAGAGAGAGAGAGAGAGAGAGAGAGAGAGAGAATGTGGCTCGCCTCGGCCACAGGAAACGCTCTCTCTCTCTCGAGGGTGCTTCTCCCCCGTTCGGACTGGAGTGTTGTCCGAAACTTCTTCACCATCGGCTGCATCTCGATTGCACTTGTTTCCGCGGGTTATACGGGCTTGCCTTCCGGCGCGATGCACCGAACCCTCTCTCCCCTGCACTCGAAATGTTTTCCATGAATACCGAATGCGCCCCGCTGAATTCGATCTCCTTCACCCCGAACACCCTCGCTACACGTCACGGATCGAATGTCGTCGCGGATTCAAACCGCCCCCAAAGCTTATGAATCGTTGTTCCGCTATTTCTCGTCCATGCCAAATGAAAAGTGTGTCCACCGGTACGAATCGCTTGGACCATACTTCCCGTCGTTCTCAGAGATTTCTTTTTCTTTTTTAGTCTCTTCTATAAAAAGTTTCAAATTTTATACGAAACAGTTTCGAAACAACGTTGCGGGAGTTAGAACGTTGCTCTGGCAGCTTAATATAAACAGCGGATCAATTACAGGCGATATTAAACGGGGGTATAAATATGTAGATTGCGATGTGTATGCAATATGCCGGTTCATTAGACCTCGTCGGAAGACCGATTACCCTCTTGGCTGGAACGAAGGCGATCCGAGGCCAAGTTTCTTCCAGTTTCGTTATCGGCCGGGGATACGGTGTCGTTCCAGGGCTCGCAACGAAGAAATTAATTTGTTATTCAAATATCGGTTCTTGTTGAGACACGGATCGGCAAGGGGCAAAGAGGGGCCGAAGGGAAGATGCGGGTGGGAAAAGGGTGGTTCAAGGGAGAACGGGTGAAAGGGAGTAAAATAAGAAAGCCGTAGCTCGATTAGGTTAATGGGCCGGGATGCGAGCCATCCATTTCTATGTTAATCCGGTTCTATCTGTATCGATCCGGAATCTACGGAATGCGCCGAGTAGCTGTTAGCTAAGTAACCGCCACTTAAGAACGGACGAATCCACCCCCCGCATCGATACGTTGTCTTTATTATTCCTTGAAGACTCCACTCTAGCAGGATGGATTGGTAATACTAATCGTGGCAGTGGGAGCTGTACGAACCACTCGTTGCGCCTGGGTTTCGGGTCACCGCGCCAATCGTTTATTAATCCTTAACTGAACCATTGGGACCGATGCTAATCATTATTTGTGGATTTAGATGAAATTTTACTGCCTCGTTATGATTCTATTCGCCACTTCGATAGAGTCTTACATATAAATATAATATTAAATATAATTTAACCCTTCGAGGGTTGGTATCGTAATCTGTTGGTGATTTAGATTGTTCGATATTTCTCACAACTACGTCTAAATTCTATAAAGTAAATTGTAAAGTATGGAAGCGTGCCTTAAAATTTCACCACGTGCTAATCACTTTCTAAATATTAGTCAGAGTCAGTGCACAGTGGAGTATTTGCAACGCTACATTAGTACATACATAAAAAAAAAACAGAACTGGTTCACTGTTTTTCGTATATTTCAATGGCTCAAACAACTAAAATTTTTCGTCTCGACATATGATTTAAAATATCGTATTTTGACCAACATTTCGAGGCAAATACTCCACTGCGCGGTGTATCGATGTCGTCCCTGAAGTGTTAATTGAATCAACGCATTTTCAAAGTACATTTTGACGATCCACTCAATGGTTGATGCTCGATAAGTTCTCGAAAATTGTTGTCACATAACAATCCAAGTACCGCGACATCGAATCAACGAGAAAAAGCCGCGGTTCGTCGTCACCGCACCGTAGAATTGCGCAGCTTCCCGACCGGACAGTTTGCATCCAGGTGAAAACAGAGGGAATTCGAGATCCTCAGAATTTTCATTTCTTCGTGGCCATCATTTCACCGGTCTGCCCCCGATCCCCGAAACTGCCGAAACGATCAAAGCTACCGAGCAACCTGAAACGACCATAGGAACCAAGAATTCCGTAGCCCGCGAATTGATTCCCGGCAGATAACTTTTTCTATCGAGCAAGTTTTTCTATCGCCGCGCCGTTTCCCCGAATCGAATACGAACCTCTTCGCGCTCGATCCGCGACGGCTCGATTCCTCGAGAAATCGCAGCGGTTCATTGTTTGTCCTCGACAGAGAAAAATCGCCGGTCTCTCGGTGGTTGCCCTTTAAAAGCTGTCGGAGAATTGCCAGTGGTGTCGATCGACGATATCGCCGACCATCGATCGCTCTCCACTCCTGCCTCTACAGCTTTGAGAAAGCAAATTATTTTTGTGTGTTCTTGTTCTCATACGTCCAAGGGAATGGGCTGTCGAGATGGCATTGACGAATTCGCATAATTGCCAATTTTACAGGCTTTGAGAAGCAGTCTTGTTTCGGGAGATTTCGCGCCGCGATATCTTGGAAACCGGGTGATCAATCTACTTGAAACTTCCCAGGCACTTCCGGTAGATGTTCTATTATAGACTCAATTAAAATTAGATCGATAGTTTCAAAATTCTGTTTCCGAGAGCGGCAGACCCGAAGTCGATGTTTTTCAGGAATCGATATCGTGCTTTCTCGACAGCTGCTCGATTTTTATCGTTCGTTCTAATCGAATTCTTATTGCTCAGACGTTGCTACGCTCTCACAATATATGTATATTATAAATACATTCGATTTTTCATTGTCAACACGTGGACACCTCCAAAGTGTACGTAAATCATTCGTCCAACAGGACAGCTACAACTTTGTATAGAATGAATATTTTCGCGTGTAATAAATTTCGTGATATTCTCCAGAGATCACCGAATACGCCCGTGAAATTTCAAATCGATATGTTCGCCGGTTTCGTCGGAAAAAATTTGCGAAGATACAGAATTTTCCGCCACGAAAATATGACATGACTGCTTAAAGCAGAGCTCGTTCGCGTCGGCAACCGTAGAACCGAGGGCAAAGAAAATCACGGTAAATGAAAACACGTTTCATTCTCTTTCCCCCTGTCTGCCCCTACCCTTGCCGTCTCTTTCTTCCACGGAAATAAGAGAAAAATAAAAGGGGAATGCTGGGGCGAGAGCTAAGAAAAATGTACGAACACGAGGACGCTTAAAAAAGCATACAATTGCCAATTCTACGAGCTGGCGGGCTCCGGGACACCGGAAAGAGAGAAACGGAATAAGAAAGAGCGAATAAAACCACGCCTCTTTCTCGCTGGTTCCTTTAACGTCGCGAACAATGGTCGCGCGCGCGCGAACGTGTATATCAAAAATCGATGCGCGTTACATGCACGAGCGTCGTAAGGTAAAAATGATTACGTAACCATTCGTTAATTGGGATACGCGCGCGCGAGGTCAGTCCAATAATTCGCGTGACGCTCGTACGATCGAATAAATATTCATTATTGAAATTCGCCGGCGATCCCCGTTCGACAGCTCCGAACACGGCGATTCGATTGCTCGATAATGAACTGGCGCACGCTGACATTTAAAGGTCGTCCAGCCTGATTTGCTCACAGAGATTCGCGAATTTTCGGTACGCCAATCGCACCGAGAAAGTCTATGCTTGTCGTCTCCGAAAGGGTTGTACTTGATTTCCCATTTTTCCTCTATGGAGATTCGTTAATTACATCTCTGTAGAGAAAGTTCGGTTGAAATGTTTCTCAGCGAGATCGTTGCCCGAAGTATTTTTCACAGTGGTATCTTTTCGTAAATGAAAAGCTTTTGTAGAAAGATGGCTGTCGGCGAAGTTTTCAGATAGGATCTTTTGTGTTGAGTTTACAATTAATGCAGTAAGCTTTTATCTTGCATGAAAATCCGCAGTCTATTTACGTTCGAATTTCACAAATTGCGATTCTGATAATAACTCGGTATCCACACGCAGTAATACAAGTACACGAAGCTCTCCGCTAAATATAAAGAACAACGTTCTCTGCGCGAAGAGCTTATGTAACATTTTACAAGCAACAGGGAGCTTGTGCGGCGCTTTTCGCGAGCTCGTTAATTCGCAATAAATAAAGGGATCAATTTCCCGTCTCCCCGTAAAAAAAAAAAGGAAGTTTTCTCGTTCGAAAACGCCATTGTGGACGGCGAATGGAGTGGCTGAGGAGACAGCCGGTGGCTCGACGTCGTATTTTGTCAACATCTCGCGACAGTGTCTTAGCCCGGGGAGCGGCCGTAATAGGATGAAAAAGACGTCGACTTCGCTTCTCGTTAAAATTTTGTTGCCGCGTAAACTTTCGTATCTGGCCGGGGTAGTTCCCCTAACGATAATGGAGGGTAAGGTGCTGACGGATGGAGGAAAGTAACTGCGCTGAAGAACCGTCTCTCTCGCGGACGGAGGGGAAGGAAAAAAGAGTATACGCGAAAACCTGAAGAACGCCAGTTACAGAAGACGGTTCGGTTCTCTCTCCTCGAATATTCGAGGGATTCCATGCGTAAAAACGTCACTCGCCGACGTTTGACCCGTGGCGATGGGTTCGGCATTAACTTTCTTCGAGCAAATGTATTATTTAGTCTTAAAGTGTTCAGCCAACTTGTAATCTGATAACACAACGATAACGACGGAAATGTCGCCGCTCATTCGATTAGCAGTTACTTTCGATAATTGTGAATCGCAATCCACTCTGTAATTGCCTCGACTACAATCAAGCGGAGAAAGAGGAACTTAGCAATCGAATCCTATCATTAAATTTTAATCATCCGTAGACCGTGGATCTTTGTACATTTCTAGAGACGGAAGTTAATTCGTTAATTTGTTATTTTATTTTTGCTTGGAGATGTTGGTTGGGAAATTAAATTTTAATTGCTGGCTCTCTAAATGAACTTGGAGAATGTATACTAAAACAGCAATTTAATCTCGCTACATTTTACTATGGAAATGGAATATACCACAAGAAAAAAAAATGACAACCAGAATGGTGTATATATTTTACAGTCCTACAGTGTAGTAGGAAAATAAATAATTGGAAAATAGATATACAGATATTTGTAGAATACTAAAGCATTGAGTACTTGTAGACCATAATGTATATTTTACAATCTCAAATAACAATCGGGAATTAGGTACTTAACACTGAAGAACAAAATTGATTAGAAATTTCACAGGAAATAGATCTGAAGAATATTAAAAACTTAGGCAATTAAAGACCAATATAAATTACATGTTTTGCAGCTTCACCGAATCCCGAAAAATTGCTAAATTGAACGTACCCACAAAAATTGATTTCAAGTTAACTTTCAACTATTTTCCTGTTTTCACCTTTAAAAAAAAAATGTTCGTACCTGAAAGATACGCGGAAAATTAATTATAGAAGGTATCGATGATTCGGTTTCGAGTGATTATCTGTCCATCGTCGGAGTTGGAATCCGCGACGAATATCGTTACCGTTCTCTCGCCGGCCGGTCGGCCATTGTTCTCGATATTCCAATAAAAAGTTAATCAAACCCCCGGATTTTCCGGTGGCGCGTTACAATGCCGTCTGCATCGATATCGCGTCGCCACTTTCACGCGTTTCGAACGAATTTCCGTCGGACAATAAAGCTCGCGCGCCAATTAACCATTGTGCCATGGGCGCGCGCGCACGCGTGCGCTCCGTCCGGCCGACGACGACGAAGGAGGGTGTACCTAGAAGAAAAGAGGACAAAGTTCATCGTTCCGAAGTCGTTTCGTCTAACCAACCCCTCGACTTTCCTCTTTATTTCTCGATGGAGGACCAATCATCGCCGATACCTGTTCCAACGTGATTTCTGACCTCGTACTGAAACATCATCTTTGGAAACCCATACTACATTTATTTCTAAATAATTTTAATTCTGGCTAGTTCTTTATGAATACTGTCCTTTCGCGACTTTATCTACGCATCGTTGAATTCATTGGACCAATACCTGTGTTTTTCAGCATCGATGTTTCATGGCCGAAATTGAAACGTAGGAACCACCTACTTAGCTTTGTGAAAATATTTTTTTATAGAAAAAAAGCAATGGTACAAAATTAATAGGCAAAATCTTTCTACCCAGCTTAAAAACGCATTTATGCGACATCAAAATTTTAGACAATTGCGTCTTGTATTCGGTTAGTAATAAACTCCTAAACACGTTATAACCTTTAAGCGCCGCCACAGAAATCATCCCTTAACAACATTGATTTCCGACTGAAAGAGTTGGTTTCGATCGAACCCCTGTTTCGCATTGTTCGGAACCGAAAAATCCGAGAGAATTCCACGGATAGCGCTGAGGAAAAACTTTCCACGGAGAATCGAGAGAACTTTGAAGGGATCGTTGGGGTGGTTTTCCCGCGGCGAAGAGGTTCGAGGTCCCTTGGCTCGCGGTACGGGGCTCGTTAATTAGACTTTTTTAATAGGAAAGTGCACGGCCCGCGCAAACGAACCCGAAAGTTGCCGGACGCTGCCGAAACTCTCGGGAAAGAGTAGAAAACGGAAGGATCGAGGCTGCGAGAGCCCTGAATCGTCAAACCACCCCTCAATTCCCACTCGTATCGAGATTTTCTTGACCAACACGCGATCGTATTATTTTTAAATATAGAGGCATACAAATTATTACAAAATATTCTTCCTAGAAATCTACAGGCTTAATATTGTGCTATTAATAACCAACAATATTATTCCAGCATTTAAACAATAAATCCGAGCTGATCCGCTTAAGGGTTTTAAATTACGTTTGAACAACGAAGTCAATTGTGCATTCAATGTTTAAGTGAAATAAAAACACAAAATGAATAGTACAATGTTTTTCCACTCTGCTCTACTTTCACCAACACTCTCGATTATGGTCGAAATGCTACATATTTATTATTCGTTAATGGAACTTACTTGCCGGATACTCTGGTACAAGCGCGATCGTAATCGTTGTTCACTAGCCGTTACACCGATACCCCGGCACCGGCCAGATAATTTCGCGAATTAATTATCGTTTTATACTATGTAATTATTCGGCCAGGGTTATTATTGTCGCGCCATTGAACACCGGCGAATAATCGTTTGGATAATTATCGGTCGGAATTATTTGCCGGCGCAGCGCCGCCGCCGCGCCGCCGGTTCAATGATCGCGTCGCTCGTTGAAAAAAGTGACGCTCGACCGCTTGAAATTCCGTCGGAACGACGACGCGACGCCAGAATTTTCCGTCGACGGAAAAACAGACCTTGTTCTCCCGAAGGCGTGCTTCGACCGTCGAACTACTCCAAAACGTGCTGCCGCTCGTCGTTTTTCCGACACTTCGCGAGAAAACGGGAAAAAAGTTCTTCGCTTTTGACGAATCTGGACCGAAAACGCAGAAATTTCATTGCGCATCAAGGCATCGTTCGGAAATCGTTTAATTCATAATTTCGTTGGTGTACTGTTCCATTTATTTTGCAGAGTGTATTTTATTCTGTAATGTTCGTACTGTATTTTTTTCTTATTCCTATCCAAGCTCTTTTTATTTTTCTTTTTGTCGATCAATTCTCTTCCGTGTCACGTTATCCTTACATTATTCCTTCTTTTATCTTTATTTCTGTTGTAAACGCTACTGCACACTAAGCCGGTTTGTTCAAACTTCTTTTATGTATAAAAAGGCTGCAGTTAGTAAATTATTATTATTCTGGTCGTGACGAAGTGGGAAATTTATTTGATACAGTAGAAGTAGTAAGACGTAGTTGACGATAAAATAGTCAATTGTCTAGATTGATAAGCTTCGATTTATGAAACAATTATTTCGATATTAAAATACTGTCGAGACTAATTCGAACAGATTCTGGTTTATTTTAATAAAATTGGAAACTCAATGCACCAAATTAAGTATTTTAATTAAAATTAAATACTATAAAATTAATATTAATATCGACTTATCACAAAGTCTGAATGACTATATTACACCGTTTCACCTTCGTTACCATCGTCCAATAGCAATATCACCGTAAACACGTTGAAAGTCTCGATCCCTACATACCATCCACCTCTATTTGGTTTCTAATTTAACTTTCGCTATTCGATTCAATGCGGAGGCGATTCTCTCAAATTTGATGTGGAATTTCAAAGGTCCGAGTAAGCTCCTTTTACAACTTCTTCAACACTTTGAAATTTTTCCAATTTTTACTTCCATCGCGTCGGGAGCTGTTCCTAAAACGACGAACTCCGACTTATTACTCCGTGGCTCTGTATCATTCAGAAAAATTTAACCCATTCAGAACCTGAAAATAATTTTTTTCAAAATTCAGTAAATTTGTATGTCCCATCGAGACCAAAGAGGAGATCAAAATTGTAAGAGCTTTTCTCGTATTATTTATATCTTTTACTGGACGCAGCATGAAATTCGAGTGTTTTACGTCGAATCATATCTTGAATCATTTCTGAAAGAAACAGTTCGTGGAACGGTAGATCTCGATTAAATAATTTTATAGAGAATTGAGGTGTTCGAATCGATCGAATTAGCAATTTTTAATATCTGTCGATGGAACTGCTGGGACGTAATATGGCAGACGTTGCGTGTGCCATGACTAGGAGCCCGGTAATCTCGCTTCCGGTTCAACTCGAAATCTCCTCCGACAAGAAATAATTTATAATTCCACGCATAAATCTCGAGCTTACGAGCGGCGGCACGTGAGTCAGCTCGTGACGGAGAACGCGGCCGCAATAACCAGTATAAACAAAACGAGAACTCGGGCTGCTCGTTCCGCGGATGCAATTAAACGCGTCATTTTGGCGCGGGGTGGCGCGGATTCGCTTTCTTTCCCGTTCGCACAAAGGTCGTCAAACCCGGCCAGTTTTTTTATCAAATACCGCACACCGTGTTTCCTGCGATCCAAGCTATTTCATGTGTCGGAGCGAGCCGATTTTATTGCGCAATTTATTGAGAACTGTTTGCTCGATTTTGACACTGTTTGAACGTCGAAGATGTTCGCAGAGACTCAATAATATTGTCCAGTTCACTCGTGGATTCAACACGGTGCGCAAACTTTTAAATAGCGTGCTCTATAAATGATCGATTTGTGGTTTTTTCTGGCAAAATAATAATTGTCTGCATTGATTATAGAATTTTTTTGATACAACGGAAATAAATTATTTGTTTCGTCGCGATTGCGTGTGTCGCGAATATTCGAATGTTGCCCGCCAAATTAATCTTGGGCAGCCGGTTCAATGACGTTCGAGTTATCGCAGACAATTAATCGTTATTGTAAACAGATATCACGTTAAAGAATGCGTTTCGTCCCGGACCTGCTAGGGGACTCATCAGTAAGGCTAATCTAGCAGGTCCTGGCTTATACGCTACCGCACGCGAGAGAATATAAAAAGTACGACGCGGAATTTACCGCGGTTATTCGAATCGCTAGACAACGAAACAAAACGTCAAAGTTATTATGAATATTAAACAAGACAACGGCTCGTGCGTTGTACTTGTCTACCCGAGGACTGTAAAGTGTCACGGCGTTGAAGCGTAGAGCTCAACTGAGTGAACTCGACTTCCAGTCCTATCGCGATGAGATAGAAAAATGCACTGATTGGTTCCTGCCGAAGTTGCATTTCCCAATCAGCGCACTCTTAATTGTTTAGGCCTCCTTCCCGTGGGTCTGAATGAGGCCTTGGGAAGGAAGAGTTAGATGCATAGATAATTCGGTTGACGACGGGTCTCGGTAATTTAACCCTTCTTAACGATCGCGGCGGTCCTTCGGAGGGACGAAATTTATGACACTCGAGACTGTAGAGAACCAAACATTTAGCAGATGTCTCGACTGGTCGCCGAGTGCCAATAGCCCGATTGTTCTCAGTCACGAATGTGCCCCAAATAATCTCCGAAGGAAATACACGTGAAACTGTTCCTGCGCGACGGAACATTATTGCTTTCTATGTTATTCTGCGATTTCTAAAGATTCACAATCTAAAAATAATTGAAGATGTCGAAGGTTGGTAGTTTAATAAATAAATCCTATGAAAATATTGTTTGCTGTGTTACGCGATGATTCTCAAGCATCAACTGCTCAAGATTAATTACAGTTGTTCGAAGGTGACGTTCGAGTAGAAAATTGCTTGCCACGTTATTCTATTTTCATCATGTACAGTAAAAAAGAACAGCGATTTCAATTGTATACGGGATGATGTCCAGGAAGTCCAGTTTGTAGATGTTTGACTCTGAATTTATGTTGACGAAAAAAATTGTCTGCCGTATTTTTCTATGACTGTCAAACATACATAGCTTGAACCAACCTCCATTAACCCGCACCGTAAATTTCCACCTGTTTGACAATGTTTACGCGAATCGCGAAATCAATCGCCGATCAAAAGGCAGTCTACCGCATCGTTCCAAGCCTCTTCAACGCCGTCGGCCCAATAATAACAGTAATCCCACTTGTGCCCGACGTTTAGCCACCGAAGAACCGAGTTTGTGTCGGTTTGACACCATTCGAGAGCACGCTCGAATCGCGAAAACGGTTGATTCCGCGCAACCGGATCTCGCAGCAGCGTAGCGTTCGAAACAAGCTACTTTGGCGAGCAAACGAATCAGCAGTTTCCAGTGGATCGGGGGATCGAACGGGTGCAACGTAACAAGAGCGTGGATCGCGAGCCCTCGTCCGGTCGTTGTGACATAGATGCGGACTAACGGTCACCTAATAAATGCTAGGGTATTCGAACCGAGCCACAAAGTAGCCCGCAAACGGGAAACTGCCAGCGACACGGTCGTTGCGCGCAGTCCGATAGCCGTCCCCGGTTTCCAACCCCTCTTTTGTCTTTATCATGCCACTCTTCTGCCCCCCTCCCCGCCTCTCAACCACCACCAAATCCTTTGTTTCGCCCTTTATTCTCCACCCTTCCCCCCTCTCACTCTCTCTCTCTCGTTCAGTGTACACGTGTTAACGAGAGGGAAATTTGTGAATTTCGACCGGTGACATTTTTCCGTTTGTCGCAATAGTGGTTCGAGGCGTCGCGACGCTTGCTCTACCTTCGAGAGGATGTCAGAGGATGTTTGCCAGCAAAGGAACAACCAGAATCGAGGAAGTAATTCGAGGACAGAGAGCAACTGGTGCAGCCGGTGCGCGTCCGTGATTGCGCTCTGTTATTAAATTTCATAGTCGGAGAGCACTTCTGTCGCGAGTGGACAATGATCACGATACGCTCGGATCTTATTGCTGTTGAAACGTTTATTTTGTCCCGTCGTGGATGTTGGAACCTTTGAACCTTTTTAACGTTTTTTGAGTATTCTTTAAAGAATAGTGCTGGAAAGCTTGCGTTAAGGTTTATTACGATTGTTATGCTGAATTGAATGTATAGGATCTTTTCGGAGAAAATTATTAATGTTGTTTGAGAATTTATAACTCGAATTGTTTTCTTTCATTATTAACATTCTTCTCAATTCATTTAAAATCATTTTAAATGGTTGAGAGCTTTATTCGGTTGGGGAACATTATTACCATGAATTATTTCTCTTCAAAAGTGCACGCACGTTGCAATGAGAATTTTCTCCGTTTACAACAAGCTACTGTTTGGTTGATATACTGAAACAGCACTTTCAATGAAATACTTATTTAATCAGGGAACGTTTTATTTGTTTTGAAATTATATTGTATTTCGGCATTTCAAGCGCGTGTATCATGTTCATATTTCTCTTTTTATCTACTGTTGCGCGTATTCACCATCCTGGTCGTTAATAAACATCGTATTGTACGCTTTTGTAACGAACATGGACGTTCGAAATATAAATGGAGAATCTACTAAATTGAACGAGGTTCAAAAAATTCATTTTAACGTTGTCTTACATAAATTATTTAAACAAGAAATAATGTTACGATGCACTACAATGGAGAATAAAAAGCAAGTATAAATTATATCAGACATGGCATCGCTGTTTAGAAGCGAATCGTAAATGTATCTTCGCTCAGATTTGCGCTACAATCAATAGAAGACTTGTCCGATCATTGACGTCCGTTTCTACTTGACGAGCACAACTATTTCTCACATGAATCTTCTCGTTCTCATGATTTAAAACCAGCTATTAAACATATCATTATTCATAAAAATGATTTATTTATTTGTGGATTGTGGACCTTTACAAGAAATGAAACTTTTTCTACCTCAATCGCAACAAATAGGAGTTACATAAAAATTGATTTCTTTTTGTAATAGCCTTAACGAGTTGCAAGTAGTAGTGCGATCACAGTGGATTTTTATGGAAAATAAAAATTGTCTGGATCAATTGCAAAAAGTAGGAACCAAATGGAAATTTCCTTTTTTTCTGTAATGACTTCGATAATGTAGAAACGATAGATCCATATTTTTAAATTCTTTTAATTTTCCTATTCATCCAAATTCTATGTTCAGAATTTAAATCCATACATTAAAAATTCTTTTATCGTTTCTATTCTTTCAAATTGAATATTTTAGTCACAAATGCAATCACGGATTATACAATTTAATTGTCTTGATGTTTACACTGTTCTACCTAATCGGTTTTCGTCGCGAATGCACGAATAGCGGGAGAACTGGATTCGTGCCGGTGCACGGTGGGGAAACACGGACGAAACAATTCCATTGCAGTGTTGCTTCTGCCGTCGAACGGTTACTCGCGGAGTCAATATATCGTAAGGACGGGGTTGCGGGGTGCGATCGAGCGACGCAGGATCGCGTGTGCACGCTTCCACGTCCCAGTCTTTCCACGCAATTTCCCAGGCGACTCCCTTTGTCCGGCTTCGGACAGTTTCGAGCGGGCAACGCGAAATTCAGTCAGGCCACCGCATTCACCGTGGACGTTGCGAACCGCATGGCCCACACACGAGAGAAATGAACCTAGAAAAAGACAGACTCCACAGAGAAAGTACGGAACAGAGAGAGAGAGAGAGAGAGAGAGAAAGAGAGAGGAATGGCACCAGCTAGAATTAGGGAAATAGGACGAATGAGAAATAGAGAAACAGATACAGTGAGGAAGACATAGAACCGCTAAAAAAAAAAAAGAGCGTGTTGTAAGCGTGCTGCTGTAGATTAGTAAAACGTTCTTTAATGTCACAATAGAAATTGATGTATGAATAACTCCTGCAGAAATTTAGTACAAGGATACCAGCTAGAGAAACATAATGAACGTTTAAGATACGGTTTATTAGACAAGAAATTTATTAGAGCATAAGAAAACGTAGCAAAAAATGAAGCTGTTCAATTCTCAGTTGAATCAATATATTTGAAATAATATGAACTCTTTGTACTCAACGTCTCCTCTAAAGCACCATTAAAAATTAATATATTTGAATTGAAAAAATATATATTAAATATACTTGATGTCAAATGAACTGAAGGAAAAAGGTATATGTGACGCGAAAATATTCTGGACCAGAATACTGGAATCAAAATAGCTTCGAGGAGTGAGTAATAGAGTAAGAAGAAGATGAACGGTTCACAGTGTGAGCGATAAAGATGGGAACAGAATGAGTTAGAAATATAGAAACTGAACACGTCTGGGGGAAACAGACATCGAGCAATACAGTAATAGTGAGGTAGAGGGTTGGTAGTGCGAAAGCTAAAGAGGGAAATAACAGTGCAAGAGAAATAACAAATTCGAGAAAAATGAGTAAAGGGGAGTGAAGTAACACAAAGAGAAATAGAACGATATGAAAATAGAGAAATAGAGTGATAGAAAAATAATAGAAAAACGTAACACTTTGTAAACCTAGAATAGTAATAAATCCCAAGGCGCATGTGATGCAGAAAATAAAAAGAAGATACCGCAAGGAAAGAAAAACGAGAAAAAGAAAGGAAAACAAAGCGAGCTGGGAATACAGAACCACAACGTTCATGACCAGGAGTGAACAGAGGTGAAATAGGCAATGGTAGGGACGAGAGAACCGCATAGAAAGCGAAGGATAGGCAGAGAGAACGGTGCGTGTAAAAGCGGCGCGAGTCGCGCGAACGGCCGCAGATGTTGGCCCCGGCCTGACAGAGTGCACAAAGCGCGCACCGATCCTCGAACAGTCGGTCGCGCGGAGTCAATTCAATCAATTGGCCTCCGCGCGGCTGCATCGACGCCATGTGCAACCCTATTTGCATTTACCGGCCGACGGGCCGACGGCCGGACGGAACGCCGCAACAGACGAGCCGGAAATTAATGTGTTAGATTGCTAATTGCTAATTAAAAACAGTCACCGCGCTGCCGGGGCGCGGAGGCGTGTCTCTGTTACGGACACCGGCGTCCACCTCCGACATTTCCACCCCTGACGCCACCCCCTTGTCGCATCGGTGGTGTTCGTGTACCATCGGAATCGTCGTTACTCTTGTTCCTGGAACGAGAAGCGACACAGCTGCGACTTTCTGCGAGCCTACACCCCTTTTCACCCCCCAGCGACGCTCTTATACTATTCTGCATCCCTCTACACCGATTTATACCCATCTACACCCCCTTACATTACCCGCTTTGCATCCCTTTACACCTCTTTTGGTCCAATATACATTTACACCCTTTCTCTTAACACTTCTATACACCCGTTTTCACTATTTTTGTAACCCTCTACACACCCTTAACTCCTCTACCCTCATCTACAGCTTTCCTGTAACCATTTACATACCCCTTTAAATCCTTCGACGCCTCTTTACCCCCCCCCACCCCTTTTGCCCATCTCTGAACCCCTTTGCCATCATTTACACCTCTCTATATCCCTTTTTCACCCACATATACTCCTTAAATCCTTTTGTACCCCTTTAACCCCTTCTTTATCCATTTTCCATCCCTCTTTTGCAGCCCCTTAACATCCTCAACATCTCTTGTTAAGGGGGTTACTCCTTTCAGCATCCTCTTTGTACCCCTGTAACACCACCTTGCATTCTTTTGTGCCCCCCCCCCCCCAACCCCAGCGCCCCTTACAGTCATGGACAACCCTCTACGCCCTTTTGCACTCCTTTTTTCCTCTTCGCAGCTCTAACGTCCGGGGTTTGAATGGGCGCACGACGCGAACGGATTAATTCTATCGTTTCCAAGCGAAATTGTTAGCAGAAATGTCGTTCGGGACGCGAGCGTCTTATTCTCTCTATCCCTTGTTTTCTCTGTCGTTCTCTCTCTCTCTCCCTCTATTCTTCTTTGTTTTTCAGTTTTAATTTATGTTGCAGTCTATGATTTACGAGACGCTCGCTCCATGCGTTGCTCCGAGAGGTTCTCAAGGTGAGAAGTATGTTTACACAGGACCACGGCGGTGAGGAGAAGGGGGACTGTTTGTCAATGGGGTGGGCCAGGTTGTTCATAACCGTTGTCGAAGTATCGTACACTTGCGCCGAGATTTACGCGGTCAGGAGATATATCTTTCCACGGCGTGTGTTTGGCGGGTTTATTTGTTTAGCGTGTTATCTTGGATCCGGGAGCCGGGGGAATTGAGATCATAGACTCACTCGGGGAGTGTATACGCTCGTGTTTTATTTATTTGTTTAGTTGGCGAGGGACGGACTATCGAAAGGATCGAATGTTGAGGGACATGTACGCGGTATTTGTAAACAGTTGTGATTTTCAGAAGGAAAATTCTCTAGTGGTTGTTTTTTAGCTGGGCTCGTTTCGACTGTACGTAGTTTAAAAATTTTTTTCAGGGTCTCCTCTTTCGACCGGCGTAAGCGAATCTGATGTACGATTTGTTTTCTGCTGTTTTATCTAACATTGAAAAACGAACTGATACTAACAAATCATAAAATTGAAATACATAAAGAAGCTGAAAATCTTGAGAGCTTAATCAAATTTACGAATTCAAAATTATTAAAGAGAAGAGACAAGAATTTGGCTTGAATCTGTTACAACTAAAGGAGATCGTTTTTATTTTACACGAAGATATTATAATTTTATAATCTAATCTACTTTATCTTACTTAGTGCAGCAGAAATAGATCTCAGTTGAAATTTGAAACACTCAAATAAAAAAATATATATACAATCTAACGCTAACCGAGAATACCTAAGGCAGTCTAAGACAATAATTTGACCGTCCAGTGCAGAAAACGGAAATCAATCGGTTCGGCGAGAGCTCAGACGAGCCATAATCCGGCAAATATTCGTCGAATTTTCCGGGTTGTCCGCTTTCGGCTCCTAATCTGATATTCGTAGATTTTACTCGTCACAGGGGAAATATAATTTTGACGCGGGTGCCGTAGGATCATCAAAGACCCATCAGTCCTTTCATTTTCACGGGCTGGCGCCGTGCACGGCGCGGCGCCGCGTGCAGAAATCTGCGCACACGCATCGCGGATTAACCGGGACGTAAGCTCTTCAAGCTTTGTGCTCTAAGCTGAAAGATATCGAAATTCTGACGCCGTTCCTTTGACAGGGAAACCAGCCAATGGAAATAATACGTGTCAAAGTGATTCTCCCGGGGGCTTATTCGAGTAACCTGGCGCCTATGGCATATTTTCTTACATCAGCGTTATTGTTACAGAACTGTTTTTCAATTCAGACATCGTTCCTTATTCGTTGCCTGCGATTATTAGAGTTTTTGTACAAGATTTTATTAAGCTTTGCTGTTCATTCGCTGTATATTGGAACTACACAGAATTTATCTTAGGAATTATTACTTCAATTTCTGTGCCAGTTAACAAGTCCTGGAAATTATTTCTTTGCTCCCTTATCAACCAACAAATTTATCCTAGAAAATATTGTTTTAATTTTACGATAGTTAACAAGTCCTAGAAATTATTTCTGTACTCCTTTAACAAATTCATTAAAAAATTACTCACACCAATTGTGAGAGCTACGGTTAAATTATTTTTTTCCGATCTTTTCAATATCTTGAAAGTAATAATATTTACTAATTTTCCTGTTCGTTTCATGGTTTCCTATTTATAAATGTTCGTTACAAATGCAGAAAATCTAGTAATGATTGATTGATATGCGTTTTTTTGTTAAAATAATTTTAGTTTGGAACGTGTTATGTTTTCTAGAGTTAGCTGCCGAATCAATTAATTGTTCAATATTGTTATAGTGCGAATGTTTGTCTGCCGACTGAATTTTTCCGTACGTCGAGAGCGGGAGCACTCATATATTTATCAAAACTGCTATTAATTTTGCTATGTGACCATTTGGATACGCGTCTGTTAAATATTCCGTAAGGCGGGAATTTTTGACAAACAGTGGCTGGAAATATATTTTCATTGTACTTCATAAATTCCGGCCATTTTTACCAATTAAATCGACAGGATAAAATTCGAACTGAAATTACACAGATAGATATTCCAAACTAAAAATTGTATTACATTAATATTGATGGAAGAATCGTGAATTATTTGTTTACGTCATGGATAATACCGAATCATTCATTAATTTGCGTGCACATTTTAAAAATATGGACAATATTTTTTCCTACATATTCCATAAAACAGAAACATTCTCTAAAAGGCAGACACCTTTTTAAAAATAGAAATTGTGAGATAATTTAATTGAAATCATAAATTAAATCAATCCATGTTGATCCATACAGTAACATTCTTAACATTACTAAATAATTATTGTCAAGGATTAATAATTGATAAACATTAATCAGTGAAATGAATAATTTCAGATTGTTTACTGTAAGAAAATTATTGAACTAATGTTTCCATCGAAACATATTCTGTATAAAAAATCGTGTTATATTTAAATAAATTCCATTTTGTCATTTTTGTAAGGCAACGCAAGTTACGTTCAATACTCGCTAGATTTATTTTCTTAAAAATGCAGGAAAATATTTATGCATTGAATTCCAGATTTTCTATCTGTAAAAAATTGTTAAATAAATGCTTGTATTCGATCATATTTGTGTAGATCTAATTAAAATAAGTTTTGCCATTTTTCGAAGATAACGCAGATCAATCGTTATGTTTGTAAGAAAAATATTTGTTCACGTTGCTCGCACATTGTCCCTCTGCCGCGACGAGCCATAAACATCTCGGTATCGAGTCGTCGACAGGGAAAGAGAAGGAACGGACTGCCGGTATCGTTGTTTCCCGGGGACAATAGTTTCGTGAAAGTTTTGAGATCCGATTACCCACCTTCGTCGGAAGTGCTCGTTACCAAAGAATACCACGGCGTCGAATCGCGAGCCCTCCTGTGACCCTCGTATCTTCCGCCAATTTTGCGTTCGTATGACCACGAGGATTCGACCCTTGTCGCTGAGCTGGGCTCTCTTTCGAGAACCTTCGTTATACATACCTGGTTTATGTAACGAGCTCCGGCTACGCTCCAAATAAATATGTTGGGCGTTTGTTCGTGGCTTGGAACGGTGCTCGACGAGATGTCGCGCGGTATACCGTTTCCGATGCACCTGGAACGAATCCTCATCCTCATCCAGGTGCATCGGAGAACCTCCAGAACCTCGAGCATCCACAGCTGAACGGCATCAAACAATTCCAAAACGTAAAGTACAATAAACCTCGATCTCCATTTAACTTTCAATTTCCCAGGAAGCATTTCCAAGGGCGCAGTCTTTAATTTCAATTTCCTCGAATTGCAATTGAAATTTACTTTGAAATTGACTCCAGCAATCACTATTCAGGAGATGCTTGGCTATTAATCTCTCTGTCTTCATGATCTATGAATGTGTCAGCGTTACGAGGCCCAATTTCCACAGGGGTGCTATTCGCCGTTAACTCACTCTCTCATTTTTCTTTTATACTCTCCGGTGGTGTTTCGAGATCGAGATCGAGAAAGAGAGAGGGAGAGCGTACGCGGGGGCCTCGTCGTAAAGGAGATTCCGTTTACGAGAAAAATATATATCTGTTCCGTGTCCCCGTCGTTCCCGTTGGCCGTTTCCATTCCATCGTAGAAATAGATTGAAGTCATCGGGCCGTGACGCATGCCCGCGAAATGCGAACGTTCACGTTGAAACGACGAAACGCGGAAAACGCACACGGCCGAGCACACACCCGTCGAATTTTCCGCGCATTCATACGCGCACGCACAAAGAGGGAAATACGAGCCGTGTCGCCGGGAAAATTGCTCTCGTTCGTTTCCATTGCTCCTACGTTTCTTTCTCTGTCGTTTGGAGTCCCCCTCCCCTTTTCTTTACACCCCCCTCATCCCTTAGTTTCGACGCGACTTTGAAATTTTAATTGACTCCCTGCTCACCGTGAAACTCGTTTTCCGCCGATAGGACGGCGATCGCCGCCGATCACATCGATCGGACATTTAACTTTCACGAATCTAGACGTCCTTAAGCGTAGCATGGTATTGTGCATTTTACACTAATTTTTTCTTTCACAATTACAGAAATTATGAAAATACTTCGAAATATAAAAATACACACGTTACGAAATTTATACGAAGCCTGAATAGACGCAGTTTTGTCATTATTACAAAGATATACAGAGTGGTCGTTTTAAGTAAGGCCACCTACTTCAAGGTATTGTGATGCAAGAAATATTTGTTAATGTGGCCAAGGTCATTTTTTTCGGAGTTATCAAGGTCATCGGTGTTTTTTGACACATAACTACGTTTTTTTTTACTGAATCGTGTAACTGATTGAAGAATACATTCAGATATGTATAATAACATGACCTTCAAATGACCTCGATTTTTGAAAATTAACGTGAACAGTCCGGAAAAAATAACCTTTAGAAAAAAAATGACGTTTGCAAAGAATTCACCTTGTGATACCACTTGTATTGTAGTAACAACATTTGTTATGTCATCACAAATAAAAGAATTATTTAGGTGGCTATATTTAGATGGACCACCCTATATAGTATAATTTATGACTCGGCTGTCCCAATGTTTAACAGCGATTTTCATGGTTGGCTTTATTCGGAGGTTTCAAGGTTTCTTTGGTCCGAGTTTTCTGTAGTGATTCACTGCAGTGAGAGTTGCATAAGGATCTTCCAAGCATGTTCTGTTTTTTTCTGGATGTTCTCGAGTACAGATGATGGTGCGCAAAGGTCGATTTTTGTGCGTTTGTGCAGTTTATACATTTTTAAGTAACGATTTAGCTTACTTTTAGTCGAGGGAACGTTTTCATTTTTCTTTCGTATGGATATTGCAAAATGATTTATTGCAGTGCAGCTTGCAACGGTAGATCTTTATGCATTTGTCCTCTTTACATATTTTGAAATAGAAGTTTGTACAGCTCGCTTTTACTTGGTGGAAAGCTTTCATTTTTCTTTGTCTCGCATTTTGTAAAATGATTTATGACAGTGTGAAGTTGAACAAAAATTTAATAAGTATATTCTGATTTTTTTTAAATGTTTTCTGAGTGTAAAACACGTATGTGTGTACATTTTTATACATTCGTCTCGTTTATCTATAAGGGGATGTGTGTCGAAGGGCATGATATGAATGTTTTAAGTTAAGAAAAATGATTAACGTTCGAGTGGTGACTTAGAGTTACCACTAAAAATTGAAATTTTAAATGAAAGTTTAATTTTCAAGTAAAAATAGCTTCGAGCAAGAGGCTGGGAAAAAAATAAACTTAACACGGATTTTTACGGTAACATGTACATGAATAATGAAGTATACTAAAAAATTTCTATAACTTCACAAATTGTGAATGAAGAAATTCAGAAATCCGTCATTTTGTCGGGCTCGGTAGTTCTAGCGTTAAATTGCGTTTTTTTACAGCTTGCTTTTACAAGACGGAAGATTCGCAATTTTCTTAGTTCCGGGTTTCCAAGAGAAGAACACAAAGAAGCGTCGAGTGTCGTCTCGAAGAAGACACGAGGCGAAAGGGTTAATCAAGCTCGACAAACCACGAAGGGGTCGATGTTTCAGAAAAAAAATCGTCGACACGAAAGAAAGCTTCCCGGTCTGCAGGGGAGGAGCTAGAGTTTTCACGGGGAAAAGAGAGAGGGGGAGGGCGAGGCAGGTGATGTGTAGGCGATATTTTTCTCGCGGATCCGATTGTTTCGCTCGAACGACGTTCGCCGGCCGTTTCGACGGGAATTATCAGTGTATCGATCGCGAGGGCGGGGCACGGGGCGGCTCGTTTCGCGCGATAAATTTCCCGGTTCGCAGCGTACAATTCCGATACCGATACACCGAAGGAAAAATCGGCCTGGGACCCCGCGCGCAAGCTTAATGGAAAGGAAAAAGATACCGGGATGATAAAGTTAACACGTCCCCGGTTTCTGGAAGAACTGTTCAGCCAGACGATGCCGAGTGTCATTTTTCCTTGAGTCGAAGCACTGTGCTGCTAAATCATGATTTAAGTTTTGAAATTCCCACTGGAAAATATTAAAAAGTCAATGCGTTCTGACTGTGTTCACGGCGCGCAGAAAATAATGATCATCCGTCCTCGGGGTGAATTCACACCTCTGGACCGGTGGACGTTTGTAAAAGAAACTTACCGCAAAAGTGTTTATACTTTATAAGTGTTTAAAGACTGTTTTTACATCAACACCTTCTACTCGTTGTGAAGAGAAAAAGTTTGGAAGGAACCATATGTCGCAAACAAATTATTTTTGAGATGTAAGTTGTTAAAGTTTTTGCAAAATTTGATTGTGTGGAATTATACGTATAGACAAAAGCCTACTGCTACTATTGATGAGACAGAACACGATCGTGTGCGTGCCTCGAGACAAACGAAATTTAAAAGTGCAAAATATGAAATTTTCATTGTTATACATATGTAAGAATAGTAATCCTACATTAGAAAATACTAATGTAAAGTATAGGTACTTACAAATTTTTCAGAATCTTTTAGTCCGTCGGATCCACAGCACATTATTATTTACTCGTGCGTATACGTCCGAATGAACGTGTTTGTCTTCTGAAGGCTCTTTTCGAAGCATAAAATACCCCACGTCTACACAACACACTTTCCGAAATCGTGACAGCGAACGAGAAGTTACTCCGACAACG
Source organism: Lasioglossum leucozonium (assembly GCA_028454225.1). NCBI lineage: Eukaryota > Metazoa > Arthropoda > Insecta > Hymenoptera > Halictidae > Lasioglossum > Lasioglossum leucozonium. The sequence continues at coordinate 11,827,894 of CM052205.1, read as the reverse complement.
ATCGAAATAGTTCTGCGATGTTAATGCAATTACCGCGCGAGAACTCTACTCTCCCAGCATACAATGTATTCGATGAAGGCTGTTCGACTGAAAGAAAATAAATCGTTTCCAAGGTTATATTGATATTTCGAGTAACATCTGTGTTCCGTCGCGTATCACTTCTTCATATTATTGCTGCGGTCACGAAGGCCCGACTACTGGAGATGCATCTGAAAAGGACGTTCAAGCAGGCAAAAAAACGCATACGGATCGGCTCCGAATTGACCGATTATTTACAACCACCGTGCTCCGACTATGTCACACCGGCAGATGTACAACACGTGCGACAGACCCACCGAAGCGCCATTGACGACCGAAGACAATACGAAAAGGAATTTCTTAGACAGTTTCCCACTCCTCAACCCAAAGTCCTTCCGACACACCCGCGTCCAATTAACAAACGCTACATTTCCCCACCTAAATTCACTCTAACCATTCACGAAGAAATCATGGTGACAATCGTAGTACTATTTTGATCGTGGTCGGAGTAACTTCTTCTCGTTCGCTGTCACTATTTTGGAAAGCGTGTTGTGTAGTGTTTGGAGCGTCACAGTCATTAAGACGCGTTCGCGTAAATGGCAGTGTCCTGTGAATCCGACGGAGGAGCAGAAGATTCTGAAAATTTGTAAGTACCTATACTACTCTTATTTTATAAATTTATTAATCATAGATCTACAAAACGCATATTTGAAATGTTCATTACGGGCGCAAATAAAAGTTTTAAAAAGCCCCTTTTTTATTTTTCATCTTTTTATTATTCAAAAATATTTTTGCACGTCATTTAGTAAATCAATGCCTTCTAATTGCTTATTTGGTACAATTCTAAAAAAGTTGTCGACTTTATGTATGTACGTAATCTATTATAAGTGCTTTATGGATTGTTTGCCGGATTTCTTCTAAAATCTAAACTAAATTCTTTGATCTGAACAACTTTGAACCATGCGCCGACTTTTTCATCGATCAGCCCCACTAGTATAGTTTTTGATCGACGACGCTAATTGCCTCGTGAGACGATGAACGGAGTTATGCTTGGAGGACTTTGACCCCCCCCCCTCCCAGCGTGCTTCACGAAGTTTTCGATGAAGTATGAACGAACCTTGTTCGCTGGCGAGGTAACTACCTCCTGACAAGCGTGATGAATCTCTTTATTAGACGCTGTTCCTTTTTATTTTGTTTCTTTTAAACATTTTATGTTTTGTGGCTCGGAACAAATTTTATTTTAATCTCCGTGGACGTTGGAACGTATTTACCGAGGGAATTTTAATGATTTTTGGTATTCACAGAGCCATAGTTACAGATACGTGCACACTGCCTAGTGATAAGCATTCAAATTGAAGAGCAATGTGTAACTCTGCAAGCAAGAGAATAATAGAATGGATAAGAAGATTAAACGAAGAAGTTGAAGAGAAATTACTACAATAATGTGGGTATCATAAAATTTTTAACTGTTTCAGTGATAATTTAATGATATAAGCAGAGCACTCATTCAGTTACGTATAAGTAAGATCTCAGGAGGCAAAATGTAATTTACAGGGTGAGACAGAAATCCTAGTACACTCGCGCAGGGGGTGATTCTATGTGTAAAAATAAATCGGAAAAGAAAGTTCGTTTGACGCCTCGTTTTAGAGAAAATCAAATATTAGTATATGCAGGAAGTAGAATTAGTTGGTCACGATCTGACAGATCAGACGATTCTCGAAGCACGCGTATTCGCTGCATCTTCGAACATGATTTTCTCGAAAACGAAGCTTCGGATGAAAAAATATACTACATTTTTTCCTATTTTTTACGTAGAATCACCACCTTGTACAACGAATTCCGGCCCAGCCTGTGTCACAAATATGTAATTGTGTTCTGCGAATGTCGTTGATCAGATTAATTCGAAACCGCGGTCAGGAATAATCGCCAAAAAGAGAACGAGCAGTCACGTAGAATCAAGGAGGATCAGAAACACACACAGACACAGAGAAAGAGTTAAAAGCGTCGGTCTCGCGCGCGATTCGAGCGATTTTCTCGGAAAGTTCGGCGCTCCGGCCGATTAAGCGTAGATCCGTTCAAACAAGCAAAGGGAGAAGGAAAAACGAAACGAGAGATCCTCCGGGCGGTTCCTGGTCGATCGGCTCTCTTTCTCTCTCTCTCTCTCTCTTTCGTATGCTATCCCCGGACTTTGTTACAGAACTTTTCAGCCGATCGCATGATCGTTACGCGCCCACGCTTGCCTCCGATCGACAAAGAACCTAACCGGCCCCGAGTCCATCGATAGCCGCGAACTTTTCTGTTCCGCCGCGTTGCACTCGATTGGACGCTGTTTTCGAACATTGCCGACTGTTTTCCGACTCTTCACTCGTCCATATTCATTTGTTTATGGACAAATCACCGGTGTACGAACTTTTACCTTAGTGCGATGTACAAACGATAGAGATCTACAATATGTATCTTTTACATTTTCGATATAGACCCACATAAAAAAAACGTAGTAAACAAGTTTTATTATTTTCTCTGTAATTCCGACCAATCAAAAGTTGAATTTTTTTTTAAATTTTTGTTTCACGTCATGTAGAAAACTAATTGTTGCAATTTCTAAAAAAATCCAAGTCGTATGTTTCACTATTTAAAAAGTTATTGTCATTTTAACACTAAACCTACTATCGCCGGTCAAACGTTGGACAGTTTTGTACAGTTTTGTTGACAAACAGTTTTGTATCCAAGCACATATTATAATAAAAATCAAAGAAAGTCTATAGAAAATTTTATGATGTCATTTTTATGTGGCAAATCATGCTAGCCATTTTTACAGTCTGGTAGGTTTAGTGTTAAAAGTGGCCGAATATTACTGTGAGTAATTGTGTAGTCAACAACAATGTCAAATCGATGGATCTCTGAGCACCTACGAGGAGTTCATCAAATCTGGACTGGAAAAAATTCTCTAAAAGGATCACAGATGATTTTAATGACTCGATAAGGATATCTATATGTACGGTATAGTGTAATATCAAACAGAATAAGAAGGGTTGGTGAATTTGTTTCGAAGAAAGCTAATACTATTTCGCCGTGCAATAATCCGCAGTCCATATTTCGCAAGCTGGTTCGCCGCCCCGAAACCGTCACGGTCCTAATCCTCGTTCACCCAGTCACGATCTCCGACCCCCAGGACGATCCATCATTCGTCCGGGAGCAGGTGTTCAGGTGAGACACGAGTAAACGCGGCACGTGTCCAGGAAACAGAAACAGGTATCGCAGAATCCTGCGAACGACCCGCCTATTTTCGTTGTTGCGATCTACCCCTTGTCGGGAACTAGCCGCCATTCTCACCCCTCGATCCTTCGTCGTCGATTCTCACCTCGGACGTAGTTTCCTGTGTTGTCTCGGGCACATCCCTCGTTAATCTTCTTCTCCGGACTTCTTCATTTTTCGTATGTCTGTCTTTGACTCGGTGAATGCGACCGGATCATGCTGTGGATCATGGAGACGTTGCTTCGACGGTCCCCTAATTTTCTGTAGGCGCTGAAACAGTATATGGTACAGGCAGGCCGAAATATGAAATTTTCGTCGACAGAATATTCGAATTTTTGTGGATGGAAATCAATGTTTACGAACATTCACAATTTGTACAAACCTCTGAAATGTACAGGGTGCTTCAAAATTGTATGTCGTGATTTTGAACCTTTGGATAGGTGGAAATCTGTTAAAAAAAAATGGACCGCAAAATTGTTCTCTTTTTTCAAGGTCAAATATTTTTTTATTGCATCCTATAGTACTCATCGTGAAAAACATAAATCTTACAGGGGTCTTGAGTCAACCGTTCTTTTAGAAAACCTTTTTGAAGTTCCATGAGCTGTTTTCTTCCATATGCCTACAGGGTGTTCCAAAATGATATAAAGAAAATAAGTCGGAAATATAAAATAAATGTTTTTTCATTTGACGCGTCGTTTTCAAGAAAATTCACCTTAAATATCCTGCAATGGTCACGACATACAATTTTGAAACATCCCGTATAATTGGTGTAGGCAAATTTTTTTTCCAACGAAATGACAGAGTGGAATGTTTGTACAAACATCGGTAATCTTCTAATTTTGCGAATGAAATTTTTGCAAAAATATCTGTAGAGTACTGTGTACTACAAGTTTCGTGAATAGAACAATATAAGTGAATGTTTGTGCAAACATCTGCCGTGTATGTACTGGTTGAAACAATTTTTCCGAATGGAGTAACAATGATCTGCAATCCATTAATTGTATCAAGTATGGAACAAAAATTAATTTTCGTGCAAAAATAATATTTTTCACAGCACGAGTAGGAGAACGAAACGATTGTATCTCGGGATACGTCTACCGACAGACAAGAGCTAATCCTCGCGCGATAAATCGGCCACTTAATTTCACCCAGCATTCCTCTCGATGCAATTCAAATTCACCCGAAATTCCGAATAGACCTGCCCCGAACCCGCTCGCTATGTAAATTACGTCAAAATTGGAAAAGCCGTGAAACGCGGAGAAAGGGAATGAACTTTTCACCGACATCGCCTCGCGGATGATTGCTATTTTATCATAGCGATTCTATCGAGCGCTAGTTGTGGCGGTCCCACTTCCATCGAAGAACCATCATAATCAATAAAATATAGATTTGCATCTAATGTCTGCCACAAACTTCGAACTAACGCCCGCTTATCATTTTATACTCCATTAGAGTTGCATTTAGCTGCTCTCGTCGGCGATCTTCAACTAAAAACCAATTTTATAGACATTTTTATTAGTGTCATATGCAGACGCTAAAATTTCTAGCCTGGCCCGAGCAATCTTTACAGAAGACTCTTTAAATATTCCTTAATGCTTTCGACGAGTTCAATTTCAATCATAAAATGAAAGCGGATTATTATTATTTGCAGTGGGGCTTGCACTTTAATTTGGCTTTAAGTAATTTTTTAATCGTGTTCATTGAATCTTCTGAATAAGAATCTCCACAATAAATATTCTAGTTTAGGCAATGTTTCTGATTATTTCACGAACAAGGGAACGTATTCAAGTTACAGCAGCCGATTTTTATCAAATTCAAATCGAATTTTATAATATATTGTTTAAAAAAGTAACTCTTTTTAAAATTTTCTTCCGCTACTGAATTACTCATTCAAAATCACACAAGTCACAAAAAATATTAGATTTTTTCGACCTCTGGTTTCCGAGGTATATCTCAAAAAAATGTGGTTTTGACCCCCAACTTTGAGGACTGTTTTCATATCTTCAATGTGGATGGTTGCCGTTAAAGAAATCACATGTTACATATTTTCCAAAGAACTATATGTCCCACATAAGTTTTATAAAAATCGGCTTTCGTAACTTGAATATCTTCCCTTGTTAGTTTAAAACGTGTGAACGACATCAAAATGAATCGTTGCTGTTAGCTGCATTTACAACCTAATTTGTACAATCAGAACGTTGTAATCGAGCCTAGCTGAATCAATGTCCTCAATTAATTCACTGTGCTTAAATCTTGTCTATGAAATTGAAATGAATCAATTACTATCGGCATTTATACGTTATTCATGACATACGGAATTTTTTAATCGAGCCTAGCTGAATCAATGTCCTCAATTAATTCACTGGGCTTAAATCTTGTCTATGAAATTGAGGTAAATGAATTATTATCGGCATTTATACCTTGTTCGTGACATAAGCAATTTTTTAATCGAGCCTAGCTGGATCAACGTATCCGACGAATTCAATAAATTTAACTCTCGTGTACCAAATAAAAATGTTCATTCTTGCTACGAGCAACAAGTTACCAATAATTTCTCTAAACTCTGTCTATAAACAAATCGAAAATAAATCCACCAAATCTGTCTGTTCAATTTTTCCTGTATCCAATGCAAATAAAACAGGTTCGGCTTGGTTCCGTCGTTCGTGTTCCCGTTTTAACGAACCGGTCAAAATGATTCATTTTCCGGTGGGTCTAGGGGTGTGTTAGGGGTTTTGCGGCGGTTCTGCAGGATCCGGGACAAGAAAATGGGGTCCAAAGAAAGATTACGCCGAAGGAACCGGCTCGTCGGTGAGAGGCGCAGGTGCCGCCGCGCAATTAATTCCAAATGGAAAACTTTATAATCCAATCCCGACGATATTGCGGGCCGCGGCGGCGGCTAAGCAATTAACTGACGATTGGATCCGTCTAACTCGCGCGGCGCACGAACTTCCGCCGGAATCTACGCAGCCGCCGATCTCCCTGAGTTATAACGCCTGTTGGAAAAGTCCCGGACCATCTTGACGCTCCTTCCCTCCCCCCGCCACCGGGAATCTTGCGCTCCCGGTTATTGAATTGTTACTTCGATGACCGAAGTTTAATTGCTTCCCGCCGTTTTTCTCGACCCTCCCCCTCCAAATAACTATCCCTCCAGCTGCGCCCTACGGCACCCTCTAGCTTCTTTATTCAACCCTTTTGCATCTGCGAACGTGACATCTTTGTTTGACAATTGTACCGGGGCTCCGAGTATGTAGATTGTTACAATTTCGCGAAAATGGAATCGTACGCCTATGAAACTGCGGTCTCATTGAAAAGCTCGAAGCGTCTATTTTCACAGATCATCGTTCGATATTCTAAATAAGATTTTATAATCAATGCGGTTTTACGTTTTTCAAATGTCGCGAATTCCAATGTTTGTAGATTCATGGGAACATTTTTCTCGCGGCCGAAAGTTCCAGGGATTTGAAGATTGAACCTTCCTCTTCGCAACGAGACCTCGAAAATTTATGTACGACTTTCTTTGGTCGTTTTATTGAGCTTTGCATGAACGGTGTGCTGCTAACAATGAACTGCACCACGAGAACTTGTTCTTCTTCGAAGAGGAAGCTTCGAGCTTCAAATCTATGCTGGATTCAGTCCTGGAAAAAATTCTCGAATGTTTCCACAGGTGTTCGAATTTATACAATTTTCGAGGCTCCGTCAGCGGGATTGAACGTCGCGCGGCGCATCGTGGCGAGCCAATTCGCGACAAAGCGAAACCTCTCCCGTGTCATTAAATCGAAATAATCAGTGTTCATTTTGCGTGAAAACTACGAGCTGCAAGGAATCCTAATTTCCACTCTAAATGAGGTTTCCTGGCGGATTATCCGCTCAAACGAAACTCGTCGTTCGTGCCCCACGCCCACGCCGCGGAGCGCTGTTCTTTAAAATTCCACCTCCATCCGGAGAGCTTGTATTTCCCAGCTGAAACGAGATTCCCCGTTCAATCTGGAACTCCTCCTTTCCTAGAGAAAAACACCGGACCACTTCTTTCCTGACTGGAGACCGATATCTATTCCTTCGTTCTCGCCGGCTGCACCGACCCTCGATGCTCCTATGCAAGAACATCCTCGTTCCCTATTAACAGTATAGTAAACTATTTACTATCGAGCATCAATTTCTCCGCTTTTCCCATTCCCTTCCTCACTTTTTCTCATTCTTTTATTCACTTATTCGATTAGCCTAATTTTTTTTTACTTCTGTGACCTGCTATTTTTATTACATTGATTCATCGGCGCTCTCTTTCTCAAGATTTTTATTCCCCTTATTCGCAGTTCCTCTTTCTCATACTCTCTTACTCTCACACTTACTCTCGAATCTGTTTCGCTCATTTTCACTTTTCTATCAATCTCCCTCTGCCCCCCTCATTTTTTCGTACACTATGTGCTTCTATCATTCTCTAACTCTCGCTCGCGGTCGAATTCAGCGTTGAATTTCGCAGAAAATTCGAAAATTCCCGCACACACGCACCACGCACACTTCTCGCCCACCCGCTGGTCCATACGATCGGGCGCCGTGCCTGAAATTTCGCGGCCGAATTGGGAGGAGCCAGGCTCGGCAAGCCGCCGCCGCAAATCGCTGCTGCTTTTCACGTCAATTCGCTCGTTTCCCCGATAAAGGCTCTCGAACGATAAATTATTCCAACATAAAACCCCACTCCACTTGTCTCTGTCCGCCTCCTCCCTCTTTCTCTCTCTCCCTCCCCCCCCCCCCCCCCCCACTATACCAAGCGAAATTGTCGAGCAGAATTGTATCGGTTTCGTCCGTGGCTTTTCTTTTTTTTTCTCTCTCTCTAGTATTATGACAGCCGATCGTATTCGATTTATCGAGTACACGATGTGTATACTCCTGATACCAAAATGATTGGATATAATGTGGGCAAACTGGCCGGGTTTTGTGCACACGATGCTCCTCGCGTTTCGAGGATCGATGCGGCTGCACACCGAGCGTGTTCAAGTGATTAACAAGATGGGAGTGGTGCCGGAGTTTGCGATAGTTTGTTGCCGGCTCGATTATCTCCGCGAAACCGCCGCGCCGGTTCATTGGCAACGGAGCCGTAAACGTCGATTTGTACTACTCGATTTTTCCCGCACCCTGATCTCGCTGTTCTCTCCCCATTAATCGCAAGATAATACTTCGCTAATTCGATAATACGGCAATTTACTACGTTATCAATAGACGGCGGATATTTACGCAAAAGAAACATTTTCTTCCCGAATTCCAACAAACTTGAGTGACATAGAAATTTATTTTCAATCGTAATATGTTTAATAGATTGAAAATACTATGACAGTATTTTGAAATTCTTCTAATATTTTTCTTTTTTTAAATTACTCATTTTTCTCATAAATGCATATAATCCGCTGTCTAATTGTGAACCAAAAACAATTACGAATCATCTTTATCGCACTGCCAGCATTAAAATCATAAAACAGAAGAATTAGAGCAACATATGTGCCGAAGACTAACGTATAAAAACATTAAAATAATTCCGCAATGCAAAATTTCACTTTCCTGACTCGGATTCCAATTAGTACCACTGTATACGCGAACATAATCAATCCTCAAACTTTCTAAACACAAAACCCACATTTGAACAGATCTCCTTCGTGTAAAAATTCTTTCGGACTCTGGAGCATTGTTCGAAAATTTTTTACTGCAACTTCGAAGCATAATTAATACAGCAAAGAAGTTTTGGTGGCTGTCGAGGGTTCATCGACAGGTGTTGGAGATAACTATGGGCGGAGAGGGGTTGGCTGGCTCGATAAGAGAGAGAAAGGGGGGGCTGATCGAAGCGTAAGCTGCCCCACGGGGACACGAGGGTCGCTCATTGGAAGATAATTAGGTGTGCGGGCTAATAAATGGGCGCGGACTGGTCCCACGCGACGAAAACAATACCCGGTGTCAGCGTGTTTATGGAAATCCGTGTTAGGTCGGATCCCCGCGCGTTAGGGCCGCGCGATAACGCTTGCAAATCGCATTACATCGGAGCTATACCGGCGCTACGGCTGCGGCCGACCTAGTCCGACCACGAGGGCCAACCCTCGTAACTAAACCTGTAACATGTTCTCCGTGTTGTACGTGAGCCGGTCGAGACGATTCTCTTGTCTACCTTGAACCTGGTTTTATTTGCCCGCACCTGTGCTGCGATAGTCCTCCGGAAAATGGAAAAATTTCGGACGAGGTAAGACATATACAGGGTGAACGACGAAACCTGATCAGCTTAGATTATTCTGCTGTTAGTGGATCAATCAGAAAATTTTTTAGCTGGAACAACACGGTGCAATGAGAGCTTTAAGATGATCGTACCAAATTTTTTGCCTCACCCTTCTTTTTTCAGAGTTATACACTCGCGTAAACGGTTAATAAATATTTGACCTTTTTAAATTCAGAAAAAAGTATTTGTTATGACGCTTGCCGAATTAGTCTCAGTACCCCCCTGAAAGATGGGTGTAAAAAATTGTAGGTTTACCTATGAAGAGCTGAAGGTGACCTTGATAACTCTGGAAAAAAAGGGATGACAAAAAATTTGGTACAATCATCTTAAAGCTATCCTCGAAGCACGTTATTTATTTATTTACCTAAACAAACTTCTGATTGAACCACTAACAGCAGAATAATCTAAGCTGATCACGCTTCGTGTTTTACCCTGTAGAGTAGTAAATTCTCGTACATAATAAAAAAATTGGTTTTAAAAAGACGACTGAATTTTCGCTCAGGATACCAAAAATTTTCAACTTTTCTAAATTTAATATTATACAATTCGACGAAAAAATGATAAACCTTTAAATTCTAGCGCGCGGAATCCAAGTTTGAGTATGCGGCGTTCACTCGTTTAAAAGTTTTACACGTGTAAAGTTGCCCGATTTCAATCTCGTTTGAGAGGTTCGAACGCTGACACATTGATGATCCGCTAGGTCTGGGTTAGAACTCGGATTCCGCGCTCTAGAATTTAAAGATTTATTATTTCTTCGTCGAATTTTATAATATTATTAGGCGTGCAAATAAGTTCTTCCCTTTTTTCCAAATTCAAGAATTTATTACATAAATCAGATACAAGATTGCGCCTCGAAGTATTCACCTTCATTTTCTATAACCTTCTTCTACCTGTTGGGTATTATAAATTATATATTCCATCTCTGAAAAATGTCGCTGCTTGCTGGTTATGAAATCATCAATACATTTTCGGACTAATTAAAATTTCCAGCTTTAAATCTTTGATGCCACTTTTCACATGTTCTGCAAGATACAGCGTTCTCTCCCAGTGCCGCACAAACCATTTCAGTAGCTTCAACTGATCTCCTAAGCTGTAATGCAAAGAGTAACCAGTGACGCAAATGATGCAAAAGAACGCTCTTTCAGATGGCACCACAATCGGGAAATAATTCAAATTCACTCAGAAGCTATGATCATAAAAAAAAGGGGAAGAAACTTATTTGTACACTTAATACATTCAGAAAAGTTGAAAATTTTTGGTCCCCCGAGTGAAGGTTTGACCAAAAAGACCGTATTATAATATCTACGGCATGTATACGTCATTTGGTGCGAATTGATGTGTCTCTCTTTGTTATTTGGGCTCTCGCGTGTACCGTTATCGCGTTACACGCGTATTATTACACGAACCGCAACGTCCCGTGGAAATTCCTGACGCTCGAAAGCTAGGATAGAAATCTAGGAGCGAATAATGAAATCAAGTTTCCCGATCCCGATGGCTGTTTGGTCGAGTCGCCTTGAAAATACACTCTGGACAAGGTCCAGAGCAAACACCGGTCCCCCGCGAAGGATTAAAACCTTTTCATGCCCGTCGAAATACACTCGCGTAATCCGTGGACGGATCGTTTCACAGTGGAGCCTGAATAAAAATAAGATTTTAGAGAGGCAGGGGAGAGAGCACCTGTCTGCGAACAAGCAAACGGTATTCCGATAACGCGCTCAAACCACTCTCAAACACGAGATATTTCACGTACATGTACGTCGATACATGTAATTGTAAGTATGTGGGCACACCTGTATTATTTTATGTGTATTTAAGTTGACGTGTGATGCTAAACCTGTATTTAGTCACCCGTATATTAATATATTCTTAATTCGCGTGAAATTTTTTAAACATTTACATTAATGTGGATGTATTAATGCAAGCATGGGTAAATACATGCCAAATAGCACGCGTGTATATGTATATTTGGAGTCGGCACCGAGCTACGAAACTAAAATGCTGTGTTCATTTAAGTGTAAAATCTGTCTTTTTTAAATGTCGACGTTTTTTAATGGATTTTGATTCCTTTCTGGGCGATCTCTCAGCTTCCGAGAACGGTAAAAGTTGCAATTTGAACGAATGTTCTCTCTGATGTTTTGTTTAATTTATATATTGCTTTGCGAACGGCCTCTCCATGGCATTTGTTAGATAAGAAGAATTGTTCCCCTTCTCGAATTTCTCCTCTTCTCTCGAATTTTTTGGGGAATGATAAACATAGCAATTAGAACAAATAATATTTATAGACGAAGCGATTTTGTAGACGGAATTTGTTGGTTAGAAAAATTGTTTCTTAATGTTTCCACAAATATATTTGATATTTGCTATCTGGTTTTCTTAAAAGAAGAACGTTTTTCTGTGTTAAAAAGTTATACCTTGAATTTCAACCATTTGACAATGAAGAGAGAAAGAAAAAAGAAAGCGAAACAAGGGGTGAAAACGCAACCAAGTTGGAGCTATAGCGCTCGCTCCCTTTATCCAGGATCTTCTTTCTGCCAGCAACCCTTTCGGACTTCGAACGTGTCCTTGATCGCCGAAGGACCGTTCCGAAGATTTTTACGAGCCCTCCGGAGATTGGCATCGCGATCGAATTCCAAGATTTCTTGAAAAACCGGATTCTTTCAACTGGGAACTCTGCGCGAGGAAAGAAAGAAAATTGTTCTTCTAGTTTTCTTCGTCTTACCCAACACTTTCTCTCCGAAGAGTCATCTTTTTGTCCACATAAATTGTTCGTCAACCCTTGGATCGATAATTTTTTATTTTTTTTTATCGAACATAATTGTCCATTTTATTCTGAATGTTTAGGTACTGAAAATTTTACTTTGCTTTCTAAGCTCTGTACATTTCCCAAGATCTCTGCGTAGACGTGGATTCTCGAGGACCAGCTCCTTGAAATTCGGAGCGAATAGAAAATTCGTTTTAACACTAACCCTACCGAGCACTAAAAGCGATTAAAATGTTTTAGCTAATAAAAATGAGACGGTTCTATATATTTAGATTTTGTGTAATTTTTATTTCAATATGTGCTTAGATAAAAAGATTCACCGAATCAATTTTCATGTAACTTCATGATTTCAATAATTGTAAAATGACAGATATAAAACCGGTAGGTGTAGTGTTAAGCCGTATTTGGTGTAATACTTTTTCCATGGAGAATTTGCTAGTTCGTCCGAATTCGAGAAAAAATATAGTGGGAATTCCATTTAAAAAACTGAAGACGATCCCCATATCTAGATAAAAAGAAAAATAATTTAAAAAACCGATTGAAGCACTATACATGCTGTGTAAAAAGTATCTAGAATTTATTTTTTGCAAGACACCCGTTATAGATATCGTCACAATTTTTTTTTCCATTTTTTTTTGTAAGTCCATGTGTTGGTAGCACTGTACTCAGTTACCGAGCGGAAGTTCAACGCGATCTATTACTCGGCATGTTTTGATAACAACTATGTTTGTAACTCTACTTTTGAATGCTCTGTGATTTGTACAATGAACAGATTCGTTGAACAAAGAGTTTGCCTTTTTCGTGTTTCGAACGAAATTCCGTGTGTCGAATTACTGAAAATGTTGCAGATATAACGGGTGTCTTGGAAAAAATAAATTCCGGATACCTTTTACACAGAATGTATGTCCCCGTGGAAACCATGAAACATTTGTTTGAATTTGAGACGTTACGAGACTCGCCCTCCGTAAGACCGTTGTATCGACACTCTTTCGGTCTTACTATCGTTTGAAATTACAGCTTTGGTCATAAATGCATAATGTCCGCGCTCATTACCCAGACACGGCCGGCAAGTTCGAAATTCACGGACCCGCCATAACCGTCGCGGAGATCTGTCTAGACGCAGCAAATCACTTTAATCGTTTGGTGCTTCTAGTGTTAACGATTCTGTATGCAGTAAAGACGGATCATTATTGTCACTGTTTCGACGTGTTCACGCGTGCTGTGTTCCCCCGAGGCACACGGGAATATATGCACGGTGTATCGAGTTCGGCGTAACTGTCGACGATCCGGTCGTTAAACCATGGACAGCGTGACGCGGCCCCGTAAGAAGGGAACTCGCGGCAAAGTCGCATTAAACCGAGGAGGGCACGCCGATAGAGGCGGGGCCGTTTGCGCGGCGACCACTAATGACGACGCGACGCGCGACGCCTCGAAGTCCCGACGCCCCTGTTTACAGGGCAAACTTTCCTTGCACGATCTCCCTCGCCTGTATTACGGACGATCGTTGTTTCGGAAAGACGTCCGACAACTTTTAACAAGGTCCTGCTGGAGAGGACCGAGGACCTTCGATCGCGATGACACCGGAAAATGGCTTCCGGGACTCTCGCCTGAGCTGTGTTCTTTGCTAGAAAAATATTGGGTTGGCTACTTTGTAAGTCCTTGCACAGTCTCTTCTTTTTTCTTTTACCTTCGGCAATGTTGCCTTTAGTCTTGTTTTTAGACGCAGTTTCTTCGTTGTTCGCGAGAATTAAAATGAAATAAGGATACTGCAGAATGTTTTTAGATGGAATAGACAACAATCGAGTTTTGTTAGTTATCAATTGACGATATTGCACAATTTAATAATCTAGTTGTCAGTTAATATGACAGGAAACAACCATCTTTGCTCAAAAATTCTTTCGGAAGATTGTTTTTTGAGAAGACAAAATTGTTCTGAATTGATTTCGTCAATTACGTGGTCTGATTTATATACTTAAAAATCACTATTTGTTGAGATCTATTAAGCCAATTAATTTTTATTAAGATTTATGAAGTGCAAGAGGGTTCTAGTTTTTTTTATTGTTATAGTAAATGGTATTCATAATATTATTAAGACTATTAAGAATCAGTCCTGTGGGTTCTTAGGTGAAGTTTCTACCTATGAATTTTTGAAATCTGAAATTCGATCATCGTCTTTAATATCTTCCTAGAAGAACAAGATAATTTATATTTAATGTGTGTATACATCTCGTATGTCATCAAACGTAGACCACATTTATCAACGTTGTCTGTGTGTAATAGTGTGTCACGGAATTGTTTGTGGTAATTTGGTGTTTAGTACAGTTGAGAATTTTCGACATCGGAGGTCGACCTCAAGATTCCGCGAGAACAGGCTCGATGACGCGTGTTGCGCTATCGATTACACGCTACGGATTAGTTACATCTTCCGGTGGGATGACGGTGATGTTCGTTAATAGGGTCGCGTGAATAATGAATGATCGACGAGGCGGTTTATGGCACGAGGTTTGCTCCGTTTGTCTCTTAAATTACCTTCGGATGTTCTCTAAGGGCTTCTTGATGCTAAGTGCGAGTAATAACTGTGTAAATTACGGAGATACCCGTGAGGCTGAGACTGCAAAATAAAAATTGTCTGCATCGACTGCAAGAGATAGAAACTAAATCGAATGTTGTTTCTTCCCTTAATGATTTTAATAGGGGAGAAATCGTACATTGATATCTTCAATTTTTTTAATTTTTCAACAATTTTGAATCTACTCAATTTTGCTATAAATGCATAAACATCTACCGTCTAATTATTATCAAATAAGTTCGTGTAAAAGTAGATCGATGTGTATAAAATGAAAATAGATTACTGGTATAATGGGGACATCGATAATTTATTCTTGGACTTGAAAGGGTAAAGCTAGCAGTAACCTTCAGCAAATTAATATGCGATTCTGTAAAATTTTGGCAGATTGTAGAATTCAGATTTTTTAGATTGAAATTGTACGCATGTACGAATCACAAATAAATGACTAATCACCGTTACACTGACAATAATGACAAAAATAGTTGCATAAAGTGGCGACGATAAATCCTAGTAATTGTAATGGACAACACGACGGAAGTTAAATCTGAAAATATCTAATTGAAAATCATTTGGATATCAACCCGCGTCCTAATTACAAATTAATTCGAAAAAACATTATTTTAACAGCGAAAACATTTCGCCCGTACCACGCACGAGTCGTTCGAAAAACCGCAAACGAACGACAATAATAAAAAAAAGGTTGACGGGAGTTGATAGAATCGCGAAAGCAGCAGCGCGGGCCGCAAAATTTCGGTCCGAAAAACGAAGCCCGATACGTTCGGACGGCGGGAGCTGCAGCCGAAAATGCACTCAACGGTGCTTTATTCGTTGGCCGTCGCGGCCGATTAACAGCGGAACAGAAATCTTATTAAAACCTGCGCGCAACGGCGAGCGCGGATGACCAAGATGGGCTCTCGCGGCTGTTTTAATCAAATTATAATAAGCGGGACGCGGGTGCCGGCGCATTAGGCATTCACGTGTGCACCGTCGCGCTAATGGAGACCTAGAGGTCACCTGCGAGCCTCCGGTGCCTCGTATTTTCTGTCCCCGGGACGTGTACCACCCCAGCAATGTCCAACAGGATGAAATCGGGAGATGCCGGAGCTCGTTAAACATCCCTACACCGGACCGGAGATGTCTCGATACACTCTCCCTAGGCTGACGAGTGATTCCGATGTGCCGTTTCTTAGGTTTCGCGAAAATCCGCGGAAATCCCGTTGTTTTGCGATTCAATTACATGGTTTCGAACATGTGCGAACCGTTTCAATTCATCTGAATCATGTACATTCACGGGAAATAGAATAGTTCGTATTACTTTGACCCTTACGTCAATAACCGTGTACCCACTTTCAACTTCTTCAGATGAACCGTGTTTGATTTCGATTTAGAAGAAAGGTTTTGTTCGCCAGCTTTTGTTTAAAATCTTCGTCGCGAGTCTGACTCTCTTTTTCGCAATGCGAAGGGTTAAACAAAAGATGTCACATGTTACGTACTGAAACCAATCTGGAAGATTATGGAGAAACAGAATGAGACAGTAATTAATTTGGAGATTAATTAATGTAACTATAGTAACTGTAATTATTAATCAGTCAATCACCGCTGAAATAAATCAGTAATCATGATTACCTCCCATAATTTGTAATCATTGATCAATAATTTTTGAAGCATTCAATGATTATATTTTATATAGATATGCAAACCTGTACGTTGAAAGTTGTATTAAAAGCAAATTACACTAAAAATAAATAACTTGTTCTAAGGACTTGTAAAAAATATATATATTTCTAGGAAAATGTTCACAGTGTTGTTATTACAGTATACGTAAAGATTAAATTATAATAAAATATGTAATCATTTCATTATTCATAATTGATAAAGCTATCACGAATTTTGAAAAGCCATCATTGATTATAACAACTTCTGGTACCTATCTGATTCATTAATCAATGTTTACTGATTATTAAGTAACCGGTAGCCACGATTAATAATTGGATTTTGCATTAATCGTAATTTTCCAATCATTAATCAGATTTCGTTTTGCCCAACTCTGTGGATAAACCGACTGTAGACCTTGTGACGTATCTTGTAAATTTAACCGTGCAATGCTGTGTCTCACCGGAAATCCCGGAACAATGGTGCAGCGACCAAGCTAGTAGTAAAGCCCCGTACTATTTGCGAAACCTCATTCCGAAATTTGACAGACACGGCGGGCCGAAGGACGGGACACGTCGACAGGACATACTCCAGAGCCATAACCGTGGCCGGAAGACTACGGTGTCCATTCCCGTCATTGTCTGCCAGGAAAATTGCACCCGCGGTTATAATAGATAGCGGTTTATCGTTGCTCCGTCCCGTAGATCGTGTTCAGGGGTAATGGCTCGTTATAATCCTTCCCCCGGCGCTGCTGAAAAGATGCTTTAGTGCCGGCTGAAAGTAATACGAGAGAGCCATTGTTGTGCCGCGGGTTTCCACCTTCGAGAGAGGATTGAGAGAAGAGAGAGAAAGAGAGAGAGAGGGAGAGAGAGAGAGAGAGACAAGGTTCAGCTAGCAGCCGCCGCCGCTGGAGCCAGCTATCAGGATCGTCTTATGGAGAGCCCTCTGGTTCTTAAGCTTTTAACAGTCCCGCGGATTCTACGGGCGTCGTTTTCCCCCTATGTTCCCAAACGGTTTCAGCTGCTCTCCGAGGATAATTTGTATTCGCTTTGTGCCGCGGCGCGAGGCGACGCGACGCGACAGCGCGTCCCACGTCTGTGTCTGCTTGGTACGGGAATCGAGCACTGGCTCGTTCCGAAATCGTTCTAGTCGAAGCTGCGTGTTGATAGCGGCACAGTTTTCGCGTTATGCCCCGTTCCAGGAATTGCGCTGAGCGATAACAGCTGGAAGGGAACGCGTTCTCTCGATACAGGATCCGCGGAACAACTCCGGAAACCCGAGGCGCCTATCATGCTCCCGATAAAAGAAGCCTCTTCTACCATGAGGACACCGTTTGTCAGGATACCAGGTAGCGAACCTGTTAACCTGGACCTTTCAGAAGAATCGTGTATGAAAAGTCGAAAAAAATCGGCGAACGGGAAGCATTAATTCGCGAAAGCGGTCGCTAACGAAGAACGATATCCAATTTCGGCGCCAGCTCAAAGTTTTCCCTGCCAAAGTTAACGCACCGCTTGATATTAAAATTAAAACGTCTCCGAAACTCGTGACTCGCTGCACTTTGTGCGGGAACGGCGTTCGGTATCGCGTAGTTTCGCGAGCAGTGCACCGAAAGCATGGAACGCGCGTTTTGCAACTACTCGAAAATTGACTTTCGGGGCTGGCAGCGAATCGATTCGACGTCATATTTTCGGTAGGGCCTGGGCGTCGTAACGAATCGTCGTCGGACGAGCTTCTTTCATTTCTTCGTGTGTGTCCGGCGTAAAAATCCTCCCCCCTCCCCCCGTGCAGTTGTTTGCTAGGGTTTTCGACGCGACGGGAAAAATGCGAAATAAAATTCGCGCACGTTCGACAAGAACGCGGGATTTTCCAGGCGTCTCGCGACCACCGACGGACGTCCCGATGCGAAACTTTTATTGAACGTCGACGTAACAACGTCCCTCGGAACTTTTGGCCCTACGGGAAGCGAAATATTCCGACCGGCCGGGAATTAAGAGCCGGGGGACCGGTTTACGACCGTCATTCTTGACGATTCTTCAGCGACGCGGAATTTTCCTTCCTCAATGAATCGCCGACGAATTTCTCCTCGGGCTGGGGCTACTGCGAAAGGGGCTTCTCGAAAGGGGCGAGAGGGGCTTTATTGAAATGCTGAACAATTGGTCTGGGACGCTGCTGTTTCTGATTTAACCCGTCCATTTATTTTACCGTCGCAGTGATTAGAACTTCTTTATAGTTTATAGTTTTGTGGAAGAATATATATTAACAACTAGAAAATCGAATTTTATTTCCGTTTAAAGGAAATTAATAACTAGACTGCGGATGTTTACGCAATTTCCAATTTTTGTAGACGTATGTTAAGAAAGTGGAATGGATTAAAATCCTATTTTTCATGGGAACAGCCTTTGTAGATCCAAAACAAATAAAAATTGTACTAAATTCTGTCGAATTATATAATATAGCATTTTTTTGAAAACTTTCATAAGTCATAAATGCATAAACATCCTCAGTCTATGAATAATATATTCATATTTGTTAGGCTCTGTACAGAATCTTTGTCACGAGTCTGGCTCAGTGTTATAATACAAGAGGTTAATTACCTCAAGTTACCTAAGAAATTTCGTGAAATTGAGATTATCGAAAGTCAGTGTTAGACTGTGGATTTTCATGTAACGCAATAATGGTCTGCATTAATCGGAAAACACGGGAGCCAAACGAGTGTCCTTAACACTGAAATTACAATATAAATGAAATATTTCTACAACTTTATGAATTGTAAAAGAAAATATACGAAATCCGTTATTTTGACGGGCACGATAAAATCCTTTATACTCTTTCACTGTTCTAAATCCTACCTCCTCATATCTCTGTTACAATTTCCTAAGAACCATAGTTCCGACATTTTCAATAATCTCATAATAGACGACTGTACCACACGAATAGTCGATCGATACAGTTCAATTCGTGACTAAATACATAACAGAAGTACACAGAAGGTAAACACATTACCATCGTACCAGAAAAAGCATTGTCCGAGGGATTGTCTGGTACCTGTTTCTCTCTCTCTCTCCCTCCTTCTGTGAAGCAGGGGTCTAAACTAACCCAACCAAGGTGCAGGGGAATGGCGAATGCCCGGAGGAAAGAGAGAATACTCTGTGAACGCGTGATGCAGAGAGAAAGGGAGGGAAAAGCGAAGGCGCACAGGAAAACGGAAGGCGAGATGGGACACGAAACACGAAACACGAAACGCGAAACACGCGAGAGATACGAGACTGCGATGGATGTGTGCGGACATTCCGCGCGTCGGTTTGTCATACCATATTCACCTCTCTCCGTTGCACGCCGCTCCGCGCGCCGATATGTTCGGCCCGATATCCGCTCGTGCGAAAATTCAAACGACCCGCCAACAGAACGCCGCCGATAACACCGCCCGGGAGCTGATATCGGTCCGCGGGTGGATCATTCACTGACCCGATCGATCCTATCGCTGCGGAGCATCGAGCCTCCTCCATCCGCAATGCCTATTCGCTCCCCTTCTGTAATCTTGTATCTATTATTCCATTGCAAATGGCGAAATTCGCGCGACCACGTTGTGCGCGGATCGAATGGATTTTCAAAATGAATGAAATCCGTATTTTTTTCTTCGAGCAAGTCGGATGAATTCTTTGAACGCGCATATATTTCCTGTGAATTTCGTTGCCGAGCTAGCCTCACAAATAGGTAAACGATACCGCAGACACTGATCAACAGTCCAATAGAAGTACAAAATATTTTTATAAAGTAAATCAGTTTGCATAGAAATCCATAGTCTAACCACAAATGGTCCACTATAAAATTCGGAATTTGTGTGAAACGAAGAAATGATCCTCGAACTTAAAAGTAGTGAAGGTAAACGATGTCGCGGCCACGGATCACCTGTCCACGCGAAAGGGAACTACGAAACGCAAGTGGAGGGACAAGTGGATGCGATTCGGCAAAAAATATATTTTCTCGAAGAGTACGCCCCTTTCATGTCGCACAAGGAGCGTTTTCCACTCGGCGCGGCGGGGAAAGAAACGGCGGGAAAAGGAAGTTGTGAATAGGCTTTCCCTAAACAGGACGAGTTTTCTCAGGCAAGAGACGTGGCTTGTACCAGGATTCGAGGGAACGTTCGTTCGAGCACGCTTCGACAGGCACAGGATATCGACGTTTGTCTGACTACGGTTCCGCGACGGCTTTTAAGGCTGTTTTCCAACGGAACGGTGTATTTTGTCTTCCGTAAAACTTACGTCCTGTGAAAATATTTCTTAACCGTGGCACCCACCGTCGACAGAAACTTATCCCGTCCTCCTGGGTTTCTTTTTCTTTCTCCAACCAGAGAAAACGGCAACCGTAAAACACCGTAACGCGAACAAACTCCGCTTCTCTCTTTCTTTTTTATCTAAACAAGCGATTCGGCGAGAACAGCGCGGTCATAAACTTCGTCAGCCCATTCGCAGGTATCATCCACTATTGAATACGCGAGGATGGAGTTGGGGGTTGGTCCATTCATTCGATCCGAGCGGAAAAATCCATTTCGGATTATCGAGCCGAATCGGCGTGTATAACGAGCGCGAAACGCGGAAGTATAATTTCATTCCGTCGAAATGATAAAGGAGAGAGAAAGAGAGACAGAGAGATAGAGAGTGAGAAATCCGAAATATTAGGATTCACCATGAATTTCACATTTTTGGGGTATTTGTCGGCACTGGCCAGTTTTTATTTTTCCCCCTTCCGACTAGGATTATATATTTTCTATTCAAACGCAATGTAGAATTGAACGGGCTTGCTTGAATGATCCATTTTTTCCAGAACAGTCCTGCTATTGGATTTCAAATTTTGTAGGATATAGTGGTTGTTAGGTCGCTGGATTGTAGATTTTCACGCAAACCAAATAGAACATCTTTAATTTGGTACTGATATTTTTATGCACATTCCAATTTTTGTAGCTTTTATTGTCAATTTCCATAATTACTCACGCTCCCGAAAGGGGTTCAACCAACCCACCAACAAAAAGCCCAAACAAAACACACTAAATGTACCCGAATCCGTCCGTCTCCGTATTCGTTTACCCAAACCACTATATCAATAAAACCACACCTATGCTCCATCTTCACCGATGCTTCTCGCGAAGCATTCTCACGATGAACACACTCTCACGGTCCAGCAAGACACCCCCCAAAACCTTTGTCCCACCCCGAATAGTTTCTTAAGGGTGGTGGGTCCACTTCCGGCCCAGCGTTTCGAATCCTCTTCTTTCCGTGTTTTTACTTTCATGCAGCGGCGTAAACAGCCGAGAGCCCCGGCTCCTCTGTTTCTTCCCGATGCTCCTCGACTACCCCATTGTCTCCGTCCTTCAACCCCCCCCCCCCCCCCCCCCCCCCCCACCTCACTCTTTTCAAACAACATCCGACCCGGTTTTTTCCGAGCCCGGACGAAACCTCCGGCGTATTCTCGTATCTGCATTTCTAGCCGCGTTTCCGCCGGTCCTCGTACACCCACCCTCCCCTCAAAAACCCTTCACCATCGTCCATCCCCTCACCCCTCGAATATCACCCCTGGCATCCCTTCCAGCCGCCCACGCGACCCCACTCGACCATCCGCATTTGCATCCTCCACCCCTTTCGCGCGCGCGATTCTCGCGTAATTATTTCTATCCGCGATTGTGATGCAAATTTTTGCTGTTTTCCACCGTCAACCCCTTCTCCTCTCCTTCTCCCAGTCCTGTTGTCCTCGCCCTGTTTCCATTGTCCCTCTCCGTCACCCCCAACCCCCACTCTGTTGTTTCGTTCTCGCCCCATCCGCCCGTCGCTCCTCTTTTACACCCTAATTTCAACCCCCTCAGCAACCCGTAATTCCGTCTATCGTCCACCAGCTTCTCGACCATCTATTTGTTCACCCGTGTCCTCTATTTTTCGACTTCTATTATTTCCACCCCCTTTTTTCCGCGGTTACCCCCGCGCTTCAAACTCTCGTGCTTCAACCCCTCGTTCTTCAAACCACCGTGCTTCAACCGCTCATGCGTCCGTGTTTCAAGCTCTCATGATTGAACCCCCATGCTTCAAGCTCCACTGCTTTCAACCCCCAAGTTTCAAACTTCCATGCTTGAACATCCGATACTTCAGCTTCCCGGGCTTTCAACCCCCCCATACTTCAACTTCACATATTGTCTTGCCCTCATGATTCAACCCCCAGCACTTCTACCCGCATGCTTCAATTTCCCGTTATTTAAACCCATCATGCTTCAATTTCCTGTGCTTTCAACTTTCCCCCCTCGTGCAGAATCTTTCCGCGCTTTCAACCCCCATGCTCCAACTTTCCCTACTTTCAACTCCCATACTTTAACGTTAATCCTTTCTTTTGGAGAATCTCACCCGTGTTAGTGCTTATCGCTTGTATTAATTCGAGTCGAACAAATTTGTCCTGCGTTTGTTCAATTTTTTCTCCTTCGTTCGATTTTTTTTTCTCGCGGTTTCTTCGGATCTCGTGCTAGGTACACTCTTTTCCGGAAACGGACGAGGCCGTCTTCGGGGGCGGACTCCATTGTGAAGGGACGCATTAATTATTTATGGTCGCCGCCCGCTATATTGGCCGGGGAAAATGCGACGGGGGCTGCGGCGACTTAATGAGGAATTTTGCATCCGGATCGGGGGCCCTGTTTACCTCGCCACCCTCTGCCAACCCCCTCCCTGGCCACTTAATCGCGGAATTATTTATGGGGCTCTCTCCGAGGCTCATTTTAATCTGTAATTTCATTTCACCGGTCCCTTACCTTCTCCCTCTCTTTTTCCCTGTGTATCGAGCGATCCTTCGAGAGAACATTATTTGGTCGTTACACGAGGAATTGTGCGATTTTATGGTGCTGGTCAAAGTAGGTTCATTGAGAGAGTGGCTGTTACGTCTGATGATTTATTATGTGGCGTTTCAGCACCACGATCTTGCACGCTTTATGTTGAGTTTGTTATTTAGAATCTTACGTTCAGATACAATGTATTCGATGTACGTCATTGTTCAGTAATCTTCACAGTTGTGATTCAATTATTTTCGAAATTGAAATGTGAATCGTTTGTTTGTAAATAATCAATAAATTTACGATTCTCTTAAATATTTTTCTTGATGAAATTCAAAGTCTCTGTGAACATTATCTTCCTCTAACTCTTGCTACTTTCGTCCAATCCAGAATTTTTATTTGAGCGTACATTATAGTCAGATGGAACATATAGGATTCTTAATTTACTAAAGCATTTGCTATTAATTAATATAAAAATTGTCAAATTGACTACTCTTTTCTGCCTGTTTTCTCTTAATTCCTCTACAATTGCCATTTGTTTTCCTATAACTCTTACAATTTCTTCCTGGTCGAGCTGAAATTTTTCGTGATCGTTCACTGTTCATCCAATGAAGAATATAGACCACTATATAAAAGAAGTTCTGCCTAATTAAAAAAATTAAAATATAAAAAATAAAAAATATTTATATAGAAAATATAAAATATCGTTGAAAACGCAAGCGACTTACGCCACAAGTTAATTCCGAGCACGATAGCCACTCGATTCCCGGCGATAAAACGTCTCCCCGGCTTTTGCCTGACAATTCGCGGGCCAGGGGAACGTTCCATCGGGCTCGTAATAATTCGCCGGCTCGATAGCGGCTGCCGGCCAGGATCGATCCGGCCCGCGGATAATAAAAACCGTCGGGCTCGTGTCACCGGGTTTTCCGCGAAAGGATTACGCGATCTGGCCCCGGTGTGTTTGGATAACGGGACGATTAGATCGTTGGACGAGGACACGGTTCGGACGTCGAGTGTCGTCGTCGTCGTTTAAACTGTTGCCGGAACGGTCTGCGTTATCGAGTATCGTTTGACGGAACACCGCCGGCATAAATTCCGTCGTGACCCCCCTCCGTGTCTGTTTGCCTTTCGCGAAGATTAGCGATATATATTTTTGCAAGAACTGTGTTTGCCCTCCGCTCGAGCCCCGTTATCCTTTGATCGTCCGGCGAGCATCCGACGAAATTATTTCGCGCAGGCAATTAGACCGCGAAAGACGGTGCAGGAAACGTATTTTCGATCGACAAATAGTTTCGAGACTAAAAACGCGATAGCCACAGCCATTAATTTCGAAAAACATGCAGTAATTATTCGCTATTGTAATTTTCTTCAATTGTGAATAGAAACCAAATAGAAAAATCTTTCCTTTTAATCATTTTCATAGGCTGAAATTAGGATTTTCGGGATGAAAATCTTGTAAACTTCTAAGTATTGTAAATTTAATCCACTCAATTATGTCAGAAATCCATAAAAACCGCAGTGCAGTAATGATATTCTCTTTTCTCAATCGATAATACTTACACTGGCACACACTTCACGTTAAGATTTACACTTAGTTGAGCACTTACTCCATACTACAGTTCATACTAGACTATTCTAGGAGAGATACAACTCGTATCACTAGAAAGCAACACAAATACAAACGCTCAAAGCATTCTGGTCTTCCCATTCGTTTACTTAAACTACTGATTTCTCCATTGTCACCATTTCTTTGAAGCAGTATGCAACATACATCGTCATGGAACTAAATTAACGCGTTACATTAAAATTTAGCGGAAACTGAAACGTATTCGTAATTTTCATACATTTTCGAATATTTCACGTCAATAACGAAATAAAGCAGAGAAACCAAAAAATTGAAATGTGGTCAGTTCTAGCAATACAATATTTGAACATTTGTTTAGCCCACTTGAAAAAGCAAGCTACCAAGCTAAGTGGTTGAAAAACTTTAAAAATCGTCCGATTAAAGTACGACATTAAAACACGCGGGAATGACCTGAACAGTGGAAGCGAACCAATTTTTGCTAATGAGATTTTGTTCACCATTTATCGTTTCGGCCATCCAGTTGACTTTTCCGTTCCATCGAGGCCGAGTCGAACGGCAGTTCGCGAAAGTTAGAAATAAGATGAAAGCTCTATTAAATCTTAGGCGGAAGTTTCGCGATTCGATGGAGTTCGCGAGCAGGGAATTATCGAACGACTTAAATGATAAATTTCTCGTAACGAAACGAAAGAAGTCCGATCGTCTGACTTGTGTCCGACCGAAACTACTTTCATCGTCGACAAAGTCGAAGGGAAAATGGTGAGAGGGAGAGTGGGGGGGGGAGGACCAATTCTAGCAGAAGGTTAAAAAGAAGTCCTAGGAATAATCGATCTCCGACTACTCTCGAGAGTTTCAACCGAGCCGTTTGTAAGTCGAGCCTTGCCTTTTCCCCCTCTCCGTTCATCTTTGAACGTAAATAATCCCTCTAATTAGCCCCGGGGCTGTGTTAATTATAGGAGCCTCTCTGTTGCCATAAAAGTGAGGCGAAATTACTTCCAATTAAGGGAATTCCGGCGAGAGGATCACCGGGAACCAGTTAATCGAAATGAATCGCGGCTTTGTGGCGCTTTGATCGGAACTTAGGCCAAGATTACTGCTGCCGGATCCTTGTTTCGAGAGTTACGGACCCGTCCATCCACCTAATTAGGTGTTCGTCTTAAGAGTTCACCTGCTTGAACCTACCCAATCATCCACCTAAACCCTCGCCAATTCTTTTTTTTTTGTCAAAATAAGATCGATTTTTATCCAAACGAATGTGCAAAGGGTGATAAAGTTAGAATCATTTCTATTGAAACCACTTGTACAAATTAATATCAGGTCGTCAAGGATGAATTTTGTGGAAATTTAATTAAATTTAATTTAATTTCTACAAAATTCATCCTTGCCAACCTAATAATTGGCACAACCTGTCAATCGAATTTTGTCGTTTTTCAACCTCAAATTCTTTTCCTTCGATTTGCTTTTAGATGTAGAGTCGTTATTAGACTGCGCAACTTTATGCAAAGTAAAAATTGTCCGCGTCAATTACAAGAATGAGGAGTTACATAAAAATTGATTCTTCTCTTAATAATTTATATAGATTGTAGGTAGTATTATTAAATTAATTTTATTCAAATTAAATTGTTTCTTCTCCTTTGTTGAGTTTGTAAATACTGTACCAGTACTATTAAATTTATCTATTGTGTCTTACCTATTAATTCCGGCTATAAATGCACAAAATCAGCAGCCCAGTCGTTATAGCTTGTTCCACGATTTAAGAGATACCCTGTATCATACCAATATCATCTTAAGAACTATTTCAAATAAAATTCTGAGACGACGAAGGTGCACTGTCTCGAAACAGAGACTTCGTCCAGCATCTTTCGCAGGGAATAGAGAGTAATGGGTTGGCGCAAGTCTCGTCGAAAGTTTACGTCAGCTTGAACGGTCAATTAAATTGATTCGGAGCCTATTAAGGGATCGGCCGGAATAAAAGGACGAAACGGAATTAGCTGAGAGAGAGAGAGAGAGGGAGAGAGAGAGAGAGTCCCGTCGCCCTAGCGCCTGGGCGACGCGACAGCAGTGAAATTAATGTCGTCAAGAAGTTTCCCCAGATTCAATTACAAAGTGTTATCGTTGGGGAATTATATTAAGGGAACGTTTCCTTATGATAATAGATCCCTTTTTCTCGTCTCACCCGAAAAACCATTCGGCGGGGGCCGAACTCTTGAAAAGTCTAATCTCGAGCTTTATTTCAACGATCGTCGTCTCCGCAAACCTCGTTTAGTTAATCCCGCCGGCGCCGTTCCGTAAAACTCCTCTTTGCCAGCAGGCAATAGCGTAAAATTAATTACTCCGACCTCTCTCCGGTACCCCCCCCCCTGCACGCCGCCTTCAACGGTCTCCGACGTCGTCTCGACGTCCTCGACGTTATCCCTCTCGCCGTCAAAGATTCCACGATCCCCTCCTCGAAACGATCGGGTCTGAATCGTCGATAAACCCGTTATTGTCTTATTAAGCTCGATTAATTGGCAGATTCGTGGCTTCGCCCTATCAGGAACCGGATATCGGCGAAAACCTCGGAGAAAACCTAACGAGACAATAAAGATCGCCGTCCGAAACCCTGAAGAAATGGCCCGGAACAATCAGCAGACTTTCAACTCTTAGATGGAAGAGGACTTCGCGATTTCATGGCTTCTGTCGTTCAAATCCTTGGGTATGAATCTTCTTCACGGATTTTTAACCCTTCCTGTTCGAAAATGCCAGAGACATTTTACTATGAACATTGCAGAATTTAACCCTTTGCAGTCGGAGCTATTTTTACTTGAAATTTGTATATGATTTTTTTCATTTTATCGATATGAAATTTATATAATACCTCATACAATACTTAACCCTTTGCAGTCGGAGCTATTTTAACTCGAAAATTAAACATTTTCTCCAACCTAGACTAATTCCATTCTATATGACAATTTTTTCATTTTACGGATATGAAATTGATGTAATATTCTCACACAATACTTAAATGTTTAGTTGTTGATTAGATACCAACATATTTAATAATGTCAACAATATTTTGGATAATGGTACAGCAATTTTTAGTGGTGACTCTGAGTCACAATTCGAGTGCTAAGGGTTAAACGTTTACTAATTGATTAGATACCAACATATTCAATAGTGTAAACAATATCGTGAATAATGGCGCAGGAATTTTGAGTGGCGATTCTGAGTCATCACTCGAGTGCAAGAATGCATCCTCGGTAACACAATGCATTTTGTGTCGTGCAGAAAACATCATTCTGAGACGCGTAAAAAATCGCCTACTTCAACGCAGATCCTCTTTCATCGCACTGCAACTTCGATCAAACTAATCCTCTCTGTATCGTCGCTTCATCCCCAAGTGAATTAAATCGCGGTGACAAAAGGCAGAGTTTCACTCGGCCGTCAACTTTCGCTCCCATCGGGCAAACAGAATGTTTGACAGTGGTCCGAGGTATACTAAGCGACCGTATTGTCCCTTTGATGTGCTAATAGAGACGAAAGGCCGTCGTGAAAAGTTCGATACGGGCTGTCGGAAATCGATGAATGAATTTTTGGGATCGTCGAAGCCCGTAGGGGTTTAGAAAGCCCCCCTCCCCGACCCCCCCCCCCGCCGAGAAAAGTTTTAGGACCAAACTATTCCGGCGATTCGGGTCGGTTGCAAGCGGCCGCGCAAACCCCCGACGCATATTCCGAATTGTTAAAAACTCATCGAACGCTTTTATCGAAATAACGAGGGGAAAACTTTCCTGCGGGCTCGCCGAAGATAAGGGATAATCGATAACCCTCCGACCGGCTATTTATTTGCATCTGCCCCCTGGAATTCGGTAAAAATGTTCGATAATTTGAATTCGATGGACGGGGCCGCGTCCGGCTATCCGCTTCTGTTACTGTTATTGTTATTGACTTTCGAACGGCGTCGATTGTTTATGACGCTCCGCCGCGTTATCGCGAAACCGCTGATCGTAGATACTACTTTCAAGCTTTTGTCTGACCAGATACCGGGCTGTTCTACTTGCTTTGCTGTTCTTCGATTATCGAGTCATTCTGCGTTGTTACTCCGGTGTTTCGCACATATTTTTCGTATTGTTATTTGGATTTAATGGTCAATGGTGGACCTGTTCTACTTGCTGTTTTTCAGGTAAGGTCTAGTAAACTGTCTCTTTGGGATTTAGAGACTTTATATGGGCACTGTGACAGTAATATTATTTATCGTTTCCAGTACACGTCCAAAAAAAGTGACCAATCACATCCCCAATTTCGGCCTCAGAAATTCCGTCAGGAGCGCAATCCTCCCATTGAACCCGAAAACTCCAAACTCTCAGGAACCTATCAACCAATTTTCGTCCGACTACACGCGTTCTTGTTCCACTAACAGAAGAGTTCTCTCGTATCTTTTTCCTCGATACTGCTAGATAGATTCGGTAACTAAGGGTCGCCAAATTCAGCGATTCTGATGTTCGGAATCGTCTTCGTTCTCCGGGATGCAGCCCGTTACGAACTTCCTTCCCGCGTCTCGAGCGATTTTCAACGGTAAATCCTCGCGGCGAACAGCTGTTTCCATTTCGCCGCGGAGTCGGCCCGTTTTCACTCGTTCTCTCCTATCCTTGCTTGCGGAACACGGAACGTCGATTATTCGGTCGAGCAGGGCCAGAGAGCTCCTCTCCCGAAGCGCGCAATTCCCGTCTCGAAGAGCGGCACGCATGCCTTCAATTTCCGTAACGTCAACGCCGCTTGTTGCAATCTAACTTGTGTCGTTCCGCTCGATTGTTTTTGAAGGGACTCGTTTTGCCTTTCTCTCGCGCTCTGACTCTCTCTCTCTCTCTTGCCTTTCGTCCTTTGGGAACAGCAAATCGTCCTAGCGACGCTGCGGCTCTCGAGCAGAACCGTCGGCTTTCTTCGCTCGTTCGTACAATTACAAACAGCATCTGGAAACGTGTACACGGCACACGGATCAAGTGTCGACTGTACCCTTCGCGAACAGACCCGATAACTTCCGCGACGTGTCTTCCGGCGTGTTACACGGCTCCCCTAATACCGACTCGTTGTCACCGTCGACGGGACGAATCGGGCTGCTGCCTCCCGTCGATTACCAGCGACGAATCCTCTGTTCCGTAATTTCGGAAAGATCTAGTAAATTGTTGCGCGAAATCAATGTTGGGCGGACTGGAATGTCGTTGCGGAGGAATTGGTAAATGAGATAGAAATGATGGAAATGACTCCCCGTGTATGTTTCCTCGACACAAGATTATTTAAAGCAGTTCTCGGTGTGAAGAAGACTTGTCTTCTGTGCGACTCGTGACTGACTGTCTCTCACGAACTCTCCCGGAAAAACATGTGGACAGGAAAGCGGAAGTATAAGAGTGGGAGAAAACCCAATAGGAAAGTAAGGGGAAGTCAAGTAGAAGAGGAAAGTACTAAAAAATCCAGGAGGAGAGGAAAGTCGGGCAATTAAGTAACATTATAAAATAATAAATTAGTAGTTCTGCAAAGTATGAAACATTTCAAAACATTTTGACGTCCCAGACGTCATTATATGTTAAGAGGTGAAAATCTAGTCTTAATTAAAATAAATCTGCATGAAACGTGACTACGGCGCATTCTATTGGAAAATACTACGTCAATGTGTCTGTATTAGACAGCGGATCTTTATGCAAAATAGAAAATGTTTGCATTGATTGCAAGATACTGGAGCCAAATAAAAATTTTTTCTTGTCTCAATTTATCTTATTAAATTGAAATCAATATGCCGATGTCCTTAAATTTTTTTAATAAGACCACTGCTTTAACACGTTGACTGCCATGTCACCCATATGTGGGTGACGGAACTATTTGTCCAAGTTTTAAAATGAATTTTTACGCTAATATATTAATCGATACCAAATTTTATTAGGATCTGTAAAATGCCAGAAAGTTGGAGGACTACTCCATGTCATACATATAATTTTTTTCAATTTTTATTTCATTAAATAACCTACATTGATTTGATGGAATTTTTTAGGTTTCTAGTTTGGCAGTCAAAGTGTTAAATTGCGTTGTTGTCTAGTCTGTATTTTTCGAAAAGTGTTTTTTTTTTTTGTCAACGTTTATTTTGCCGAGTGTAAATTGTCCGTTTGTTCTTGACAAACGTAATCACTCGTCATGGCTCGTTAATCCGGCTGCTTTGTATGGACTGAGAGGTCCACTAACCTCGCGTTGAGTGAAAAGGATCCGTGAATTTTTGGCAAAGTTCCGGTCCCGGGAATCCATGGAAAACACTTGCGTCGTGGTTAAACTGTAGGGAAAAAAGGCCGCGGGACGATTACGCGGCGTGCCGCGCATATTAAGCCGGCCTCTAGGCTTCCTCCATCCTCGTCCTTTCTGAATAATTTAAACGCGATTTCGCCGGCTGATTATCCTCGGCTCGGTCGTGTCGCTGTCGAGGCTCGCGTGCACACGGTTACGTTTATTTAACGATTCCGTAACGCAACTCTCGAACGAGGCGGTTCCGTAAAATCGCGTTTCCTTCAGTCAGCACGCTCTTACCTCGCTGAGGCAATCATTTTGTTCAGAAACCTTTATATCAAACGTTGATGATCCTGATGTACTTGTCGATGATCTTGTAAAATGTCACAGATGCATTTTTAATGATGCTTTTAACTGTACTGTCTTTTTAATAGGAATATCTAATCTAAATCTTAATCTTTGGCCCGAAGAATAAAATTTAAATATGGAACATTGTTGATCCCGATGTTCTGTTTAACTATCTCCGTTGTGAAGTGTCACAGAAATTTCTTGAGATATCTTTAAGTACTATCTTTTTAAATTCGTATGTTATGCAATGTTAAAAGTGACTTTAACATTCGTTTTTTTGACTTTCTTCTAAATATAAAAATATCCTACGAAGTGCTTCAAATGAACGTTTTAAATGAGGGACATTTTACTTCATGAAGCACATAGCAAGGAGTTTAATGATGTAAACGAATATACGCCGTTCCGTTTGAAAATGTAGAAAATGTTGCAGTAGTAAAACATTCATATAAGCCAGCGTGTATTAGTTACAAAAAGCAGTAGAACATTTTCCTCTTTCATTTTTGTCAAACACTGAACATTTAAAAGAAAATCGCAAAACCTCTGTAAATGTATTTTTCGGTACAAATAAATTCGTGGTCTTCTCTTCGAAAATTTATTCTTCGTTTACACTCAACCAAAGTCTATTCGAGCTTTGAAAATGATGCCCATCACTGTCTATACATTTACTCTATCATACAGCAATTGATTAACGAATTAAATTTTAAACAAAGTTACAATTGATTGCTCGCGAAGACTACGAATTAATTTGCACACTTGTTGAATACACTGTCAACGATCGAATGGAAGTAACGATCACGATATTGGTTAGAAATTGACATGAACATTGTTGTTGGGTTCAGATTCGCAGCAAGCGAGCGAGTTCCGTTTAACGAAAAGTTGCGGCGACGTCGCGGAGATTGGTAATTGCTTTCGAGGCTTGGCCGAGCTTCCCGGCTTTTAAAGCCCTAATGAAATTGGAAAAAACGCGAGCTAACCGACGTTAACCGGCTCGCAGACTTTTTTAAACGGGCGCGCGCAGCGAGCCAGGACCGAGCAGCTATTTCTGCCAGGCGAATCGCCTCGCCTCGTCTCGCCTCGCCTCGCATCGTGCCCCTCCTAATCTTATTACACCGCCGCTTTGTTTTATTAGGTCGCGACGGTCCCGTCCCTGCAGACTGCGGAAGTTTTCGCAGCCGCGGCGGACACTCTTAAATTCCGCGAACTAGCGCCGGGGAATAATTCCGCGAAACCCGCAACCGGAACTTTTTCTTCCGCCCCGTTTATAAACCGTGAAGACATTCAACGGGCTATACCACCCAACCTTCTTAGACCTGTTCAAATCTTTCACTGGTCTTTGCAAAAAACTATAGCAATGTAAACAATGTACCTTAATCAATATCGCTCTAGGAATCATAACTTCTGAACATTTTTTCTGAGACAATTAAAATTCGAAAGTGCCAATATTGTACTGCTTGTACGAATCTTCTTGTTGGAAAATCATATGCGTCGCCTGAGTGACAGCCTCTTTCTTTGACCCTTCATAAATTTGAGAAAATTAATCCTTTGAGAAAATAGCTTGTGGAAAGCAGGCTGTTACACTGGAATTTTTTGGAAGTTCCCTACAAAAAAAATTGCTAAACGTTATTCAACGTATGCACTTTTAAATAAGGTGTCCGATTTTTAAAAATCTCCATAGATTTTTCCAGAAAATATTCCTAAAGATCGCGTTCTTTTCAGATTGTCGACTAGACAAGTTTGTGATTCTGTAGCAACTTTTAGAAATTTGTTAAAAGAATAGCATCGATCGCGATAATGTGAAACTTTTAATACACTCGTGATGTAACATTTGAAAAATGTACCCAAATGTCTTGTAGCAATTACAATAATTTTCTTCAAACTTACAGCGTTCTTAGTAATAAGCTCTTCAAGAAAACTTTGTCGAAAATACCGGCAGAATCTAACAATATATGAACATAATTATTGCATGACTGAAAATGAATTAAAAAATGTAGATAAACGTTGTACTAGCATCACTTCGAAAGAACATTTTTATTTCTCCAGTGCTCCAGAGGATGTTCCAGACGTGCGAGTGGAATCCTATCGACGATGTTTTCTGTCGAAGAGGTAGAACCCTCGCGAGTACGTCCGACTATACATGGTTCTATTCTACTTGACCAGTTACAATGGACCTCTTTATGGGTCTCGACCTAACCCAGTTCCACTCGATACTGCGTGTCTCGCTCGATACAGTCATTTTTCTTGTCCCACTATAGACTGACCTCTTCTACTTGCTTCTTCCTCCTTCTTTGACGTTCCATACATGCTCGCGAATGTAAGTTAATATGATCGAGAGAAAAGGAAACATGCGTTCAATATTTGATTGCACGTTGGCCGTGTCCGACTACGTACTTATTCTACTTGGTCGATCACAATAGTCTTCTTGATGGCAGGTGACCCAAACCTAACCCACTTTTGATTGATTGGCTGCTATTGCCACCGCAGTGTTTCGTATTCTACGGAGTTATTCCGTGTGGCTGACTATAGTCTCACCAGTTCCACTTGCCGATGTTTGTTCGATCTGCTTTGTTATTCTGGTGACACGTTCGTCACTGTAAATTGATGTGCTCTGTTCACTGTTATATGATCATCATTTTTCCAACGTAATTTGCCTTTTTTTGTTACTTTTCTACTACTTATCTTCTGCAATTCAACGATAAACGTAAAAATATTACTACAGTATTCAAAAAATTGAGGCATTTATGTTTTGAAAATTAATCTGGATTAGAATGGACATTCAAGTTTGAAAAATCTTTACTTTTCATCTCGTATATAGTGCATACCAACTGTTAATATGAAATTAATTTATATATTTTAGCAAGAGAAATTCTAATATCAATGTTTAAATTATTATCTTCAAATTGAATTCACACGATGTTCAACGTTTTAGAAACATGTCTCGCGCTTTCATAGGTTGAGAAAAGAATCAGGTGACCCGTTTCAAGCGAAACTTACAGTATATTTCGCGACCAACGTACCGATTTTAGGGACTTTTCAGCTGCGAGATCCCTCGCTCGCCCGACGCTAGCTCGCCGACAGACTTAATAACGAGAGGAATTTATGGATTTCTGAATTCCGCGAATTTAAGGGAACAATCTCGCGGGGCAGATACGTAAAGCTCGCGTTACGAGGCAGCGCGAGCGAAGACTCTCTTCACTTTTCCCCGTGGCTCCTCGACTTTTTTCTCCTGTTTCTTACGTTTCCCCGACCGAAGGAGATTTTACGGACGTAATATTCTCACGTGTATCTCTCCGGTCCGGATTTACGCGATCTCCGACATGGAAATGGAGAGTCGTTCGAGTGGCGCTTTATCTTCGTGGTTCTAACTGTTCGGAGAGATCCGGCACGCTTAACATTCATTGTTGCTTGCACTGGAGCTGGGGAATTTCTTCTGCATCCAATATCGAGGCATTCCAACACGATTCATGAATTACTGACTTCCGAAGTCGGATGAGAAAATTATTTTATGCGTAACTTTCGCAATATTCAACCAACCTCAGTGAAAATCAAGAATAACGAAATTGCATTGGGGTCTGCAATAATGCACGGTTCGTTCGGCAAGCAGCATGTCGCTAATCGTTTCTAATTTCCCGGTGTCCTGTAACGCGATCATAATTCCGAGTCAATTATCCTCGCCGGGGAAACAGAAAAAGCTCGAAGCGAATTCTGTATTCATGAAACGGAAGCAAAAGGACCGTGCCCGCTTCTACCGGTGAATGTTCGACGGCCAACGGACGTGTCTACTCGATATTAGAAGATCCGACGGCGCCCCGCTTCCGTTTAAAGCTTCCCCCGCCGTTTCATTCGGCCGCCATTTGATTATCCACGCTGCGGAAATTCTTACAACCGGGAACATTTATCCCTTCCGCATTCGAGCCTGAGACGGCTAATTATCCGCGGCCGAGTTTCCTCCGGAATCGACTGTTATTATCGTAATTATCACCATTTGTTTCGGAGAGATGATAAAATATTTCTGTAACTTGAGATCATGGCAGTAGAAATGGTCCTGTATAAACCAGAATCGAGTATTATTTAAAACTTTTGTGTCTGACTTACCACTGACCAATTCTACTGTGTATATACTCGAACGAAATTATAGTAGCGGAGACCGTGTATGGTCAATCATGACAGTGAAATTTAACTTTCCACACTTTCTCATTGCGAGTACCCTTGAGTGCTTTGAGAAGCTTTATCAAAATGCTAAAAAAAAACCATATCATTCTTAAAAAAAGAAAACATTGTTGTTCGCAAGACCTCGGAAAATATGACCTTGCGGTGACCTTCATCCACACAGACTTATGTTCCTCTCCAAATGCGATAACTTCTGTCTTTAAACGAATGGATAAAACGTTATAAATTATTCGATTTATCTGCAGATATGTTATGATGGATGTTTTTGTAGTTGGACATACGAATAATAAGAATTAAACTAAAAAAAACTTCTTGTGCTTCAACATGATCTGTTCATATGGGAAAAGTTCTTAAAAACCCCTTGTTTTCACTGTCATTACACGAAAAGCCGCCCTTAGCTGCGTCGAGACAGATATTCTAAAACTACGCGGGGAAGGTTGGAAAACGCATTTTCAGGCGCGCAAACAACGAATCAAAGGGTGAATTATTAAACGAAGTGTGCTAGGCGCGAGCAATGTCAACTGATAAATAAATTTCTTGGTGGCGGCACAGGCAGCGAAAGAGAGACAAAGAGAGAGAGAGAGAGAGAGAGCGGGAGAGAGAGAGAGAACGGGCGAGAGAGAGAGAGAGATGTATGTATCCAGAAGCGCATAACTCGACGTCAGACGGGCAACGGGTAGCGAGAGATACATTTCTCGAGCGTGAAGCTCGCCTTTGTGCCAGAAGAATGCCGACGGTAGTATTCGTTCCTTTCCCTGGGACGGGACTTGTGAAATTTCTGCCGGCGATCGCAATACGGTGCGCGAATTTCTACGCTCGCGGACAGCGACTGTCGAGATATGGGCGTGAGGGCGGTGTATCGCGGGATCCTTTGAATCCGTGGGCGGCGTGCCGGGGAATCCTTGACACTTTTCTATTCGTGCCAGCGCGCCGCTGATGTTATTTTCAATTTAAACGTAAGAAAAGCGACGGGCGAAATTGAAGGATCTCCGGTTGGCTGCGAGCACGGACAGAAAGAGGTAACGTTTCCAAAAGGAGGCTTCTTAAAACGCTCGACGAGCCGGCTCTAACCGTTCGCAACAACAGCGACGATCAACGATTTAATGCGATTGGTTGTCGCCCTGACTATACACGGTTTTTTTGTACGAAACATTGCTCGAAGAATAACACGAACTACTTGTTTTGTACGCGCAGTAGAATGGGTTAATGATAAGTCAGACAATAGTATTTTCAAGACTGCGTCGTTGTGATGTTCCTCTCTCAAGTTGGAATGTTTAGTAGTTTGTATGTAGATCAGAACAATTATGTTTACTACTCAGTCTGACTACATACGATTTTATACTACTTTATACTTCACCCGATCATGACTGACTTACTTGGTATCCTATACAAACATTTTTTGTATTCTGTGAATATTATATACTATAGAGAATTAATGAAGAATTCCATACACAGTAATACAGCCTGATGATAAGTCAGCCATCGCAATAATGAAGAATGCTTCTATTACTGCGAACTTGGCAGTACAACTTCCAGTCAAAGCTCACTAAAACAATAAAAAAAATCGCACATCAAATTTAGAAAGCTCTTTGTAAAGGAGAAGCTTCAATCTTCAAATCTATGGTAGATTTACTCGTGAAAAAAATTTTTTAAATTAAGACACCAATTTTAAGTAGTACTATTTTCTACGTGTTCAGACGAGCCCAGCCTCTCTCAGGCCCCCGAATAACTTTTAATTGCGGATGATACAATTGCCAGGTATCCGGGCTCAAGGCTGAGCTTTCATCCTTGACTGAGTTATCACAGAACTCTCGGCAAACAGTGGCCGACCTCGAAAAGCGTTTCTCGTTCTTCGCTATTTTCGTATCCGGATCCTAGGGGCGGGAGTGGGTTTGCGCACGAGCGCGAGCGCGTGCACGAACGCGGGTCAGGCCCCGGGCGTATTTACGAACCTTTAAAAGGAGCTGAAGGCCGAGTGACTGTTTGTCCAGGCCGACTGGAGTCATTGTGTTAAACACCCCGGCTCGTTGGCAAACATTTGACCCCCGGAGCCTGGGCTGGAGTTTTCGCGCGGCAGGAGAACGGGCAACCGAAAAGCCGGGGGTGGAAACGGGGTGATTTCGAACGTTTAAGACGGTTTCTGCCTTGGCGCAGCGAAGCGTGGCCCGTTCGCCTCCAGTCAAGGACCTAACGAATGCACTTTGTGCTTCGGCAGA
Source organism: Lasioglossum leucozonium (assembly GCA_028454225.1). NCBI lineage: Eukaryota > Metazoa > Arthropoda > Insecta > Hymenoptera > Halictidae > Lasioglossum > Lasioglossum leucozonium. The sequence goes on along the minus strand of CM052205.1, from coordinate 11,790,027 downwards.
GGATAATTCAAAGCCGGCGAAGTTCCTCGAGTCGCGGAAATGTTTCACGAGTTTACGCTCTCACTCATTTTCTCTCTCTCTCTCTCTCTCTCTCTTGCTCTTTTTCATTGCTCGCAGTGTTTTTCTTTTTTCGCTTTCGCTTCGCTCATTTGCCTCGGTTCTTTCGGGATCCGGGCACAGAGAATTCGTGTAAGAGGGAGAACAGTCTTTAATTTTCGAATTAGTCACGAGCAATTGAAGGCAAATATCTCGCCAGGAACTTGCCGCGAGTCCCCAGGACGATTTCCATTCCGATTCAACGGCGTAACTCGACAGAATCATCGGTAAACTTCTCGCGCGAACACTCGCCCGCCGATATATATTCCCAACATTTTTATACATTCGAACAGTCTATGCCCCTGGAAATCCCCAATTTATTGAATACCGTGTCCCCCTCTCGCTCTCCCAACGGCGAGATGCACCACGCGGGCCCATCGAATTATTCACAGGCTATAGCGGCTCGATTTATGGTTCTCCCGGAAACACCTCCTCGAGCCGCGCGAACTTGCCTCGTAAATTGTCAACTTTTCAATAAGTACTTCCACCCCTTCCTGCCCCGTCGCCGACACCGTCGAGCCACCCTGTCTTCGACGAGCGGAATACGATTACACTGGTATCTTTGTTCTCCGGAATCTATGTCCTTGCGCCTCATCGAGCCCTATAATTATGGGAATTTATCCGGGAAAGTTATCAAAATGTCTGTAAAATTACCAATTCGTTGCTGGAAATTCTCCGGTGTCAACCGAGGGCGTTAGAGGTGGATGTAATATTTTTATTTTGTTCAAAAGAGACTTTTGTTGGAGTATTCCTGTGCGTCAGTGGAATAGGTACGCCATAAGTCAGACTTCCGAGGAGAATTTATTGGGACAATTTCATTCACTATATTTTCATATATATATTCTAGTATATTTTAGTATATTATAGTCTAACATTTTCTAGTACAGTCCAATATTTTCTAATATATTGCAAGTAGAACAAGTCAATGTTTAGGGAGATAATCAACAGGTAACAGAAAATTCTCCATCGTCATTGTAAGCGAAATGAGATACTTTACAGATAATATAAAAATTGTGTACGCGCATGTTAGCCCATGGAAAAATTCTCGACTTCTTGTGACAATAAGTGGAACAACTCAACGTTCGATCGGCCAGTGTCGAAGTCGCAGAACGATGTCGGTAGATTAATGTAATGCACAGTCGACGACGCTTAATTTATGGACGTAGTGACGTAGAATGACCGAATTCCTGATGGTCGTGGTTCCACGGTCGAAAAACTAACGAAATTATCCGCGGTCCAACCGGTGGGCGACGCGCCGAGCCGTTTGAATCGGCCATTACCGGGACGTTACCAAGTATTACCGATGGTAATTGATTTCTACATGGGACGCGCGACGGCACGGCACGGCGCGGCGCGACGGCGTTTTCATCGACGCGTTCGCCGGGAACGCGACGTCGAAACCGCACCGTGGTCCGAGCGGTGGAAACACAAGCCCGTTTCGGACCGGAAAGGGCAGCTTTCAATTATCCGATTACGAAACCTACTTACACGGATGAACGGCCGGCGATCATTGGATTTTATAGTCGCGCGCGGATCGTCTCTGCGCCACCGCAACAGGTATTCGGGAATATAATGCTGCGGGTTACAACGCTGCTGCTATTGCCCCAGAAACGCTGCAGAGACCTGGAGGGATTCGATTAGCGAAATCGGCCCGTTCTACGGCCGGACCCATCGCCGCCCCGCGATCAGTATTTATTTCCGCGGAACGCCCGCATTTTCCGCCCGATCGGATCTCACTTAATTAAACCGGAATTGGCTTCGGCGATGTCCGAGCCCCGAACTTCTCTACGGCGGCGATGCCCTCTGATTTCAATTTTCCATTACGGACTCACCTTTGACCACGGTTTTCAATGGACTACCTACTCCCCGCTTTGTTTCGCTTGCCGTACGCGTTCAAAGGGTCAACGAAGCCGCTGCATATTCTTCGGATATATTCGGTGCTATTGGTTCGATTATTCCACGGCCAATATACATTTTCGGAATGCCGATCCGTGTGCGAAAACTGGGCCAATGCAGGGAAAATATTGTTTTTGCCAGTGGATAATCTACTTTAGCAAATGACAGATAACGTTCTTTATTTGTCCACCTAAGAAGAACGTTAGTCCTCTTACAAAACTAGGAAAGCATTTATCGCAGCTTGTATGAAGTTCGTCTCACTAAGCACTTATAAATTCCTCGAAACTTCCAGCATACACGTGTCCTGTGTCAGTGTTAGGACCACCTCAGTACCATTATCGAGGTAAGAAAAAATGTTCTGTTGTCTATACGATGGCCGGTCTGTGCAAATATTGATTTATTCTACTTTCTGCTCGAAGAAATCGATTTGTGGTCTCTTCTGAGCTTCGACAAGCAGGTATCCAATGTTTATGTTTATCTATGAACAGTTTCATTCCTCTTACCAAGTCAAAGAAAAACGCTTCCTTGTCGGCATGGTACTCGGCTGAGAAAACGTTGAATTATTCTACTTGCCGGTCGAACGAATCGAACGGTAGACTCTCCAGAGTTTCGAAACAACAGTATTATAATTATTTCTGTGTATACGAACATATTCTCCTTCCTTTCAACGAGCTACAAAAACATTTCCCACTATCTTGGTAATCCACGTTCCATCAATCATCGAGCTATTCTACTTGCAGATCGGAAAAAGGTCGACTTTCCGCCTGTTCGGAGCTTTCACTGGCTCTCGTAGAATTAGCTTGTCACTCTAGAAACCGGGCTACAAGCCAATTCCCCTTACCAATCCACCGAAGAATTACCAAAGAATTTTCCGTCGCCGGTCTGATCATACACGCAGCCAATCCACTTCCGACCGCTATTCCCGGTCCTACTAGGACCCCTCCATCACGCAGCTCCTAATAATATTGAAACGCCTCTTTAACCGGCCCATTGACTTCCCGGTCGTATTTCCTCAGCGTTAAAAAGCGTTTATTCGATCCAATGAAAGTTTATGAGAATTTCATTCGCCTCTCGCTCTTCCCCGCGTGTCCCGGAAATATTAAGCTCGGAGCAAGACGAGGGATGGGTGGGAAAGGGCGAGTTGGGTAAGGGACGAAGGACGAGACGAAAACGGAGGATCCTGGAGCCGGAGAAAGGGACACACGGGGGTCGTAATAAAACGTCAGAACGACAAAAGCACGGCGTACGTGCGCTTTGCTGCAAACAGCTCTCGAGCGACGGCTCAAAAAGAAATCGAAATGCACGAAGTATTCGCGTCACTTCGTTACCATCCGTCGCCCCCTCTTTCTTCCGGTTTCCTTTCCGCGTCGATCGACCTCTTCTATCATCCCCCCTTCCCGCCCCTCGGCCCTCGGTTTTCCCTTTAAGAGCGTGATTTCCCTCGAACGTAATTTTCCGGGCGTCCGATCGACCGGATTTCGCTTTCGTTTCTTGTTTTGCGCTCCGCAGACCCGGCGACATATCCGCAGCCAGAGAAAATTCTTCCCTTGTTTTTACACCCACTACCGCTATTAGCATTAATTTACGTAAGGTAGTTTTTGATGTCGCGTCGTTTTATTCGCGTCGATTTTTACCATTAGATCTCGAGTAGCGAGTCAGAGTCGCCACCAAAAATTGCTGTACCATTATTCAAAATATTGTTTACATTATTAAATAAGTATCTAATTAATCGCTAAGCATTTAAGTATTTTTTTGAGGTATTATATCAATTTCATATCCATAAAGTGAAGAAAAGTAATATAAAATGGAATTATTCTAGGTTGGAAGAAGTGTTTAATTTTCCAGATAAAATAGCTCCGAGTGCAAAGGGTTAAAACCCTTAGGCAACTGTGGGCGCCTATAGGCGCTTGAAAATTTTGCGTTTGTGACACTGAGAGCACCTATATGCGCTTATCCGATTGTGGTCGCCTGAGGGCACCTAAAGGCGCTCCACGCAGTTTGGCTTTCTGACACGGAAGGCGCCTCTTGGCGCCCTGGAGATTTTATCGATAATTATTCCGATAGACCTTATCTCAGATAGACGAAAGTGAATGCTAATTTCGGTGTTACATATTCCGTTAAATGCATCCCTACCCAAAATTTCGCCGTAACTGAATTCCTACGGTATGGTACGGCCGGTGCGTCTCAAACTCTGCCGTAGTCAAGAGATTGAGCGTAAAATAGCATTTATATTCTTCCATTCACTGTTTTCAACATTGTTTTCAACAATCAGTTTATTAATTCCAACTTAGACTGACAAGAGGCTTCCTTAAAACAAATTGGAAGAAGTTTCTGCGAAAATGTTACAAAACATTCGTATACACGGATGATAAGGAACGAGAAAACTTATGGACTGACCTAATACTTTCCGAGCGACTCGTTGACCCGGTTCCCGCAGCCGAAAACAGGAAACCCCGGGAACGATTATCCGTCGATCGATCCGCGAACACACCCCCGCAGGCTTTTGACAGTCATTCTATTTACCCGTCATGTTTATGAATGACGTATCAGGACCGCGAAAGTGGCGCAGTAACGACGATCCGCTCTAACCCGCCCCTCGAAACTACTCTCTTTCTCTCTCTTTCTCTCTCTCTCTCTCCTCTCTCTTCCCATCGATCGTCATCTGCCGGTTCGTCGAATAAAAACGAGATCGATGGGAATTAGCGGGCGGGGGCCGATCGCGATCACTGATGAACAGCGCAGAAATGTCGGCGGGACTGTTTATTAATTTCTGCTTGCTCGCTGTTGCGTTTTAGTGGCACTGGAGCCGGGAAGTGAACTGCCATCGATTTTGCGTGACGTTACTAGTGCGGTGAATGATTCGTGTCTTCTCTGTTATTAATAAATACGAGACGAAAATAGAGATTCTGATGAAAATCTACTAAATATTGAGGATTACATAGAGACTAGTCGAAGGAATTCTTTTAATCCGGTTCTCCTTTTTATAAAAATTGTGTAATCCACTTTTTCGAGCCTGTTACAAGCAATCTATTTTAACCAAATAAGGTTATCATTGTTTTTATTCTGTTTCGATTGTATGATTACTGACTTTGGATTTTCATGCATTCATAGAATCTGCAAATTTGGAAAATACTCTATATTGCAATCTAATATTGTAGTTCAACTGCGACGTTTGACGACATCCAACATTCCTGAAGAATGTCAAAAGGGCTCTGACAAATTATCATTTAAATCACCAGCTACAGTCCTTAAAAGACCGAAGTCTTTCACCGAGCATCAAAGAAACAATTTTATTTTTGCCATATGACAACCTCCAGGAAATCCAACAAATTCAAAGTAATTTAGGAAATGAAACCAAAACTTATCACGGTGATCATTCATTGAACCCTTCCGCATTCTTCAGACCTAAGAGTTAATTTTCTCCGATACATTACACGAAAAACTAACCTTCTGAACCTAATGAAAAAAATAGTGTCACCTACGTACAATGTTCCGATATACGTATAATGTTTCGATATAAGACGACGATGTTTCTTCCGCAAAAAGATCTCTATCCCCTCCCCATGTCATGTTTTATCCTTTTTCAAGAAAAGATATCGCTGCGCAGTCGATCACATTACGGTCTGCTCGATAGCTTTATGGGACCCATAAATAAATTGTGGGCCCACTCAAGAGTAATGTCAAGCCAAACAGGTATACTCATTCGCAATACGACGAAAGGCGTCCGATGCCATCCTCTTATATTAAAATAAAACTGCATAGTCAACGTGGCAGTCAACGTGTCAATCTTCGTGATCCCGTAAAAATTTCCATTTTTCAGGATTGAGAAGACATTTAAGGCAAACCGGAGTCAAGTAAAATGTATATAGAGTAGCAGCAGGTTTGCCAGGGCATGGAATTACGTTCGCAGGTATTCAGGGCAGGTCGACGATGTAATGTACCGGTTACTTGGTCGCAATCGGGGTCTCTGACGTCGTTTATGAGCGATAAATTACGACGGTCCCGCGCTGCGCCGCTCCGTTGCCGTACTCGATGCTTAATGCTGGCGATTGTAATTAACGCTTTGACGATTCGGTGCCCTGCGTCGAATGGATATACACCAGAGGAGGAGGAGGGGCGGGGGGTCTCCGCGTGCATGTGACCGTGTTGATTATGTTCCGCTGAGCGTAACTGCTGCCTTCGCGCCACGCTCCGACGGAATTGTTTCGCGTCTTTGCGCCTCGAGCGATCGAGTAAACGATTACGAGACAAGCCGTCGCGAGAATTAATGATCCGGGCACACTAAAATCTTCCTGTCCTCGGAATTAATTGAACGAACTGCAAACACGCGTACATTTGAAATCGTAATTCTCGTAGCTGAGCGATTCTCTCTCTCTCTCTCTCTCTCTCTCTCTCTCTCTGTGTGTGTGTGTGTGTGTGTGTGTTTGTGTGTGCGTGTGTGTATGTGTATTGTTCTCTGTCGCTTTCTCTGTTCTTGTCGTAAACTTAATCCGGTGCAATTTCACCGTGAAGCTCGCGGGCTAAACTATGGTGTCGTTGCAGGTAAGCGCAACTTGCACTTCGTGCATTTCTTGTACCAGTAAAAATATCAATCAATCTTGACAGTTTCAATTCCTGTTCTGCGACACTGGAATTCGTCTTCTGATTTTACATTTGCCGAGATACCTGCGTGTACCTTCTTTCTGAATTCATTATGAATTAAACATTAAACTTATTTATGTTTGAAATGCCAAGTTTGAGACACTTAGTTGTGTTTGAAGTGTTACATTCGCGTCAGAGTGAATTGTTATGCAGGGTGTCTTAGTATTGATGGTATATCTGCGGAGAGGGTGATTATACGTGAAAATAAATTGAAAAAAGGAATAACATTTTTTGTTTCAGGTTTTGTTTTTTAGAAAAACGAGTTTAAAGATTCGTCAGGTTCGCGAGGTTCATATGTGCAGAAAGTAGAGTAGGTCGGCCATGGTCAGACGCTCCAAACTATCGAATAACACGCGTATTCGCTGCATTTCCAAACTCGATTTTCTGGAAATCGAACCTTCTGGTGAAAAAATTTGATTGCATATTTTCGACTTATTTTCTTATGTAGAATCACACCCTCCACGGTTATACCACCAGTTATGTGACACTCTGTATATGAGACAAAGATCGAAGAAAATGGGTGATAGGAACTCTTAAAGGAAGTAACGTTATTTTATTCGACTGCTTTAAAGCACAATTAATTTTTGATTTTTCTAATCCTAAATTTACCAACAAAATTCTACTTTCTTTTAATTTTATTTGCAATGATGACTGTCTGATCACAAGCCACACTCTAGTGATCATTCGCACGGTTTACTTTTCTTAAACAGACTCCTTGCTGTCCTCATTTTTGGGTGGATCGATTATAAGGATCGGAAGATGTTGGTAACCATTTGGAACAGGAACCGAGCAGAGTGTAACTGCACACCGAATCGAAACACGTCGGTTTCGCCGTGGAGTGCTCTTCGGGACGATCGGTATAGTTCGCGAAATGGGACGTAAAGCTGCGCAGCGAAGATCAACAAGCTTGGCAAGTTTGATCTACCGGCGGCTCTCTAATTATAATATCGAAGACGGTGGCGGTCGGATACAGAGGTTTGCGAGTGCTATGTGAAATGTAACGAGGTCCCCTCTGTGTACCGATGCTAATACAGACGATCGTTTCGCGTATTGATCTTGGCGGTCGTTGTCCAACTTGGCTGCTAAATCTATGCTTTCCAGGTAGTTCCAGTTAGATCCGCCGGGCAGATACGACGGAATGCATAATCCTCGCGAGCTCTCACTAACGGTGTATATACAATGCATATACATATCGAAAACCGAGAACGGATAGTCGAGAGTGGAAAGAGCTGGGAGACTGACTGGATGTTTCGTGCGTTCCATTGATCCGCCGTAATTGCGGTGTAACAAGTTTCGCAATAACTATACCCGGTGGCCCTCACGGGTGCTCGCGCGGGTACAACGGCGATTAGATTATTAGTCGTCGCGGTTGCGTCAATTGGCGAGTGCCGCGATGGCCGCCCGATTAAATCTCATATTTCAACCGCGCTGGAATCGCTCGCGGTTGAGTTTCCTTTGTGCGGTTTGGTTACTCGAGTCCTCACCTTCCCTCCCCCCTTTCTCTCTCTCTCTCTGTCTCTCTATCAGCTCCCTTTATAATTGCCAGACACGGCCTTGATTCGCTGGACGATCTCCAACGAGAGCTGCTCTAGAGAGAGCTCTCGAACGCATTCCTTCGAGATATCGCGTTACGTTTTGTTGCAGGGATTTCAGAGCAGCCCGGCTCTGCTGCAATCTCTACCATGTCCTATGCGCGCTTTCGCGTGCCTCCATGGAATTCATATTCCCGGCAAATTGGCCTGAGCACCGTGAAAAATCGACCACCGCAACGAGCACAGGTTGCGGTCCGTCTGATCAGATACCGGGATCCTCTACTTGTTTCACTTAGCAGCGTACGGAGGCTACCGAGTCAGGTTTACGGTGCGGTATTCTTTTATGAGTGAATACGGTTGATTTTGTTTTGTTGTGCGGGGGGATTCAAGTTCTTGTCCGACCATATACTGGGTTATTCTACTGGTTAGTCTTTGGTCGGTTTTTCTTAAGCGGTTTTTATTGATTTTCCAAACTTCTCCCCGTACGATTTTTATTCAATTTGCTTTGCGCTGTTAATGCAGATGGAGGTCTCCTTCTTCTGTCTGCTCATACACCAGCACATTCTACTTGCTCACGTGTCGACTACATTTTGCAGCTTTCAGGAAAGCTTTGTGATTCAATCTTCTCCTGGGAATGAACATAGTTATTTCTTCTCTTTGCGCAGCGGTGTTTGATCCTTGTCTGACCACATACTGGGCTGTTCTACTGGCTATTCAGTAGCGCTTAGTCTTTTTATCGGAGTTTCAAGGCTTTTTCGTGGAGTTCTACATTCAGTTTTACGTATGCGTGTATAGTTAATTTCTTCTATTTACACGCTAGCGTTTAATCCGTGTTTGACCACATACTGGACTATTCCACTATCGTTTGAACGTTTGAAAGCATTTTCGTAGAATTCTGCATTCAGTTTTTTGTAATGCCACCGAAGATACAAAGTATGTACTTCTGTCTGATCAAACGTTCAGCTCTTTTTTACTTGTATCACTGTGCAGCTACATTTTGTTGCTTTCAGAGAAGCTTTTTGATCTAATATTTCTGTATCAATACTTGTGCATCATTTCGTTTCTTTGTACTGTGACTTTTAATTCTCGTCTGACCACACATATATTGCATTATTTAGTCATCGGTTTTTATCATCTATGTGTGACGAGTTTTTTCTTGGATTTTTAGTTCACTTTACTTCACTTTGTAACTACGTTTTGCAGCTTTGGAATAAGCTTTCTGTTCCAATCTTCTATAAATGAGTAAAATTAATTTATTTTTTGTGCACTATGGATTTCAATTGTGGTGTAACTATCTTCATATTGGAAAGCATTTTCCTTATGTTCTATAACTAACCAATTGCAATGTGAATGAACATACGTATTTTGCTCTCCTGTCTGATCACAGTCAGGTTCGTTCTACTGACATCAAATACAAAACCTTTTACATTTTTCCCCAATTTTTCTATACAAATGGTTCTAAACTTTCAGAAAGGTAATAGCCGTTTTTAACGAATGGTCTGGCAATGATATTTCGGTATAACGAACTGAAATCCCAATCGGAAACAGTAAGCAATCTTCAGATGCGTTTGGATGGTATAACAAACGTTCTCTGTGTTTCCAAAGCTCGGTATTCTTGATAAAGAATTTAGCCGAAATCGTCTTGAAATACACAAAGTTAATCGAACAGCTGGATAAACTTTTGAAACGACGCGCTCAAAAACGATTCACGAATGAACTTGCCTGAAAAATTATTTTATCAATATGCTCGTTCGCGCGGAAGTTCGTTGTAATCAAACTAATCGAACAGGACAAAATTCAATACGCTTCACTGCCACTCAATCGATTATCGAATATTGCGATATTATTTTTTCTGGACGTAATGGAAAGAACCACACCTTTCGACGATTAAATTCCTCGATTATCGCGACGCCTAGGCTCACAAAAATTCACCGGGTGTCGCTCGCTTCGCGCGACATTCTCCCTCACCGATTTAAGGGACGTGTGCACGCGAATCTGTCCCAATTCCGTTGGCATCGTTTCAAGAACAGGAATAAAACAGGGCCAAAGTGGCAGAAGTAATCGTCCCCGCGTTTCCCTCAACCAGCAGCAAACTGCAAGATGGCGTTCTCGGTACAACAATCCCAACACGTGTCTAGCTAACACGCTTCCCTAGTTATTTAGCCCATCGCGACTAACCTAATTCGCTCACGGAACGGAACAATAAGCAGGAATCGAATCAGAACTCACCTGCCATATCTACGCGAACCCGAGAGAATCGATCTTCTCTGAGAATGATCAAAGAGTACATGGTAACGAATCGAAATGTAAATCGTCGAATCTCTTCGGTGTTTCCGATATTCAATCTTCGCGGGTCCGGGAATTGGAGTTGGGAAGATCGCGACTTTTCCAGAGGCATTCCTCCAGGAAATGGTCGATTTCGGGAATTCTCCGGGCAGGGGTGAACCAACGATGATCCGGGGCCGTTGGAGACCTCGAAAACCGTAACATTCGGCCGGAATAACGGAGGGCAGAGAGCGCTAAAGCGTTCCGCATCAGCGTGGAAATCGTGCCAGCGCGGCGGATGTTCCCGGGGAACGATCCCGCCGGACAAAAACTGTCCCGTGGATCCCTCGAACCTGTTCGGAGTCCCTCGAACGGGTTCCCGTGTCCCTGGGGGTAGCGTCGCTCGATTCCTTCGCCGGAAAGAACGAACGGGACGGCGCTTTAAACTTTGATGGCCCATCCCGGTCGACCGCAACGACGCCGGCAATGTCGATGACGCGACGCCCGCCGTCCCTCGACCCCGTTCTCCACGTTCCACGACGCTCGGATATCATAAAGGCGAGTCTGTAATAAACCACCGATCCCTCGAACCCCTTTGCCCTCTCTCCCCTCTCCCCTCTTTTCGTCCCTCGTATCGAGCACCGTCGAAAGCTTCGCTTTACCAGCGACGGTTTCCGTCGTGCTTTCCAGCTTGGCTCCTGGAAAATTGTGAGGGTTTGAAGACCGGCCGGCCACGCTTTAAACGAAAGCACCCCCACGGGAATCCCCAAGGGGCCAACGAGATGTTAACCGGCGGCGACGTCGTCCAGTCACGCCCTCCGGTGCTAATCAGGCCACTCGCTCTCTCTCTCTTTGCGGTTTTTGCTGCGAAATGCCTCGCTACTTGTATGCTCCTTTCCGCGGGATCGTCTCTATCCGTGCTCGGGTAAATTGCGCTTTTTATTTCGCGTTTCGAGCCGTGTTTTGCCGCCGGATGATTGTGCACGATACTCGGGAGGAAATTGAATTGAAGGCTGTTTTCGGTGCTTGTTGCGCTTTCTTTGCGATGCTGGATAGAATCGAGGTAGATGAGAATTTCTGATAGAATCGTGTACAGGTGCCGGTGGTCTACGTTACGCAAGAATATTGCTGTCGAATATCGTTTTCTACCGACTTTTTCCTTCGTCGATTGGCTTCTAGACGTGGCCATTCACCATTTATTGTTTTAATTTCGTATCGTACTTCTATATTTTTGCATTCTTCGCCTTACGATTCGATTCTGAGGTTTAATGAAATTAAACATTTTCAGACCATGGTATTTGCATTGATTCAGTGGCTTATCAAATTATTTCAACAAAACAATAATGATTTCATTAATTTTAATCACAAAAATCGATTTTTTTCGAAATCCTGAAGTAATAGACAAATTTTTCAACCGCATTTGGATTCAGCGTGATAATATCTACGGGAAATGGCGTATGACATATAAAAAAAAATCTATCCGGGCATGGTATTGGATAAACCACCATTTTCTTGTAATTCTGCAAGCTTAACACAGATTTTCAAAATTAAAACATGTCTGTATCATAATGTCTCTATTTTTCCCATATTCTGTAACGTTTCAGCTTTAATTTAAAAAAAAATCATCGTTCTATCTCGTTTCTATAGAAAGTTCTTTGATTTTAACACAGAATTCATTGGTTTAGCCCACTATGCAGCGCTGGTAGGTTTAGCGTTAAAAATGAATGCGCACCATTTCTCTGACCTTCCCCACTTTTTGTATAGCGAAGTTAATCGATCAGAATGAAAGAACGCTCGCGAACGTCAGTGTACATACGTCCGCGCGAAAATAGCGATTCTAGAGAAACGGGTCCGGGACTACGGATGACTATAGAGGGCCTGGGAGGTGCATGAGGGCGTCGAGCCCTCTGTAAGCTACTTACCGCCTCCCCTCTAAGCTGACTGTACACTGGCGGCGTCGGTCCAGCCAAGGGGTAAACTCGGCATCTCCAATTCAAATAAGATTTGCAACCGGCAACGGGCGTCTACTTGCCTTGGCTGGGCAATGGCGTGAGAGAACACCGCGTAATCTAGCCGGCCGCAGGAATCTCCTGGTGTAATCGATCCCTGAGAGGCTTGTATTCTTTGATAACGTCTCGCCAACCCTTCTGGCCGCGATCGATGAACTCCGTTTCTTCGCCACCCGTCTGGGATCGATGGCCGAGACGGATCTGATTTTGGTCCGACGTCTCGCCATTTGGAAGGGAAATTAGTCTCCACCGAATCTCCCCGAATCGCTTTAATGGCGCCACTGCCGAATTTCGTCAGGGTTTCTTGTGGAAAAGAACCTTTTCTTGGAGCACAGTGATGTGAGTCCGTCACTTGTCAGACCGGGATCGTAAAGGTATGGTTGACTCGTGACTGAGACTATTACTACTTCGTAATTTTATCTGGTCGAGGAATGCATTCAAGATAACAATTAATTCGTGCAGCATTAAATTGAAATTACATTAGAAAGATATAAATGAAAACAGAAATTATAATTTTACTTAATTAATTAGTTTTAGTTTAATTACTTAATAAAATTATTAATTAGATTAATAGAATTATTAATTAATTGTATCATTAATTTATTAATTAAGTTAGTTAGTTTAATACTAACGTAGGCTGTCCGATGTATATTATGTTTTAAATCTGACTACCACTACTCCACGGTTAGAATAAATTACGACCTTTTTGTGTATGACTTGTACTAGTTGCTACTATTTTCATATTTTACTAATTCGGTGCCCGATAAATCCTACCTTTAACCGAATAAATACCTTTCCTTGTCTTCGACAGTGATGCGGGGTCGATAATTAATCAGACAAGGAATGAGAATGTTTGAACAGCTTCCTGCGAAAATTGAGACGATAGGAATATTTGTTTTAGCAGTTCATTACCGTCGAATCGCGGTGTATTCTTTCACTATTTTTACACAGAGTTGTCGCGTCGCGTCGCGCCGCGTCGGTTTAGTCGAGGAATTCTATCAGCCCAGGACAGAGCCCAATCGAGGTTCTCGGTGACGCAAACAGCCGCGAGTCTAAAGCTGTTCAGAAAACGAAAACATCAGCCCGTTTCCCGTGCACATAGAGAGAAAGAGACGGAGAGATGGATAGAAAGCGGACGAAACTGTAGGAGGTGAGGGGACGATTAACACGTTTTCGCGAACGAGGGAAACAGCCCGACAATGATCGCGGAGAATTGGGCCGCTCTCAACAATTCATTTTGCGGGGCTAAATTGCCTGCGATATTTCGAAAGCTCGAGTGCAGCGTGAATGGAAGCCGGCGGCCCGAAGCGGAGAGGAGCGGAGAGGAGCGGAGAGGAGCGGAGGCGGCCGGGTCGACGTTTAAAACGAGCACCACGTTTCTACGGCGTGTCGTGCACCTGCGCGTGCAACACCTGCCTTTGGCACAGATTGTCAGATTATCTTCGCAAGTGGCTCATGATTCTCTTCCTCCTTTCGCTCTCTCTCTCTCTCTCTCTCTCTCGCTCACTCGTCCTCTCTGTGTCAACCGCTCCCAGTTCTGTGCCCTCCTTTAAAAAGCCGCCAGTCGCGCGTCGAGTCTGAATGTATACAAATGAACGACGGCGAAAGCGCTGGAAAACGCTGATGACTTGGGAAAATGCTTCTCCGTGGACTGCTCGCTCGTTTCACCCCTTTTACTTTGCTCCCTAAGTCCCTGCGATCTATTAATCCTGAAAATAGTACTCGATCGTCTACCAACTTCCTCGTCTAGATGATAGACGGACCTCTGTTCCGGTGCCTTGTGCTTTGAAACTGGTACAACTATGTAAGCTCTCGCGATGAGTAAATTATCGAGCAATGAAAATTGCTAGAACTTTATTTGTTCCGTCAATAGACTAAATATACTTATATTTTTGTCGACAATACACAAAATATTTTCTTGCAGCAATAGACAAAATATTTTATATATCAATTATATTGTAAATGACACTAAATGGTCAGATGATGATCATATCCAGATCAAGTTAAAATAAATAATATAATAATAAATAAATAAAAATATTTTTTACTGCTTCTAAGATGCTCTATAAGAGCTCACAATTTTTTAACTTATCGACATTTTGTCAAATATACACAGCTCCGTACATATCAATAATTTGGATCACCATAAATATCATGGTCTGAGAGGCTTAATTCCATTAAACTGTACATTTGATTGTTTTCACGTTCTCCATAAATACTTCAGTTAATTCTGAACTGCAGGAAGAGCTATGGCAGAACATTGCGCATTCAAGTGTGCGAAAGTGTACGGTGAAAGATAATTTGTTCCATTTCGAATATTCAAGGGTTGCACTTTCGGCAGAATTTTGATAATTAATAATAATATATTCCAACGGGGATAGAGCATTTCGATCAGGTATTCAATATTTATATACCGTGTTCGATGACTTTCAATTAATTGGTCGAATAAGCTAATTGATTTACTTTTAACGCAGCAGAATCGCTGATGAAACTAATCAATTTCTGCCCGTTTATCACGGCGGAAAATTAGTTTACAGAAATTTCAATTTGTACAAAATATTCGCAGTCTATTTATTCCATGATTGCGGAGCAATTATTCTGTGTTATGTAGCTGTTTGTCTGGATTATAACGGGCTAATACTGCTTCGTGATTTTATCGGTTCGGCGTCTGGCAAATCGTGTTTTAAATGTAGTAAATCGTGACTGCTTTTGCGCATTACTGACACCTCGCTGATATAGAACGTCTAAGGTACATGAAGCCTGACCTATATTGTTTTAATCTTGCCAGCTATACAGAGATTGTCTTAAACACTTTATGTATGGTCTGATTTATAACCTACTACTACTTCGCGATATTATCAATTCAGTGGCATGAAATAAATTCTGTCTTTACATGAACTAAATTGTAACTACCTTTCTACAATGGCAATACCTCCATACCAACGTAGACCACCTCAAATTGTCCGTGTCTGATTCGCAACTGATTAGTATTATACTACATAGTGACTTTACACATTCGGTGCCAACTAAATTCTGTATTTAATTAAATTGTGGTTACTTTTTCGGAAGATTAACACTTCTACGGCAATGCAAACCGTCTTAAGTACTTTGTGTCTGACACAACGTCGACCATTACAACTGAGCAACGGACATCTGTCGGTGAGAGCAGCCGCGTCTGACGCAGCGTTGAGCACCACTACTCAGCGTCCACCGCAAGACGGATAATTAACGCGCCGTCCGAATAATAACCGGATCGCGATCCGTCCTCGCGAAATACTATAATCGCAACTGGCCCACACGTCAATACCTGGTAATTACACGCGCGTCCGCACATATCGGTATTCCCGGAAAAAAGGGACACAATTTCCCGCAGTTGACAAGAGACTCCCGCTATTCAGCTTTTCAGGAACCAGATCGATTTTTAATATTCCCAACTATATTTGAGCTCACCCAATAATGATCTCCGAGCATGAATTTGCCACTGACAAACTCGTAAAGATGATCACAGTCGAAATTTAATCATACGGATCCACTGAAAATTAATTTCCACGTATATCAAGATCGATTACATGCTTGAGGATTGATCGTCAAAATGAATTTCACGGTGATGTATCTGTAAATAGTGTACCGAACAGGTATCGAACGTTGTTCCGGACAGAAAGTAATTAAAATGAAAATGCATATATTCGAAAGTGGCGCAACTGTACCATATGTCAGACGCAAACCTTATTAATTGAAATCGGTGAAATTCTGTAGGGATAATGGACTATCATGGGTCGGTTCGGAAACATTCAACCCAGAATCATTGTACAGTGGTGTGTAATTTCATATTAACGTCAATTAATTAGCAACAAGCCGTGTGTTACATCTGTTGCAAATTTGTCGATACCGGCGTGATGATGTTGTTCCGGTGCGAGAATAAATGTTCCAAATAAATTAATAAATTGACAGATAGTGCAAAGTGATGCGATAAATTAGTGTCTATATTTCTACTGGTAGGTATTTCTCAATTTTTCGTCATCTAAATTCACACCAAAAGTACATAAAATTCACGGTGTAAAAACTCGGCCTATTTTTCCGCTTTTATTCCAAAAGTCACACACTGTCACAAAAAAGAAGCAAAAGTTCCAAGAAAACCGAGCTTCCATTTTCGCAACGACTTCGCAAGTTTATTCCTGTACAGTCATAAATGCGAGCATTTGCCAAACGATTGGATTTAGACCGACGAAACGTACTAGACGCGAAAATGTTTATACCAGTAGCTTTTACGGGCAGTGGCGAGATCGCCGTAGTCGACAAAACAAAAAATCGGGAAACAGACAAACAGAAGATCTGAGGGCGGGAGGGAGGTGCAAATAGAGAATTCACGCGCGGCCGACCGGCAATCATCGTCGAATTCGAATCTCGTGCAAATAGCGCGGAACAAAAACGCCGGTTCGCCGGTCGTAGTCCGCGAGTGGCCGGGCCGTGTAAACTTTTAATTCGCCGTTTCATTCCGTTTCCGCGGACGCGGAAACGCACCCGGAGGGTTCTCGGTTATGCCGAATTACCGTTCAAACTGTTCGAAATTTCGAGTTCCGCTGGTTAATTTCGACGATCCCGCGACGGGAACGGTTTTTTAAAAGCTCCGACTCGAGTATCCGGTTCCGAAACTTTTTCCCGCCCTCTGCCTCACCCACTTGGTCCGACGATTTACTCGTCCCGGTTGCCCACCGCTCTGTGTAACAACATTTTCCATGACGATTTCCACCCCATCGGAATAACCAATATGCCCCCCGACCGATTATAGTTATGGTTACAAATTTGGGTAAAAAAATTCGAAAGTAAGAAGTGGAGACTCTTTTCTAAAAATTTTTTGGTCCTTGCGCACTGGAAATCAGTGTTTTATCTACCTTACAAACATTAGTATAGAACTGGAAGTTCGTAGAAAATGGAAAGCACTGTTACTAGGAATTTAAAAAAATTGGATCGGGCCCGAAGCTAAATAAAAAAATTTCAAGCTAGGAGCTGGAGATTATTCTTTGAACTTTTTTGTTTTATGAAAGTTGTTCCGTTTCGATTTATCTTCTTCCAAAATATTGTTGACGAACTAGAAATTTCATGAAGCATCGACTGGAACAGGTCCGGCTCTAAATAAAAAAATTTCCTTTAAACCTTAAGAGAGTCTGTTAGTTTAGTCGAGTTGAATCGCAGCAGAACGAAATTATTATCAGGACTAAACTCCAGGAGATTTCGAGGGACTTTAAGTAGCGAAAAATTTATTCGAAAGCGCATTATCCAGGTCGCGAAGTCTGGCGCTAATCGGATTTTTAAATAAGCGAGTAAACAGCGGGGAACCAAGAGGGAGGCCACAGTCAGCTTTTAATTACTTAATAAGTCTATCGACTGGGCAATTGTTTGCTCGCTAGGTAGCTCCATTATTTATTCCCTCGCCGCGAGAAAAACTGCTGGGGATTTCTTCGGCGACGCTTTCGTCGCGCTAGAATCGGAGGAACCTCCTCTCCGCGGTAAATCCCAGCCAGCTTCTCCTCTTTTTAATCTTTTAAAAGGATAAGGAGGCGGGGAGGAAACCGATTCCCCGTGACGGGTTACAGGGACCGCGTTCCAACGGGAAACTGTGCGGCACTTTCGAACGGTTTCGAATGCTAAGTCTTCCGGCTGTGTGTAGAGTCGTGTCTTTTGGCCGGAGACAATTTATGGCTGTGGATCGCTCGATCCTCGGGATTTGACTTGAACATTTCGATGATAGAGAAAGTACACTCGTTGCTTTCGAGCATAACTTTTTTGGAGATGTTTATTCGAACATTATGTTGCGATCGGTCACCAAGATGTAAATAACGACGTTGTCGTCAGGGGTTGCGAAGGTGTAGTTTCGTAAGAAGGTTCTTGAGATTGCAAAGGAGCCAAAGTGTCGATGTCTCAAGCTTATCGGCTTTCGGAACAGCAGTGCTCGGTTACGCGCGGTTTTCGCAGGCGACGCGGTGTCCATTGGTCAGACGACGGGTATACGTTTACCCGAGCGGAAACGCGAGACGGAAATACGCGGTGGAGTTTCCGCGGACGCGGAGGAAACGGCGGCATTTGCAAGACGAGCGGGGAACCGCGTTTAATTACGCGCCTCCCGACGCGACGTTGACATTAAAGAGCCTGTGCGCGCCACGGGAGCAAAAGAGAAAAATACTGCAAGATAACCAGCAGGATGCAAAGAGAGGGGAAAAGTCTGCTTTGGTCTGGCAAAGGCGGCGACTGAGAAGTTTAAAAGGAAATAGACAAGAAGGCTGATGAGAGGAAAGTTTCTCGAGAGAGGGTTTCGGAGAATCTTCAAGAGTAACCCGGGAGAACGGGGGTGGTCCTGTAAAAAGGAGAAAACCAGAAGCAAAGGGCTAAGAGAATTAACTTCCAGCCGGGGGAGAGAGGACTGCTACTCTCCTTCCCTTTTGAGAAAAGTTTTAAGGGACTTGTATAGTTAAACGGGGAATCAAGGGGGAAATTCACAGGGAAAATCTGTCAAGGGGATGAAAAGCCCGAATCAAAGAGAGATCCAGGTGAAATGCGGGGACCGTGTGGGAACCGGAAGCGACACCTTGCCGAGTCACTTGGGCCGCGGAAAAGCGAAATCCCACGCTTGAGAAACGAACGCCTTTAAATTCTGATGCGGTGCGTTAGGGAACGCCTGCGAAATGGCCGACAGAGATTTTCGAAAGTGTACGGAGAACGACTTCGCTCGACAAGAATGGAATTCCAAGGAGAAGGAAACTGGGTCGCGGAGGAACAGTCAGCGCGTTTGCGAAAAGAAAAGAAAACAGTAACCTTTCTTGTAAATTATTCGACTCATGAATCACCGACTTTCTTCTATGAACATTTCCCTCCAGCTCGGTGTAGACATTTTTAGCTTTTAAGGCGCAAAAAGTGATTTTTAAAACAGAGGAGGTGATTTTTAGAAGTGAAGGCTAAAAATAATTTAATTTCCTGCATTAATAATAGTTATTACGTTACCATTTAGAGAGCCGGCATATTTCCATTGAAAATTTCAATTTTCGTTATGACAAAATTTGTATGCACATTGCATATGCAACCAACATGTTACGCAAATTTCAAAAATTTGTCTCTGGGCACAGATGGTTAGAACCTTCATTTTATCATGTCTGACATAATAGGAAGTGTGTTAAGAATGTATTAATTATTAGATTAAGAATGTATAAATATTCGTAGAATATTTATTGGAGAATAGACAAAGGATAGAATATAATTTTTCTGCTGCGTCTGACCATTCCTCGACTGTTCTACTTATTTTAGTGAAGAAAACTACAACAGCTTATGATTTAAACGAGTGAAGCATAGAATGGACGTTGACACGTCTGATCAATACTTAAGTTTTCTACTTCCGCCAGTAATTTGAAAATTATTGCAAATTACAATCTTAACAGATTGCAATACGGAGTATAATGTATGTAAATATAAGTGAACAATGCTTTATTTCAACGTTTAAATGAACGGACGATAGAATACCACGTCGGACCACTGCTCGACTTTTCTACTGACTCCATCGGTCTGAAAATTATTACCGCGAGAGTAATACGCGTGTAAATTCGCTGAATACACCGCGCGCGAACGAACGAAAAGCGAACTGCATCGAATATACACAGCCAGTAGAACCACCCAGTTACGGTCAGACCCGAAAACCACCGCTTATTAATTCTCACATTCTATCCAATTATTTTCAAACTCTGTTCCCTCAAAACCGCACGCCTTAAATGAACATTCATTCCCTTCATTTGTCGATCTTGAACTGCAGGCACGAACTTTCAAATCCATCTCATCAAACAGGAAAATTTTGTGGCTTATTTAGCTTCTCCGTTTCCTTTTATTAGAACTCATTAAACTCATCGGAGCATTTCATCTCTAGCGGCGTTCCAGAGATAAACTTGTATATAAGAACACTGCGATCGTGATCTTGACGTAAAAATTCCGTAGAAATTTTTACGGAATTGGATTTTTATTAGCGAATTCAAAAGAAACCGGAATCAAATAAGATTTCATTACTTGAAACCACAGCACGACCATATATGAAACGTTCATATTAAATATTTTCATTTTTTAATCATCCGATGATGTTTATACACTATTAATGTTTTGTATGTATGCTCAGAGCATCGTTTTATCAATCGGGCATAAGTTTTTTATTTGAGCTCTGTTAATAAAAAAATGAGATAGCTCGGGATAAAATCGAAATGAGAGTCTTGGAGACGTTATCGCCTAACAAAATCATCTGCAGGACAAATCAACATACCTTCAGGGAAATTTACATGCGAAACGAACGACAGTTCAAACCCCAGCAAAATTATCATTAGCTGATTTGTTTCAATTTATTTCTTTTCGAAGAAAATTTCTCAAGCCACGGAGGAAATTCGAATTCGCCGTACAATGTGACCAGTTGAATGAAACTGGAGTTCAATGAGCATGAGTTTTTTCTAGGAATTTGACGATAAGAATTATGTACATTGCGACAGCGTAGCCGCATAGAAAAAAGAACCAAATAAAAGGGCGCAGGACACGCGAGGTCGTCAAAAGCGTCGAAACGTTGACTCGAATAGGAAACACGGTAAGTCGACCAACAGGAGATTCGAATTAAAGCCGGAAGGAGGGATGCGGTCCGTAGGAAACGGGTCGGCCATAAATCTTTTTACCGTCTTCAAACGGCAGAAAAATCCCCGGAGGCTGGACGCGCGGCGCAGGCTCGCTAGAGAAACGAAAGACGAATCTCTCCTCTTTTCCCGTGGTTTTTGCCCGGCAGCGAGAGAGGTCCCTCGCAGTTCCGTCTGTCCCCTAATTTACTAACCTTATCAGGACCTGTTTTCGAGCCGGGCCCGGAAACAAAGGAACTCCGCCGGTTTTACTTCCGGCGACGGATGGCTGGTCAAAGGCGTGCAAATTACGCGCGGCCGGATAGACAACGCCGGAAGAGTGAGATTATCGGGCCACGCTGCGCGAGGGTACAGCGCGAAGCTTCAGTTAGAACGATAGACAGAGAGAGAATGATAGCGAGGGAGCGAGAGAAAGAGAGAGAGAGAGAGAGGGAGAGAGAGCGTGACAGAGAGAAAAGCTGACGGATACGTGGGCGGAGAGAGGACGCTCGAAGCTAGAACCAAAGCTCGCAGCCCCACGCCCCGTTCGCGTTATTTTGTTAATTAAAGCAACTTCGGGGGACCCGTCGCGAGCAATTAAACCGACTACGCCCGCTGAAAGGAACCTAGCCGCGACCTGTCCTCCGAGACGAGCGACTTCGACGCCTTGACTCTAACGAGCCGCGTATTTCAAGCTACTCTCTCTCTCTCTCTCTCTCTCTCTCTCTCTCTTTCTCTCCCTCTTTCACCGTGTTCCGCTTCGTTCCGCTCCACGAAGCACCCGCTCCGACTCGCCTTTCTTCGTCGACGAGCTGATTGGTCCGCTCGAGAGCGAATAAGGACGATAAGTCCTTTCGGAACTGATGCTCCCCCGACGTTCTTTACGGTTTTTACTACTGTTTAACTTTGCGAAGAGATCACTTAGAACAGACTGTTTTGTTTTTATTCCGGTTGTGATGGAGATGGTTGCCGTCTATTTTATTGTTCGCGTTAGGATTGAGTGTTGAGGACGAGCAGCTGCTTGCTTGGAATGAAGAGTAATTATTTGAATTCGTAGTTTTATCTTTGCTATTATTGATAATGGATAAAACAATCTGAGAAAAAGATAGTTTGGCTGGAAAAACAGACGTTCTGACAAGATTACATCTTTTGCGATTTCGAGGCTATGTTTTACCTATTACTGGTAATAACCGAGATTTATTATTATTGGACTGCAGATCTTGAAAATTTTCTGCATCGTTTACAAGGTATTAGGACCAAATAAAAATTTATTTCTTCCTTTAATCATTTTAATAAGACGGTGTATCATGTTTTACACACTTTGGACGTAAATGCAAAAATTTCCCAATCTAATCATTACTTATGGTGCCCAAGTTGGGTGGTAACACATTCTATGTTCTATGCTATTTAAGTGACATTGATTGTACACGATGCTTACTGAATTATGTATATTATTCTGTTGTTGAGATGTCAGATGTACCACTGACAATTCCACTGTATTATTTATCTATTGAATTCATAATTTAATTCCTATTTATTCTGACATTCTTCGTGTTTATTAACGGGATTCGGCTGAACGAGAGGAAAAGTCGATCAATGGTCAGACCCTACAATGAAACTGCATTCTGTTGTTCACCTACTTAATTCAGAAACTACAACGTTTTCCACTTAACGTTACATTTCTCATATATCGTTACACAATCCATTAGAGTAGAAAAGTCGACCAGTAGTCAGACGTCCTGGTGCATTAAATCACGTTGGAACAAACTCCTGATCGTTCTGTTTGAACAAAAAAACCACGTATTAATAGAATAAAGATTTTGTTTTGAGAATGGTTCTGCGAGAATATAGGTTGAAGAGAAATAAGTTTCTACAAGTAGAAATTTTAATAATTTTATTTATATCATTGGCTGTATTTATTGAAATGAAAATATTAAGTATAGCTCTGAGAAAATTATGCTCATTTGCATAATACATTTACCAAATTCTGTATCTTGGACGTTTTTAACTCCAATTCACTGTTATTGGAAAGTTTGTCATGAAATGAAAAGTTGATGGAATTGTATTTAATCTTCCACTATTCCGGTGCCTTGGTAATTCTGTCTCGTTAAATCCATATGACCGCAATCTAATTACTTACTCAGTGTTTAATAATTAATGAGACGTACCTATTCCCGGAAATATTCCCTGTAGAACTAGCCATCCGCAGAATACTTATGAACAGATCACCGCTCGTTACTCGCTCTGAATCTGATTCCTCGGTTAGTTCGCACCGAAATATTTAGAAGCCGACCTCGTATGCAAAATTAATAGAAGCCACTCGGTCTTCCGCCAAATCGAAAAAAAAGTAACCCCGCAGCGAGGAACGGTTAATTGCTCGGTAAAAAGGAAGTCTCTCCAAGTGAAACATTGACAGAACCAAAATGGTATTTCATTTCGAGCCGGTCGGACAACATTCACGTTTATTAAATTCAGTTCACGGTAAACATAACTAATTACGAAGTAGCACTTCCGGTCGAGTAAAACGGGCAGCTAAAATGTTTATTAAACTCGGTTCGACATTTTCTCCGGATGTGGTCGGCGGGTTGTTACATGGCGGAAGGGTCGAATTAACTGGAAACTACCCCTACCCGGACGTGTTTCGAATGGTGTGTTCGGGTAAACGGCGATGAACCATGAACTTCTGTCGACAATCCGACACGTGTATCGCAAGGAGGCACGGTTAAGGTAACCGAGTGTGCTGCTCGAAGGCCGCACGCGAGCTATGTCAAGCTCAACTTGAAATTGAGTTGTCATCCGCTACCCGTGTTACACGGCGCCTCGATAATGCTTAACGGATGCGAGAACTATTAAGTCCGAGACCGGATGCACTCGGTTTCCCCACCGTCCGGATAGATTGCTCTTGCGCTCCGCCATTTTCCCTTTCCTCAGTTCCAACCCTTCCATAGAAAAATTAGGTTACTTTCATGTGCTGAAGGAACTCTAGCACTTTCACGACCAATGTTACGGATATGTGACGTACACAAGCCAAATACTTACTTCAAGAATAGTTAAATTAATTTCGTAGCATAATATTTGCAGAATCCATTATCTTTTGCTAAATTGTCGTAATATGTCATTAAAGAGGTACGTTGCACTTAATAGGACATTTTAGGACTCAAGCTAAGCAGTGGAATCAATGCTGGTAGCGAATGCGTGAACACATCCTTTGTTCATCTACTTAATTGTCATTAGATGCACCATTCGAACATTGTGTGTTTGGTCCGACGATTTTCTTTTACTAATACTTGCTAGTGGAATAAGTAGAAAACTCCGGAGAATCGTCAAACAATTGAATGATGAAACTCTGTTATTCAGCTACGTAATTCCTACACTATGAGGTTGTTGAGTTAATGTTGTATTTGTAATGTTCCTTTAAGCAATCCATTAGCGCGAGTAGAAAAGTCGACCTATGGTCAAACACCTCCGTTGAAACATGATTCTATTATCCACCCTTTTACTTTATAAATTGTTATATACCTATTGGTTCAATATTCCCAATGCTTCTTAATTAAATTCGATACAGCAAGTAGTATAGTCGATCCGAGGTCAGACGTTTAATTGTCATCTTCTGAAAAAATCAGAAGACTTCTTTTCTAAATGAACAGCTCAGTTAAAAGTGCATACATGTACTAATCTTTTTGTAAAAAAGTGTTTAAAAATGTCCGAATGCTAGTTTCTTTTCAAGAAATTGTTTTCCTGAAAATACTGTGTTATAAACACGATTACCTACAACTGAAAGGCACAGAACAGGGTAAAACTAAAATCAGCACATAAATTCGAGAGTGCCAGAAAATAAAAACTGGTATTTCAAAACGGACCTAAGGTACGGGGAAACGGGTCATAAAGGGCGTCTGCCCTAAAAAGACTGAAGCAGTTCCCGCAGCCAATAACTTCGAAGATCAGTGGAACCGATTTTCTGTCTTCGTAGCCGAGTTCCCGCGATTAAGGTCAGCCCGCAAGCAAAGTCCCGCTTGCGGTTATATTTCTCGCAGTAAACGCCGCGCCAGCTTTGCCTTATCCTCGTCCGCAAACAACGGCGTTCTGTGCCGTGGAAAACGGCACCGGTGTGGCCCACCCTCTCGGTTCCTCAACCCTCTTCTGCTCAACCCCCCGGTGGTGGCCAGCACCGGGGGCTGGCAGGGTTCGTTATCGCTTAAAAGTGTGGAAGAGAAACGAACCTGGAAGTGGATACTTTGTATAAGAGACGGCGGACGTTTGTTACCGTTGCTTTCGCTGCCTGTGCCCCCACCCCTCGCACGCCCCCGCAAACCACCCCCCCGTCGTTGCAACGGGACGGGTAACCGGATACGACGCGGGTGTTTAGACGATCCAGCCTCGGTCCCGTATTTAGCCTGGTCTCAGTATCGCTTATTTTTAACCATCCTCGCGTGTGTTCGCGGCTGGTCGACTCGGGTTCCACGTTATCTAGAACCGTCTGCGTTCTTGTTGCCGTTCTGGCCATCTGTCTATCGACTATCAGCACGCGGAGCCCTCTGCTTAGTAGGCTAAACGTATTTTTATTTTTGGTGAATTCGTTCTCAACCCTTAAACGGCTATGATGGTCACTACAGTGGCTCAAGATGTACAATTATTAACTGTGCATATTCAATTTTGATTGTTTTCGAATGTTCAATATTTAACTGTATCGTTTAAGGATTTATTATATTTCGACAGTGGCCAGGAACACACAAGGAAATAGTCTGACACGTAGAATAAATTGTGTATGTATGTCAATAAATTTTACTTGAACAAATTGTATATTTACAGATCAATAAATTACAAAATATTCATCTATTCT
This sequence comes from Lasioglossum leucozonium, assembly GCA_028454225.1. Lineage (NCBI taxonomy): Eukaryota > Metazoa > Arthropoda > Insecta > Hymenoptera > Halictidae > Lasioglossum > Lasioglossum leucozonium. The sequence continues at coordinate 11,764,124 of CM052205.1, read as the reverse complement.
TAGTCCCAGACATGTAAAATTGAATAGGCATTGCGAAAGAGCAAGTTGGCCAACATGTCTGACAATTGGTTGACTGTTCTACTTCCATTGCTGGCTTCCAAATTATTACGGACGAGTACTACATTCACATATTATAATTTCGTAAAAAAATAATCGTGTGACAAGAAACCTAGGCTCATTTTGAAGCTTGAAACCTCTAATTTCATATCTCATTGTTCACTTTTTCCTACAGCAATGTTGCATAACTTGACAGATGGGAAACTGAAGATATGTTTTTCCTCGAAAATGCTGCAACATCAATGCACTTTAAAATCGTGAGAAAATTTTTTTTCGCCACTGAAACTACCATTGAAACTACCATTGATTTAAAGATAGAAGTTTCCTCTTTACAATAACACCAGAAAATTAGAGATACGATTTCTTTTTTGGTCGTTTTATGAAGCTTTGAATGGAAGGTATAGCGTCAAGTCACAGTAATGCAACTTCAAAGGTGTGTCTGATAATTCGCTGATTTTTCTACTTGTTCTGATAGTGTCTGAGTTACAGCGTCCATTTACAAGTATCAAGTATGATTTATTTAACTGAAATATTGTACAGATAAACAAATAAATGATGAGATCAAGTTAAGAATAGATAAAATTGTTTTGAAACAAGCTCTTGTAAGTTCATAATTGAATAGCCGAGGCTCCAGGATTAATTATGCTTCCTAATTAACTTCCACCAAGCCAGGTAAAAACTCGAAACAAAAATTCCGCTTGGAATTCTCGATTTTTCCGGAGAGTTGTGAATTTTTTACGACGTTGCTCGGTTGCTGAATACTCCGGGTAACAACTTTAAACCCGCCGCGAGTGCGAAAACCATAAGTAACAGAGACTGTGCCTTGGAGAACGCTGGTGGAGAGCGTACCGCGGCTCCTATTTTCCAGCATAAATTCATTAACCCCGGCCCGATGATAGTAGCCGGAAAAGGGGGGCTTTTAACTTGAACGTAATTTCCTTTTGATCGAGTATCCGATATTCCTTTTTTTCCATCGACGGTCGAGCTCGCGTCCTTGCAGCCTCTCAACTTATGCTCGCAAATAATGGACCGTTCCGAAAGCTGAACTAATCGAGGTTCAATTAGGGCTATAACAATGATTACAAATTTAAAAAAGAAAGACGTTATCATACATAGATTGCAATTCTATTGGAACTGTTCACGCAATTTTTCTTTGTCTATCTTTCATGCAAGATTCATATAAAATAGATTAAAAATTCAGATCATTGATTAGTAGCCCGTAGAAATATAAATTTACACAACATTTCTATAAAATAAAATAGAAATCGAAGAAAATTAAGTGTATTATTCCACTGAACGACAGTAACAACTTGATTGCGGATTTTATGCATTTCTGTGAATGCAAAAACTGTGAAGACATTACAGGAATTTATTTTGCATAAAAATCGGCAGTCTAATAATTTTCAGAATACCCTTTTAGAAGCAATTTTCAATGTACGATTTTTTCTATTTTACAGAGGGCCGAATCCTTGAACTGCATTCTCCCGATGGTGTTCACGAATGTTGGCTAAGAGCTGCGGACAATGCAGAAGCGAACGTATGGTTCAACGCGTTGCACTCAGCTCTAGCTGCTCTAACACTGAAAGCGTTGCGACTGGCTTCAGCGCTTCCAGATCCACCGCAGCTTCAGCACATCGGCTGGCTCGCGAGGAGACACTGTCTTCAGGTATTTATGAACTGAATTTCTGAACCGCAGACAATTTCATACATTACATACCCCAATGGGAAATCCACGATTCTTTATTCCATTCGCTTTTATTTGGAGACGACATTTCCCGTCGTTCCTTGGTACTAAAGGGACGTTATGTCGTGCAAATAATTGTGGCCGTATTATACAAACATTTCTGAAAAAACATTAACCAGTTTAATTGAAATGTTCAATCGAGCGGATCCCCTTCACTCTCTGGATTAAAAATTTAAAACTGCATAAAAGCAATGGAAAAGAGAAATAGTATTTATACGTGTAAAATCGGTATTGTAAATTCGTATCGCACTATTCTCTGTTCTTATACATACGTTTCACAAACAAATCCACAAGCACGCATTATGTATATTTATTCGCATACTATCTGTTATGTAGGAAAATTTTTTACAACATACAATGGGATACACCATCTAAAGGGGGTGTAAGAAAATTTAATTGACCACAATTATTTAACAACATGGGTAGTATTTAACGGCAGGAAGTGGAACACATTCTTCGCTTATTCTAACACATTACATTGTCCAAAGTCTGTACATACAGAAATAATCGTTTGGAAAATTAACGATGTACACATTGCATCTACCGCGGGTTTAGTCTTCAGTCACGTGAATCCAACGAGAACGTTGCTTTTCGACTAAAAAATATCAGTGGTCGTGCTAAAAACAAGATCGTAGATTACCGGGCATGTTCGCGGATATTACCAGCAGTGAAAGAAACGAAGCAGAAAAAGATTCGACGCTGCTGCAGGCAGAACGGAAATAAAAAGTAGGGGCGAGCGGAAATGGAGACGAGTACGATATCGCGAAGGTGAGGGTGAAGCCAATAAGGGTCTGGGAGAGTCGAGAGGATACCGGAGGGTAGGTAGGAAAAATCAACAGGGGGTAATAACAACGACAAGAATCGTCGGAGTCGCTTTGACTGATAAAACGGGTCAGGTAGCGTGATTGAGCGAAGGAAATGGAAAAAGGGCTAGTAAAACGCAGAAGTAAGAATTAAGGATGACGGGTGGAGAAAAAGGACGAGCTGGAGACAATGGCGGTGGGGAGGGGAGGGGGGAGAGGATCTTTGGCGAGGAGAGCAATTTTAGGAAAGAGACGGGGAAATATTGAAACGAGTCGAGTTTAAGGGCGAAGGGAGTGGAAGGGCGGAATGGATGCAGATCGTGTCTGGCTCTCGAGCGTTTCCTCTCGCCCTCGGAGAGTGGATAGACTGCTCTTTTCGCGAGCAGTTCCGCGCTGATGGAGGGTGACGCGCGGTCCTCTCGACGACGACAGCCCGCATGAGCATACCGGCAATTTGCGACGATCCCTAAAGCGTCGACGGAAGCGTCTCGAAGCGTAATATCGCGAGGCAGCGCGAAACGCCGAGCGATTCTTAACGACAGCCAGGGCCCCGTCGCGTCGCTGTCGCCGTCGCCGCCGGAAATGCGTCTTCGGTCCTCGAGCGCGTTCAACCGTACCCGACGACGCGATACTCACACGCAAATGAACGCGGAAGAATCGGTTTAGCCCTCGGCCCACCAGGAATTTTCTACGAGAACGGACAGGCGAATGGTTCGCTTTTAGACAAAGCAGCTGTTCGAGTTTCCTTTGGTTTGATCCGGTGGACTGATTTTATCGGGTTTGTTACGGGCTTGCTAGTGATTTTTCTTGTACTCGTTTATGACTGGATCGTGGATCTTTGGGTGAAGTAGAAAGTTTCCTAGTTGATTTTAAGACACGAAAATACAATTAAAATGTATTTCTTATTTTAATTCAAACATCGATAAAATGCAGAGCAGGATATACGCGAGTATAGAATCAAGTTTGGATAAATATGAATGCAGTACTGTCTATGAAGAGTACCTTGTTTAGTGTTTTCTTAGTCTGAACGACTTCGTGGGTCAGTGGATAGTGTCGCTGACTTCTACGCGGACGGCCCGGGTTCGAATCCCGGCTACTGCAGCCAAAAAATTCTATTTTTCATTGGATATTTTCTGTTTGAGTTATTGGTTCTTATTAGGAGTCCTAGATTCAAGCATTAAATACAAGTGTTTAAAAAATTTCTGAGAGCATCCATTGAAATCAAGAAAAAGTTGGATGAAATTGAATCTACTAAGATTTTCCAAGGATCTCAAGATGATTCTCTTGATTGCTGGATATCACCAAAAGCTGTCATTCCAATTACTAGTTCTTGGATACCAAAAAAAAGTCAAGAATTCATGTGCCTAAGAGCACTCTTGTAACTTAGAAAACAATTGGTCCTAAAGAAGAGTGCGGATGGGTTTGTATAAAAAATATCAATGAAAAAATCATGAGTAATATTGAGTCAATCAAGCATATATCCAAAGTAAAATCAGGAGAATCATGGACAATATTGCCACCAATTTTACTCCAACCAACGAAATCCTGTGGCACATAAAACCCAACGGCATCTCGGAACTTTTCCAACCTACCAAAATAAATCAAACGAACCAAGCGACAACAAAAGCAATACCAGCTGAACGAATTAAACCAATGGCGAACGAGGAAAAAACTGTCAACCACCCTCAGTCGTTTTCCCAGGCAAGCACAACAAGCAGCTCGAAGATTATCACGCATCGGCAAGCAGCCGCGGTTCAGAACAATAGTTATCGATCAGATATCGCTCTCACTCGAGCGATTCCGCCGTTACGGAAAAACCGAGGCGGCTAGGCTGTACAGCGGCAGCTCTAGTTAACATAATTCCCTCGAACGGCTTGGGCGCTTTCGTGAAATAATTTCGCGAGGCGATCAATCTTCCATGGCGCGGCTTATCGCGGAACGGCACGGTGCGGCGCGGCGCGGCGCAGCGCGCGGGTAGCCTCTCGCATAATTCAAGCCTCTCCTTTCTCTCTCTCTATCTCTCTCTCTCTCTCTCTCTCTCTCTCGGGGAACGAGACGAAGAAGAAAAAGAAGCGGTGTTCCCGTCGGCCGAGAAAATGGTCTCGAGTTTCGACTCGAGGAAAGAAAGTTAGAGGGCAAACAGCAGCGCCAGGCGAGCAGCAACGCCGTCGATCGGTTCGTTTCCTCGGCTCTCCTGGCGGAAAATCAACGAGAGGTTTGTCTCCGCGCGAACTCGGCGCCGAGAGCCTGTAATTAACGATCCCCGATCGTTCCGGATAATTAAGCTCGCGACTGCGCGACAATTACTCGCCTCTCCCTCCCGCCGACTTGCACACCAATTACCCATTTAACCGACGGTTCCTTATCCCCCTCTGGCGAAAAAAACAGAAGAGTACCGCGACTCGCAGCGGAGAAACAGCCCAGACTAGAACTCGCTCAAAGTCCGGGAAGAAGTTTTATCTTCGTGACTTTCCGCGGGTCTTACACCTCGACTGCTTCTTCTTCATCTTCTTCCTTTCTTCTGTTCCTCTCGCGCGAATACTTTCCAAGCGAGAGAGAGAGAAAGAGACAGAGAGAGAGGAGCTATTAGGCGGAGAAGCGGCATCACGAACTCTCCGATCGAATGTTTCTGGCCTTCTAATTGGACCAGTTTGAAAACTGAACGAGAGGGCGCCAAGTTTTTGGGTCGCACTTCAAACACCGTGATTTCGCTCAATCAACGGTGAGGCGCGGCGAACACGCCTCGTCTAACGAGACCGTTTTATTCATGGTAGCTATGGGGAGCGATAACTGCGATCTCGAAGTTCGCCGCGAGTTCCCGGGAAAAGTACCCGGGGCCCGACCATTCGTTCCGTTAAGTGATTCAGTTTGCAAGTGCTCCTGGACAGGGAAATGGGATCGCTGAATCGTAGAAGTATTGGTAAAATGCGGGGAAATTATTGCGGAGGCTGGGGGTAAGTTGTTTGTGATCAGGTTTCGATAATCGTTGGTGATTGTCTATGGGGAGCACGGTAATTACGGTGTTTAGTGTAGTTGTTAGGTAGAGGACGCTGTGGACCGATGGGTAGCGTCGTCGTCCTTGCCGCTGGGAGGACTCGGTTTGGTGTATTGGATATTGCTATACATGTTTGGTAAAGGTATTGAATGATCACTAAAAATGGTTTAACAATTTCTGGTAGTCTCCTACGATTGGAATTGCGTTGAGAGCACTATGAATGATCACGAATGTACCAAAGTTTTCCAAGAATCGTCCAAATAATTCTGCATATCCAAGAGAAACGATAAATACACAATATGAACTTGGTACGTACATTAATCAAATAACAATACTAAAACAAACTATTTAAGATCTCTCCTACCAATGAAATTCTAAATTCTATGGATAACATCCAATACAACAAGAATTTCCAGATGTTTCTTCTGGCTTGGATATTAACAAAAGAAGTGTTCAAAAAATTTCATAATATAATCTGAGTGTCTGCTCTAAACAAGGACGGATGATATTGTATCCACCAAAGTTTTTCCCCGACTATAGGAATTATTCTAGACTGTGCGTACCACGCAAATACCGGTTCTATTCAGGAATATGATCCCGTGTAACCAATAGAATGCCGTAAAACTGAATATGAGTGACTGAAGTGGGACCGCTACGATCGCGCGTGTTTGTCCAAAAATAACGTTTGCAGAACAATGTTAGACCAACCTGCGTAAACATATCAATATCAACATCGGTGGTCAAGTTCTATCGATCGCGTAATGTCACCGGCCACAGGGAGGACCCCCAAAACCGAGGTGAGGGACTATCGAACGGGGGTCTAGATCCGTCAACCAATAGATCGATAACTAATATATCCAGCACACTGATGGCGGTACGGTGCGTGGTTGGATTGTGTATATCGGTGATAGCCATGCTACCAAACGAAGGAACTCGGGGTCGGGGAGGAGAGAGAGAGAGAGAGAGAGAGAGAGAGAGAGAGAGAGAGAAGATAGACGAGGCACCGAGCACATAATTGATTGGCATTAACGCATCTGATTGCCAGTGCCCCAGTCCCGACTACGTCCTTCGTCCATCGTCCGGGAATCGTCCCGCGGGGCGCTTGCGTATGTCATCGTCTCCGGGTTAGGTGTGTTTGAAGATCCGTGGCCAATAATCAAGCAATATTGCGCGAAACGAGGAGAAACGATCGGCGGGATCCTGTGGTGCTAATCGCTCGCACGGGAATGTGCGAAATAACGCGTTTACACGTAGGCTTACAGGAACTGATGATTCCATCAGCAAAATAACGTGATGTATTAGGCTATCCGAAAATCTCGTTCTCCATTTCAGTATAACAATGATATATACGAGAATGAATATTACGGAATTAATAAATGCACTTAAAAATGGTACAACATTAATAGTCTAAATGAGCAATGAACATATTATATTCAATTTCATCCAAACAAATGAAAATCGGGTTTAAACATACAAATATATGATGATATTTTCCAATCAGCCTTATGAAAATAAATAATATCATATATTAAATTGGCAACGATAATCAATAGTCTTCTCGATTCTATTCTGAATTCAGTGATGATATTTCCTTTGAAAATAAACTGAAATAAATGAATGCACTGAAAGGTGACAGAATGCTTTGTTTATAAAATGAGGAACAATTTCGTTTCACATGAAATGAAGTTAGTAAAGTGAAACTTACATTTAAACATTTTCCAAGGATTATTATACAACATTTTAACCGAAGGAAAAATTGCATTCTACAACCAGGAAACATCTTGCACCGATAACTGAACAAAATGACAATCAACGTTCGTTAACATGATCTCCGCGTGTTAAAAATTTTTATGCACGCTCTAGGAGCATAAAGATCCGCGACCGAGCGATATTAATTAGCACCGCTTCATAAATTAGATCCTACAGGATATCTACTAGAAATTGTACGCTGCTACGCCGAGAAAATTAATAGTAAAATGCAAATCAGGGAATCACGGGAGAATAGATTTGTTTCGAGCTGAGCGCGTAGCTCTCTGCCTCATTCCACAGAGAGGCAACGGGAGCGAGAGAGTGCGACGGGCAAAGCAGATTTTGACGTTGTCAGAATGGTTAATGATCGAACCAGGGAAGACAAATCGAGGCAAGGAATTCCGCGAGCAGGTGACGCGGGTTTCGAGATTGCCGGGTCGGTTAATCGCGCGGGGATTACGCGTGTTTATCGTGTTTTGTTTGCCGTCAAGCGATTACTCGCGCGGACCGGCGCGGCGGATTGCTTTCGCGGAAACCGACGAGGGTTGCAGACAGAGACAGAGAGAGAGAGAGAGAGGGAGAGAAGAAGAGGAGAGACCGAGATTAATTTCGAGCGTAAACGCGATCGTTGCACGCGCGCGTCGGCGTGCTGCTTTCGCCGGCGGGCTGATCCCGCGAGCGCGAAACATAATCGCTCGTCGGGTATGCCCCGGACAATTATTGTTTCTGCGTGTACTTTACGCGGTTGTAAAATCGACCGACACTGTGTCGGAAAATTACCGTTCGGCCGCTAATGGTTAATCGCTAGATTAATCGCGTGCCGAATTGTTTTTCGCCTCGCGACCTTCTCCTGTCAAAACTGGCCCCTGTGTCCGGAAAATAACCACAGCGCATGTTTCACCACTGATCCAGCGTTCAAAATGATCTTGCAATGTGCAACAGCCCATGCTGCGCCACGAAGCAAGGTTTCAACCTGATCTTAACGCTAAACCGACCTAGCCTTAACAGTAACTGGTACATGTTTCATTACAAAAATGATAAGATTAATTTTATTTTGACTTTATACGGCTCCTGTTGTAATACGTGCTTTACTATAGATGTCTGTATAATCATTTCATATGAAATCATTTATATTATGTTAATAATTGTGAAATAAAATATCTAGAACTGGCACGTTTGACGGGTCGTGGTAGGTTCAGTGTTAAAACTTGCAACGACTTATTATGTTTCACCCCTAAGCAAGCTTCTAAATTGATTTTAAGGGTTCCCGTTCATGATTTTCGTGTAGAAACAAAGAGATGTTGGAGTATCTTTTTGGTTCCGTGTTGTAACATCGAGGGCGCGAGAAGAAAAGGTTGGCTGATTAGCTTTCCGACGAGACGGGTCGAAAGAAAAAGAACAGCCTTGCGCTAGAACAATGCAGTAGCGATTAATTGCGGTCCCTTTGTGTCTTTTCGAAATTTCGACGGTTGCGCGCCCCTAAAACCCGGCTCCTCACATTCCTCGAACAGAGCGGCGCTGTTTGAACGAGCCGCACGAATAATCAGTTAATATCAACGCCAGTCGATCGCTGGAGAGAGAGAGAGAAAGAGAGAGTGAGAGAGATAGGGGAAGGTAGAGGGAGCGCTCTAACGAGCGGCAATTGACGAACGCGTAACGATCCGATACGACCGACGACTTTGTCCGCGCGGCTTGAAAATCCGATTCCGAATAACGGGGTCCGCCAGCGACAATACGCTCGCGGTATTACGCCCTCTTTTCGCCCAATCGATAAACGGAACGATTAATCGCGGCGGCGGCGGCGCGGCGGCAGCGGCTGAATTTGCCCGCAGACGATGCCCGAACGCTCCAAAGAAACGATTCCGAGCTGCTTGTTACGCCCGTTACAAGGTAGATTTTCTTAGGATTTTTTTTCACGATGTTACAACCAATTAAATATCAATCATTTTTCACAAAAATGTAGATTATCAACAAATATAGCGAATATGATGAATGTACATTAGAAAATTGATATTTGAAGGATTCGTCCGCCTGTGTAACATTTCTAAAACTTTACTTACTCCCGCGCATTCATAGCATACTCGACTTATCATCCCTAGGCTACCTTCATCAAGCTTTGTTCCATCAAACCATATAAAAGAACCGATCTATTATTCTCAGCCTAGTGTTACACCGAACAAAATGACGGTTATGCTCGCATCCGGAATAAATATTTCCCGGGAAACCAAAAGACGGAAAACCACAATACTCTCATCGACACGTGGCAACCAGTGCGGCTCGGGGTACACAAGCTTCCAAATGAAACAGCGCATTTCCTTCCCGAGTCTCTTCCGGGTCGCTCGCCACGGAAGAAAACATTTGCATAACATTAAACAAACGGATGTCGGCCGGCACTCGGTTCAATTATCGACTGGCGCGTAGCATGGTTCGCTGGGAACCAAACGTAACGCAAAGTCCATAAAACCGTGGGACTCGGGGGCCGATTTCTCTGATAATCGTCGGGGAATGCAGCCGTTGATAACGACGCAATTTATTCGGGCCGTTGGTAATCAGCGCGGCCGGCTAACAACGCAACGTTTAACCAGGAAAATCCATAAACTGGCTGGCTTGCCGGGCCCGGGTCTGTTCCCCGGGATTATCCCCGGAAGTGGCTCCGAATATCCGACCGGATCGTTTATTAAATAATATGAGAGAGAACCGAGTTCCTGGATCAACGGCTGGTAAATCACACCTGCAAACAAGCCGCCTCCGGACTAATTAACGCCCTCCGACCACCCATCCCACCCCTCTCCACACCCCCTCGGGCTGTCCCTCTCGCGCGATGTAGAACTGCTCGGCTATTGTAAATTGGATCTCTGTAATGAATTCTCCGCGGCGGCGTGTGGATCGGACCGTAGACAATGGACACGTGTCAGCAAGCGTCGCGATTACTCGCGAACAAACGCGTGTAATATCGCCTTTACCGCTGCTGCGATGCTACCTGCCTCTCAGGTTCAGCTAGCTCCAAACGGTCCTGGAAAATTGTTATCATCGAAGCAATCCTGGAAACTGTTTATTTTGCGATTTTATTTAGACATTTTATTGGTTGCTAGTTAAAAATGGTACTGGGAATTCCGGTTGGGGAGTGAGAACATCGTGTAATTTATACTATTGCTATTTTTTATGCAAGATTTGGCCCTATTGTCATACTAAAAGACATTTTGTTGGTTAATAGTTAAAAATGGTACCGGAGATTCTGGTTGGAGAATGGTAAATCGTGTAATTAATGCTGTTGCTATTTTTTATGCAAGATTTGGTTCTATATTCATATTAAAAGACATTTTGTTGTTGACAATCGAAAATGGTACGGTGGATTGTACTTGGAGAATGTAACATTGTGTAATTAATTCTGTTGCTATTTTCTGTCTCCATTTTCATACTATAAGTACTGATAATTGATATCTTTCTTCATATCTTGCCTTTTTTACTGATCAACCTTAGAAACACAAAATCTATGTATATGCACGTCTTTATTTACAAACTACAATAAAGTACCTCAGGAAATTGATAATGTTTCTACTGGTATTTCATGATTCCAAGCATGCGCGACACACGGCATCGAGGCGATCGCCTTTTCCCACGGCACGCAAGATTCCAGCGAAGAGCAACAAATCGAGAAACGCGAATAGTGGAAAAAAATGTCTTGAAGAAAGCGCGTCCGTACACATTCGGAATCGCACAGATGATTCCCGGGACGGTCTCAAAGGCCGAAGAATTTTCCACTCACGGGAATCGAACTCGCGGGCGGCCCCGGCCCGAGATCTAATTCCTCAAACATTTTTCCCGCATTTCCTCCGCTTGTGCCGGCTTGAAAGGTTGCTTTCGAGCAGGGAATCCGGGAATCCAATAGTCCGAGGGGGATTTCGGAGCCGGTGGCTTCGGCCACAAAGCAGAGGCCGCTTGCCGACGTGTGTACCGATTCGCTATGGGACCAGAATAACACGAAATCTTCCCGCGGAAGGAAAGCCACGAGACGTTCTTGCCACGACTCGAACAACAACCAGTTCAGAAACGCGAGGAACAACCTGGATCAGCATTCGAGATCAGTGGTGGACAGATTGGACACGATTTTCTTTGAATAGCAATAGACTGCGGATCTTCATGCAACATAAAAGTTTCCTTCATCGCTTACAAGGCGCTTGAACTAAATAAAAATTTGTTTCTATAATACTGTTAACAGAAACAAATGTGTTGACGCTGTTCGATTCGTTTAATGATTCTGCTGTTTAAAATTGCAGCTACCCATTTTTGTGATTAATACAGAATATCAGTCTAACAATGACGAATAAGAGATCCAAATAAATGGTTGTCTATCGTTTGCAAAGTATTATGTATTATCACAGGTATGCCAATTATTGACAATGTAGGTAAAATTTAGAACAGCTTGAAAACAGGTCAAAAGAATTTAAGAATACCTATATTATGTTCTGAATTCGTGAAAATTATGAAAGAAATGAATTTCTATTTCGCTGCTGTTTGTAGCAATCGATGAAGACAATTTTTATTTTGCATAAAGATCCACAGATCTCCTAACTATGATTTTCTGGTTGAGTCGAATATCTACTTCGAGCCCTTTTACCCTTCGGCCCCTTTCCCCTATTATTCGCAAATCACAACAAAATTCTCCATCATTTTCAATAACCACTGTCTAGGAACTTTCTCCGAGAGGAAGAAGAACGGCGTGAGAATGGGACGGAGGGGGGAGGATGATTGGGAACGACGATAAATTTATCGAGTTCACATATTGAATCCTCGCAGGACAAATAAACGCGCGAGGTTCGAACGTGTCAGGGTCCTGAAATCACGTTCCCTCTAATCTCGTATATACGGTCGCCGATAAAGTGTCTAGCTGAGGAAGGACAGGGCCCACGTCGCCTCCCAAGCCCTTCCGCCCTTTGGTGACAAGAGAAACACGGTCCCTGCGTCGTAATCCAGCCGGAAGATGGACGATAACGCGGCATGCGCGCCAGCTTTCGCCTCCGGATCCCGATCGAACTCGGAATGTCATTCCGTGCGCGGAATTTAGGACTCCTTATCCCTTTGTCGCGATTTACCCTACCTCTGTTATTTACTTCCCTCCCTTTCCCTCGTTTTACACAAGATTTTCCCTTCGTTCGTTCCGGGATCCTTCTCGCAGGACGATCGAAAGCTCTAACTGCTTTCCTTCCTTCTGCATCTTCCGTCGCCGGTTTTTTAGGATGCTCGCGTTCCCTGGAAACGGATCTTGATTTCCCCATTGGAATTCTTTTGTGTCCTGTGGGAATTCTGGGGGATCCCGTTTATTATTTTTGTCGATGGAATTTGTCTTGTTTTTGATGTTTGGAGCTGTTATTTTGAAAATTGTTCTATTATTGGTGTACTGTATTCTCTGAATTAAATAATACTTGTTCTTGCTCGGTACTTTCTCCATTTTGTCCCCTTTTTGAGAAACCTACACTACTATCGAACGAGTTCTATTACTTGTATGGTCGATGTTCTTCCGTTATACTATTAGTCCGATTAGTGACTGAAATACACTGCTTGCTTGACTCTTCCTTCACTAATACCTGAATTATAACGTGTCTGTCTGGAAATTGACCGAGTTGCACTACTTTCCTGGCGTCTCTACTATGTATTATTAACGCCTAAGTCGCGCTGTAATTGCCTAGCTAATGGTTGGCATGTCCCGCTTGCTTGGCTAGTGCCTGATATGCACTACTTCTATTATTAATGACCGGTCTACACCACTTTTTCCTGGGAAATGATCGATATTCTCTTACTTCGTTGAATTAGTTCCTAGTCTATACTGCTTGTTTGACTAAAGATTGTCTGGTGGATCATCAATTAATTCTACTGGCCTTATTAATGGCTGAATCGTACTGCTTCTGCCTGGAATACAACGTAGAAATATATCATAAGTCATCCTGAAATTGATGCCTCATGAATGCTCTCGCGACAGTAAAGTACGCTTAAATTTGGATTCAGAAAGATTCGGAAACAGCAATTACCCTAACGAACACTGCTAGAACGATGGCAACATCGCGGAGCAATTTGGCCAGCGGTCTAACCGACGTTAGATTAAATTCAAAGCCGAGCAGCTATTAAATCACTGTGCTAAAATTAACGATACTTCGTTTTAAGTGCATTTTAATTAATCCGACCGTAATAAAGGCACCGCGCGAGCGAATGCCGCGGGCTTGCACGCGTTTTTTCCAGAGAGTTAATGTAGCCGGGCGAAATCCAAGGCACTGTTTTATTAGCCGGCCGCCATAATAAAATACGGCCGGACGCCTAACATATTCGTGCGCGATAATCGCCGGCTGAATGCAGGAACTTCTGGCTCGATTTTGAGCTATAATGCACTACGTTCGCGGATACTGCATTTCCCTGCTTCATTGTATTATCCGAAATAATTAATTATAATATATTCCATTGTAAGATCAATTACTAATCCGACGAGTAGTATTACAATCAACAAGCTGTAATCAGAAATTAATCACACACGTAATACAGATCAATTATTAATTGAATAAATAGTGTAAATGAAGCATTACTTTGAACAGAGGTGCTAGTAGAAGTAGTACAAGTCGATTATCGGTCAGCCACAATTACCTAGAAGTCTATAGTCCCTATGATGTTGCATACACAATCATTGCTTCTAAAGAAACAATATATTTTTGGCCACATTATTTACTGTTCGACGTGACAGATTTAGACACTTCCGAGATACTACACTAACTACCAATTCGAGTGTAAACAGCACATAAATCCGCATGGCTTCCAATGGAAATTCAACGGAGCCGATTGAAAAGGATGACAATTGAGGACAGCGTTGTCAATAGCTCAAAGGGGCTGACCAGAGCGAAGACAATGCTAATACGTCACAGTGGGAGTACTATGACATAGGTTGAAAGCGCACTGTTGACAACAATTGCACTCCATTCTAGAATTATGATGTACAGCAATCGAATGGAAATAATACAATAAACTGTCTCTAATTCTCGTTCGAATGATATTCTACAAGTATCCTAAAATATTCTATTAAATCTCTGAACAAGTAGTGTAAGTTACTAGTGTTAAGACCACGGACCCAATCAAATAGAACAAGTTAAAAGTATTCTGATAATCTCAATTTTGTCTAACTAATGTACGCTCATACTATGTAGAATCACTCAATACTGTCATGAAATTCTTCTTAGCCTAGACAATTGTAATAAGGTCATACTAGTCATAGTCACAATACTAGCCAAAGTCATACTAATTAATGAATCTTTATAAATATTCAATTAAATGTGTAGGCAAGTAGAAAATGCCATAGATGGTCAGACCAAGAGTACAAAGAATTACACAGGGCAATGTAAAGTGAATGTAGTTCACTCTACGTTAACTAAAAATTTATAAACACTGACTACAATCTCCTCCAGCTTGTCTGATTATTACATTCTCATACTACTTACTAATCTATTACGATGATTACTAGGTTCCGGATTTTTATGGAAAATAAAAATGTCCTATATTACTTGCGAGTAACAGGAGCAAAATCAAAATTTCATTCTATCTTTAATAATTTTGAGATACTAAAAAACAACGCACAGCAAATTCTCTCAATCCTCCAACTATTTTAAATTTTACTTACTCGCTAGTGTCATAAATGCATAAAATCGGCAGTCTAATAACCTTTACGGAGCCCCTTGAATTTCTTATGGAAAAAATTCGAGTTCCGCTTCTTGAATCGAGCGGACACGTCGGACATCTTAATAAATCACGGGGCAGAGAGCGTATCGAGCCGTGGCCGGCGATAAATTATCTCGCGGCGTTGGCCGAAACGGTTGCGATCTCGCTGGGACAATCTGCATGTCAGAACGATAATCCTTCCTCGGTTCGCGGACGTCCGCGTAAATAATGAATCGGTCGACGGACGCGGGCCGGCGTTTCATTATTCAGACGGGCTGGAGCGTCGGCTCTTCGACGCCGATTTCTGCCCATCCTCTCGAGAATCCATCTCTCTGCTGCTTTCGCACAAAGACGACGACAACGACGGCGACGACGACGACGACGACGACGACGACGACGACGACGACGACGACGTTCCCGTCGCGCGAGACATTGAAAAGAACAAAACCGCCTTTCGGCAACGATGAAATTTATATGACTCTCTTTCTCAGGCACCGATGACACACGTGGTGGTTCACAATACCGTTCGCTTTCTGAATTTACGAGGACGCCCGGGCCGCATGAAAAATAGATAAATTATCCGGGGACGATAGAATGGACAGGCCTGACGCGTGTCGCTACATTTGCCACGCTGAACGCCGCTGAACCCGAGTGTCGCGTTATATTTTATCCTCGCGTAATCGTTCCTTAGAACGTGGCGATCGATCGATCGCCTATGAGCGAAAATCGAGCGATTCAGGAGTTAACAGCGAATCGTTTATCCTCGTATAAAACTGATTGAAGAGTATACCTCGTAAAGTCGGGGTTGAAGGCATTTGGAAAGCTGTGTGTGTGCGTTGAATTTTCGAGGAGCTGCTCGATTGGAGGTGAGATTCAAGGTCGTGAGGATGTTAATTTTATGGGGAACTCGAGTTTCGTGCTGTTCGTGCGAATCCGTGCTATGGATCTTTAATGGAACTTTCACTTCGGATCAATAATTGTTCTTTGAATTTCCAGAAGAAGAAGTGCCATTAAATTTCATTGTATTCCGAAAAAATGGACACAAATTTTAGTAATGTAGAGGATTGAATAGTTTACCTTATAACACAGTGACGCTAGATGCGATACTGATGGTATAATGCTGCTAGTCCCAATAATAACAAAGCTCGGTACAAGCATATGCTTTTATGAAGAAGAAGGAAAATTTAGATACGCGTGAGTTAGAGAGTGAGCCGAGCCAAATGGCAGGCAATTCTAAAAGCAAAAATTGTTGGGATTTAGAGGATGGAGATTAGGCCGGAGAAGGGCGTTGCATTTTGGGCGCTGCGGCAATATTCGTGCTCCACGGGCCGATTAAATTACCTTATCAATCCCGGTGTCGCGCACGTAACATCCCGACGTGTCGTATAACGCGCGACAACGTTCGGCTCGGCGCGACCCACAAAGATACGGGGCGAAATTGTCCGCGCGATAGGCGAGGCGAAGCTGCATAAAAAAAAAGCCTCTCGTACGTCACTCGTTATCGTTAGTTTTAGGAGGCCGTGTGAAACCGGAGCTTCGCCAAGAAGCTGCTAGGCGCTCGTTTGCGTACACCACGGAAACGGTGCACGGTTACCTGCGGCCGCTGCAACGATGCAACACTGCGCCAGCTGGTGTATACAGGCTAATACAAACTATAGAATCTCTAATCCGCCCTCTAACAGTGCAGAGAAGTGTTTGTATCATCGGAAACAGTTTCTGCGAAGCAAATTCTATCCCCGTTCTCGACGTTCTAGATTTCTTTTTCCAGGTCGTAATATAAATGATTGCATTGCATATTTTATTTTGGTTGTTAAACATGTACAGGATTGGTTTCAGGCAATTTGTAGAACATTTGACAAAGTGGCTTGTACTAAAACACAGTTATGTGCATCAGCAACGAGGCACAATTTAACTGTTAAAGTTAGAACGTATTTGTACTCGTAACCAAACTTATTTATGTTACAACCTAATATTATGTTACAAACCGTCGTTCGAGGCAGGATTGAGTGGGGCCAATTGACGATGGTGTTGAGTAAAGTAGGTCAGCTATAGTCAGAACGTAACATAAATCGTACCACGTAGTACGAGTCTACCTACAGTTCAACAAGACGAGATACACTCTGTAATCTATCTTGGATTATTCTGATCTCAACAGCATACCTTCCATTCGAAGCGTAATAAAACGACGATAAAAAATCGTACATCAATTTTTATGGGGTCGCTGCGAAGAGGAAACTTCGATCTACAAATCGCACGTAGTTTGAATCGCGAACGATATGTTTTAAACTTCGTAGAAACATTTAAAGTCACAAAAATTATGGAAACTGCTCTTCACCTTTTCGTATATTCCCTAGAACACAGAAGCCTCTCCAAAAATATCGACAACTTATAGAATGTAAAGTAGAAATTTCGCCTGTTAAAATGAGCCCAAGCGCGTTGCCGTACGATTGTTTGCAACAAAGTAACAGCCGCTTAAATATTCTAGCAAGTGGTACAGATCGACTATAACTCGGACAAATGGTGCAAATCGTCCAATAGACAACCAAGTAGTATAGATCACCGAGTAATGCGACTTCTAGTACAATTTGAAGCAACGGCCGGGCTAGTGGTACAAGTCGGCCAATAGTCCGACAGAAATTGGATTCCGGATTCTGTGATTTCAAGACGCGCAGGTGTTAATAAATAGAAAAAGGATGAAGTTTCGTGGCAGGGTGGGCGGTCAGCCGTGTTTCTTTCTAGCATATAGGGGTTCATTAATCGTATCGCTTCCGGTCGCAATGGTTTCCGATAAAATCAATATTTACGCAGTGACGCGGGGTGGCTCTTGTTACATGGATCAGCCTGTACGGACGAGCGTAGCTCCCAAGATATATAGCGGGTACATGGGAAATGGGAAAAGTCCACGTGCGCGCCCGGGAAACTGGGTTATCGGGGGATTTCGACAGGAATTTCTGACGCCGTTTCTCCACGCTTGTTCGATAATCTTCGATCCACTTTACATTTATATTATCGTGGATCCTTCCTCGAGGGGAGGGGGAGGGGAGGCTTGAAACGATAAATCTAGATCCATAGTATCACGGAATTTGTCACGATCGATTTCACCGGGAAAAATCCGGTGAAAATTCCACTCTCTATTTCCATACTCCATCTCTCCTTCTTTCGTTCTCTCTTTGGACTCTAGTGTCGAGAACTCTCGAGAACATCTTACGCAATTAATGTTCAAAGCCTGCTGCATTTATAAAATTGATAAACCATCCGTTAATATTTAATCCCTCGTACTGCGTGGAAATAAAGAGCAAGCGGTTTGCTGAATGCAACTCGATTATTATTCATGAACAAGCAGAAATTCAACTTTAAATCTGACTGCAGTAGTAGTTTTCTTCTCTGGTAAGACGGTATCAATTATTTACGAATCTTCAGCGTTAAGAATTTTCGGGGAGCTTATACTCGGTTCTAATAAGTTGAGTGGTACCAGTGTTTGAATAAATCTTTTTAAGTATTAAGTTAAGTGCCTGGGTAAGGCTTTTTTCAAACATTTTTGCAGCGTCCAGACTAATTCGAGTCAAATACAAATTTTAAATCCAAATTTCGATTTCTCATCAGGCATGTCTGATTAGAATTGGCAAATACTATTTACTTCGTCTATAAAGCTGAGTTAAACCACAGCTTTCAGCAAATGTATGAAAATACTCAATTCAATGTCTATGCAAGTAGGGCAAGCCATCAATGGTCAGACCAAGCATTCAGTCTATCCACACAGAACAAAATAAAACAATCCACACAATCGGTACGCTGTTTCGAATTAAATTGAACTCCTTAGGTCCAAAATCTACACATTCCAGCAAATCTTGCCTGACTAAAGTCTGTACATATCAGTTACAATAACCAACCAGACGCGTTTCTGAGATCTCAGCGAGCTAGCAACGGTGGTCCCAGGTGATATCAAGAGCTCTGCAGGGCGGCAAACAGTCCTGCGCACAATTCTTGCCTGTGATCCTTTCCGTGTGCTTCGGAAGCGTCGTTTAAACGTCGTTGGGCGCCGGGAACGGCTGGAATTAAGTTGAGAGGAGTCGCCTTAACGACCGTAGATCTAGCCGGCTCATTGGTAGCCAGCCGATACCGGTGCGAGGGCCATATCCGGCATCTAATCTGCCCTCCATCTTCCGCGGAACAGGCGGAAAAGATTTGGAAGCGGCGCTAAATCATCCGGGCCAATTTCGCCTAATCTTTACGCCGGCCGTAAAATAACAATTCCAGGCAACCGGCTCGGCACGCGAGGGCGTAAAGGGCCCGGGAATTAATAACCAGCTGAGAGAGGAGAGGCTTGTTCTGGATCCACCGGAGGATTCACCCTGCGTAATACTTAATGCTCCGGCAAACTTCCTGTCCGGCGAGCACGCGCAAAAGGGCACGCGCCCGATTCTGAGCTCGCAGCCTGACGCACAGTTAGCTGCCAGGATTAGAGGCAACGCAGGACGAACGGGTTAAGGGCCACACTTTCCCGTTGGCATTCGAATCCGTGCGTACAACGTGCCTGCGCATACGTACGGCCTAATTATTAATCGCGGCCGCTCGTAAATTCCGAATAATTTTCCCGGGCGCCGCGTGCTGTCCGCTCGCGTTTTCCCGATTATGTCGCGCGTCCCTTCAGCCTTCGCTTTTCCATGGAATATTAATGCGTGCGAATTCTTAGGACGTGATACGTTCTGCTATAGGCGCGGATGATAGTTTCGCGATTTTTTTAATAGTCTCACTTCCTTTTGGTAAGAACAAATAGGTGACATGAGAAAAACAAGTTTCTTATTTCTTATTTCTATTATATTTTTGAAATAAATAAACTGATAAGTACGAAATCATTACATACAGTTGAATTCTGAGCAGAAAGTAATAAAAATTGTTTTAGATGCGGCTTCATATGAATAGAAAAAGTAAATAAAAAATCACCTTTTTCTTCAAATTTGTCCTTCTATTGTAATTTTTTCTATAACTTTCGTGATTTTTAAAGAAATTATTGATTACCATGCTTAATGGATCACTGAACTTTTAAGACAGACGTGATCGATGTTTAAGGTGTTGTAACTTTGTGAAAAAAATGGTATAATAGTCTGTCTTAGGTCAACGTAAAGGTGAAACCTCTGCCTTCTCGATGCTAAATAGATTTTGTCAAAAATTATTTGTTTACTCTGAAAAATAAGCGAGGAACCTCGCCTTCTTCTTGAAAACTTCTATCTAAAAATTCCATCCTCTTCACAGACCTTAAATTTGATTTATTGCCTACTGACCATGTATGCGAAGATTGAAGTCCTCCTATATACGGTCACCCCATAAAATTTGATATACGATTTTTTTTTGCAACCTACTCACCGTGTATCTTGGATTATTCTAATACCAACAGCACACCTTCCATTCACAGCGCAATAAAACGGCAAGAGAAAATCGTATATCAATTTTTATGGGGTCATTGTACAGACAAGACTTGTATCTACACATCCTATATAAGTTTAAGTTGCAAAAAAAAGTGTTCATACTCCGTATAAATATCCGAACCGATAAAATGTATGACATTCTAGAGATTGATTCGAGGAGTTTGTAGAATCAGAAATGTATGTACTTCAATTTTCAACTCAATATGTTTTCTGACGGAATTAAATTCAATGAAAGAAAAAACTTATTACTAGACTGTGGATTTTATGCATTTATAACAAATATACGTGGGAGCAAATTAAAGTAGACAGATTAAGAGAATTTATTAATGTATTGGTTCAAGCTTATTAAAATCGTTAAAGGATGAAAGAAATTTCCCTTCAAATCTGCAATTGATGTATCTTGTTTCCAAGCTACCTCTTCTGACAAAGTGGACCCTGTCAGGTTATCCTAAGGTTTTCGTAGACATCCTGTACATCCGTTTTAACGAGCACCGCGGGACAGTTGAGGCGCACGGGACTCGAGTCGCAAAAGTTAGTTTCCGCGCCGATAAATGCCGGCCTGATGATCCCGTGTCCCACGAATCTGAAACAAACAGTCACCCGCGAACTTTCCTAGAATGCCTAGATTGCTCCCCAGCCCGCGATACCTTTTGCGGGGCGCGGCTTTAAAGCTCGCTTAAGCTCCCATCCCTCGGGACTGTTCCAACCGCTCTCTTCCCCTGCGAACGAGAAAACGAAAGCCATTTGTCTATCAATTTCACACCATCAAAAGACTGTTCTAGCCCCCATAAAAGATCAATTCGCGATTTCGCTAAGATTTTCGCGCGCTGCGGTCCGTCTGTTATCAGACACCGAACAGTCTCGAGGAGTCTGTCGGGGCGAAATCGTAACGAGCTGGGACATCGTTACGAGGCAAACTAGTTGCGGTCCCGGCGATATTGGATGCAAAATAGTCGCGATGGGAATAGAGCGTCGCGTCGCCGCGCGCAAAGTGGTCCGCGGCTTAAACAGTCCTTCCAGGAAGTAGTTACAGTCCTGTAATAGCGGACACACCGTAAGCGGCATTGCGGCCGGAATAATCGCGAAGCCCGAACGATATTCGACCCCGAACTAACCCGTGACCAACCGCTCTCGGACGACTATAGCAGAACCGGCGCGGCGGATTGAGTTGCGCCAGACCCGGCCCCTGAGCTTCAACTGTAATTTTAGTGATAATGGGGGTGAAGATGTAAGCGATATCAGATTGAGGGTAGTCGGGGATTTAGTGGAGGTTGTCGGGATCTAACAGAGATTAGAATACCTGGCGCGACGTGATGTACACCGAACTGTAAATTCCATGGTTAAACCGTAGATTTAAGTAGTAGGTGGACGTTAAAGTCAGACGGGGAAGCGTCGGCGGTTGTTAGAACCCCTGTTTTAAATCTTGCGAACATTATCGCGCAACCGTAGTTCACTGTAACTCTGAATTGTTCCTTTAATGGAAGACTGCAAGGATTGTTGTGTGTGGTCTGACTATGCGGAGGACGTACTACTTAGACGCTTGTAATTAAGAGTCTCCGACAATTCTAATCACTTGTCTAGATTCAATCTGCTGCACACTCTTGGCATATTTACATTGCTTTCGGTTTTATTCGTTTTACCGAGACTGGATGTGAAAAGAATATACATAGATACATGACCATGATGCGGACCTACTACTTACACCACATCTCACATTTAATGTCATTGTCGCTTACGATTTGTGTCCCGTGGATTTTTTCGTGGATGATTTTTTTTACACTTCGATTGTTCTCTCTTTCGTTTATTTTTCAAATGCACACGTATGTCTGACCATAAAGAGGACGTACTACTTGCTCCATACGTACGTTTTTTTTAATCATTCCAGCCATTTCTCTTGATCTTTTTCATTGTTAATTTTTCGTACACTTTGTCTTTTTTATAAATCTATGCAGAGGACATACTACTTGTTCCATACATAATTCTAAATTTCTCTACTCTATCTATCCGTACATTTCCTCTCACCAATTTCCCTCAGTAACACACTAACCAAACCACTCTGTCTGACCCTAAAGAGGACCTACCAGTTCCGCCACTTGTCTCGAAACTTTGCCAACAATTCTACCCATTCGCGAACCTTTTTATTGCAGATTCTTCCGGCACACTTTGATTGTTCTCTCCCTCCATCAATTTCCCTCGCATAAAGCGCTAACTCAACGACCAGCAGGTCTGACCATAAAGGGGAGCTACTACCCGCTCCAAGTTTATCTTCAAACTACCGCAATATTTTCCAATATTTCCAACGATCATTTTTCATTCTCTTTGTTTTAACACAGAGGTGAACCTTTCTTCGGCAGAAATCCGATATTTCAGCGAAAGAAAATTTCCAAAGAATAATTTCCCGTGCTTACTAACGTCATTTACGATTCTACGAGGTAGGCTATACGGTATTCGCAGTGGAACCCGGTTCCCGAAAACCTCCGCAATTTCGCGAACGGGTACGTGACGGCGGGTTGGCTCTCATTAAACGGCACTCACCGAACTTCGTAGGCCTCGCGTCGGAAGTTCAACGAGCGAAACAACCGTACGCGTGTGCATATGTTGTATAACGGATGCACGAACGGAGTCGTGGACGTTCTCCGGCTCATTTTAAGTCGATTCCAGGGGATCGCGACATTTACGAGCGCGCAACGCTCTCTCGCCCACACCCTCTCCAAAAGTCGGAATTCGAGTTTAAAACGCTTGAAACGCGCGGCGAACTCGACTCGCGGATTACGATTTCGCTAGAGGGGAGCCTTCCTGGCCTAATAGAGGCCTCCGTAATTGTTCGGTCGCGCGGTCTCACGTCCAATTTTAATGCTCCGCGAAGAATCTAACGATTTAGCTCATGCGCTCTTTTCAGAAACCCTTACTTAAGCTTCTGTAAGGATTGTAACCCTTTGTAAGGACTTCCTTTTTATGCTATTGTAGTAATTAGAATTCAACCATTGTATGTCAGTTTGCTAACTGATGATCAGACTGTGGTTTTTTATGCATTCGTGACTAACATGAATAGGTGTAATGCAAAACAGTAAAAAGATTAAAAGTAAATATATAAAGTAAATGTACTATTTTTAACATATAAAAATTATGAATGAGGAAAAGAAATTTCCACTCCTATAGACTGCAATCGATGTACACAAATTTTATTTCACATAAAGATTAGTCTACTGACGATTATCGATTGTTAGGGGAAACGTAAAGTTTTGAGGGATCGAAGACATATTCAGGAAGTGGATCACAATATTCTAGAACGATATAAACACTGTGATCTGACTGGCAAGTCGCACCTTCATAATTTTAATATGTCTGACCTTTTCCCTTTATCTCTACTAATTTGATTCAGAACTAAACAAAATGAAATATTTTATTATTGGAAAGATTGATCCTGGATTCGAAAACGTTGTAAAGGAAGCGAACAATGTTATAAATTTCTCTACCCAGCAACATTTCCTGAATTTTTGCCGATTTGATTTATAAAAGAACAAGAGGTTGAATTGTCAATTGTAATAAAGAGGATGTGATATAGGGGTGGCTGAGGATGAAGGGGTATGTACCACCTAGAAGAGTGAAGCAGCTACCGACTAAGAAACGAATGTTGCTCTGGAAATAATTCAGTAAGAATTTTTACGATTCCAAGGTCGTATAACTCTGAGGGGTTGTAACGTTGGCGATACGCACCCTTAGCACTCTTTAGCCGGGAAAAGGGATGAAGACTGGATCAGGCAGCGACACCAGCCGGCTGGTATCTCGGCCGAGGGCCGAGGCTAACAGCCTCGTATCGTTCGTCGTCCGACAATTACCAAACTTTACTACTTAAAAGCACGAACCAGGGACGTAACATCGGTCCCCTTCCCCCCGCGTTGACCCGCGGCCATTATCCGACGGGGGACTCGTTTCCAGCGGGCTGTATCGACCGAAACAGGCGTCATTGAGCTGCTTGATGGCTTGACGGAGCTAATGGAAGGAATATTAGAACGTTCGATACGCCTACGAATGCAGCCACCGGCCAAGTTTTGCTGGCGATTCGCTAAAATCGTCCTCGAGCAACAGTATTACCTATGTCGCGATCGATTTCCATTGGTTGCCCGGCATCCGGCAATAATTTCGCGAATGGGAATTATTAATGGAGCTGGGTGATACGACTATTCAGCCCCTGAACCAGTTAATTCGTCGGAGAATTCGCAATGATCGATATAGATCAATTTCTCTTGGAATATGCTCGTGGAATCGTTCGATTTTTCGTGAAACAGTAGTGCCTGGCTCGTAACAAAGTTGCTTTGAGGCTCTTTGAGGAGGAAAGTTTCCTACAAAGTTACGTTTCAGCGTCAAAGGGTCGACGCAGCATTGTCCGATGAGAAACCTTTTAGCAAAGAGCGGTGAACGATCTCTTGGAATTATTAGTTATTTAAATTAAATGAAGGCGAATCTTTAAGTAGAATTTTTGGTGATTTATTTACATCAGGAATTCTTTAGTTCGTCAAAAGTTTAGTTATATTCTAAAGAAGCTAAAGATCTCGTTAAACCTGTTAAGGTATCCTACTGTGCTTTCTGAATGTATAAAATCCATCGTATAATCTTGAGGTAACCGATGGCATTCGATTATGTAGTTAGAACGTTTGTAGTTCGCAAGTCAAAGGTCCTTCGCCCTTTAGCCTTTCGACGACCTAGGCCGCCCTGTTGGCCCAGAATCTCGCAAATCTCGGCCACAGAGTAATTAACATTGGTCGTCGTCGGAACAATCCCGGCAGTCATGCGATTAGTATCGTGCTCGACCGGCCGTTCGCATAATCGGGAGGCGTCGAATGTCGCTAAATGACGGCCATCTTCGGCTCAAAATCGCGGACGCTCGGTGGGGACGTCGTTCTTGGCATTTTATTGCCAATAATTCGTGAAATCACAGACAACTTATGCTACATTGCGACGAGAATGATGTATGACATTGTAGAAATAGAAGTTCCAACTATAATCGAAAGAAAATCGTTTGTCGACAACAAAATAGCGGGAAAAGTGTAATCAGCAGACGAAGAATTTTTATGCAAAATGAAAATTGTTTACATTAATTCCAAGCTATAGGAGCCATGTAGACGTTCATTTCTTTTCTTAGTGATTACGATAAGCTGAAAACATTGAAGTTCATAAATTCTTTTAATCTGTCAACCGCGTTAGATCACACCTATTCATTTTTCTCATAAATGAACCCACTTGAACAACTCGTGTTGCTTTGCTGATAGATTATTATTAATAATTAGACTACGAATTTTAGGAATCAATAACAAACTTAACTAACTGTCATTCCAGACGATAAAGAAAAATTGAAAGAACTTGTCCATTCATTATCTACAACTTATTCGAAATATTGAAGAACAACATTTTTATTTGGATCCCGCCTCTTGCAATCGATGCTGAACATTTTTATTTTGCATAAAGATCGATCGATAATGAACCAAGGCATCCGGGAATGTTAAATAAACAATCAGAGTGGACAATGCCCATTCCAAAAACGTACGTGAGTAGGTAAGCTTGTACTCGCCGTGCAACGCAATTCCAAAAAGGCGTCCAGCAACACCGGGAATAAATCTCGTCGGACCATAAAGGGGAACTACTACTTCCTGGGAGCCCGGCAAAGTTTGTCTAAGGATTCTAGCCATTACGTATTCCTCGCAGATGTGATTGTTCCCCGGCCCATCAATCTTCCTAGCATAATAAACCTCGGCGTCTGACCATAAAGGGGAGCCACTACTGTAAACTTCTAGCTCCGCGAGTTGAACGTTCCGAAGGCATACTCCGAGGCGCACCGTGCTCAATCTTCTCTTAACACTCGTAG
This sequence comes from Lasioglossum leucozonium, assembly GCA_028454225.1. Classification (NCBI taxonomy): domain Eukaryota; kingdom Metazoa; phylum Arthropoda; class Insecta; order Hymenoptera; family Halictidae; genus Lasioglossum; species Lasioglossum leucozonium. Next base: position 11,737,795 of record CM052205.1, on the reverse strand, counting down.
AGGAGCGGTTCTCTCTCGCAAAAATCCGCGGAACACCCATCCTCGCGGGAGGCCCCAGAAACAAATAAAGCACTCCATAAAGTTCCACGGAACATAATATAAACTATCGAAGTTCTATCTTTCCAGCGGCACTGGCTCTTCGCGATTTGTCTCTCTTTCTCTCCCGCTCGCTCTAAAATAAGAAGCAACTTTCCGGAAGTGGACTCGCAGCGGGAGATCCGCAAACGGAACGCGCGGACGTCCAGGTGGAAACGCAACGGCGCGGCGCGGCGGAAAGAAAGATAACAAACTCCCGTCGGCGGAAACACAATTATCATAATAAGTTCGTTGGCGTGGGGACACGGAGAAGACAAAGAGAGAAAAAGAAACGGAAACAGAAGTCTTGTAAGGGTTTCTAACGAGGAAAATAACAGCGGAGTCGCCCGAGGCCGGACGTTCGAGGGGTCTCGCGTTAATTGCTCGTTAATTCGCGCGAGGAGAACACCCGGCAACGAGACTAATTGTCGAACGCAAGAGATGATCGCCCCCCGGGGAATTAGCGATCACTGGATAATTCATCGTCGTCATTTGCTCTCTCTCTCTCTCTCTCTCGCTGTCTGTCTGTCTCTCTCTCTCTGTCTCTCTCCCACTCTCTTGTTGCTAAAAACGGGATAGCAATGCCGGACCAGGCAGACGAAATTCATTTGCACTTGGCAGATTGCTTTCCTCGGATATTAACTTCCAATTCTCCGGCGGCCAACCGTCTCCAAGGAGACCGAGGAAAATCCAGCAAGTCGCGAGATCTAATCGACCGTGAGCTTATCGGCAATTCTTCCAAGGAAACACACGCACACGCGATCCCCTTGGAGATTCGATGGGATTTTTAGCGCCGTCCGTGGACCCCTCCACCATCGAGAAATTGGTAAAGCTCTATCATTGGTACGGTGGGCAAACGTTGGAGATTCTTGGCGAATAGTTAACGCGAGTTTCGCTTGGATTGTGTGAATTTAACAAATTATACCATTGTTAATTTATTGTGCTTCAGCTGTTGGAGGTATATCATGTTTTGGGACGCAACGTAATGTGAGACCCAGAAAATAGGTCTCTGCGACGAATCCGACACCAAAAACACAAGACTTCGACCACCCGACGCGAATACATAAATTAGGTGAAGAGTCGAAAGCTCTTGAGTCCGAAACGACGGGACTCGTCCGATTTCTTGGGCGACTTTCCGGCGCCTTAACAGTAACAATTGCAGACAGCATCTGGACCATTTTCTACATCTCACCCCCAATTTTCTCCCACTTTGCTTTACCATCTCCACAGTTTTCACAGCTTATAAAAAGGGTCTTCAGTGAGTCTTCAGTTAGTCTTCAGTCAGCTCTCTCAAAGTTTACATTTTTGTACAGTCGCTCTAATACACGTTATTGTTATTTACATATTCGAACATTTATTTCAAAACACCTCAACCCTTCAAACGACCTAGCGCAGTTTTAAGTAATCAAGCCAGGAGTGACAGATGTGAGGAAGATCAATACACAGACTTTTCCATCTACGCACGCACATGTTTACTTATATCGAATGATTCTGTAGATTCCCCTAAATAAAATTATGTATAACTTTATGACTGTACGATCGTTTCCAACGAACAATTCAATGAAGTTGTTGCGCAGTTTTTACAATTAAAAATCGATTAGAAATTACGATTTGAGAGGGATGGATACGAGCGTATTTGATCCTTAATAGCCAGAAGTAGATTTTCAGCAGATCCTCATCAGTCTGTTAATTATTGTACTCGATGAGCCGTCTACAGAATCAAAGCAGTGCGACGATTTCGAAAAGCTCCCGTATTTGCATCGAAATAGCGCTCGCTCGGAGCTGATCTGGCTCTCATAACGAATTCCCCGAGCGTTGAGTGAAACTCCTAAAGGGAAGGAAAGAGTAGAAAAGAGAAGACTATGCTTTTCACTTTCATTAACCGCGCGAGTCCGAATCCGGAGTTCCGAGGCCGCGGAGCGTGTGCACACGGAGCTCACGCGGAAACGAGCAGCAGACTTTAAATATTAAATGAACCGTAATATCCTGGGATTCGATTGCACGGAAGATAGGAAACGTTCCAACGTCGTCGTCGTCGCCGTCGCCGTCGTCGTCGTCGTTGTCGGTGCGCAGCTACAATTTCCCTCGGAATACTCGTGTCCTGTCCCTTCACATCCGACGATTTGATTAAGAAGTTACGAGAACTTAGGCTTTCCCGAACGAACCAACGGATCGAAAATGCTACGAGGACAAATTTCCCCGGTGGATATCGATGGAAAGGAAACGAGATGGGACACGTCAAGACGCTCCTGGATCGGATCGCTTCTCGAGGTCTGGGAAAAACGTTCACCAGCGGATAATCGGCGGATAAGCCGATTATAGTCGTCGACACTGGCCGGCGAATAATCGACGGAACTATTAGGCGGACCGGAGATTCGACGGGGAATTAATTCTCGCAGGCGATTCAATTACACTTTAATTGGCCGACTCTCCGTTTTAAAGTTCCCGGAATTCGAATGAAGATTTCCGCCGAGTTCATCTCTCCTCTTTCTCTTCATCTCCACCTTCTTCTTCCTGTTTACTGAAAAACCTTCGTTCTCAGCGCAACACGAGCTTGCTGTTCCTTTTAATAGAATTTTAAATTGATGCATTGTTCGCAAATTTTCGTATGAATTTATGACACAACTCCTAGTGGAATCAGGAGAATATTTCATCTGCAATATGCAGGACACAATTTTTTCAAATAATTTGACATCCGTGCACCTAGAAGAGTAATTGGATTTCTTTCTAATTTAAACCAACGTATCAACGTTACAACGTATCCTACAGAAATTTTGGAAAAGATTAGTATCAACACGCCTAATTGAATAATTAAATTAACGTCAGAGCATCTAATAGGACAGTCAGATTTCTTTCTACTTTATTAACCACTATAATATAATTGAATTTTGGAAATTGCAGTTTCTATTCATTTCTATTAGGAGACAATGCAGAATTAAATCTCTTCTTCCTGAAGGGATGAAATTCTATTCTGTCCCTTAGTACACAAGTACAATAGAAATCATCCCTCAATTTTATCCACAATTTTCCTTGAACGAAGCCTATGCACTCTAGCTGTGCTTTGAAATGCAGCATTCTGAAAATGGATATCTACTCACTTTAATTGGCAGGTACTGTGCGCTGACATTTCCTCTCGTTTAAGGGACCAAATTCTATTTCATTCCCTCGCAAACAACAGAAGAACAATTCTCTAACCATCGATTATCGTCGATCGCAAGTTAAACTTAATGGTCAATGACTCGAATGGTTGCAATCTCCACCGAAGGTAATCGCCTATCGTCGCAGGAAGTCGTCGAGCGATTACCGTTGCAATTTGCCGGTCAGAAACGCGTCGGCATGCCGTCAGATCGACGCGACGACGGTGTGCAACGTGTTGCACAACCGTCTGGATATATTTGATCCCGAACGCGTTCAATCACAATAATAGAACTGCGGCGGAAACGCGGGGTTTGCGGAGGAGGTCTGCCCGACTGCGGGGATGGTTTTAGAGGGTGTCGGACCCCAACGGAGATTGGGAACACAGGAAACGCCGAAGGGTTGTTCGAGGTGTCGGACTCCTGGCCGGAGACGTGGCTGATTTCACCGCTGAAAGAGAAAGAGAGATTGAAAGAGAGAGAGAAAGGACTTTGAGAAATTTGGTTGCCGTCTGAGATGATGTTTGCTGAGAAGGGTTGGAGAGATTCTTCGGGGTGAAGAGGGTGGGATAGAAATTCAGCGACTCGCGGACCATCGGGAAGACGAAGGTCCAGAGATTGGGGAGAAAAAGAGAGAAGAAAGAAGGAAAAGATCAAAGGAAACGCCGCTCGGCGTTCCCGAAAGATAAGTAGAAAATTGAAACTGTGGCAGTGGTCCAGGACAAGGGGACCACATGAATTAATGCGTTTCTTGCATCGAATCATTCGATGTTTCATAGATGTTATTTAATAATCTTTTTGCCAGGGTCGTGTAACATTAGAATAGTTAAGAGAAGATGCTTGTGTAGCACCTGTCAAATTAAGGGATGTTTATCAATTTTTTTAGAGGAAATTATTGAAAAGGAAATTAGGAACGATCATTAACCAAAGTACACCCTTATACCTCACACCGAAAATTCCAGAAGATGCCAATCAGAGAGAAAATCACTGTTCCCAAATCGATGCTGAACAGTATTGTCGGCTCCCCGTGGAAGATTATTCCAAAGCAGTCAAAGGGTAAGACAAACATCCGGCGACTTCCAAAGGGGTAGTTGACGTGCCAGCGTAAACAGGACTCGCCCCCTGATCGTGGATCCATCGGATAATTTCCAAGTTCCGCTTGTCTCGAGCAACCCTGATAAATCATGCCTCTCTGCACCGCGTTATCCCTGGAAAAAAGCCACCCTGCCACCCCCGCTCGGCCAAGGTACACAAGCTGGCGTGGTTCAAAGAGCCCTGCGGATGACCCACGCACCGGTCCTCGATCCACGGTCAGAGTTTACTTAGCATTGCTGATGCACTATCCACTTGGCAGGGTCCTTGGTCTGTGCACAACGCTAGAGAAAGACCTAACCGGGGGTGGTTCCCGAACGGGGGTTGCTGTTCGGATCGGAGCTTTACCTAGCCTGGCCAAGGCTAATGGGCGAACGGCGAAGATCGTGAACGAGAACCGGTCTGTTTGAGAACGGATAGCGGATCGCTTTCTAATTAATAGCGAGCCATCGGAGGGCTGCGAAAGTGCACCTGTTCCCATCCCTCTTTCCCAAACACCGCCTCGATATTTCATCCCCTTCGCTCTTGCCCAAAGAAAAACGCCAGCCAGGCGATTAATCGTCCCATCCGACGGCCCATTGATATGATCCCGGCCGCATAATTGATTCCACCACGTCGAACCACCTGGATCTCAAGACCGTCTAACCCCTCTGTCAGCCTAGTCGCGGTTTCTTTCATACGCCGCATTGTGGATCACAAACGGGACTGGATCAATCCATGAATCGTTTGGTTTCTTAGCTCACCCCTTGTGCTCGGTGATTTATTTTCCGACTAGACTTTTCTAACATTATTTTATCCCTGATCGAAATTGTTGATTTACATCGAACGCGTAAAGTGGTTCTTTCTGTGCGCACCCTCTTGTCTTGCGATTTCTTTCGTGGTTGGATTTCTTCTCGGATTTTATTCTCGATCATCCCTTACGGAGAAAACAAAGTGTTACATAACGTAACAATAATAACATTTATTAGTTGCTCGACCCTTCAGGTCAACAATCAGCCCCTTACGTTTAATATGACTCGAGGAAGTACACCCTAGCAAGAACCCTGTAGATTTGTACTGTTCCTGCAGCGGAGGGTAGTTGCTCATTATTTTGCATCGCGCCTTTTCGTTTGACTGTCGGGAGAATAGGCTATGGCTTTTCGTAAAATCATTTAACACGTGTCAGAGATTTGGTCGTGGAGATTTGGCGTGTTGGAGATTTGGTAAAACGGTCGCCCGCACATAAAACATATATTTCCCAGATGCACAAAATTCCGACCAATCACAACATTTTTTCTTTTACAATTCCATCAACAGCCGTGAGAAAAGGGCTAGAGGTTTTCCGAAAAAGAGGAGAAAGTCAGTCGGTCTCAAACGGGCAACATCTTTTTTAATACATCGTACTACGCAGCATTTGTAACGTTTTAAAATAAATAGTATTCGTTTTTTAAAGTCTAAACTACAGTCCACTCAAGTCGTTTATTAAAATCACCCCTTGTGGACTTGGTTTTCAGCGCGAAGCGCGCGAGAGATTACTATCTAGGTAACTTGTGACTCTATGTCTATATGATAATTGGGGGGAAAGCCAATTGAGCAGCGAGAACGGGCATAGTATAGTGCTGGACAGTGTAGAATATAGAACAGCACAGCGAGTAGAGCGTACGAACCAGAGAAGAGAGCATATGTATAATACATAGTATGTGAACCGGACGATTGTGAGAACACTGAGTCAAGCCACTGTATAACTTTAATTACAATCAAACCTCTCGTTGTAAAATACAGTAGATTTTTGTCCTTTGTGAATAAATATTTGTATAAACTCCAACACCCCTCACCGTATAACTCGTAAAGGGGAACGTTCGCGTAAAAACACAGTGTACGTTTGTTTTAAATTCATATCAGCTGTAGCAAATTTAATACTTGTGATCGTAAAACAGTAGTTCCTTTTCTCACCCCCTTGCGTTGCAATTTGCTTCGTGACTGTACTTGCAGCAATTACTTTACTCTTGATCACCCCTCAACAGGAAAAGAAATTGTAGATTTATTTTCAAATATATGCAATCTGTAAAAATTGAATATTCACGAGGGCAAAATTTGTATTGTTGCTATCTATCTAATTTTTGTCTACTGTCAATGTTACATATTTGGAATAGTATATCCGTTGAATTTTTGTAGCGTGAGGAATTTCTGTTGCTCACTAAATTCAATTCGAAGTCATCGAAATGTGCTCGATTTATATCTAAATACAAAATAAGGGATTGAGTGAGAAATATTGAATTTAATTTTTTGAATATTTTATTAATATGTAATCAACCCTTCGGGATGACCACCAGCAATTTATAGAACAGAGATACTTTAGAATATTCTATACGATTGCTTAATTAGTAATTTGCTGCGAGCCACGAGGAGAATTGAAGTGGAAATGGTCCGTATTTAGCTAACAGAACGAAAATCGATGTTTCCGCGTGGAAAGTTGAATCGGGAGCGTAGCAGAAATTTTTGTCGGTGCAAGCCTGTACTTTTTTTAAAGGGTTCGGCTTTCGGAAATTCGTAGGATACGCGTGCAGCCGCGCAACGTGTCTATAACAAGCAGAAACGGCAGCGTTAATGAATAGACGTGTTAGCCGAGTTACATTCAATAGCACGTGAACTCGTCAGAAATTCGAACTGAAATTTTTTGCAAACGAACCGACATGGCCCCGGCGCCGAGATCGCCGATACAGTTTCAACTATTTTATGCCATATAGAATCATCGCTGGTTACGACAATCCGTTCATAGTCGGTATTGTGCGCGCTCCTCTTTCAAGATAAAAACGGAAACGATTTCGCGAAATGTAAAATAGAAGCAATCCGCTGGCAATTAGAACGCTTTTCAGCGTGCACTTTAAACGCGAATTTCTATGGAATTTGTACGAACTGTTAATCAAACGTATTTCTCTTTATCCGGGAAATCAAGCAATCTTCTGTTAGAAGAAATTGTTTTATCAACCCCAATTTCAAATAGCAATCTCTTCGGTTGGTCCACAATATTTCATATGGGATAAAATTTTTGTCCAGTTCTTCGAGGGTTAATTTTCTATGTCCAGTTGATTCGAACAAGAGTTACGTATTCCAGTAACTTTTGTTGCTAGGTGCCATCTAAGAAGGACCGCCAAGCACGTTGATTGACAATATCGTCTAACGTCGTCATTTTATATTGTTAAATGGTTAAAAAAATATCAATTTTAAACATACGTAGTACATAACCCCTTAAGTGGAGATTCTCGTGAAACAGAATTAACGAATCTTCACACATGAATCTAATGTTTCGAAAACGTGTCCACAAAATTTTGTGAAGAAAAAGAATGAAAATGACCGTTACATAAACCACGGTACGTGCCGCGGAAACTGCAAACTCTAATCAGATCCGAAAAATCCAGGACCAAATTTCGATGGGGGGTAAGACGGTTTCAATTGGCTTCGTTTCGAACAAATCCCGATGGCGTTCCTCGTTATCAAACGAAGGTGAGGCGAGAAGGGCCGAAAAGAATCGGCGGAAGAGGAGCCTCGTCGATTCCTCTTCGTCCCCTCATAACCTCCCGTCCCCTGTTCCTCGCATTCCACCCTCTTTCCACCCCCTTTTCTCAGGTTGGTTCGAGAGTGTCGCGGATGCCGTTAAAATCTCGTTCCGTTCGTCCTAGGGAGGGGAGGTTGGTTTAATATATTTCTCTCTCCTCTCGCTTGATTCCACTTTGCCTACCCCCTCGACTGTAGATTGCGACGCGGGGGTTGGAAGCGGGGGGGGGGGGTGAACTTCCCTTTCGCTCGATTTCACCGACGCCCCGCGACACGGACCCTGGGAAATCCGCGACGACAGCGTCGCGACGCTGCCACGACAGTCGCAGATAAGACGTCGCGACTCGGATGTCAACTGTTCCATGGATGTCACGGGGGTGGATGCACACCCCTCCAAGGGTGGAGACCGACTTACGAGCTGGTAACGTCCTTCACGATATTGGGAAAGAATTTACGTGCGGTAGGACCATCATTTTTGCTGATGTGCGAGTGACTGAAGTTGTTTGGCGACTGGGAAAACAGATAATGGGGTATTTTGGTTAACAATGAAACAAGTGACTGATATTGCTTTACGTAAACGATACGATTCAGTTTATACAGATTTTTGGTATGTTTACGAAAGTATATAGTTGGTTTAAGGAATTTATTTAATCGTTTACCTATCTGAGTGCTGTTATGTCGCAAAGGAAGATTTTTGCTTAATTACATGACCAGTTTATGGCACGAGCGACTTCAGCTAATTTTGAGGAGGTTTTACCAGCGGTAGCCTTGGCCGTCCTCGGATCAGCCTCGGAGGCAGGCCCAGCGAGTCTTTATTAGGGTCGATTGTAAAAAACGTGCTTTTGCGGATTTTCTGGGTTTTTTAGCATAACGACGATTGGCAGAAATAAACGGCCGCGTTCAACAAACAGTAAATACTTAAAAAATATATCTATTACAATAATCTTTAGAGTTATGACAACCTTAATATCAGAAACGAAATGACGATGGGGAGCAACGAAACACGTCATCAACGACTAAAATTAATTTAAGATATACCTTAGTAGACTAACACGAACATAGCGATCATAATAAACAAAAAATAAATAAATAACGGAACACAAATTAAAAATCAGTAATATAAGAATTATACGTGCCAAGATTGTATCAGTGTTATACATAGAGGACAAACAAGAAAAACAGCAGTCAATTCTCTACTACGGAATCATCACTCGGTAACGGAGATAATTTTTTAACGCATCGTTTATAAACACCATTCGCGGTTCGAACAGTGACTACACGAAAAAAAACTATATCATCCTCGTCAGGATGTAAAGCAATAATCCTACACAGCCTCGAGTGCATGGGTGGTATATTTTCTTCTTGTATTGTCGCTAATATTCCAATTTTTATTGTAGACGCACCCTTAATATGCCATTTATTTCTCGTATGTAACTGATATAGATACTCCCTATGTCATTTGCTCCAAAAATGCTGTTTTAAAGAAATTTTTGTATGATTCAAATCGCGAAGACAGTCTTGTCTTTTCGGTTATTTAAGTTAAAATTAAGATTCCGTTTCCCCCTCGTTTTATTTGTTGCTTGTTAAAATTATTAAAGGTACAAGTTGTGTTTTTATCCAATTGGACTGTCAATTATTTATCCCTCATTGGGAAGCGTGAACTCAACTAGTCCACTGTAGCTGATGGGCACTGAGACGACGCAACAGTGCAACGACTGCATTACACCGAGATTGCCTTTTGTTTCGACTCGACTGGCTTCGTCGGCCGTCACTCCCATCAATAAAAATTGCAATAAATATTTCCCTGATGCCGTCGAATTACATTTTCCGCGACGATTCACAATGGAATCGATACAAAAAGAAAACCTCCCTTTCTCTCTTGGTTTCTTCCATTTCTAAAGTGTTTACAGCGCCGTTACGTGTTCACCGTTCGATAGAAATCATTTTGATTGACATTTAGTCTCGTTCGTGGTAGAATAGCAGCTCTCGATACTTCGCCGGTTGCATTATCACACCAGGAAAGTATCGCAGGAGCCAGATAAATTGCATCGACTTGCAGCCAGCCAAGCCTTCGCATAATTCCTGGAACGTGGAATTCCTTTCTATCGGACACATTGTTCATTCGAGCCTACGGATAAATATATAAATCGTTCGTAATGCGAACGTGTCGGATTTCACGGCGATTTTTATCGATACGCACGCACAGCCAATCCCTTTCACGCCGGATAAACGTCATCCGGGTAATGCGCGTGCGAGGATGCATAATTTTCGTACGCTGGGAAAATATTAGCGATTTTTATTACAATCGATCCCGCGTCGCCGCGCAGCGTCGAACGAACGCAAATACAGCCGCTGCTGCGAAAATCCCGGTGGTGTAAAAACATCAACAATTTCGTTTATTGCTCCCGGGTCAAGCTGGTCCGTCTTTGTTGCCGCGGTAACGAAGCCGCCGATTATGCAAATGCATTCGAATATCGTGATGACACAATCCGCAATTAGAACTTGCAGCGGAAAAGTTCTATTTGTTTATCAAAATCATAATACATTTGGAAAGATAAGGTGATTAGAAGTGTTGTATACATTGCAGGTGAATTTTCAATAATTATTAAATGGATGATAAAAATTGTTTTGGTGAATAACAATGTATAAAATTGATTTCTTCTTCAATTTACTTCAGGAATTTTATTTGCTTAAACCGTAAGAGCTGCGCACATGATTTCTACGTGGAACGATTCTATGGACCGTCCCAAATATAACGATATATATTATTAAAACATTATAATCGTTTAAACATGTGTAAATACTTTTTAAATAGAGCGGAATGCCTCCAATACTTCAAAAATTGTTCCAAAAACTATGCCGTTGAACTTGTAACGGTCTAAAGAATCGTTCTACACAAGAATCACTCCTGCATCTTCGACTGTTGGAACAGAAATAATTCTCAAAGTCAACTACTACAGATACGTGTTCCACACGTCGAAGTCTACAAGTATCGTCCACTAGTCGTCAAACCACAGCGGAAATAAAAAGATTTGTCGAACAGTATACTTCATATATCATCGATGAAAATTGTGTTATTACTTGCACAATTGCAGCGAACGTGTCAGCAACTAAAGCCTTCCATTGCAACCCTCTAAACCGATTTCTAGGGCAACCGATGTCAAAAAGGTCGCGAGAACGGTGCCCGGATTAAAAGATCCGTGGGACGATTCTGAAGGGCTTTTTTCAAGGGAAAAAGGGAAAAATATTCCGTCGTTTCAGCCCCACCGCTGACAAATTACCCGAACGTCAAGCGAATAAGTGGAACGAGGAGACAGGCTCCAAGGAAGAAAGACTCTTGGGTCCACGGTGTGGAAGGTTTCTCGCTGAAAGGGAATCGAAATCTTCGGGGAACGGAGGGCTCGGTGGGGCTCTCTCCTCGGAGCCCATTAAAAAATAATTAGATTCCCGGTATTAACTCGGCAAATATTTTTCGATACAATCCGCGGCGGGGCCCGTTCAATTAAAACCGAGTAAAACGGTTCCCGGGGCTGGTTTTCCCGCGGCGGGCCGGGGCCGTCTCTTGAATTTAATTGAGAAACTTCATCAGAGTCTCGGCTCTCTCGCTACATCTCGCATCCCCCCACCCCTATCCTCCGGTAAATATTTACCAATTAGGAAATTAAATATCGGCGGATGGTTTCCGTCTCCATGAATTCGTAAAAGGCACCGGGCACTCGTCCGTTGCAGCGCGCGAATGTTTCGCCGCCCAAATCTGCATAATTAAAGCGTTTTAACGGAAACTTGTGTTCCCACGAACAAAAAAAAGCCGTCGAGAGAGAGAGAGAGAGGCAGAGACCGAATCGCATTTCAGTCTTCTTGTTTCGCAATTTCCACAGCCGGAAATTATTCAATAAATTCGCTAGGCTATTTGCATACCGAAACGAACAACGCGAAAAATGTGCTTCCGTAATTTTTCTGCGGAACGTAAACGCGGATGCCTTTAAAAGGAATATGTAGTTGGAAACAGGCTGTTAAGAATTTGTGGGTAGTTGTGAGCGTTGTTGATAGATTCTGTATTTCTTTCAGAATTGTCCAACTCTCCGAAATTGTCTTCGGACAAAATTTTCGAACTCACGTTTTCTTATTGCTTTTATTGATTTTATTGTCGATTGGAAACGAAATGACAGTCGGATCTCTTTTTGATGGTTCCTTTTGGTAGTTACATTTTGCCGCAGTCGCTATTAGAATTTTAATTGTAATGAGAACGAATAAAAAAGTAATCAAAACGTATGCTTCGTTTTTAATATAAGCAAACAATTGCAAAAGAACACTAAAATTTTCTTTCTACTAATTCCAACTCGCTTTCCGCCTCAAGACTGAATACCCCGACCTAATTACAAGGATCGCCGTGCCCTAAACGATTTCTGAAAGGCATCAACCCGGCTAATGCAAAACATCTTGCCTAAAAATTCTCCGGGCGGAAAATACGCTGGCCAGTTAGCCGAGGAAACTGACGGGGAACGTTCTACTCGAGCTTGAAAGTGTCCTGGAATAGTCGATTAGCGAACAGAAGCGCCAGGTAGACTCCGGTGTGTCTCCGGCTAAGTAGACTCGCGGAGTTTTTTCCTGGGTTAACTTTCTTTAAGCGAGAGCAAACGAAGTTTCCGAAGGGAAACTCTTGGGTGCCCTACAACGGTGCATCGGTGCAACGGCGCGACGTCGTCAGCTTGCTGCACCTGTCTAACGGGCAAAGGGCAAACTAGCCCCTTCGAGTTTCCCGGAGGTATGCATATTACTTTGGAAATTCAGTTAATCGTTCGAAGTGCATCAGTCACGGCGGCGCGGCGGCGTCGCGACGCTGAAAAACAGGAGACGTACAGGACAAGACCTTTTTGAGCACGGCGTCCACTTATCTGCATACTTATCGCCAGCGCCCTTATGAATTTTAAAAAACATTTTTATCGGTCGAACAGCCGCGTTAATGGCCGCTCTGCGAGCGCGTTAGTCTCCGTATGCTAATCGGCGAGAACGTTCTACAGATTCTAGTGAAGCCACCGTACATTTTCCGGCACAACGGGATATTTTGTTCTCCTTATCGAGGCTGTTCCCGAGGGTCTGACTCCTCATTAATTTCGAATAAAATGATCGTATCGCGGTTCGTTAACGCTAACTAAATAAATCTCTGATACATCGCACGGACAATGTCTGCGACGCACGCGACAATTTCCACTGGTCGTGTTGCTGAAGTATCGAAAAATAAAGATTCTCCCCCCCCCCCCCCATTTTCGAAGATTTTGTGGTTTTCGACAAATTTCCAAAGTATGTCTTCATCGGCGGGCTTAGAGCCTGCTCAGAAAATGAAACAATATAACTGTGGACAAATTCCAAATATTATATTCACTATATTTACATATAAGAAATTTTCTTAAACACTCAGCACGAGACGCAGTTATAAAGTAAAATCGAGGAAATAATTTAACCGCTACAACTTTACATAAAATCACTATTTTGCATACAAAACTTCCGGCTATAGTCTTTAAAGTTTGCCTAAAATACCAAAAAAAAAAAAATTGATACTTCCATCGGATACGCTATAAAAACTTCCGAAGAATAGTAGTTTTCGTCGCTCACCGCGGAGCTGTCATCAAGAAATAAAAGAAATCAACGGGAATTGATGGAACCGAGGAACAGCGATGCAACAAATCCGAAAACCGGCCGAAGAAAATTCGCGTGCCCGTAGCCGATCGATTCGACGTCGAACAATCCGCGATAATTCCCGTCACCGTTCGGAATTCAATTTGGATTTCCGGTGAAGCACGGGACACAGGCCGAGGAGGAAACAAAATGAGGATCCGAAGGATCGACGGTGCTCCCGCGACCGGCCTTGATTCGAACGAATTTCCCGGGAATTTTCCGGCCAGCGCAGGGCCCTTGGAAATCCCCCGCGACCCTTCCCGCCCCCCCTTATCCATATCGCGGGAAACCTTTTTCCCGCCTCGCGTCTGCGGTTTCCTCGATCGAGCCATTGTGCTCTCGTTGTATCGCGAGTTTTCCAACCCCCCGCGTCGCCGCCACCCCCTTTCTTCGCGTTGCCCCGTATTCACCAGACCCCTAACCGTCGAACATTCTCAATTCGAGCTGATTGAATCGACCGATCGACTACACGCTCCACTCCGCGCCCAACGAACCATATTCATCGCGATCCACCCCCGCTTTTCAGCGGTAGTGCTACCCCTTGCTCCTTTCAGATTATTGCACCCCTCGCAGCACGCTGAAACGTTACAAAGTGGGGTTACGTTGCCATCGGTGCCCGTGGAATTGTGAAAATTCGAGTTTCCGCTGTCTGAAACTGCTGTCAGTATGATAACCTTAGTGCACAAATTAGAAGAGTGAAAAGAGAGAATTTTTAATAAAGTTATTTGTTGAAGATAAAAATTATTTGATTACTACTCCTCTTCAAAAGAAATCAATGATCTTCAAAAATTCTTTCGCAGCATAATGTTTTCCTCTAACTAATAATCAAGATTTTTAAGGGAAAAGTTGATTAGGTCCAGAGGGAAAATTAAAGTTTTTCCCTAACATTTTTCCCGGTTACAAGCGAAACTTTTAGGTGGTTATTTGATTGAACACCTTGTGTATCGAGTTCGTAGATCGAGCGGAGTAGAATCGAAGAAGAGCGGAGCGTAGAATGGAAGAGGAGAGAAGAGCGAAGTGTTAAAAAATAGACAGTGTTTGTTCGAGACCCTTTGGCCGCAGTTACCTCGTAAACGATTGTCCCCGGCGAAAAGTTGTGCCGCATTGTTGAAAGTTTCATTGGTTGCGCGCCGCCTTCCGAAAGTCAGTACATTTTCCGGAAACGCGGACTGCTGGACGGTTGCCAGGCACGAAGGAAAATCTCGAGCGCGAGGGGTTAATTGGCTTAATTTCCTTCGAGCTCGAGCGAACGCCCGGAGAAGTGAAACACGTTTCCTGCCTACTTCTTCTCGCGAAACAAAAATGTTGCCTTCTTTCTACCTGAAATTGTTTCTTCTCCCTAGAACTTGCCTTCGTGCAACAAATTCTTCCTACGTCCCTTCGTTTAATTTCGGCGGCCCCTTCAACGAAACCGAAACATGCGTTCCAAATATTTCTACCTTCATGATTCTTTATGTAGAAGCATTTCAAATATGTATATTGTGTGATTATTGGAGGTCCACGAATAAAATGCGTTCATGCATGTATTTCTATCAAATGCGAAAGAGCCTGTGGATTTTATATAGAAAATAAAAATTGTCTGTATCAATTGTAAGATATAGGCGAACAGCTACATGATTGAATCGAAATAAATTCAAGCGTAATATGACATCGTGCGAGTTAAAGCGGGATGATCGGCACATCGTTTGGGATGTTTTATTATATATTTTGATAGTAAAATGGATATAATGTTGAGTAATGGAGATTTAGAAATTGTATAATGCAATAACAATTTTTTCCTGAAGGCTATACCCGACGTGAACTCAAGAACAGCGATGACCAATATAAGAGTTCGCACGATGTCCCATTTACTCCAGCGACCACCTGTCACCAGATAACGTGGTGACTCTGGTGGAATTACAACAGAGAGACATTTACACTATGCAGTGTTACACGGCGAACGGATCTCTCAACCATCCACTCTCAATGAATTTAGGCCGAATACCGACTGGTCTAGTGCATACAAGCAAGGTCCGGCACGCCTTCTGCTGTGTCGGAATAAAAAAAACGAGCCGAGCAAAGTGAAGTTACATTAAATTGAATTAGAAAAGCCCATAAGATGCAATCTCTGTAATTTAAGGCACGGACAATTAGGTATATACGTCATAGTGGCACTTAGTCTTGGAAAGAAATACGAAATCGAATCGAACAATCGAAAAAGCACAAACTACAACTTTAACAAAATTCGCACGAATTTAGAGGTAAATTACTGGATCTTAGAATGTATTCCCGTAAGAATTTTTAAACGTTTGAGGACTGAAATAAAAGGTGGAGGATGGCACTTATTCATAGGGGCACTTTAATTCAAAAGCAACACGGGCCCGTGGGAAAAATAATTGAATCATATCGTCGACTCGCACAATATTGAACCATAATTTTTAAAAGAAAAAGATCGTAATTATATCGAAGAATTGTTTAATTTTCGCAGCTATTAGCTCGATGTGATTGACGAATTTTAATATTTTATACCATAGAGCGATTGATCTTCGCGAAACAAAATATTATAAGTCGAGAATCACATCGATTGCCCGGGTCTCACCACGTGGAGGTTGCTGCGAGGGAGACCCACCCACCCACCTAGTGTTTCTTTATCATCCCACCCGACGGAAAATTACAAGATTGCAAAGATTGTTTACATCAATAGCTTTTCAATAAATTGATAATAACTTAATAATTGATGACTATTATTTTTTCATTATTAAATTCGAAAAAAGATATTTAATAATAAAGTTAAAAATGGAAAGATATACGTATTGGTACTCACGTCTTCTGCTACTTGAAGAAAGTACAACTTGTTTCGTCTGGATATCGACTATCGATCTCGGCTATTTTCTCAGGCTCTGTAACGGAAAGAATAAATTTATTAATTTTTCGATCAATTGAAAACATTGAACATATACTATGTTACGTACAAGTATGTAAGAGTAGAATAAAATAATTACTAATTATTAAATTAATAAATTAATTATCATATTTAACTCCTTCTCAATTCCGTAAATAATATTAAGTAACTGAAGAATACAATAAATTAAATTTTTATATTTTACTTTAAAATACCTGTTAAGAAATAAATGTTCTTACATAAATGCGTACAACTTTAATTAACCAAATATAAAATAACTATTAAAATTAGACTTTCATAACAAAATTAAAGTGTTAGTGTACAAAGTTAACTTAAAACAGAAAAGAGATTAAAGTTTAAAGTTTACAAAATAACTTTTATTTATTTAAAGTTTACATTTTAATTCAAAAGCCGTGATCACGACACCAGAGTAAATTATCACAAAAGACAACACGATTCGAAAATAAATTTAAATTAATGAAAACTAAATAACACACACGAACACACACAAGAACACAGAATTAATTTCAATAAAAATGAAAGTAAATAATATTGATTTGTAGCGAATGACAACACGGAAACAATACGCACCACGTAATGGTCGCTGCTTTGCGTCGTATATTCTCTACGTCTCGTTAATAAATGACACAAAACGTACATCCGATCACTTTGACATTCGCGAATATTATGAAGCTGCGATAGGATCCCTGCTACCGATTGTCACCGATGATCGCCGATTGCCCCCGAATAGAGACCGGCGTGTCCGAAGATACTATACACAACGTCAATTAAACCATTGAATAACCTAAGCGCAATAAAAAAGAAAGATACAAGTACCTGAATGCTATTGAGTTTGATAAAAGGTACCCCAAGAAAACAAAAAACCAGAACTGGGGTAAATGTATCGACGACCGCGGGTGAACGTTTTACTGCCTTATTTTTTTCCCAATGGGATTAAAATACTTAATTAAAAAAATATTTGTACAATTCAATCACAATGCATTCTCCGTTGTCTTGTACAAATTTATTCGGGGCAAAGTATTTATTTTTTCGTATTCTAATCTCATTGAGAAAAAATACACGGCAGTAAAACGTTCACTGGTAGCATTTACCCTGCTTCCCATTTAAGAAAAAACGTTGGGGCTCCTTTATCCCCCTTCCCCAAAGATTGCCCCAAAAATATTTAATACATACTAATTTCATGAAATACCAGGGGGGGAGAAAGAGAGAGAGAAGGAAGGCCCACAACGACACTACTATTTTAATTTGTAACAAACTAATTTATTCATCAGCTTTTTAATGAGACAACGGTAAATTAACCTCTTGACATACAAATAAAATACAAATTAATTTGGCTCAACTGAACAGTTAAATGTAAACGTAAAAATAGAACATTTTATTTTTAAATTTCCATTGCTATATAACAGTTAACCGGTTTGATATATATAATGTTAATGGACAATAATTAAATAACATTATAAAATAATAATTTAGTAGTTCTGCAAAGAATGAAGGATTTCAAAACATTTTGACGTCTCCTAGACGTCATTGTATGCCAAGGGGTTAATAACTTGAAGAAAAAATGTTCAACAATAAAGTTTCATTGAGAAGATATATTCGTACTTACATCCTCTACACCTTCAAAGGGATGTGATATCTTTGAATGGATGGATAAATGGTGGTCCCATAGGCTCTGTAACAAGAAAAACAAATTCATTTAATTTGAATTGATCAACCGTCAAACAACAAATCCGAACTAATAGAAAAAATATACATTTTACGATCGTCCGCACGAAAGTGACAAAAATTAAGCGGGAGTGAACGAGCGCCAGTTGCAACCGAACGCGGGAAGCAGCGAGAATCGAACGCGCATAGATAGATCGCGACGTGCTTCACGCGGCATTCGTAGCGCGCAAGATTCAAACTACAACAAAGTCGAATGTAAATAAAATAAAAATAACAAATTCGTTTAAATTAAGTCGATCATCGTGACACGAAAGGTAATTATCGCCAGAAGGCAACGACACGATTCGAGAAAAGATTTGAAAAGATGAAATATACATAATTCACTTAATCACAAAATTAATTTTAAAAATAATGAAAATCTAAATAAATAATATTGATACCTATCGAGAGGATGGAAGAAGAAAACGGTGCTCACCACATAACCATCACCGTATTGCGTCGTACACTTGTACCTTTCTGCGTCTCGATAACAAATGACGCAGTTGCCAACATTAGAGGGACACTCGGAGCTGACGACACGTACGTCCGTTTACTTTGACTTGCGCGTAAGTTATGAAGCCGTGGTCGGATCTTTGCGACCGATTGCTCCTCCCCCAACTCCCCTACCCCACCACCAATATTGTTGAAAACATACTATACACACAGTCAACTAAACTATTGAATAAAGTCTGTAACTACGCGCGATAAAAAACGTCGAAGGCTCTTGAGTCCGAAACGACGGGACTCGTCCGATTTCTTGTGCGACTTTCCGGCGCCTTAACAGTAACAATTGCAGACAGCGTCTGGACCATTTTCTGCATCTCACCCCCAATTTTCTCCCACTTTGCTTTACCATCTCCACAGTTTCCACAGCTTATAAAAAGGGTCTTCAGTGAGTCTTCAGGTAGTCTTCAGTCAGCTCTCTCAAAGTTCAGATTTTTGTACAGTCGCTCTAATACACGTTGTTGTTATTTACATATTCGAACATTTATTTCAAAACACCTCAACCCTTCAAACGACCTAGCGGGATTTTAAGTAATCAAGCCAGGAGTGACAGGTGTGAGGAAGGTCAATACACCGACTTTTCCATCTACGCACGCACATATACAGGTATCCCAATAAAAAAAAATATCAATACTATTTCTTATTTAAGAAACATGTTGGGTGGCCCCCTTTATCCCTCTCCCAAACGTTACCCCAAAAATATTTAGTAAATACTGAAGTATTTCTCTCAGAATCGTTTCTATTGCGCCATAAAAGATTTCATGAAATATCAGCAGGGAGAGAGAGAGAGAGAGTAAGGATCTACAACGACATCCTACTATTTTCATTTGTGACAACCTAATTTGCGATTAGCTTTTTAATGAACCGATGGTAAATGATTAATTCGATGAGAAAATGTTCAAATATAAAGTTTAGTTTTTCGAACTACGCTCGACTCGCACTATGCGAGTACTCGCGCAGCCCTACTGCACACACACAGTGAATAAAAATAATATTGGCACACTATTTAAAGGACCATAGCTTTTCAATAGTGGACCGTAAGACGTTTTTTTAGAACTTCGAGAAATTAGTTTACTACATGCCGCGAAAAAGATTCTTAAGGAATTTACGATGGTTCCAAATTACAGAGAAAATACTAAAAATTGTTGTTTACAACTGTTTTTACTGCATATTCTGAAAATTTCATCAAAATCGCGTATAAGGACCCCGGTCGGCAAGTGTGTTCAGAAGGTCCAGCAGTAAAATATACGCAGTTCACCCGCGTACTACTAATATTAGTAAAATTCCACGAATATTATTGTTTTGCAATTTCGCGCACATTTTCGGGAACAATGGCCCAGCAGCGGATAAAAAATTGGCGGACATCGAGCGTTCCTTTTTATTTCAATGGGATCAAAGGAATCGTTTGCACTCAAAGAGGAACAATAGACAGAGAAACGAGCCGCGCGTCCCGCCGAAACGGTTTCCACGGTTTATTGGACGTCGACGCGACTAATTGCCGCTGTTTCGACGGCACGTCGATTTTTCTCGGGGACGGAAGGGACGCGTGTGTGTCCTACGGACACAGCCCTTTGTCCCTGCAGCCGCGGATATCATGGCAGACTGTGCCTTTGCCTCGACTAATCGAAGAATGTCCGACCCGTCGTCCGTTGGGACACCGAAATATAAAAACCGAAACGTAGGCTGGCAACCGCAGACTCGAAAACGGTGATTACACGGTCTGGACCCCGGTCGACGACAATTGAACATATCGGAACGATATCCACGTGAACATGGAAGGGAATAGACCATAATAAAGCGGAAAGACCTCTGGCATTTACGCAATTTTCTAGTCGGTGGATACAGTTATCCCGACGCGTGACGTTTAACTATTTGTCAAACGAGGAATTAGGTTTTATTGAACGAGAAGAGTGGATCTTAGTGAATCGAGTCTTCTATGAATTAATCAACATATAGGTATTATAATTGAGAGATAAAGTACAGGAGAATCTCGATTATCCAAACCTATGATACATTAATTTGTTGGTTTATGTGAAATAAAAAATGTCTGCGTTAATTACAAGATTCAACAGCTACATAGATATCCATGTATTTTCTTACTAATTCACATCTGTTGAAAATAATGTACTGTTCTTGTTCAGGCCTCCCGTAGGCTTAGGCCTTTTTTAATATTAAGGCCCTCGCGCCTCACCGTACCATTGTAGCCGTCACTTCCGAGCGTGACCGTCGTAGTTGTAAAACCATGAAGCCATAAATGGCCCGCGAATTTTAATTGCCAGTTTTACTAACTATCTACATCTGTTTGCCAGATTTTCAAATCTTCCTACTTTAGCCCGTTAATATTAGCATACCTTCCAAGGTCTACGCGCATCCTTTATTTATTGCCTGCCACGGTCAACTGTCAAAGCTTAGTATACCTAGAATTTCCCTACTACCAAAAAACCCAAGAAGGGCGGAAACTTTGACCTCCCTTCCTCAATCTTGCCACCAATAGGAACATTTTGTTCACCCCCCGTTTAGTTAAGATAGAATTAAGTAGTAAGTAAGGACGTCAGAATAGCTTGCGCCGTGACGGGAAAACGTTCTCTAGACTTTTGAAATTGTAGCACTGTCCGCAGACGAATATAGTCTTCAAGTATTTGAAGTGGTCCTTCGAGACTTAGTTTTGTTTTATTTATTGTCGGCACACACGTGCAAACACCTACAAAGCTCGACTATCCTTCGGATTGCGAACGAGTATTTAACAGTTCTGAATTCGTTCTACACGTTTTTGCCATAAATGCATACAATCTGCAGTGTAGTTAGTAGCTATTTCAGGCTTGTATATACTTTCTTTCATTGCTAAGATATTTTTTACTCTTGAACATTAGTATGTTAGTGTGTAAAATTGTACGTTTTACGTAGCACGTAACGTGTTCAAAAAGATTTAATTTACTCACATTGTGAATAAAAATAAAATTGTGCTGAGAATCATTGACATACCACTAGGTCATTTCCTGGTTACGCCACAATTGAATGATTAACCCTCCGATGCCCAACAATTTTTTAAACGGTCGTAGCCCAACAAGGTCCCCAGGGACCTTCTGTATTAATATGGCATGTAATGCGTAGATTTTTTTTTTACCTTAATGGTGTTATTATAGTTTTGTTAAGTTCGTACGTTTGTGTAGTGTTGCAGAATGTGTGTGGATATATATTTCGGCAGATAAATTGGAGAAAATAGCAAAGTATAGGGTAAATTTTTTCAGTTAAAAAATGTTCATTTACTATTCTTTTTTTTATTGTTTTGTTACAGACAGGTAGAGAAAGGGAATAAAATAATAAAAAATATATATATCACTGTATTGCACCCCTAGGGGTTACCAGTTTTACACTTTGCTACCTCAGTTTATTTTCTTGATGATGTTGCTTCGGCGGCCCTTGTGTTTGTAGCATTGCAAGTGTTACATTTCTTTATGGTTGAGGCCTTACCTTTTCTAATACACAAGGGAGGAATTGTAAAAACTCTTAGTTACCGCCTTATTTTTGCGTGTGTAGGAAATTCCAATCGCCTAATTTTTATGGTCACCGGCAGGATGGTCGCCACGTGCAGAAAAGGGACTTTTTAACTTTTCTGACAAGCCCTAACGAGATACGACTGGCAGTTTTTATGAATGAATAAATACGCTTGTTATGCTCGTAAAAGTAATTTATGAAATAAAATAATTTTACCATCCTGCAGACACCAGGGTAGGTTTTACTACCCTGGACACTAACATCTACAGGCTGTCAATTGTATCTCGCGCTGCGAATCGGAGGGTTAAACAATGCGCAAATCAATAAATAAATAAAATTGTGTCTAGCCGAATAACTACCTAGTTGCTGTAACAAATTCTCAAAAGTCGTAGCTCTGGATCGCGTGGCAAATAAAGAGGCGTTTTCGTAGAATAATAGAGAGTGGGACCAAGGGTTGAAAAGTTGTCCAGAGAAAGCTATGGGGTTGTCGGCACGGGTCCGACGGTGGAGAGACGTCGAACACGGAACGTGATGTAACCATCACGACGTAAACACGCACGGTTTTCAACGGAATGTCAATATTCGACGGTTCAATTAATCCCCGATGTATCATCCCCGCGGGAAGGGAGGGGTTGTCGGCGTATGGGGGTGGTCTATGGGACTGGTTGGGTGGGTGGGCGAAGGGAGGTAGGGCATTGTGTCCGCGCATTCCGTTCCGTAGCGAAAACCACGAACGCCGATGGCACACAGTCGCAGGAACGGCCGGACCCTCGCTCGATATTGTCTCCTCCTAAGTGCCACGGGAAAATGCGGCTGACACTTATGAGGCTACATTTCTCGTAGGTACCGCTTCTTCCTGCAGTTTTCTCCGGCGCTCTCTTTCTTCTCTCTTTCTCCCGCTCACCGGTATTCTCCTTTCGCTGTCCCTATCCCGTTTTATCCAGCCTCCGGTCCCGAAGAAGGCGTTCTTGCCTGCGCTCGACGCATGTCTGGAATGCAATGGGAACCGGAGAAACTGCCGATGCGTCTACTGTTTTCCACGTCGATAACAATGGAAAGCTCCCTCTCCCTTTCTTCTCCGCGCTCCTTCCCACCTTTTACTCCGGCGCTTCTGGATGCCCAACGAAAGCGTCTACTTTGGTGGCGAAAGTGCAGCTCTTTTTGGTACTCGTCGTGGTGAAGCTGATTCTGTGCACTTTTTCGTCGAGTATTACGCCTGTTCTACAGCTGTGTCTATTTATATTTTCGCCATTTAGTCGCCCGAATGATGTACGATCAATATAATACGAATATACCGATATGGCTGACCATTGGCCGATTTTTCTACTTGCTCAAAATTATAAATTATAATGGTTTAAATAGTCGGTACACATGTTTTGCCTACGATCGTATACCAACTACATACGTGTATTCTTCTTTCTGTAGACACGCTGTTGTACACCGTGCATACACCTTTCCGATAGTTGTCTGCCATACAAGCACATTGTAAATTGCAGTATCAATATTTGACCCCTACCGTGGCAAGTCGTGTTTAGCCACTATCGTTTTAAAGAGTCGTGTCCACAAATGTCGGCACGTAGTTTCTCCTCATAGTTGCAGTCTACCAACTACGTGTTTGTCTTTCTTCTCGACAATAGTTTACTATTTCCGTTGTTGTGTGAACACACCCGCATAGTGTTATTAATAATAGGACGAACATTTTCACGCTGGCACAATATTTGTCCGTCAATAACCCACCAATGACTCTGACACGTTGACAATACTGCTGGAAATATCGCCGTCATCGTCCTTCGTTGACCTTCATTAGTCGATTGTTCCGAGTCCCAACCCGCAAGACTCATAACGACGCCATAAATCCCGAATGAGGAACGCAACGGGGAGAAGAGCGGAGAATGTTAATACGACCTGAAACTTATGGAAAACCATTCTTCGCCCGCCTTACAAGGCTCCCCTTTATCTTCTTCCAAATGGGATGGCGTTGCATAGCTGTATAATGACCTTGGGTGACCAGCATTTTCCACATTCCGGCCCTTCTCATTCCGTGTGTTGTCCACCCGCGGAATGTTCTCTCCAACCGGAATGCGGTCGTTGCAGTTTTCATTCACACTTTCACGGACCCGCGAAATCGCGAATTCCGTGTGCCGGGGCGTGTTATCGCGCGCGTCCACGTGTCGCGCATAATTTCGTCGCCCACGCGAATCGTTTCTACACGCGGAGAAGAACAACGACACAGTCGCAAACATACCATACTATACACACATAGCTACCGTACACGCATACTCTCACAGCTGTGTCCTCGAAAGAAACATTTCCGGGACGAGGGAATCGTGCCGGATCGCGATTTCCGGAGACGATCTAGCTTAACGAAGATTTACGAGCTACATGCGCGCGATTTTCTCTCTGTCTAGAATGGACGAGCCAGTAGCGAGAGCAGCGAGGACGGCGCTGGAAGTAGCGCGAGCACTTCTAGAGGCGCTGGAAGCGGATTCGGACTCGGGGGTGGATGCAGCGGGGGGGTGGCGCAGCGTTTTTGGGGCGGTTTCGGGACGGGAGCTCAGGCTCTACGAGTGTGCCCCATGGAGCCCCGAGGCTTGGGCCTCACCGAGCATCACGTGCCCTTTAATTGCTACCAGGTCAGTGAACACATTTATTTTTAGTACATACGTATTTTCAGGATTTTTAGTTACTTTTTATTATAGAATGAGAATGTAGACATTTCTTGAGCATATTGTTTTGAGGTTTTTTAGTTACTTTTTATTTTGTAGCCAAATTATTTTGAGTCAATGTACTTTTGAGTACCTATGTACATCGTTGATTTTTAGATACTTTTTATTGTATAAGGAGAACATAGACACACGTTTTTTTGAGCAAATTGTTTCGAGGGTTTTTAGTTACTTTTTATTACAAAATGGTGTGTTTTAATCGGAATGGTGGAATAATTATCTGAGGATTAGGAAAACATTGCTTTTGGGGGGGATGCGAACCTTGGTCCCCGTGCCAGTCGAGTGATCTACTCACTGCTTTGTTATTACCTTCGAATATTGAAAGGTTTGTTCTGGGTATTTATTCAGGCAACTTGGAGATTCCGACTGAATATCTCTGGTCTCTTCTTTTGCAATTCTAAATAAAATATCACAATTTCAAGTTTATATAACAGGCTCGATATGTATGATGGGCAAGTAGTGTAGATCCAGTTTGATCTGACAGTCTAACGGAAAATCATATTTTAGAATTGGGAGACTATGAACCAAATGAAATTCATTGTAGAATAGTAGTGTGGACTGATTTTGATCAGACAGGTCCACAAAAAATCATAATTACAGTACAAGCGCCTAGGTAACAGATTGGAATCATTATGGCCCCAAGATCGCAGTCTCTCCGCAGCCAACAAAATCTTAAATAATTACCCACAGTAGCATTAGCACAAGTAATTAAGCTCAGCAGCCAGATGCTCGAACGCGCAAGTTCTTCGCGAGCACGGGGTGGCCATCGCCTGGCGCCATAAATCATCGGAATTCTCAAACACATTAGAACACTTTAACCCGAGTACGAGAAGCTTGGTGTAAGATAGATTCTCCATCCCGTATGCATAGAGGAGAGCAAGTATTACGGATGAGACACGCTGATCATCCTCGTGATACTGTGCAGACAGGCGTGTTAGGCGGACAGGTAGGCGAGAAGGTGTCACGTCGTGGCTCGTACGTCTGGCTGATATCGCAGCAACGTTGCTGGGAGCTGCTGGCTACATTACTATAGGGAGCTAGTCGATGGTGCCAGACCATGGCCAGACACCATGAGGCCAGACCATGGGGCTAGACCATGGGGCTAGACCATGGGGCCAACGTAACGCATTCGTGTTCACCGGCACGGTCGTGGGATTACCAATGAGGCACGTCGGATTACCGCAGTTAGCGGTGTTCGTTAGACCACTATTTTAATTAAGACTATTATACGTGCGCCCGAGTGTTCGTATCGGCGCGGGGGCGGACCGGGGGTGTTACGTGCACGGACCGCTAACACGCGGCGCGGAACCGAGCGGAGCGAAGCGCAGAGAAGCGGCGAAGAGCGGAGAGAAGCGGCCAGGCCGAGCCCCCGATTCGTTTCGCGACCTATCGATTGTAATTATCGACGCGGCAGCGCCGGGGTCTGCGTTAAACGGGAACCACCGACGCCGACGATTCCGAGGATAGAATTTAGAAGCTGCGGCAGGGGCAGAACTTTCCCCCGGCTGCGAACGTGGAAATTGGCTTCACCTATTGCGGCCGGAACTGCTTCGACTCGATTTAACCCGGAACGAATGAATTAGAAAGGTAGGATTGTCCGGAGAATTAATATGAATCGTGGGGCGCCTGTAGATGGTGGCGGAGGAGACATTCGGGAGGGTGGTTTAATAAAAAGTTGAGTTCCAGAATGGGTGGCGGGTGTGAAGGTTACTTAGTGTAGGAGTCAGTAGTGTGAATCGGGTTTGTTCAGCCGGTTTAAGGGAAGATCATGTTTCAGGGTTGAGAGTTTATTAAATTCATTGTGGGCTAGTTATGTAAACGTAATCTGGTCTGACAGTGTGCTGAAAATTCATATTGTTGGATTGAGAATTTCTAAAACAGATTAAACAGTTAAGTATTCATATGAATTCATATCTGAGCGTTAGAATCTGCGATAGAACATGTCCAGGGCGTTCGTCGATCCACATACACTTCCATAGAAGTATTCACAGCATCCTCGTGCCAATGCAATCTCGAAAAACGGAATTCCTGAAGCCTGACGTCGATTAGCGCCGGTCGAAGGCACGCGACCGACCCCCACGTTGTCCAAGGGTTTCGACTTTATCGTTACAAGCGTTCAACGAAAAATTCCCCCTGACTATTCCGGCAATGCTGGGCCGTCCGCAAGGGAGACGAGTCCATTTGTTCGATTCGAGGAGCGTGTAACCGTGGCCTCGAGCTTAGAAAAGCTAGGCGATATAAGGCGGGCGGGAGCGCGGTGGGAAAAGAGACGCGAGAATGACCGCATTCCCTGGAATTGGATTCTCTCGCAGGGGGTGCTCGCGATCCGGAAAGTTAATGCAGCCTGGGCCGGGGGAGCTTCTAGACAGCTCGAGGGTGTGGTTAATTCTACGCCGGGAAACAAGGATGCAGCAAGGACTCGCTCCCGGCACCGGCTCTGCCTTTCTCGAAATCCGATGCACAAGCATTTTTGCGGCTTTAAGCGACCTGTACCCACCACATTTAATTCTTCTGTTCATACTTGACACTGCAGACGGAAAATTAACCTCGTCTCTTTCATTTAAGCAGAGGTTTGCTGCATTATTAATTGCATTGGCCAAGCGGTTTCTTACTCGTCTACTACTATTACTCGAGTCTCGAATCATAATACAACATTAATTTTAATTCACCGTCATTTAGTCTCCTTGAATTGTATATTATACTTTTATATGTATATATTTGGCTTTAAGCAGTCTCGTTAGACTTTATATTATCGCACTACCGTGTACTTACGGTTTTCACCCTATTTTAAGCATTACATTCTCCCTTCCATTCTACTCCCTCATATTATTTTATTTCCCTCTGTACGTGCTGCAATTTTTACTTTACGTATCATATTGTTTCTCCCGCTGTGCACCCTTATTTATGTCTTTATTTTCTTCATACGTACCACAATTTTTCCCGGTACGTATTATATTGTTTCTCTCGTGTTATGTGCCTTTATTTGTATCTTTATTCCCTTCGTACGCGCAGCGGCTACAATTTTTACTTTTTATTTAATGTATTATACCTCCCGTTCTTTTTCCCTCTCTCTCTCACTCTCCCCCTCCCTCCCTCCTTCCATCCCTCTACCTTTGTTTAGACCTTTATTTTCACTAGACGTGCCGCAACATTCTCATTATTTTCTGTTAATTACATTTTCTTACACATCAAAGGGCCAACCGTCAAATAAATAATTATTATTGTTGTTACCGTTATTCAGCTTCCATCGGGTGCAATGAATGTTGGAAAACAACAATGGCCAACGAATCGAATTTAAAATGATATTTTTATTGGTTCCCAATAATGCAACCGGAACGTCAAACGAAAATAAAGGAATATATTACACCAACGGGGACAAGTAATTCGCTTTGTAACAATAATCTGGCGATCTTTGTGCAGAATCGTCGTTTTTCAGAAAGGTTTTCACCGACACACAAATTTTGAAGACAAGAAGATATTTACTTTAATTATAAAAGTTAGGCGAATCATTCTTACGCAGAACGATTTTGTAAACACTACCCAAATACAATCGTGTAAATTTTGCATAACATTATAAACGCTTCAATGTGTGCAAATGATGTTTAACGACACCGAGACACCTACGGCGCAAGCATTTTCTCGAAATCAGCAAAATTCTATGATAGGAATTACATGAGAATCTTAGAAGAAATAGGTAAGGATAAGCATAGTTTTAAAAAGTGAGTTGAAAATAATTTTTAAACAATCTTACATCTTTCTGCTGTTTCCAAATTCATCAGGTCATTTTTATCAGAAATTCAGTAGATCAGGATTCATGGAGGATGCGTTTGCACCGGAAAGAAAAGTTTGAATATTGTTATTTATAATATTTCCGTTCAATGTACAAATGCTTGTCGGCGTGGACAATCAACGAGCGCCGAGAAAGCCTTCGCGGCAGTCGCTGATTAAAATGATTAATATAATATCACGACGCGGCTGAAAAATTAAACGGCGGACACCGTTCCGTCCGCGTGAATCATTGAAATTTTCACGATGGTAGAGGAACATGATCGCGAGATAGCCGCGCGCCGGCTATTGCCGCCGCGATTACCGATCGTATTTAAAATTCGAACGGTATTTCTGTGAATGCGCTCGATCCCCGCGTCGCTGAAACACCCGATCGCTGGAAATTCATCCCCTGCTAATGAAGATAAGTCGGCTGCGAGGGGATGATCGGGGCACGACGATAAATCACCATTGATGACGATTTTTTAAATTGCACGGGCCGATTTTGTTCTGTCGCCATGTTCGGAAATTGGAACCGACAGGAATTCTGCTAAACAATACCTTGCTCTAGAATTCTCTGGTATTTAAAGCCATCGGAAATTGACATTGAGGCGGGACACTTTTATTTAACTCACTATTGACCGCATAGTTTTTTCAAAGTTAGTGTTACCGAAAATTCAGATTAAAGTCTGAAATGTTTGCGATGTCACTAGAAATTTTTATATGACATGCGAAAAATTTCGTTAGATCCATTGAGCTTAGACTATTTGTCATCATAAAAATAAAATAAAAATTGTCCCCATTTCAAGATACAAAAGAAATTGGCAAAATTGTTCTTAAATTCTTTAAATGCTTTTACTGGTTTGCATTTTTTTTTGCTCATATTTTTCTATAAAATCCGCAGTCTGGTCCTTCATATATAACAGTTTCCTTAAAAGGTACTTACGGGGCGGTATGCAGCCACTCACTTAAACAATGAAATTTTTTTAATTGAACGGCTCGATACAAATTCATGATGTATCACGTTTGAACAATGTTGCAGGTAACGCACAGGCAAACCTCCCCATTAAAAAGTGATTATTTTTTAATAAAAATATAACAATTTGTTTCATCTTATACAAGCAAATGCTGTCAGAACACTTAACGTTTCTGATCCATTCATCCTCGAGAATAATTGAAATTAAATCCTCTGGTCCAGAGTAGCAACCCCCAAAAGTGCTTCTATTTTTCAAGCACTACATCTTCGAGGGGGGGGGGGTGATTTCTCACGTAGCGGATCCGCTTGTGAAATAGCGCGAAAATCGTCGCGAGTAGACGTCGCGTGAACCAGCCACCCCCTAATGCCGCGAAATTCCCATATCTACGTCTGACGGTACGTCACACGTTCTTCTCGCCCCCTCCCAACCCCCTCGCTACCCCTTGAGCTGTCTCTCTTTCGAGCGCGACCGAGCTTCTTACATAAATCACGAGCGTTTAACCTCGTTCGGAAGGAACTGACGCTTTGGAACCGACTTCCGGCGAGCAGAGGGTGGAGAGATAGGGGTAGTAGGATGTGCCAACGCGGCTATATTTTAAGGGATGAAACCATACGCGGATCGTGCGGCGTTTTATCGACCGCGTGTTTTGCGTGGCGAACCGGAAATCTTGCTCGACAGCGAATACCGGGCCAGATAACGCCGCTCGGATCGACGAGGATTAATAAACGGCGAAGGAAAGGGGGTGGAAAACGGACGGAAAGGGTTCCGGACGGATCGGAGACCAAGATTCGCGCGATAAGCGATTTCGGTGTTGAAAAAACTGGTTCGACTCCGTAAATCTCGACGTCCGAAGACAAAAGCGCGTCACGAGAATCAGAACTACCCCTCGCCCCCCAGCCACCCCTTATTTTCGATCCAGAAACAGCACAAACCGTCAGAGGCTTGTTTGACGAGGGTCGCCGGGCCTCGGACGATTAATCACTTCGCTATTAATTAACCGAGCAGTCGTTTTCTCTCGCGTTTCGAAATCGAAGCCACCCCTGTTTCGTATAAGAGATGAAGGTCGCCACCTCACCTTCCTCCGGTAACGGTGGTTTGCTCGAAGATCACGGTCCTTAAGTTTTATAAGCCTAGCGGGCCGCCGGTTAATTACGATCAACCCCTCGATTTATCGTCCCGGCGACGTTTAAAGCGAGAATCAGGATTGCAGGGGTGGTTGCTGCGACTTCGAACC
Source organism: Lasioglossum leucozonium (assembly GCA_028454225.1). Lineage (NCBI taxonomy): Eukaryota > Metazoa > Arthropoda > Insecta > Hymenoptera > Halictidae > Lasioglossum > Lasioglossum leucozonium. The sequence continues at coordinate 11,706,980 of CM052205.1, read as the reverse complement.
AGCTTGATAGTCGACGATCGATGCACTGTGATTTATCACGCTGTCAGCGGCAACGACCCGGCGACGACACCCCCGATGGTATCTCTTTGAGGAGACTCGAGTTGTACGAATTTGTTTCGCGATGTTTTTCTCCACCGCGGTGGAGCGTACAGAATCTTAAGGGTTGATTTACATTCTTCTGTATTTATTTAGATGGTGCTTTAAATTTCTAGGCCAGTCGTTCTTGTGATTAATCTGTTGATCGGATGAAGTATCATACAGTAGTATAATTTCAAAAATTGTTGTCCTAAATTTGTACTTCTTTCGAATTTAATAAATTAATTTTTCAAGGCCACAACAAAAACTGTTTATAGATTTTTATCGATGCATCGAAATAGTGTCTTATTTATTCGTAAATTCAAGTACACTTATTATAAAATTGCAAGTTCTACATTTGTTTGAGCGCTCAGATATTAAAAAGTTTCCACAGGAATGTATTATTTTGAGTATAATGTAGTATGCACTATACTATTGTTCATATTTAATATACGCCCAAATAATTCAGCACAATCACATTCACAATTTCAACCGAATATTTTCTGCCGGGGACGGCAGTTTATAAACGAACCTAGATTATTTATACAGTCTCAGAATCGTTTTTACACAACGTGAAGCGGAAGACGCAGAAATAGCCAATTCTGCGAATTAGTCACACATCTCCGGGTCGTCGATAAAGGAAATCGTTTCTCGCGACATTTCTCCTTGGTAATTAATAACCGAACAAGTTGTTCGAGCTTCCGGGGATAATTTCGGTGATTACTTTAGCAGCGATCACTGTCGACGGGGTTAGGCACCCGCGCGAACGTGATCCTGAAGTTTCCGTGAGCACCGGCGCTAAATCGTTAATTACGATCGACGCGATTAATCACCCCATTGGCGACGACGGCAATTTAAACGACAACGGGGGTAACGCGCGAGATGTAAACAAGATTCTGAAACCTGGCTATCGATGGTTTTGTCAACCACCTTCTAACCCCATTCATTTATTAGGTTGCTCGAAAAGTTTCTTTCCCAATATGTACGTTCAATATTGTTAAATAAAACGAGCATGTACTAACAAAAACGATATTCTGTTCGCAAATATTTTACTATTTCCTCAGCTTCCTTTTACCTAACTTTTGATGAACTAAAAAGCATTTCCAGAGTGGTTCTATACAGTTTATCTAAGGATTTAATTGACGCAAGATTGGTACACGTATTTCTGTTTTCGACAATACGTATGACTAGACTGACATTTTATGCGTTTATAACAAAAATTGATTGGTGCAATTTAAAAGTAATAAAAGAATTACAACAATTCAGGAAGGTCAATATAAAATTCTGAACACTGAAATTATTAATGAGGAAAATAGAATCTTGCTTATCTCCTGTAGCTTGAAGTTGGTGCATACAAATTACAATTTGCATTCTTATGACTCCTTCAGAATCTAGTTTCCCCAGAAGAATGTTCTTACTATTTTAAAAAAATCTTCCCCTCCCCCAAGCATTAATAGACCCGATTGCGTCCCAGTAGACATCACTCGAAACTTCAATTCACCCAAAATTCTCTGTTAGGCCAGTCACCGCGAACCCGAGACCTTTGAGCAAGTAGAATAGTTCATCGTCTAGTCAGACATGGTACAGAATTGCGTTCCGTCGTCACTGTAGGAAAACTGGCGGCACAAAGGTCGTCAGCTTAGTAGAATATACCAGTGCCTGCCCGACGGGTTTTAAAACCGAGGACAGATCTCAGTGGAAAGGGATCGTATTGGGTCAGGCTTGTTCCAGCAAGTAGAGTAGAGCATACCCGACGGAGCAAGGGGCATAGACCGGCGGCTAATCCTTGAGAAGAGATGCGAGGACTGTCTCAGGGGCACAAACGGACAGCAGCATGCGAATCAATCCGCAGAAAACGGAATCGTGAGTTTCGATCTATATTCGTTTGGTGGCTCAGCGAAATCCTTTCGCGAAAGTGGCCGACGCAAGGAGCTTTCCGACCGCGAACCTCATCTCCCTTGCGTCCCACCCACACCTTTTCACCCCCATTCCGCGCCCATAGAGGGAGTGAGTCCGATACGGAAGTTGTTTCCACGGGGAATAAAGTTTCAGGGATAAGCGGCAGTGTCGCGGGGACTGCGGGGGTGGACCGGGAAGCAGGGTCGTTTAAGTGGCTGTTTTTCATGCGGCCTCGTTGAATATGTATTCCGGTTTTGTTCCGCTCACAGGTGCGTGTCCTTCCGCGAAAGAGTGGTGATTAAGGGGATGAAAGTTCAAAGTTCGCCGTCGCGTGGAGGTTCCGATGAAAAACGTGTTTCGGGGCGAAGCTGCGCCCATCGTACACCTATTTTTCCGACGAGAAACCGGCTGGGACGAAAGTGCACGCGTCCGTTCATGAATCACCGATTCTACTTGTTTTGCGCGTTCGTGCACGCCGTTTCGTTCTTATTTTATGTAAGAACATACGAAACGATAGAATCGATTAATGATCTAGTCATTCTGTCGAAAAATATGTACGTATTTCCAATTTTTTTATATGTGAACGGATAAATGAAAAATTACAAAACCTTTTGCTACAGTTAAATAGTATTTTCGAGAGTATGTACAAAAAATTTCTTCCTAGAAAAGTCATTCTTTCGCGAAATATAACAATTTAGGTGGAGCGTGCTTAAGGGGTTGTACCTGTACATTGTAATAATCCCAGAAGGATTAACTAGATACAGAGAACGATAGTTTTACTCTATTCTCAGTCTACTCTTGCTAAAAATCCATTTCGCGTAATTTCACGAATTTTAATCATTTCAATTCCAGCTTCTTTGACCGCGCTTAAAAAACCGAGACTCAATTAGAGGATTAGGAGCTTCTCGACGGTTCCAGCTGCAAGTGGACAGTTTTGGGGGTGCGACCTATATTTAAAATCGTGTCCGCCTATCGACCGAGGGTAGCCACCCCCTGGCAGGCCCATCGGGACAGACATTTATTTCACGGGCTTTTCGGATTTGACGGATTAGACCGGAGCTTCTCGTGTGCCGCGAGGATATTAATGCGCGTCTGGCGTGAAGCACGAAGTGCGCGACGGGGTGAGACCGGAAGGGGCTTGCTTTCGGTTGGAAAAAAACCGTACTGGAAACGGAGGGGCTTGTTTTCGGGAAAAAAGTGGTTGGCAGGCGTGGCCGAGGCAAAGTCGAAGGTAAAAATTGCGGGCAGATAAAGGTGTTAAGGACGCCATTCGTCTACCTCGCGGCTGACAGCCGCGATAAAGTTTCTTTCACGCCGAACTGCCGCGGACTGGTTTAAAACCGTTTCCTAGAGGACGATGCACGAGGCTCGTGCGTCAAGAAGACGGATACCACGAAAAACTTGGATTCCGAGGATTTACGGGGTGCGTGGGAATCGGCGCCGATAAGAGTTGCTTAATTGCTCTCGTTCCGAGTGACGGATTTTTCAATCTGGAAGCTGAGACGTAGACTGAGGGCTCGAGAAGGGAGCTTTGCCTCTGGGAGGATTCGATTTGCCCCTGTCGATAATCTGAGGCTCTTATTAACACATCACTTACTGTAAACCTATTAGTATCATTATAGTATTTGTTAATCCCGTACGAAGTAATTGGATTGCGTTCCAGAGGATGTTGTGCTGGTTCCAAAATTGTCGTTGAATAACTTTTTAAAAAATATTCAGTCGTGAATCATAAATGTTTAAATATAGTTTACGTGTTGATACATGTTTCCCAGTAGCAATTATTTTGAGTAGCATCATGTAAACATTTCTGTATTATTTTTACGTACTTTGAGGGGTTGAAAGCAGTGTCAGGGAGGCAATCTTTAATTGATCAATTGTGTATATACTGTATTAAAAACGTGGAAAAATTCCACTGATTTTCCATTCAGATTTGCCAAAAAAAGAGTTGACACTACATTTCTCAGTGTATTCTTACAATATCGATGAAAGAAAAATCTGTCTTAAAGCTGATTGCCGAATGTAATGTAACAAGCACCGGTTGTGAAATCATGTTTTGTTTTCGCGTAACGTCGATTGCGTAGTGCTGGTGATAGGGAGTATAAGAATGATTTTTGCGAAGACCCGGTCGGCGTTACCGCGCGGATTTGCCGGTTGCGAGGTGTTATCGCTCGCACGCTGACAAAACGGGCAAATTGTTCTGTATGGAGAGGCGAGAAAGGGGGATCGGGTTGTTGATTTGATTAGCGGCGGGAAGCCTCCGGGAATCGGGGGCGCGGGAATATGATCCGGATCGGGCGGACGCTCGTTCGCGATTCATAGTCTCGCAAATCTATATTCACCGTCGACTGGGCAACAACACCACCGACAACGGTAACGAGAAAAGTGACAGTGGTCCGAAAGCTCCTGTTGAGCTGGCTCCTCCTCCCCCCCACCTGCGTCCTCGTTTCTCTGCCCTTGTGGACACACACGCGCACACACATACACACGCACCCCTTTCTCCACTTGGCAACCAACCCCTTCCTCGCCTCCCTGCTAATCCGGATTGATGGCAGCGGCCCGCTTCCAGCCGGCTGATAATAAATAAAGGTGAGTGACGTGGAAAAAAAAATTCTTTTTTTTCTCGCAAAACCCCGGCAACGATATTACCAACCTGTGGATACGGGGCTCGACGAGCTCGGCAGAGTGCTGCATTCCGGCGCCGAAACGCGCGATGAATCTCTTAAAAGCGATAGTCCGCTCGAATCTCGAGCCCGCTTCGTCCGACGGATTGACGGGAACGAGGATTCGTTTACGGGAACCCGGAGACCCGCGAAATTCAATTTATCTCGGTGTCTTGGAGCCTCGATTCACACCGAAACGATTTTTTCCAGCGATAACCGGCGACGAGAGAATCGTGACGAATTTCGGGCTCATGGATCTCGTCTGGACGTTGCTTTTATTAATTATTCGAGGCTCGAGAGAAATTTGGACGGTGTGAAATTTTTTTCGATCAGGTGGTGCATGGGAGAGATTTTATAGGAATTTTTGGGACACGTTCTAGGATCGTTTGGACATCGTTTTAATTACATGTTCGATTCTGGATAGGTTGTATTAAATTGGAGTTAGGAATTAAATTAAAGGTACATTTAGATATAGATAATGCAGATGAATGTTTCTCTGGTGCTCTTGGTGAGTGATGAACTTTTGAGGGCTTAAAGGGACGCTGAAAGTGTTGATGATGTGCCTGTAGGTTTAAAAGAATATTCGACATCATGTCGAAATGATTTTAAGGGCTACTTCAAGTTAATTCTAGAATGTGTTCCCATAGGAATTTTTGAACGTTTGAGGGCTCAAAATAAAGGTGGAAGATCACACTTTATCGTAGAAGTTTTCCAGTTACTTTCCACTTTCAGAAAAAATTGCTCACAAAGATATCCCTCCCCAAGCACTCACAAACCTACCTCCCCACAGAATTTCCCATCAAGTGTCAGCAAATAGTGACACGCGTAAAACAAGCGGACACCTTATGGTTAGCCACGAGATCGTGTCGGACATATGGCTGCTCTCCGTTTTCCTCGATAAAGCGGAGTAACCATTGAAGTGTGCCGAGCGAGAAAAAGGCATTCCATTTCCAGATTTTCTATTCTGTCCCCAATCGAGCTTTCATCCTCTTTTTTTCCTGGCGAGCTTCATTCGACCGAAAGAGAGAGAGCCCGCCCCGCAAGACAAACGGGGGCGCAACGGTGACCGTCGAAGAAATATTTCCCTGAACGCGAAGATTTATAGAATCGTCGCTGAAACGGTGAATCCGTCGGCGTAACAACCGAGAATCCGGTCTTCCGTAATTGGACGTAGCTACCGCGTAACCTTTCACGTAATTGTGCCCCGTGAATCTTTCATCCCTCGACCTCGCAGAACCTTGACGTTCCGCAGCGCTGACGACGGCTTGATATCCCGCGCCGCTTCTACTTCCAGTTTTACGCTCCTCTGCCACCCTCTGCTACCCTGTGATAGCCTTATTTCCTCTCCCCGTGGCCCCCGGTCTCATTAAAACTGGATTTGCTGGCCCGGTTCGATCATAACACGCCCCCGTTCTACTCGCCGAGACAAATTGCCGCAGTCTGTTGCAACGTTCTCCTCGTCGGACTCCGCTGGGCCTGTTGTCTGACCAAACACCGTCCTATTCTACTTACGGAACGATACGTTTGTGTAATTGCTTCAGGGAAAAGACCGCCTATTAGGCATTGTTGCCGCGGGGGGGAGATCTCGTTCTACTTTTGCGGAGGTTTAATCTTTGTCTGAGTAGTGGCTGACCTGTTCTACTTACGGCGTTCTAATGATTCGGGTGCTGCGTCGCTTGTACAGGGATTTTAGAATTTTTTCGCTTGATACAACGAATGATTCTTCCACTTTATTCTGCATAATCTTATGCATTTATCGGAAAAAATGAGTAGGTGCATTTTAAAACAGTTCGGAAATTAAAATAATTGATAACATCTAACACCAATAGATCATTTTCAACTTGTTAAAACTATTAAAGTAACAATCAAATATATGCATCCAGTCTCTTGCAATACAGGCAGATAATTTTTATATTCTACAAAAATCCACAGTCTACTTATTTGCAACATACAGGAGCTACGTAGACATTTATTTATTTTCCGAATAATTTTACTCGGTTGGAACTGCCGCAGCAGTATTCGTAAATTCTTAAAATATTTTCAATGTTTTGCATTTAACTTTATTGTGAAAAAATTATTATTTCAATGTATCCAATTTTATTTTTCTCTAATAATTGGATCATTTTAAATGAAAGTCCGAACGAAAAATAGACTCAACCAACACCATTATTAAATTCCTTGCGAAAGCTTTTTTCTCGACATGCTTGTCCTGAGGTCGCAGAGCACCGGGTTCAGACCGTGGACAAATAATACAGTGATTCTGTTCCGTCGAAGGAAACGCAAGAACCGTAGCAGCATAAACAAGATATGTAAAGTTAATTGTAATAAGAGGCTCCGACGCAACGTGCCCCATTACAAACGCTCTCGTCCCTGTCGGCGAGATGTACGTGTCTCGGCCCCCGTTCATTTTACACGTTTCACGTGATATTTAAATTCCGTTTAAATTCTACCGTTCCTTGTTTCCGGTTTCATATCTACTCGCAGATTCTGCCTTCCGTCGTTCTTTCCCCGCGCAATTTCCACGCGGTATTCGCGTTTTATTTAAATTCTGCTCCCACCTGTTCCCCACGCTATTTCCCCATTCCCCCTTGCGTTTCTTTCTTTCACTACGTATACGGGGTGGTCCACCTGAAAGTAGATGACTGAACACCCCCATCGGTTGCTATGATGCGAAAACATTTTCTCTGCAATTTGATGCAAATGAATTTCACCTCTAATGCCGATTTTGCTAATACAGAACAAAGATGCCGATGACGCCCGTATAACACGATAAAAAAAACTCAGATTAAAAAGCTATATGTATTTTCTGTGCAAATAAATGTACAGTAAATGTTCAAAAAATTGTCTTGTGTGTTATATCTAAAACAGTTACGTGTAAAATAACTTGTATGTAAAACAGCTTTTCGATCATTGTATATGGTGGTTCACTATATAAAATACGTAATCGCAATTATTAAAGCCACAATACGAAAAATACATTTACAATCCACGGGACAAATAATATTGCCTACGGTGCGATGTTACCACGTGCATATTTTTAATTCTCAATTAGCAATAATATCTTTCATATCTTTCCTTTCTATTTTAGAAAATTCGTTCCTTGACAAAATCTTTGACGTTAAGAGCTCTGGGAAAAATTGTCGTGCTACATAAATATTCTTTTTAACATAATTGATACCATCGAAATCGTATGTTTGTATACAGAAAGCATTGTTTATTAAAATTGATTTCTATATTGATTAAAATTCAAGGAAATTCTTCGGTGGCTGGTTTTGGTCACCCCGTACGTTTCTCGCGAATTCTCTCTCGCGTCCATTCGAATCCTATTTTCCACTTAATTTCTATCCGAACCCGGTCTTATTTATATTCCGCTCGGTTCCTATTTCTATCCACTCGCTGGGGTACGTGGGTGGGGAACGGGTTGCGGCCGCAGCTACTTAACGAGATTATATCTACGGGGTCCCTTAAACCGTCGAAATTGTTTTCCGATCGGCCGATTAAACCGGCCCTGTTAGCGGCAAGTTCCTCGGAGGGGTCTCGATCCTTCTCTCGATCGTTCCAATCAACGATCTTCGAGTGAGGCCAGCCGGAAGAATTAAGCCTGCCCCTCGGATCGCCATGCTGGCTTAAATGCTCCGTCTAATTCGCGAATCGATGCGAATATTTCTACTTCGGATGCCGATTCGTTCGAAATTAATACCGATCACGGTGGAACTCATTATTCCTGAAATAGCCTTTTGCTTATTCGATCTACGGATCTATATTTTATACCGTACTGACAGCTTCACTGTCAAACGACACCCTGAACAATTCTATAAAATCAGAGAAATGTATGTAACTTATTTTCTTTGAATTATCTTCGAATTCTTCAATGAAATTTTGCTTTACATGCAAAAATATGTAGTTTTATAGACTATAACAACAATCGCAATATATTAGAAATACTTCGACTTTTTAAAAGAAATTTAAAAGATTGATCACCTGTAATATAATTTTATATAATAATGACAACGTTCACACAATAAGAAAAATGAAACGCAAAGAATTGATATAAAGACATATAAAAAGAAACATACTCTTCACGTGTCCTATTCTTCGTAAGTTCCAAGTGAGTCACGCGTACACCAGATATTCTGAAGAGGAGTAGACCATCGCGTATGACTGCAAGCGTTCATAAAAACCATGAAGAAACAATTGGAGCATTTCGAATAATATTCTGCGCAATCACATTTTTCTGTTCGTTGGTCCTTCCACAAGGGAAATTCAATTTTCCCCGTGCCCTTTAAATTTCTCGATGAAAACGTACATTTCCATGAAATTCTATAGTTTAATTGTCGATATGTTCCCCGCCGTAACACGGCAAAAAGATAGGTAGATCTGTCCGGCAGTATTTTACCAAGTAATATTTAACTAAATTTCGTTGATCGTTTCTAGAACACGAGTGTCCCGGCGAATTGAAATTATCGTAATTAATATTTTCGCCGGATGAAGGAAAATATTAAATCTCGGTGTTATTAAAATTTCTGCGTTAATGAATTTTATTCAGCGATGCTATTCAATGGTATTTCATGCTATTTCAAAAGTCTTCCTACGAGTATTCTGATGTTTAGATTTTTCCTCGTACCCTTCGGGCATTTATTAGCACAGTTTTCATTAAAACATCGAACTGAAATACCATCTCGACGAATAATCCTAAACTTTGCAAGTGGCAGGGTGACTTTAAAAGCTTTGAAAATCGCCTCGGATTTCATAAGGCTGGGAGCAATCGCAAAACACTGGATCCAATAGAAATGTTCTTGAATACGCACGAATTTATCCACTCGGTTTTCTGTCTGTCTCTCTTAGCGAGCTTTCGCTGTTTTGTCTATTATTAAACTTTTTTTTGCGCCAGCTGGAGGAAAATCATAATTAAGTTTATTAGATAAACACGGATCTCGTAAACTTCTTGATTGCAGCGTTACGCCACGCCGATGGAATTGAATCTCTGCTGCTCTCCGAATTTTCGCGTAACAGATTCAAAAATCGATTTTATCCGCCTGCATAAATTAAAAGTAGAACATTTCCGAAATGCGCTAGCAATATTTTGCTGAACGGGTTCGCAAAAATAACGAAGTTAGAGACCATTTAGTGCGATGCAGTTCGAAGCAAAAGCTCCACCTCGTTTCCTGAATCTACGTGACGGATAACTCGGAAAGTTTCCGACGGAAACTAATTAACCAATTCATTGCGAACGAAGCTTATTCGATTCGTTATAAGTTTGTCCGGGCACTGTATCAACAGTATTAACATTATTCATTATTTATAACACTCTTTTTTAATAACATGAAACTGGCACGGCTGAGCCGAGGTTGGCACGATTGTATGTTGTTCCATAAATAAACAAATGAACGAATGCAATTATAAAAAATATTTTCTCACAGTCTAAGGGTCTATCTGTCCAACCCGATAAAACTTTACTTTCACATCGCCAACAGTTTTCCAGGAAAAAATTCGCAAAGATCACTTACGTTTATCGCTGTCACGCGAGAATCCTCCCTTAATTCGTTCGTTTCTTTGTCCCGATTCTCCATTTCCGGGAAACTGGATGTTACGGGAGAGGAACGTGGCGTGAAAGAAAGAGAGGATAATCTGGATTCCCGTGGGAACAGAAGACAGAAGTCGCTGGGTTTCTGGCTCATTAATCTTCGCGCGAACGTCTGGAACAATGGCTGGCCGTTAAGTGTTTCCATTGAACCGCGGGAAACCGCTCGCGCAAAATTCTTCGAGGAACTACGATCTGCCATGGGGATAGGGCTTTTTTAAATATCGCTCTCGAAGTGTCGAGGCTGGACACCTGCGAGTCCCGCGAACTTTTAATGAAAGCGTTCCCGGGTCGCTCGTGGAACGGGATTTCTGCTTAATAAAACGTACTCCGAGGGGTTTCTGCAACTTCGAGTTCCGTTGCGCGCCGAATCGCTTAATATCCGGAGTAATATACAGTTTTCTCATGCCTTGTTGCTAGTAGTCGGTGCTTGGGACAGGTCCGAATTGTTCAATTTTTCTACACCCCCCAAGTTCTTCTCGTTCTTTTAAACATCTCAGTGATGCAAGTCTCTATAAATTTTGGTGGCATTAACTCTCGAGGAACTTGACATTTTTCAAATCAATCGTACCTCTAAATCTTCGTCGTTCTTCTAAATTAAATTCGAGCAATTAAATGGCGCGACTCTCTGTACAATTTTCGACACTTCAAGTCTCGCGAAACTTGGGATTTTTAATTTCTACCGAATCCTTCAATTTCACAATCCAATCGAATCTGTGAATTTTTTAGCGTTTCTAAACTCCTGGATTTTTCAGCTCGAGACCTCTGAATTCTATAATTGAACGCTCTGGATTTTTTAATTCCCGAGTTTTGCATTTTTTAGTTCTTGTATCCATCACACGCACTAGTTTTATTATTTAACGGAATGTCTGGGATGGATGGAAATATTAAAAGTTGTAAAGCGCACATTTTTCACGGAAAATTTATACAGAAAAAGTATACTAGCTTTTTCCAGTTTAATATCGTAATAGAAGAAGAAAATTGGCTATTTTAATTCACATGAATGGGTTGGTTTCATTTTTGCACAAAATAGAAAGTTATTCATGATACTTAGAATGATACCAACAAATTGGAAGTGAATGTTCATCTTGAAAAATGTAGGACAAATACTTTGTTTTCCCGGATAGCGATTAGAGGGTATCGAAAACTTTGTCGAAGCAATTCTTCGTTCCCCGATCGGTCCCGTACATCGAAAACTTCACACGCGAGGACGCCGAGCGAGAGCGGAGCACACCACAACGAAATTTATTGTTGAAGAGGACCTGGTTCAGGCCTGAATCGGGTCCTCTTTCTTCCATTTCGGGTTCTTTCGAAGCGGTGGAAAGCAAAAGGAAGAGCTCGACCGACAGCTACAAAGGAACCAAGCACAGAAAAAGAGATATATTCTCTAGGTTGGGTAATTTATCGCATCGCCTTCGGCCACGGTGATTCGAGATTCGCTGGACCGATCGAATCGCCTCTGTGCCGATCCAGGAATGCAAAACAACGAAACTCTTCTCTATCGTGATCTATGTCTGGGAGGAAAAACGTTGCTTTTGTACGAGATTTAATACCTTAGTGTTCGAAACAATACCTAGCTAAAAGAACCTGAATACTGTCTTTTCTAACGACCTGAAGCAATTATTACAACTAGACTGATTCAATTGAAAATAAAATAATTCATTGCACGATATAGGAGCTGCGTGGGCATTGATTTCTTTTTTAAATAATTTTAGCGACTCGTGTTGCAAAAAACACTGAATTTATCTTCAACTTAGGGGATCCACGGTGGGTTGAAAGAAAGAAAGCGAGAATGGCGCGAAAGAAATGGGAGAACAGAGAGAAACGGGGAGAATGGAGAGAAAGGAATGTAACCGAGCGGAAAGCGAGCGGAGCTGAGCGAAATACAAGTGAGTTACCGGTCAGATGCGAGCACGGAGTGTGAAAGATGGGGTTTCGATAATCGAACGGTGAACCGGATCAATTAAACCCCCCGGGGTGGGCATTAATTATTGAAGGTGTCGTCGACAGTTTCCTATCGCACGTGCGATCGAAGCGCAATATTCGGGACGAGTTCAGGATTTTCGCCTGCGGACTAGACGACCTCCACCCTCTCGTTCCGCTCTTCCTCCTCGTCTTTCCACTATTTTCTCCTCTGCGCCGACCCGATATCTCACCGCTTGCAAACCCCGCTTTCGAACCGATTTTCGTTATCCCATCGAGCGGCGACTCGAACGCCACCAATCCGCCTCCGTCTAAACAGAGAGTGTAATTTGTCGACTAATCGACTGAAACGAGGCTCCGCGCGACATCAACGGCACTATTATCCGGCTGCGGTGATACTAAATACAGCCCGAGAATATTGACAAAATTACGCACAATGCAAAATATAGGATGTCTTTGCTAAGAAACCATCTAAATCCTTCGTTTTCCTAGAAAACATTCTTGTGAATTCTAGTGGTCTCAACGAAGAAATACGCCACTGAAATCAAACTTTTCTTGCCAGGTCATTTTTCCTTCGATTCTTCGTCGGTTTTGGTATTTTTTATGTGAGTGTGTATGTTTTTTTAGTGTGGCTTGTAGTGATTGAAAAATTACATTTTTATCTTAACTGAGAGAAGGCCGGAATTTGTAACTATTTGCATCCGAATGTGTGTAGTTGCTGTTGGACATTACTTCTACTGTTGGATCGTATAATTGAAAAAAAAATTAAACCATTTAATATAAAAACGGAGGAAGTATTCAGGAACGTTCAGTATACAAGAATCAGATTGACGTATTTCGTTCTATTGCCATATTCGGCGAATTCTAGATAATTCACCGGCTGGTCGTCAGTCGCGATATGATTTCGCGTTATCGAATCGTTTAAATAGCGAGCGTAATTAAATATGATATAGTATTCGTTGATCAAATTACCGAAGGAAATTGTTCCGTTGCCGGAATAGCGTTTCGAATTTGCGAGTTAATGCGCACAGCCGGTCGCTAAACTCGTATTAAACATTATTAATAACGCATATTGCGCGAAGACGTGTAATTAACAGGGAATTTTGTTGCTAATAATCGGCCGTCATTAATTCCCGAACAAATTTACAGGAATACCAACAGAGGCGAATTGTGCCCGCTATGCTCGCCATGGCGACATCATCGCGAACATACACGCTGTTAAAAGCGTGTGTGCGTTCTTTTCAGTCGGAAAGTTGCCGCGGCCGTGCATTATACGACGCACAATTTTATTTCACGCTTATTACTGTCAAACAACTTGTTATCACGCGGCCGAGAGAGCCTCGGCAAACCGCAGCCTCACCCAATTATAACATTAACAACGAGCTTCAAAACAAGCTAACACGGTTTAACGGTGGTTCCCCATTTTTCGCACCGATTATTCACCAACGTAATACACCCCTGACCACGCGCATTTATATGTACATACATATATATTTTGTATACATACATACACATGTTCGTGTAGAATCCTCTCATTCGAAATTGTGTTTCTCGAGTTTGGTCGAGGGTTCATTATGCCGTAGAATTTTCCGGGAACAACGATCGCGATTACAGCTGGCACATGCACGATTAAAAATTCAGTGACCCGCTTCTTAATTAACAAGTCGGTTCTTTCGCGTTTTCGAACATTTAACGAGGTTCGAGGTTGGTACTGAACAACCTGTGAACCGTTTAGGTTTCTAAGAGAATCTATTTTCCATTCACCTTTTTGAATTGAATCTTCATCCTGCAGAACCTTTGAAGAACCCTGTTGCATTATTTCAAGAAAGTTTTCATAGCTAACATTGGCAGAACCTTCTTTGTCTTATTGGATATAATTTTTTAACACAATCTTGAACCCATGGGAAGGGTTCCTGAATTTTCACTTTGACCATTTTCGAAACGCAGACTAGTTTCTACAATTCATGTCTTCCTTAGGTAAATACAATTATCCAGCACACCATGGAAACCAATGAGAGCAATGTAATTTCTTGAAACCCTCGTTTTCAAATTTCCCCCAGATACCTTCGAATCTTCCCAGAACCCAGGAAAATTCGTAGATCCTATCTTGACCTTGGCAGTATCTTGGAGAAACCCATTTTTTTATGGAAACACACCACACGCTGTCACAATCATCAACACATAACACATTTTGCCCATATTTTCCTTCTTCTCGTATCACAACAATTTTATTCAATGTTCATATTGTTGAAATTTGTTACTATACAATCATGACAACACTGTAACATCGAAAAATTGTAAGAAAAATTGGGTAACGGTACCTGTATTCGAACACTGATCGCCCGGACGACTGTCAACCACTCTAGTCACCGATCTATTCAACACTGATACTAGTATTTTCCTCGATCGAGCCCATCACTTTTCATTCAAATTTACCATTCCACACTCATTTACCGGCTCTCAACCCCTGCCTCGAACTTCCCGGACAAATAAATTCCTTCCTTTGTCTATCTCCGCGAAGGTACGACCCCAACGATTCTTATCACAGCCGTAAAAGAGGTCTTAGCCCTTGACCACCGTCAAGATGTACAATTGTCCGACGAATAACGTTTTCCTGGGACAAATTGGATTCCCTGTAAACCGATTATCGAGCCATTATTCGAGCAACGAGTTAGAAAAGGGTGACTACGTCTGGGGAGCATGACTTTTCAAAAAGTTTACTGCTGGTGACGAAGCAGAATACTCTGAAAGCGCTAAAACATTATCAACAACTTGAAACCTATCTCAACATAGTAAACGAACATTGTTCGTGAAACTGTTCAATGGATAGAAACCTACAATTTTTAAATAAAGTCTGGTCGATCAAAATTTTTGTACTGTGATTCGTGTTGGAACTTCAAAGCAACATCGAAACGAAAACTATTTTATTTTGTCAATTGGAAATGCAGTCTGTGTTGAACTATATAACTTTTTTACGACTTCCACAGGAAGAATTACTGCACTATCATATGGTGCATGTAGTTCAATTTTGCCTAAGCAAACAAATATCCGGAAACGATTGATGCGTTAGAGGCGCCGCGTTCTCTTCGAACATTTTTTAAACAAGTTTAAATGTTCATACTGTTACAAAAATAAATATACAATTGCATTCGAGAGAGTCTACAGAGTCGTTCTACAGAAAAATAATTCACCCCAACTCCTACAGTTCGAGCAGGAAAAATGTTTAAAATCGAAACATTTAACTTTTGTCTCTTTAAATGACATTTCTGGAAAAATAATGGTCGAGGGAAAATACTAAAACGAACAACGGGCTACGCAAATAGAGGTTTCAGGCTATGAAATGAGGAATTTCATCAAAATAGTCAATCACAAAATCTCAATTTCTCAAAATCGTAAAAATACTAAAACAATTTCTGGAACCACTGTACTATTAGAAACGTATTCGATTTCTTTGCAATTCCAACAAAGAAAACTGCTTTCTCCATCAGAAAGATCAGTGCTCCGGCCATTTCTCCGGCGATTAGTGAGGAATCAAGAAAAACGCGTGCTCCAGAAGGAATCGGCTGGCTATGTAAACGATGATCGAAGAAAGGTCGACGGGTAAAGACCCTCCGGAGATCTAAATCGGAGATTCCCGTGGATCGACAATTTGCCGGCGTCGTCCATCGATAATCGAGCGTCGACACTCCACTTCGAGTAACCCGTGGAGGGAAAAGAATCAACGGAGAAAGAGGGGGGGGAAATCGGTCGAAGGAATGGTCGCGGGCGAAAAGCCACGGGAGGGAGGGGCAGGAGGAGGAGGCGAAAGAGAAATATACAACTGCAGGTGAGGTTTGCGCAGGGGGTTTCGGGAAGGCAGCCCGTCGGTAAATAAAGGCGTTAAACGAGAATGGATGTTCGTCCGAGGCCCCGTAATCCCGGCGAAAAGGAACGAAGCGGAAGCCGAAGGGAGCAAAGTTTCCTGCCCCCTGCGACCGCCCGCGCCCGCCGGGAAAGAACTGTTTCGGTCGTTGCCGAATCACTTCCGGTTTGTCTCGCAGTAAAACTTCCTTAAGTCGGCCATTTCGTGGCTCCTCCGGGCCCCGATACCAGACCCCTTCGACCGGAAATAGCTTTTCGTGGCTGGCGTTTTACAGACACTGTCCTACGGCAACGCCATTAACCACCCTCCCATCTTTTTCTATGGTTTTTCGCAGGTTTTCTGGCTCGTTTTAACGACTATCGGGGCAGCGATCGATTGTGCGTGGACCTGACTGTTGCGTTGCGGTCCCAAACTGTTGGACCGAAGACACGTTTTATTTACTTCGGAATGCTACGAACGTCTCTGAAAATATTGAATAATTTTTTTCTGACCGAATCTCGTTAATATGTTTTTTTTCTAAATGCTACAAACATCTATAAGAAACGTTGAACAATCTCTTTCCTGACTGAATCATCAGAAGTGAGGAGACGTTATCTCTTTCTTACCGTTTTTTCGAAATGGTAAGAATTCAAACGTCTCTGTAGACATTGGAAAATTTTGTTCGTGACTGAATCTAGTACGAATCTGAGGACTGAGATCTCCTCTTTACAAACACTCATTAAAATTTGCTGTAATATTTTTTAAACTGTGCGAGGCACTACCTGTTCGACAGTGGAAGACAGAAGAATTATTTAACGTTTCTAACTCACACCAGACTCTTTAGCGTGTACGTGTTCTTTGACAAATAGGGCAAATGAATGTGTGTGTGCTCGTTCAGTAAAATGAAGGTATCTAACAAAGCAATGAATCGTAAAAGGATTGCGAGTTTCTCAAAAAAATTACGTGGAGCCGGGTTTTTTCTCGCTCGGAGCAGGTTTTAGAGAGGAAGATCTGGTCCAGGCAGGGTGCACAATCGTCGGATCATTACTATTCCCAGCCCGTTGGATCCATCGCTCGGCGCGAGCCTTAATGCATTCGCTTCTCCCGTAATTCCCTCACGAAGTCCGCGCGCAATCGGCGTGTCCCCGCTTCGTGCCGCGTCGCGGAAACTTTCCCGTTTCGAGACATCGACTATCAGAAGTGGAAAACGTTCCCAGCGCCGGAGAATCCGTCGAAGGGGATCCATGGGGAACGCTCGAGAACCCGGATTGCACCCACAGGAGCTCATACGTTATTCGCCGCGCGCGACGGTGGACCATTCTAACGGGTGGCCTCGAAACACTTGTCAATCTTCACGAAAAATGCTCACATGAATAAATATGCCTCCAAATATACCACTTCGAAAATTCTTGATTGACATATAGAATAGTCCACGTAAAATATTATCAATTTTCAAAGTGGTCGTTGTCGTAGAAATCACAGGAAATATTAGATATATTGTACACATTGATACCTTGACCGCCCTAAAACTGGGTAAAATAAAAATAATTATTTTCTAACTTTACTTGGTCTTTTTGTTTGCATTTTGATAGATTTTGTTATCATAATTTGGTAATGCTTCATCATTCATTTCATTAATTCTATACACTGAATATTTTTCTTAGTTAACACCTAATGGTGTACTTCATAAAACAGAAACTGAGAACGTAAGAGTTATAAAGTAAATAAATAATAAAGTTTAGCACACTCCATCTCTCACGCCAGAAGTGAATATTTATGTGGCAGTCAACGTATTAATCATTTGTCCAGATAGGATCTTTGAGAATGAACAGCATTTAATTGAAACATTTTTTTCTTGTTCTGTATAGTTAAAGAAAAGTAAAGTTATAAAAATGTAATAACAAGATTTCCACAAGCTTCATAAAAAATCACTTTTAATCATTTTTCTGCACAAAGAATTTTGCATGAGAATTCGTCAAAAGAACCCCATTTTCGTGAATCATTCCACGGAAAGCAGAATAAAGACAATTTATTTCGTTCACTAACAGACACTTTATGGCGAGAATAAAGTATAATAGAACCGTCGTCGGTCCTTGTTAACATAGACTTGGTTAATGGAGTGAAACTTGACTGTACACTGTGACCATCATGTTTACTGTGTATATGCCTGACGTAGTTTTTCGGTGGTAAACATTAAATTTCGTAGGACAGTGTTACATAAAATACGTTTAGCCCGCAGTGCAGGGGAAAAATGAGAGACGGCCGGAAAATGAAGATTATAGCGAATGGATTGTGGAAGTCTCATCTCGTTAAAAAGTGGTTTTTAAGTAAGAATTATTTCGAGTAATTCTGTTGAATTGGGGAATTAACTGACGGGTGTATTCAAATTGAGAATTCAAGTGAAAATTACCGTTGGGATTTTAGCCGGGGAAAAATTATTTTGGACGTTCCTATGGAGAAGTTATTATTAAATTACATAATAAAGGCGCATTTGCTACAAAATTTTAATGTAGTATAATATAACTTTCTAATTTGAATTTGGCGGAATAATAATTGCCATTAATATTTTAACCCACTGAAAATTATGTTACGCCTCTGTGTTGCATTGAAGAGATAAGAGACAAGTGTGTTCAGATCCAAACTAATCACGTTTAAAACGTTAATAAAAATGTTATGGTTACAAAGAAGGAGACTGTACCCAATTAAAAATGTAAATCTGTCAGAACACTGAATCTTTAAATATTAATAAAAATCGCTGCAAAATCAAAGGAGATGGAGCAATCACCGACTGCGATCACTTCTCCGTTCCCATTCCACCAAACAAAGAACTAGTTAAGCTCGCCAAGGAACCCTGCCAGCAGTCAACGTGTTCAAGATCGAGCCGCGAAACACGAGGCTGGTCTCGCAGGCGAAGCGCTGTCGTGAAACGTCGAAAGCCGCGAGCGAATCGCACAGAGACGAATCCCACGAGGTTGTATGTGTGCAAGAGAGAGAGAGAGAGAGAGAGAGAGAGAGAGAGAGAGAGAGAAAGAGAGAGAATGCAGGGGTGGATGATGAGAAGTCGTGGATCTCGTATCGAGGGGGTTGAAGTGGGCCGGCTCGACACGTATCCACCGCGTCAGCGTGCCGAGAATTCTCTTCGAAGGTAAATTACCTCGTCATCCGATCCGGCCTCGATCGTAAAAATCGCTCGCGGCTTTATTGCAAGGTGGGACCGAGCCGACCATGACCATACAAAAAGGATTGCAAGAAGGTTTGCGTGAAAATTCAGAAATTATGTCACAAAAATCGATAAATCCTGATCTGTACTTCAGGCTAAAATGACCAGATAAAAATTTTATGAGAATCTATACGATGCAAAAGGATTAAAATAGGACCCATTAGGATAAATTTGAACATTCTAGTTTCAGTTTCATTATGCGATTGATGAATAACACCCCGATTACCACGTCGGTCACCTGTTGGTGATACTATTCTCTGATCTAGCGTAAGAATTGATTTTTATCGTGAAATATTCGGGCAAAATGAATTTTATTACGATGTATGCAGAAGGTTAAATATCGCTTTGATCAATTTCAACTTTCCAGTTTCGATTACGTTAATGAAGCTACTATTTTTTTAACCTGTAACTCTAGCGTTTCATCTTAGACGAACAGAAAAAATCCAGTAAAACTATTTATTTATACAACAATTTTAGGTATCATCGACAACCGAGCAGAAACGTATCGAAAATGAAATATGATTCTGAATGATTCTTCTCGATGAAATTCATCACGGGACTGGATACAGCCGAATCCAGTCGCTCTCGACCGAACGAATCATCAATTACCGAAGCCTCTATCGGAAATTTCCCGCGAAAATCCCATGATCCCGCGGATCATCAAGAGAACCGGTGGTCCCGCCGTCAGTGCCGATGGAGCTCGCCATTTTTCCCGTCGCTCTCCCCGCCATTATGCTAGTCCGGTGTCGTCCTGTTTGTTTTTTCGCCTTTGCGTCGCGGCGGCGTCGCGTCGTCGGCCGGCATTTTTTCAGTGTCTCTCCGAAAAAATCTATAAATCTCGCGCGTGAGCCCGACGCGTACGTCAGGACCATTCGTCAGTGGGCAGATTGCAGCCGGGGCTGGATTTCGCGCTTGGGGGGAGTGAAAAAGTCCAACCTCGTTGCGACCCCTCTGTGTTCCAACACCCCTTTCGAGCCGGTCACGGTCGGCTTCGTTCCAGCGCGCAATAAAGCCGCGAGCGATTTTTACGATCGAGGATCCCTTGACTAGGTAATTTACCTTCGGAGTGACGCGTCGATTTGATATATTCTTCGCTGATTCTTAAAGCGCGGTCTTCTAGCTTTTATTCGAGCATTCCGAAGCACGAAAATTTCCACTGGGAGACATTTCAATCAGCCTCTTAAAGACCAAGATCAGGATTTATCAGATCTGCAAGATGATTTCGAATTTTCTTTCCAACCTAAATTAACTTATTAAAGAAACTGTTCTTTCATCTGTAATTTAAGACCTCGCGCGATCGAAAATTTCCACTGGAATGCATTTTAAAAACCATTTCAAGTCATCTACATTGTAGAGACATTAAGGGTAAACCACTCTCGGTAATAACCTCAAGACCTTTTCTTTTGTGATAAAATACGAAGGATTTCTAACAATCTTGGTGTTTTTTTGCCTGTTTTCAGACTGGTTTCGTCGCCACCGAGGCAAAACGAGGCAGGCAGTAGCAGTAGCGGCGCGACGCAGCACGCGGCGACGTTCGCAGTGCGTGTGGGCACGATCGACGGAGTGGTCACGCATCATCTGCGTGCCGAGACGCGAAGGGACCTGGCTGCGTGGGCAAGGGCGATCGTTCAGGGCTGTCACGCGGCCGCCCACTCGTTACGCGAGTACACCGTTCGTGAGTACACTCATTTGACCCTCGTTTCTGCCACCAGTCCCTTCGGCGATCGCCCAACGAATCGACATTTCTACCGGAATAAAGAATGGCAATCAACCTGATGGAACAGAGGGGGGAGGGAAAGGAAGGGCGGGGCGGCAGAAACGTAAAAACGCATGACAAATATACACGCCCGTTCGCTGTTCCGTGACAGTTGTTTTGCCGTTTCTATTCGACCGGATCTAACTGCGCGGAAATCCAATTCATTGTCACTCGGAAATTCACTGAAATTCATTCCACGACTTTTTTCACCAAACCGTGAAACTACGTTTTGCGCATTAATGGATCATTGGAGATTCTGCTTTACTGTCGCCGAAAGAAGTGCTTCGTTTCATCTTTTCCAGTTTTTCAAATTTTTTTGCAAATTATTTCGGAAAATGATCTAGGTATATCTTCGCTTACTAACTTGAATTAAATTCATTCACTATCGTTTTCATTGTTTCCGACGCGCCGCAATATTTCTTTCCGCAGTTTTTCGCGTCTTCCGATAAAGGAAAGGCAAAGTAAGGGGTCCACGGGAGATCCAGGTCGATGATCGATGCGATCGACGAGCGGAGAAGGCGGAAGTCGGCTCCGGGGGCCAGCATTAATCTCGATTTATTATTGCCGGCGTTCGTTCACGGTGAAAAGAAATTAAAATTCATCGAGGCGAGCGCGCGCAACTGCTGAGAACAGCAGGGGGGGCGAGTGTGTACGCTCCTGGCCCCCCACTTTCCTGCAACCAGAAGATCTATGCGAGCCCCGTCGTTTTTCCTCTCGCGCTTTATTTCACGTTCGAGCGTGTACGCGAGTCGACGAACGATTACGCTCCAAAACAAAATAGGAAAATATTTGTTCGACCCCCTCCTTGCCCCCCTCCCTCGCGCTGCAACCAAACCCTGTTGTCCAGTGGGAACAGGGACAGTTTGATCGATGCCCGGAATTTCGGAGCGCGATTAATTTGACGCTTTATTTGGCACAGTTCTCTCTGACCCGCTAACGGAGTAATGAAAGTAATGGAAATCTGCGGCTTTCAAGGTGGCGCGGGATTTTTTCAATTTCGGATTCGTTTGCCCGGTCCAATTTGCTGCGGGGAGGAATTTAAATAGAGCCGGATTGTTTTTTCGAACTTCCGGTGGAACGTTTCTGTGTTTTGTTCGTCTGTAGCGTGATTAGATTTTGGAAATTTTAGTAGCGTTGACCCTTGGAGATCGGACAAAAAAAATTCAAACAATGAGGATGGTCATAGATTTATATATGCTCCCGAAAACCTTTCCAGATTTCTCAATTTTACATTCGTTCTCGTTCATTTGACTGTAAGGAGGAATTTAAATTGAAGAATGTTGTTTGGTAGAATTTGTTGCCTTTGATAAAAAGTTTATGCATTTTGTATGTGGTAAGATTCGATTTTGAATGATCCAGTGGTATTAACCTTTCGAAATCAGACAGAGACAACCATGACAATGAAGATTATCATAGTTTCACAGACTTGTTCAATAAAAAATTATCTGGTCTATTACTTCTACATAGAAGATCTAGAGACGAACAATTGTTAACAAATTCAGTGTAACTTTTAACGTTAATTTCTAGGCTGCACGTGGCAAGGGAAGGCCTGCCAGTTGGTAGTGAACCACGAGGACGGTTTCGCATTGTATGCAGCGGGGACCAGAGGCGTGGGTGGTAACGGGGTGAGTCCAGGTTCACCCCCAACCCCATTATGGAGAAGATCTTTCGACAAATTGAAAATGTCCGCCGATGACGGGGCGCGTCTCTTGTGGCTCGATTTTGGCGGCGACGATGGCGAAATTGTAAGTACCAATCCACAATTGTCTTCTTTTTAACGTGCACGAACATTTCAGCAAGTAATTCACGAGAATTTTTGCGATGGCCATTCTCGAGTCACGTACAAGCTAAATTTACGGATGACAAGTAGAATTCACGAACAGAATCAAGCAACTCTAATATTAGCTTTAAAAATTAATTTTCTTCATAACACAGTCGCTCAAACCGAACTTCATTGGGATTCGCACAATATGAAAGAGTTCAAGAAGTAATCACTTTGATAAGTAAACTGCGGATTTCATGCATTTATGACAAAACTAATTGTAAGTAGATCGACTACAAAATAGTAAAAACATTTAAAAAATTGAAAGATACTGTCCCAGTATATCCTATTTATTCAAATGATTAATGAAACAGATAAATGTCAATGTAGCTCCCGTATCTGCAAACGAATGCAGACAAGGTTTATAAAAAAATCCGCAGTCTAGTGATAATCTTTAACTGTACATTTTTGATTATATTAACTTATTGGATTTTGCGGGATTTTTCGAAAGTGGTTACTCGTCAGTCGACGTGTCAATAATAACGTAGAGACGTGACATTTGCCAAACAAGAACAACTTTCGCACCTACAAATTACCGCTGCGTCTGAACAGCATGAACATTTACAGACAACTGTACCCACTTCCGCAAAAACTGTCTCAAGATAAATATCCAATGGACACATCCTTCAGCGCTAGCAATTTTCCCTGGTGAAAAATCCGTCGCTGAAAGTGACGCGCTTGATAATTGCTCGATAAATTAGAATCTCGATCGAAGGCACGGCTGTAGCCGAGAAGAGAAAAGACGCCGTCCCTTTTATCGGGCGAAGGGCATTCAGAATTTTATTACAATCGACTCGAAGCATCGAGATTATTATCGTGAAAACGACGGCTGTGCGCCGGGTAATCCCATTGTGCCCGTCACTGTCAAAGGACCGCCGCGCCGCGATACTACTCGGGGAAAATACGTATTTTACATCTTCCTTCCCCACTCTTTTCACCGCTCCCCTCTCCGACATTTTTTCCCAACCCCTTCGAACATTGTCGTCCGGTTCCATTCAATGGCCATTCACGGACGAACGGTGGGGAGTGAGGAACACCGTTCGAGGGGAATCATCGACGGAGAAATCCGCACCCGCGACAGACGTTTCGATGGAAAAATTATTCCGGCCCTCGAGCAGCCTGAAACGAACCTGTAAATGGGGAATCCTCGGCGCACGGCATTCCTTGGAATTTTTATTAAACACGGCGACAGACTGCGAAATGGAACCGGGCTCGATACCGCGCCCTGCGAAAACAATAAGCGCAAGGATCGGCCCCGGAACGGGAATACGTTGCTCGGGGATTGCTGAATTTGGTTGCGAATTTGATTAGCTTCGGAAATACAGTGGACGAAATTTCTGTAAGAATACTACTAGCATTCTTCTATTCTAATCATAGAATTGTGTATTCTTATACAGAAATTTCGTTAAGTATATTTTCGAAGCTGAATAAATTCGCAACCAGAATTAGCAATCCCCAAGCAACATATTCCGATTTCCGGTTTGTTCCTTGCGTTTAATATAACAGTAGTGTTCTTATAGAAATCTTGTCTACTGTACGTTTTCGAGGGCTGCTAAATCTGACGAGTCGCGAATTCGGTCACATTTGGAAATATGCAGGTGGTTTGGACTTTTTAAAAATAATTTTTGAGGATGAATTTATTGAGATTGGCAGACATAGGTGGCATGAAATAATTTCCTTTAGCTGTTTCTCACGAGAAAATGTCGTTTTTGAAACCATTTTAATGAGGTCAAGAAATTCATCCACTAATCGTTCTAGTATCGTTTCATGTTTTTGGATGATGAATGGATGAAGTATTGTTCTTAAATTATTTTCAAATGAACTATAAATAGATCAGAATTAATCCTCGGTATCTAGTTTAAACGATAGGCTATTTGTACTATGCTCGATAAGATGAACGTTGATCTCATTGAAGTAGGCTTAAAAATGTATAAAAGACGATTGCTGACCAAAAAATTTGCACCACGAACTAATCAACTAATATAAATAAATAATAACAAATCTGTTCTGGTAATATTTCAACGATAGTTTCTTAGAATGGCAACAAATCGCAAAGGGTCGTCTAACAGATCGCTAAAAAATTGCAGGAGCTGGACCTCGAGAGCTGTCCGAAGCCGATCGTGTTCGTACTGCACAACTTCCTATCTGCGAAGATCCACCGCCTCGGTCTGAGTGCATAGGGGTACGAGGGGGCCCCGACGGAGGCCCCCGACCTGCCGCCACACACCACCAGGTCCGTGACCAGTGTCTTCCTCCACTGAGACTCAGAGATCGGTACAACAAGGGAAGAAGCAGAAGCAGAAAAATCAGCAGAATCAACAGAATCGGCAGGCAAAGCAGCGGAAGAGGAAGCGGAACAGTGGGCGTACAGGAAAACAGTCGGGCAAAAGGGAAACCGATTAAAAGATAGAGACACAAAACAGGGACTCTAACGGACCAGGAAGAGCCCGTTGACTTTTAGCCGGAAGTGACAGGTTCCCCGGCAGATCGACACTCTTCCACTGGTCCTCTAGATCTCCACAGGACCTTCTGCAGGTCCTAGAGACCTTCTTCGAGGCTGTTGGTGAAGTGGAGCGATTGGGACCGTGTTTGCGCGACCAGAGAGCCGACAAAGAGACATAGAGACTCTTTCCGATCGCGTGGCGAGATGAAAATGATTCGTCAAGCTAATCGTTAAACAGAAAATAAAAAAATTAAAATCGATTCTTATCGAAAGAAAGTATACCCCGGGCGACGATCAACGTCGACGCGATCGCGCAGTCGACTCGAAGCCATCCAACTTCGCGCGCGCGATTATCGAGAGCTGAAACAGAACCCTCTCCTCTGTTCCAGACACAGAGGGGGCATGAGTCGTACACTAATCAACGCGCCTAAGTAACCAATTAAAACTATACTACCTAATGCTAAGTATGAGTAACAGGGGTGGGGGGAGACCGAGAAGCCGGGGCTAAGGAAGATTGACCCGGTGATGATCGGTCGGAGGGCGGCTAGACGAAGCTAATCAGTTACTGTCCAAGCGTGCGCTGCCCGTTCGCTCTTCCAGACCGCTCCGCAACCCTTGCGAGGCCTAAACTACCCTTACGTTCGTCGGCAACCCTCTTTTTCTTGGGGAAAAAGAGGAATGAGCTGTGAGTTGATTGTGAAGGGAAAAAATAGGGTAGGTTCGAGGAAATTTTTGGGAATGGGGTGGTGGATGAGGGTTGATAGACGCCCCTTGTGACACTACGCTCACCCCTATGTCCATCAACTACCTCTTCCCGTAGCGAGAAAGAGAAATAAGCTCGGAGCTAATTGTAAAGAAAAAATTGAGCTGATTATTAAGGGTGGTTAAGTTAGCTATCGTGGAATTTGAAGGGGAGGGATATTGAGGTTAGTGGGGGTTGTTGGACACCGCGTGTTATCGAGTATACCTATGTCCTTCTGCCCATCAAGTACCCTTTCCTAAGTGCAGAACAGAAGTAAGATGCGAGCCGATTATAAAGAGAAAAGAGAGGGATCGGTTAGCTATCATAAAATTATGGGGAATGATAAAGTAGTTGGAGATTATTTGGCACCCCTTGGGATACCTATACAACCCCTCTGTCAGTCAACAACTCCCTTTCTTGTATGAAGAACAGAAATAAGCTTCGAGCTCACTGTAAAGCGAACAGAAGGGATTCGGGTAGCTATCAAGGAATTTTCGGGGGTGATGAGGAGAATAGGGGTTGTTCAGCACGTTCCATAATACTTAACTCATCCCTCTGTCCATTAAGAAACCCCTTCCGTAGACGAAGAAATTAAATAAACCAGATTCAAGTTGAGTGGAAAGGGAAATGACGGTATGGGCGTTGTTAAGCACTCTCTAAGGCATTCAACACACCCTTAGCTGTATCAGCAACCCCCTTATCGATGATACAAAAGAGAAATAATTTCTAGACAAAGAATAAAAATCCATCGTCGAGTTAATTATACAGATGAAAGAGGGGGTTCAGTCAGCTCCTACATTGATGGTGAACCACAAAGGGTGTAGAGGTAGTTCCACAACCTCCGACATAAAACTCACCTTTCATCCACCGCCAACCACGCTCCCTGTTCGAAGAAACGAGATAAGTCAGCTCCGAGCCACCCATAAATAGAAAAGATGAGCCCCGGGTTGGCTACATCATGGAGTCTGGTGTTTCGCAAGGGGGATGGGGGTTGTTCCGCGAGGCCTGCGAAGAAGTTTCCGATCGGTGGGATCTCCTGGCGAAACTCCAGGTCCGGGATCACGCGTTTCTCGTCGGTGTTTACGCCGCCGAGGATCAGAACGTCGTGAATTATTTCCGATCCGATCGCTATCGATGATCCCCGGCGAAGTGATTACGTCGTCGCGAGCTCTCCAGGATCCTCGAGTTTTAACGGGTCCTCGGTGGGGTCGAGGATCAGGCTGAATCGCACGCGAGGAAAAGTTCCCCGGACCGATAATGATCGTTGGAGTTTTCGTATCGAGACGTTCTCCGGGCTCGTCCATCCGCGGAGCGGTTCCAAGATGCTGAATAGGGGGTCAAAACCTCCTTACGGATTTCTCTGTACCCCCCTAAAGAGGAAGAGCGACGGGCGGACGTTCATAGTTGTTTTATACGATTCGTATTCTTAACGCGAGTAAGTGTAAGATGCCAAGAAACGTCGATGTGTATACTGGTAGCTGGCTACGGCTCGACTACCGTTCTCTCTTGCGATAACTCGCGGCGAGAGGATGATTCTGGGTAATCAGCTTCCGTGCCTAACTTCCATTATGCTCTGGACTTTGTCTAGAGTCCTTTAATCCAGTTCGTTTTTAGCTTTGCTCCCTTTTAAGGAGAAAGTTCCTGTGTCTGATCAAAATTTAAAGGGAAAATCGTTTTATTTTGGATTGTGGAGTAGTAGATAGGTACAGAGCGTAGCTGGGTCCTGACTGACCCGTGATAAATTTTATGGTGTGTGTATACTAAAAGCTATTTAATGTATTTTATCGATTCGTTTAGTTTTATTTGGTTGTGGTAGCCAGAAATTTTACGTTTGTGTGGTAATTTTATATTGTTCGTGTTTCTTTAATATCTAAATTTAAATACAGTACAGTAAGTAGACAAGTCAGCCTTTTGTCAAACGTTCCAGTGAACCTATATTTTCTTCGTTCGTCTATTTAATTTATGAATCTGAATGTGCTTTCTTAATTTTCTTTTTTATTGCCGCGTTTCGGAAATATTTTTAACTCGAACATTGGAATAGCAGATTTAATATGAATGCATTTTTTCACAATCATTCTTCCATTAATTGTGGAACAATGTCCTATCACAATGTTATTACTTCGTTCTACGTCTCAATTTATAGAGAATGAGTTATTCTCTCCTTCAAGAGAACCAGTTCGAAAAAAACCGATCTTACTCTCGGAAGTATAGAGCCATTTCACTCATGATATACATACTTGTAAATAAAACACAATCTTCCTCCAGTTTCACTGTAATAACACTCATTCCAGAGGTGAGCAATATTGCTAAATAATTATTCGTAAGTTTTCATGTGAGACGAGACAATATTGCACTTTGTGTGAACGAAATGTTAACGTAAAGACGGTTGCAGTAATCTCCACAAAAGAGCTATTTAAAAACTAAAATCTGGAAATCTGTGGCTCTTTCGTGGAGAAAAGGAGAGTCGCTCTTTCGTGAAGAGAAGAAGAGTTGCTCTTTCGTGGAGAGAAGAAGACCAACTCTCTCACACATAGAAGGACATCTTCCTTGCTCGACAAAAAAAAAAGAAAAATCCTCTCACCGAACCAAAAAAGAGCAACCCTCTCCAACAGCAAACCGCCAAACCACCCCCACAAATCTCTGTTGCTCCATCCCCTCCATCTTCCCCTTAGGCGAACCGACCGCCTGTCATACGTAAAACTCGCGAAAAGGAAATCGAGAATCCAATCTCGCCGCGAGTTAGCTTAGCAAATATAGAGAGAGAGAGAGAGAGAAAGAGAGGGAGAGAGAAATGTGAGCAAGGGAGAAGGGAGACAAGTCGAGTCGAGCCGAAGATTTATTCGCATTACGAGGCTACTCGCTGCAGCCCGGAGCCACGAAGAAGTTATATCAAAGCGATGATTGTCCGTGTAAGAGTGGGAATTTCCTTTCATCATCTGTATAAATCCGACGAGAGGAGAGGGGGCAGAGGGGAATCATCCTCTAGATTCCCCGAAAACCCCTCGGCGAATTGTTGAGTGTTACCAGAGCGGCCGTACAATAATAAGATTTCGACATTAAGTAGAACATATCAACGAAGCCACGTGTACCATGTTCATTGTGTCCATCGGTCGCCTCTCGGCCCCATTCCTTTCGCGGGGGTGCGTGAGTGCATCAACGTGCCTGGATTTCGTCGAATTTTACAGGGTGTTTCCAGATAGCAGAAATTACAAAAAATATCTGGGTGCTCAAATCAAACGAGAACGTGAAACCAAATCTCGTTGTCAGACGGTTTGTTTTCGAGAAAATTGAATTTGAAAATTCCTCAAGCAAGCGTGCTATTCAATAGAAATCATTTGATGCGCCTGATCATGAGTGACTGATCTACTTCTTGTAAATACTACACAAAGCACGATAGCCAGATGAATTCTCCTACTCAATTGTCTCGATAGCGATGTCTCGCTCGGCATCAAATTTTGTTCTACAGTTCAGTGTGAAATCCACAGTTTGAAACAGTTTTAACATTTTTTAATTGTTCCACGAGTTAACTTCTTAAACAAAACATAAATCGAACAGGATTCTTTTTTCAGATCGAAGGTTAATCATTTATTTCGATCCCTCGAGTAATCATCGATTTTCTGACAGAACCACCACCAGGACACCCTGTATTTCTGTATATAGATCGTTCAGCCCCCAGAAATTCTGTGAACATTGTTCCGATTGTTCGACAACGGCGCAACGACTCTCCTCGATGCCACCGATGTGCTCGCGCGAGCCCTCTCGAGGATCCTTCAGGGCTCAACGAGACTCCTTCGAGTTGATTTCTACAGGATTTTTTCGAAGATCCGATTCACCGATCCGTGGCCGGATTAAAACGACGAACTTCCTTCTCCGAGTCGAATAGAGATTTCCGAGGCCCGACCGTCGGGAAAACTAGAAGTACTGGAAATATTTAACGAAGTGTCGGTATCGATTGCGGATTATCGATTGTGCTGGCCAATCAGTAATGTCCTG
Organism: Lasioglossum leucozonium; assembly: GCA_028454225.1. Classification (NCBI taxonomy): domain Eukaryota; kingdom Metazoa; phylum Arthropoda; class Insecta; order Hymenoptera; family Halictidae; genus Lasioglossum; species Lasioglossum leucozonium. The sequence continues at coordinate 11,677,025 of CM052205.1, read as the reverse complement.
CTTTTCTATTGGAGGTTGTTTCTAATGGTCCCAAAATGAATTATTTGGAGTTCTAAAATGCGTGTACGTTGTCTGAGAATTGAGATAGAAACCGTGAAAAAGAAGAATTTTTGAAACTGTTAAGAATCGTTTTCCTGGAAGAAAGAAATTGTTATTAAATTAATTTAATGACTTTGTTTAGGTTTTTAAGTCAGTACAAACATTATAAAATCATATGAAAACGTGGACTACTTGTTCCAATAATTTTTGAACACACTTTAAATATTTGTAACATAATTCTGAACTAACCGTCGTGTTCAGGAGAATTTACAGTATAATTGCATAAGTACATCAGAAAAATTTTTAAAGTTAATGAATTACTTATTACTGTTCTAACGCAAGGTAACGTGTCTTTGAAATTGATTATTGACGGGGTTCCATAGACTCCTATTCACTTCGCCAATTTTCTAGCCACATACAAGTACACTGTCTCGTTCAGAAGAGTATGTAAAACAATTTCATAAAGCAAGAAATTAATCCTAACAGTACAGGAATATTCAGATACGAACAAATAATTCTGTCTGCCTTTCAACTGTGTCTGGGATTAGCGCAGGGACCATTCATTAAGCACAAAAATCCACAATTCATCGGCTTCCTACCGAAAATTCGAACAATACTGATTGGCCGTAAAGTTGATTGCAATGCGAAAATCTTCGGAAATGCATATCGCGAAAACGGTGAACCGCGCGGATCGAGGATCGGTTTCGCTCGCGAGTCGAATTTTCACCAAAGGAAATACTGAATGAAGGTGGGTCGAGGGAAATTGGCAGGGGCTGGTTGACGCGTTAATCGAAAATTAAACCAACAGCGAGCGGTGGTGTGTGCGAGAGTGTGAGAATGATAGAGAAAGAGAGATAGACGAGGCAAGCATGAAACAGAAAAAAGAGGAGAGAGTGAGAGAGAGAGAGAGAGAGAGAGAGAGAGAGATGTCCATCCAAAGCTAACCGAGAGTGGAAGCTCGATTCGGGGCAAAGCTTTCGGGTCGGCGTTTTCGGCGCTGAAATCGCAAAGTAGAAAAACCTGTAAATGAGCGAACACGTCGGGACGAATTAATTTAACGCTTCCGCACGATTTAATCGACAGAGAGCGGCCGCGAAAGGAACGCGGTGCCGAGCGTCACGCGCATTTCACGCACACACACTCTGACATAAATATACACAGATATGTACATGCATCACATATATATATATACATACATATACAGATAAAGAGATACACACGGACAAATTATACAGACAGACAGATACACACACATGCCTAGGGGAACGAAGAGCAACGTCATTAAGCGCGAGATAAGTTCGGAACATCGACGATTCAGTTGAAAGGATTTGCGCGTAAGCTGTGTATTTTTCTAATGATTTAGGACGTTCGCGGCTCGGCGAACGCGCCCGTTTTTTGCCCGGGTTTACGGGACACGCAGTCCTCTTACGTTTCCATTTTCTCTAGGTTTAAGAGACGTTAACGTGTATATCTATGAGTTACCAAATAAATGAGAGCGGTTAGAAAATGTTTTCCGACTCGTTATTACGACCCCGTCCTACAACATCTTCTGCTGCAGATTTTTCGAAAGTTTTCCAAACCAGGTTTGTAGACAAAGAAAATGGAGCAATTGTTGCGATATCCTATTGAATGATTCAAACAAAGAATTTTGTTGCAATTTTTTGAGCATGTTTCTACGTTCATTCCTAAAAGGTGAAATATTCTCTAAATATTAGTACCATTTAGTCCAGTCATCATATGCAGTGGATTCTCGAAAAATTGTTGAAATTCAATCTATGATCATTTCATTAAAAAAAAAATAGTACATCATTAATTCTGTACTCATTTCCCAAGACTCTGCTTTCACATCACATGATGAATTTTTCAGCGAGGATACGTTTGCACGCCATAGAAGATGAGAAACTGACGGCACGGTTTCCCTAAAAAAATGCTCCAACTTCAAATGTCTGTGGAAGCATTAAACAATTTTTCCGCGAATAAATCTACGACAAATTGGAATATTGAAGCTTCCCTTCATAATGATCTCCTAAAATTTGATGAACGATTTTTTGGACGTCATACGGAGCCAAAATGAGGCACAAATTTGAATGTGTAAAAGCGTGGACGGTATAGATTATATTATTGTAAAGTTGGCAGTACAATTTTTATTCAAAGCTTAATATCTTCACGTTCAGTTTTAGCTCTTGTCACTGCATTATTTTAATCTTTTTCAGTTCACGGTTTCGTTCCACTGCAGATATTCAACAAAACCTATAGAATGTAAAAATAGTTCTGTACCGTCCAAGTAAAGAATTGAATTAGAAGAAAGCGAAATAAAGTGAAATTAAAGGAAATTGAATGAAAACGCCAATGAAAATTGAACAAACTTTTTCTACTTTATTTTTTGTCGGACTAAATTGATTCGATACAGCAACGAAGTCAGCAGAGATCGAAATTCTAGCAATCCGCCCGAGTGTACCAAGCTTTTTACCCTTCTTTCTTTTTTTCGAAAATTTTTGAAAACGGAGAAAATTTCTCTGTGGAAAATACTTCGCTTCGGAAGTTCCAAACAAAAATTAAATAAACAAGAAATATTCTCCAACAGGATTAAATTGAAAAATGGTAAGTACTCGTCTGAAATTGATTTTCTAACACACCTTAACGAAATCAATGTTTCACATTCTTCCGAGATTTTTCTAGTTACTAAAGATTATGCTAATACACCGGTCGAAAAAAGTGTTTGCACGATTGAGTCGCCTGCAATAAATGTCCACAGCATAATGGACAATGTAAAATGGCAGAAAATATGTTATTCGTCAGCAGCTTATCATTAAGCAGTAGAAATTTTTACATCATAATCTGGCAGGCTGTAAAATCGTATATTTTTACAAAGTGGATCGCGTGCAAATAGTTTCTTTAGCCAGTATACGAGGAGAGGGAAAAATAATCCGCTGTGATCTCGACAAATGAGAGTTTTATGAAAATATCAACAGAATTTGGATGATTCTGCGCGTCGATAACTTTGTACTAAATTGCCTTTTTCTTTGGGACCTATATACAGGGTGTCTCAAAACTCCTCCAACACCCTGAAGTCCCCCGGGGCTTCGTTTAGGAGTTATTACAAAGCCCCGACGGACATTTTGCAAAAGGAAGATGTCGCTTCAAATGACGTCAGGAATCGCCCATTTCAGGGTATTGAAGGAGTTTTGAGACACCCTGTATAATATCGTCAGCTAACTCCCACTTGGTTAAACATTTCAGCAGTGTAGTTTCGATTTAACTCTAAAAAATTAAAAAATCATCTAAGAAAGAAACATCGCAAATTCTAATAAAATTATTCAAAGGATCATTTTTTGATCTCTACAGGGGCCAAAAATATACTAAACTTTGCCCTAGGATAATTCAGAGAATTCGAAGATCCAAAAATCCCAGAATGCACGATTTCGTCTATTTTCACTGGCCACCTTTATTCCAGAATCCCGTGGCACATGTGCAAGGTATAAATACTTTTCACGAGCATCGGCGCGCGAGCGTATATAGCTGCACTTCCAATTAAGTCGAATGAAATTAAAAATCTAACCATGTTTGGTTCGCAGCGGCGTTTTAATGAAAGCGCCGCTTAAAAGTGGCTCTGCCCCCGTAAAGGGTAGAAAGGGTCTGATTTTTCAAAGATATTAAAAGTACACACACCCGCACCGTCCCGAAGAAATGAAGAAAGCGATAGTTCTAACGGGTGTCCCGAAGCAGATCGCTTGATTTAGATGCAACGAGGAAAAAGGGGGGTGAGGAAGAGGGTTAACGGGGTGGGGAGCGGAACGATTCCGAAGGCAGACGGAAGACAGATCAGAAAAGTTTCGCGAGCCAATCACCAGACGTGGATATCGGGTCTGCCGATAAAAATGACAAAGTCTCCGAAGTTTTCTGTTCTGATCCCATCCCCTTTCCCTCGATTCCATCCCCACGTTCGCAGATTCCTTTTGAATTCGCAGACGTATTTCTAGCCGAGCGATCGCGAATTTATCGATTGCCGGGTCAACACACGAACGGGCAACTTTCCGCGAGTCCACCCGATACCGTCGATGAATATTCGATGGACGGTTATTTGAGTTGGACACCCGCTGCATTAGCCCCGCAGGGGGTGGCAAATTAGTCGGCCGGCGTGTATCTTTCATGAGACGCCAATGAACCCAACCCGCCCCCTAGTTCGCGCATAACTCGACTGCGAAACGGTACCCGAATTTCTAGCACAACACCATGCTGGTTTTCTGAGGGTTGCTCCTGCAGTAAAGACTGTTTTGTGATTCTGGGGCTACTCATCCCACAATTGCATTTTTTAAATTTTATTTGAAGCTTTTGGGGTGAAGAATTTCAGGAGAATTTTTTCTGATTTAGGTAGTGAAGGATTTTGAATTTTTCCGTATATTGAAATCATAAATGGGAAAAAGGGGTGTTAAATTTATTTAATTTAACATTTATGTTAAAGCCTTTAAAAAGAAATTTGCTAAGAAAAGAGGTGGATGTCCGTATAATTCATGTATCTTGTAACTGGACAATTTTCATTGTCCATACAAGTTCACAGTATGGTGGAGATAATAATAGGAATCTCTCTGTATCGAAAACACTCATAGAATATCGTATAATTTTACAAACACGCTGAGAGTATTGATTTTCTCAAGAAAAATTTTGTATTGAAACGAGTGTTCTCAATCCTCGTGTAGGAAACAAAGTTGCAGTTGGATATTGAATTGAAGGATGTGTACGGAGGGCGATAATGGGTTTTCACGGGTGCACGGATTTCAGGCGACGCATATTGTCCTTCACGCGACGAAACGAGCCGAAAGCCAGAAGCACACTCGGAATTTTTGTTTGCGGATGCAGTCGACGCACGTGCATGTGCATCGGCAGAGGAACAGGGTCAACGGGGTGCATTGTTCCTCCGGGAACTCCATTATCCGTCATTAAACTCGTTCACCTGTGTTCGTTATTTTACTCTCGATCGTGCACGCCTCTGTTCACCGAGTTGTATATCTATACTATACTTGTAACGAGCAGCACACCGTCACGGTCTGTGTGGAATATTTTCGGTAGCAATTTGCAGCATTGCGCGCGGCCACGAATTTCAAATAAAATTGAGTAGCCGACTCGTTGAAATTAGCGGGTCATTTTAGCGGTCGAATTAAGTGGGCTCCAGAAATTTTCGGTTTCGAATCGTTCAAACTTTCGCGACCTATTTTTGGTCACGTGGCAGGTGACAAATCATTGTCTTGAATGCTGTCGGATGAGAGAATCATTTTTTTCTTCATTCAATAGCGTAGAAAAATTATAGAACAGTTTTTACGTCCGTTAAAAATGGCAGGAAAATAAGACGACAGTTTTTCTGTTAAAAAGAATAAGGGAATAAGTGAACAATTCTTATATTTGTCAAAAAGGGTAAGGAAAGAAGAGAATGATTTTCACGTTTGTCTAAAAGGGTAGGGAAATAAGAAAATAATTGATACGTTTGTCTAAAAGGTAGGGAAATAAGAGAACAATTTTTTGTCCATTAGAGGAAATTAATAAATTAAGGAACAATTTTTATGCTCACTAAAAAGGTGGAAGAATAAAAGAATCATTTTTATGCTCATTAAAGAGGTAAGAAAATGAAAGCATGATTTTTTTTATTACTAAAGAGGTAGAAAAACAATAGACCAATTTGAGGAAATAGAGAAGTAGGAGAAATTTTTAAATGCTTGACACGAGGAATAAAATACGTGTGGTAGGGAACCAATTTCCATGCTTATTAAAATAACAGGAGAATAATTTCTACGTTTTATACAGAAGATATCAAGAAATGAGGGAACCAGTTTTGTGCTTATTAAAAAGAATAGAAAAGTGGAGGACCGACTTTTGTGCTTATTAAAGAGACAGAAAAATAGCAGTACAGTTTCAGTGGTTATATCAGAATAAAATGATATGAATAATGAAGAATTCAGTGCATTTTAATACCATCGTGTGTTAATACAGTCCAGAAAATTCCCAATGACATATCGCGTCGATGATGTGACCATCGATACACTCTTTCACAATCATCCGATCGATCAAAATCGAAACGATCCAAGCTCGCGTGACAGGAGATATGGAATTCGCAGCGGGAGATTGAAGACTGCTCGACGTTTAATACTAATTCGGGGGCTGAAATTAATTAGCCGTGGCCTAATTTATCGTAACGCGCGATTTCGAGCAATTTACGCGACAGTTAATGCGAAACCCGGCGCAGGTGAGAATTTGTAATTTCATGTTAATGTAATTTCAATAAGAGGGATTATCGGGTTTCGCGATTGTCATCGCGAATTGTCGGCTAGAATTAAATGATCCGTGAACATATCGTTATAGTCGAGATCGAGGGCTCTGGGTGTAGCGTAATCTTAAGCAACACGGTTTGTCACTCGCGTTCGCCCTGCAACCGTGCTGCAGGCTGCAACCTGCAAGAGCGCAACATGTTGCATGGCAATTACCAGTTCGTTTAACGAGTCACGGGACAATTTTCTTGCGCGGGTCTCTTATGCGACCTCGATTAAAATTTCGCTTTCGTCGCTATTAATTTATTGGATTCTGACACGGCACCTCGCATGCAGTATCCTCGTATCTTTAGAGATTAACTAACGACTTTCATAATTTTGGGACCAAGAGATACAGAGCTGCTTGCACAGTTTCTGCGGAATTCTTCTCTATTCCCCCGGTGCCGACTGCACTTGAAATTGTATTAAATTTGCACACAAGATCCTGGTTAACTGGGGTTGCTATTAGGTGTACAAATTAATTCGCAGCCCTCATAGTTCGTCAAATGTAATTTTACTTTGACTTCAAATCGTTCAGGCGCCATATTCATTCAACTTGTCAAATTGAGTAATTGCATATACAGTGAAAAGGATAATGTATTTTAGACGTTTGTAAAAATCGGGATATTCACGAAGAAAGGGCCACGAATTAATTTGTACACCAAATAATATTAATTCGTCTGTCGATGTATTGTCGAAACTTTTTTTAATAAATAGTGAATAGGACAAGAACGTTCTTAAATTCGTGTAATATAATTCGCAAGCTTTATAAGCTGATTAGGCTCGCGGATCAGCGTCGATTTCGAGTTTAAAGTGCACGGGTGTGTTCGCGCGGCCCGAGGCAATAGATCAGCTTCGATAAAGAGGAATTTCGTAAAATCAAAATTACGTGCGGCCCGGCCGAGATAATCGGTCGAATTTGCATTCCGATAGAGGAGGTTTCTTGCCGGGCTTCGTGCAACTGACCGGCAAAAAGCGCGGAATTATCGCGACGGTGCGGCGCGGCGCGACGCGGCGCGTCGTATTGTGCGGCAATCGAGTTTTAAGCTACCGTCGCGTCGATCGATCACCTCCTCTGAAAAGCCTTCTTCCTCTCCTCGTTTTCGGACCCCATCCACCGGTCTAATTGGACAGGTTAGCCGCCCGTTAATTTTCCACCTTTTTCCCCGAGATGAATCGATCAAATCAGGAATGAATACCGCTCCATAGATTTGCAATTCTTCCAATTTTATACCTCCTGCTCCCATCGAGTTTGAAATGTTTGAAGTAGATCCGCGTTAGGCCGTCCGCCTCATCGAGTCTTCGTTACCCCGAAATTTCGGTCGTTCTATTTGCCGATTAATTCTCGTTCGAAATTAATTACCAATTATACACTCGGATCAATTCGTTCACGATTTTAGCGAATCTTAAGCGAGTTTAATTCTGCGTTGTATTCCGCTGTAATTAACCGAAGTATATCCGATTTTGGCGATTGAACTGTGTCTCTCTTGTGGAATTACTTGAATTTAAGACTCCATTAATTTCTAATTATGAATTCTGAAACATTATGAATACTGGAAATCAACGAGATAGTAATCCACTTTGTTACATTTTTCTGATCTCGTGCGATAATTAACAGAGACCTTTCTGGTGAGTTCTATTTATTGAATTTATCCACAATCAAATGGTGCAGCCTTTCGTCTTCGATTGTGTAAAATTTACGTCGATTAAATTTGGGGTCTGATCGTTTTCTGCAGAATTGAATTTTTAAGAAACTCAACAGACTTTTATTTTCACTTTTATTAAATCTTCAATAATTCCACTGATCTTATATTCCGTATTAATGTATGATAAAGCTCGCAAAAAGAAAGGGAAACAATTCTTTCCGCTCCTTTTTCCGTAAATCTACTCCCAAAAATTGATATTCGCGCACAAACTTGCAGTTCGAAAACGAATTCAATAAAAGAGTAACAACCGTAGTAGGCTCGTTTGCACATCAATTAAAAGTAACAAATAAAACGTACCACGCCAATAAAAATGTTACAAAACTGTAACAGCTTTTCTGTGAGCACCACCAAATTTCTGAAAATAGTCAAAGATACAACGTGCATTTCGACTTTTACAAAATTGGAACAGCTAAAACTGTCCGTCATTAATTGCACAAAACGCCGGTGTCAAATTTCGCCATTGTCAGCCCTCGCCAACCTCCTTTACTAATTCACCGTTCCAGTGGCTCAAACCGCGCCGCTAATCGGGGGTGGTTTTGCCAGCGAAATTCTATAGACTGAACGTATCGTTACGAGTTTCCGTGATGCGGGATAACAAACGTGAATTATACGCGATTCTCTCTCCCTTGCTCCGCGTGCGCACACGTGTGTGTGTGTGTGTGTCGGCTCCGCTTTTATAATCTTTCAAACATTCCCTGAAAACAGTTCAGAGGTGGAAAGGGGAGTAAATAGAGCGGGGTAAACACAACTATGAAACGAAAGGGATAATGTTATCGCTGGCGGCACGTTGTAAACATCCAGGCACGCGTAAACTTCGCCAAGTTATCGTCCGATAGGAAGGAGCTCGACGAGCCGAACTCGATTTTCAATTAAAGTCGAGAGATTTCCGCGGACACGCCCATGGGGAACGAGGACTGGGTGTGCTGCCTTTAATCAACCACCTGGACTTCTTTTCTTTACCCCTGGAAACGTATTATAATAAAGAAACTATTTTATTTGCGAAGCTCAACGAAGCAACACCTGCAACATCGTGATAACTAAAGGAGAGAGCGTCGATACATTCTTGAATGAAATTGGAAGTATGCCATGCCCATCGATGGCGCGTAAATAGAAACTACTTTATGTCGAGTTTCACCCCCTCCCCATTCCAACCTGGGAGGAAGCTAGAATAAAAATTCAAATTATCAATTTTTCCTCGACTTTCACGATCTTCTCGCCTCCAAGAATTTCGAAAAAAATCATGATTACTATAGTCACTTGAAGAAGAATTATTATCCACTATTTCAAGTGTAGAAAATTAAAAAAAAAAGCCAAAAGTGATTTTATAATTTTTCACAAACGAAATTTTCCAGCAAGCGCTCCACTTTCTCTCGAGTATTCTCGAACCTAATCAAGAAGGTAATGTTTATACGAGGAAATGTGAGGGGATAATCATGAGCTACAGTACACGGCCGCAATTTTTCTGAGGGGGTGGGGACGAAGCGAAACGTTAGAGCGGCCGATTGAAATGCAAATCGAAGCGGCCGAAGGTTATTTCGTTGTACACGGGGCCGTGACGCAGCTCCAAATTCGATCGAATTCTCCTCCTCTCTCGCTCTCTCTCTCTCTCTCTCTCTCTCTCTCTCTCTCTCTCTTTCTCTCTCTCCCGTGGGTGTCCCGTGCCGCAAACAACCGAACTCGTTGGGGTAAAAAAATCTCGCTGTCAAACCGGCCACCGTCGACGTCCACGTCGCGGCAACTGGACCGACACGTTTGCGGTCGCTGTGCGAGCCACGTCTATGCCGGTACCCTGATTTGCGGCCGATTCTTCCGAGGATTTATAACGCCTAGCCCGCCGTTGAACCTTTGCGGTGAACTGCAACGATGATTGTCTTCGGATCAGAGAGTTTATTCGTGCTGCAGTCGCGTTACCAGCCATGGTGGCACCGTTTAACGTCCGCCGTTTGATCTCTGCCGCACTAATTTTGCTTCAAAGCGCGTCACGCCTGGATTTCTGACGATTTTGCGCAGCCTTCCGGTCCTGAGTCGATTCAGGAAGTGGTGCAAAGTGACAGAAAGTGATTTGTAGCGAGTCCAACATTTTCTGAAACAGGGGACCATTGGCAAATTGGTCGGCACTTGGCGAATGCTTAATTTCGTCTCGGGAAAGTAGGTTATCTTTGTAAATTTATTGTAGTCGAACTAATTGTTGTAGGGCTAAAAATCTTCTTGCACTGTGTTCGAACATGATTCAGTATTCTAGACAAATTTTTGTTATACGCTGCCTTTAATAGTGCTTACTGTAAATACGGAAAATATTGACCATTCCTTAACGAATTTTGAATCTTGTTTCACGAAAGTAGGTTATCTTTAGGAATTGATTACATACGAACTAGATGGCGTAGGGTTGAAAATCTTTTTGCAATGTGTTCGAACATGATTCAACATTGTAGTGAAATTTGTATAATACGCTGTCTGTAATGGTGCTCATTCTAAATATGGAAAATATTGGCCAATCTCTGAGAAATCTTTAGTTTTGTTTGCTTTAAAGGGTTCCAATTGAAAACTCCATATTCTCCGAAGAGTATAAAACAGACAAACCTAGTTATATTTAAAAAATCCCGAAACATGTAGCACAGTGTGGCTCGGATATCCCTTGTTTCCTCGTTTAATTAAAAGCTCGCATTAAATCCCGACGGCACACGCTTCTCCGGCAGCGTGTGGCGTTTCGTTCGACGATTTTTAATCCTGGTGCCCAGGGACCGCGAAACAAAGTCGACGTAAACGAGTATTTATCTGGGCTCCTTTTCGCGAAATCTGCGCGGTGGACGCGCGATACTCATTTTTCAGGACAGCGCCGCGGAGATTTTCCTTATCGTGCCGCGGCAGACTTTCGTAACGGAGACGGGGTTCGCAGCTCGTGGAATCCGCTTCGCGATTATCGTCGATATCTCGCGGGAACGTGTGAAACGACCGTCATAAACCGTTCCTATGAATTTTTTAACGCTCGAAATAACTGGCTTGCCTGGTGTCTTATGAAAACCACTAGAACGCCTTTTTTCAGTTCAACTCTGTGCCATTTTTATCATTACGTCCTCGCAAGCCAACAAATCCTGGTACTTACTCCGTAATTTGCCTCTTGAACGCTTACACAAATGTCACGCACAAAGAAAATATTAATATTGAGTACGAATATAAATTTGTTCGGTTAAAAATATGTACAAAAATGTTGTCATTTTAACAATTAAATTAGCACTTATTGCAAATTGTACTAGTACCTGTGATTAAATTGAAGCCACTGTAGGCAACGATTTTTTGTATTGTTATTAACATTCTTATTGCACATTAAATCCGAAAAAGATTGAAGCACATTATCACGATTACAAAATTCATCGAATATCTGCAATTTTACCATTTTCTACCAACTTGCCTTTCACTGAAAATGAAACAACGTACACCAAAGACACTCACAAGCATTTTAATGTATTTTCTCGATCAGAAACATTCCAGTGTTCAAACTTAAAAATTTTGAAAACAGAATGACCATTACCAAGGACGCTAGGACAAGTTTGAACGTAATTTCTGGATCACAGACGTTCGTGTCGTCAGACTATGGATTTCTCTCCGCCAGTTTAGCGAATCCTCCATCGAGGGACATCCGGGCACGTCAAGGGATCTCGAAACAAGGGAACATCTCGCATATTGACGCATACCTCGAGCTCGAACGACTCGTTTCCGGCGTGCGACTGACACCGAGGAATTCTTATTCCAGGTTTCCGGCGCGACGAACATTCTTCCGCGGCGGCAAACGTCCCGGAAACGAGGAACATCCGTGTGCCAGGACGTCCTCTGCTCTCTCGCGTGCGCGAGTGTCACGATAAAACACGGCCTTTAACTCGCTCAGACATCGTCTGGTTGCAGGGAAGACAATGGGACAGTAGACGAGCCTCGCTCGTCGAAATAAAATCTAAAGAAGGGGAAAACAACGATGGCAAGAAGAGAAAACACTCGGAGAGAATGGATGGTGGAGGTCATCAAGCTTAATTGACTAATTATCCACTACAGTTGTGATAACCCTGAACGCAGAATTTAATCAATCGTGTAAGGAAGGGACACTAACGATCATCTGAGAAAGAGAATTCATTCCTCATTCCTCATTCTTCATTCCTCATTCCTTATTTCTCATTCCTCACTCCTGTTTAGATAAAAAGTTGAGACGAAAGACATTTTTAATTTCAAATTCATTAAATGTCTTCCATTTAAACATTTCCCGCAGACTCGCGATTTATTATAAATGGACTGACGATCACTAAAGACAATGTACAACAATCCGTAGTGGAGTTATCATCGATTCGCTATAGCGCATAGCGGCCGCTAAACAATTAACCGAAATACAGCCGTCGAGGCGGAAACGAGTCGGTCGGGTTGCGTAATCGGGCCGCGATTTTAATTAAAAGCTAATTATCGCCGGATTCATAGAATCGTCGCTCGTTAAAACGGCTGGCACACGAACGGAAATCGGCCGACGGGCTACGACGATTCGCGTTATTATGAACTTGCCGGGCGACATAATTTCGCGAGGCGCGGTGCAACGGTGCAACGACGCGTGCACCTGCAACGTGCACTCGAGCCACGTGTGCGCGCGGCGCGTGCAACCAGCCGCGTGTTAATCGCCTGCCGGCGACGAGCTCTCGCACCCTTTGACGCGAAAACCGTCTTGGGAACCCTGGCGAATAGAATTCGCGACCAACTTCTTGTAAACATCACTCTAGCCGGTTCCGTAAACGCAAATCTGCGGTCTAACTTTCATAGAATTCCGAGGATGGACAGAAATTTGTGGTTTAGCGTCGTCGTTTTCTTTTATGATACTTTCCTCCTTTCATTCGATCAACTTGAGCTTTCTTCGATTAATATCTTGTTAGTGTCTAGGTGCCTCAACTTGTGATTAGTATGTGGTGGACAATAAAATTCGTGCAAAATAAAAATTATTTGTGCGCACTGCAAGGCACACGGAGTTATTTTTCTGCTTCACAGTTTTATTAAGCTGCAAGTAATGTGTCGATATTCTTAAATTCTTTCAATCGCAGTAAGAATTTAGAGTTTCAGCAAACTGAAATAAATAATTTTACATTAAAGATACTTACGTTAATATTACAGGAGTATTCGGCCCGTGGAGTGCTGTAATCCTGAGCAAAGTGGTCCTGAAAATTCAAGCTTAGAGCTACACCCTTGATTACAGGGAGTCCTGTTGGCGAGAAACAAAGGCAATCATTTCGGGGAGGACGTTAATAAAGGGCGAGGCCGATGGAAGGACGGATTGATCATTATTCAGAGAAACGCAGGGAACGCCAACAATCATTTCCAAAGATGCTTACATTTTATTCGAAAAGTTCTTAACGCGGTTACAGCTACCTATACGCCTTCAGCTTCCGGTATCCGTAAGCCGCGTAACATCGGCATACATACTCGTATGTACAGTCCTCGAGACGCTGCTCTCGAGAGTTTCTAGGGCGAGCAGTTCTCTCTTTCTCTCTCTCTCTCTCTCTCTCTCTCTCTCTCTATATATATATTTCCCTCGCTAGACAGACGCTTATCGTTTCGAACTGAACGAGTTCCGTGTGTATCTACAAAGCGGTCGTGTGTCCACCTCACCCCGAGTTTCACTGCTAGAACTGTTGCGTTACGATTATCGCGAATAGAATGATAGCATAATGTCGATTAGGGCGACTATCCTCTAGAGCTACTGTCGACGCTGCTTCACGATACCTAATATAATACACATTGGTGCACCGTGGAATAACCGACCGACCCCGTTTCGCGAAAATATAATACCTCTCTGGAATACAATATTTATAATGCCTCCTGGAAACTGTCCGTCACTACTTCCGACACTTTGACTGCCTTATCTTGGACCAGAACTTAACCTTTCAACCCTTCGCCACCATTATTGTATGCTTGGGACTGTGACAGATCGATCGTTTTATTTAAATTTTCGCTAAATTTAAATTATTCGTACTGCTTCTATTATATTTGGCCGATTCAGGACATTTATTTGTGATTTTGATTTGAAGTGATTGAATGGGGTTGAAGTATTTCAGAAATATTTTATTGGAAGCCCGTGATTGATGTCTTGTGTTTCGAGAAATTTGATAAAATGAACGTTTAATATTCCTTCGAAGATTGAAAGTATAATTTTTTAACGACAATTTACTTTAAATTGAGACAATTGATGAAGATTGAAGCTGGATTTTAAATAATATTTGATTCGAGTGCATCACACTCAGAACTATCCACTTTCAGTCTAAAAAATCTGTAATACGAATCTCTGATGAAGGTTGGAAATTTAATTTTGCTGATAAAAGTTCAAAACTAGTTTAATTTTAGATTATATATTAAATTTATAATATCATAAGTAAAACTTCGTATACAAGGGGTTGAATATTTAGGTTAACGTCCATGGTTCGCATTCATGAATCTACAAATAATTATATCGATCCATTCTAATTTTTACATTAAAGCACAACCGATAAGGTTGAAGGCAGCGTTCAAATAAAATTTTATTCAAGCACACGAGGCTTAGAACTACCCTCTAGCAACCTAAGAAATTTTTGAGCACCTTGCAAACATTGAAAATTTAATTTTCCTAACAGAAGTTCTTCTCTGGTTTGGGTTTCGTTTGTACCATTGAACTTACAGTATCGTAAATAAATTTTGAAGTGCATATGGTAGAAGATAGCTTTTAAATAAAATCTTATTCGAATACACAAGACTCAAAACGACCACCTCGCATTCAAGAAAAATAGTTAGCATCCTGCAATCATAGACAATTTAATTTTTCTAATGAAACTCTCCAAATAGTTTAATCGTCGTTTGTGCAGTTGAGCTTATAGTACCATAAGAAAATATTGAACTGTAAAGAGTTGAATCTGGCTCTCAAATAAAATTTTATTTGAGTACACGAGGCTCAGAACTACCCCCTAGCACTTTAAGCAAATTTTTTAGTACCCTGCAGAGATTGAAACTTTAATTCTCTCAATAAAAGTTCACAAAAGGTATAATATTCGTTTCCCTACCACGCATAACTTTAGCAGTGAAGGGTGGAAGATGTTAATAGTGTCCTTTATTTGGAAGTTGACAAAGTTTTTAGTAGGCAGGTAGGGATCGTCCGGTTATTAAACCGTGCCGTAGCGACAGATTTCATTCTAGAAATTGGCACTAAGAATTCAAAGATAGACGAAGGAATACTGTTGGTAAATATCGTTTAACCCTTCCGAGCTGTCGTCCTCCTCTTCCTCGCGAGGAGGACGATCTTCGAAACGCTTCCCAAGGGACGTTCGAGCCCATCTCTCAATCTCATTCTTGACAACTTTCTTCTTAGACGCAATAAAGTTACCCTTTAAAGTCTCCCCTCGGAGAACATCGGCAAATATTGTTTATACACTGCGAGACTTTATAAGAAAAGGGCCGAAGTCCCTGGATCTCTAAAGTTAAGAGCCGGCCCTGGACCACGGTCAAATTTATACATTAATTGTGGATTTCTGGACTGTGCTCATAGCGTTCGAGACTTCTACCTCTGTCTTCTAAATTTTACGATAGAAATAGATCAGATTCTTTAATCCAATAAACAGACTGTGGATTCAGTCATAGACTTCATACAAAATAAAAATTGCATAAATTGCGAGAAAGAGAAGTCACATAAAAATTGATTTCTTCTAATAATTTTAATATATCATACATAACGCACTAAATACATTAAATCTGATGTTTCTTATATTTTGTATTTCATCTATTCATTTTTTCCATAAATGCGTAAAATCCACCGTTCAGTAATTTAAAAATTAATTCAAGAAAATTTTAAAAATGGAAGACCTTTCGTTAAATTATACTTTCTAATATATATTTTGGCATGTAGCTAATTACTTGGTGCAAAAATTGAACAATCTCGAAATCCTAGACTCATTTAATCGTCACACCAATGTTTCCAAGAAAAAAAATGAATATTGCCAATAACTCCAATAGAGACTAATCAAAGAATCAGGTGGTACGAAGCTGAAGGGAGTCGATGAAGAGAAAATTAAGGAAGAGGTTGATTTTTCTTTGAAGTAGAAAGTAGGAGGAATCTCGAACGTTGTCAACAGTGGTCGGGCCGGTTGGCTGTCGTTTACCGGCTAACATGCTTACTAATTCGAAAACGCAGGTTGTTGCGTGCACTTATCTATGTACATGGAAGACGAACGTGACTCTGGCAGAGGGTGGTGGGCAGAAGAGCGTCTCAAACGAGCGATAAGCACCGGCGTAGTGACTTACGCGTTAAACTCGCTTAACGGCCGGTGTAATTAATTAAAGGACGAAGTTCAGTGTCCTGTGAAGCAGCCCACCTTAATCCCACCTCTGCTTTTTGTTTCCCGTTTAATCGCCGACCATCCCTCTCTAGATGTATCTCGCGCCGAACTTTATTTCCCGGGGTTTTCCCCGCTGTTATTCCCATTGTCAGACTTCATTCGGACTAATTAGCGACGATGAACGCTTGATTCTTCGTTCTCGTTTTCGTTCTTTCCTTTCTATCCCCGACCCTCCAGCGAGTAGCGACAGAAGTGTACGTATAATCAGACACGGAATAAATAACGCGTTCAAACGTTGATATTACAGGGCTTCAGCTCCATGAACTGATAGGGCACGTGTAAGGTAGTGTTGTTGTGCTCCACCAGCAGATGACCGCGTCTTGGGGACGCACCAACGACCAGAACTGTCTCGCCTTTCAACAGCACCACCTCACCCTCGCCCTCTTCTGAAAACAAATTGTTTCTGTTGTCCAATTGGAATTATGAGGCCTGGATTGCTCTGTAGGACGCTACTGAAGCCAAACCTTGATTAAACTACAATCGAAATTGAAATAGACCAAAGACCAAAATAATATACGTCCCTTGATAGACAACAGTAATCAGAATAGTGGTATAAAAATTTTTTATCATTCCAACAAGCAACGTAGTCCCACGATAGTCAACTCTAGTCAAACTCGAGCAGAAAATAGCGATCATCCTCACAATCAGCATCATCCACCGCCTAAAACCCGCAGAAGAAAAAATATGCAAACAAAGCAGAAACACTGACGCCGAAAGAAACTGTCCACGGAGTCGCCTATAAAACAAAACCAGCGCGACGCGGCGGTTGCAAGAATACTCGAAAAGCCCAAGCAGATCCGCGCAAGCGAGAAGAGCAAGTTTAGAAAGCTTTTCATCAGCGATCCAAGTTTTATCGCGACGATTCCGAACAATAGAGAATTCGTCGGCCAACAAGACCGCATCAGCAAACTTTCGCGAGGAGGACGTCAGATGCATCGCACATACAGAACGCAGCGACAAAGAAACGAGAACAAAAGGGGAATAAGAAGAAGAAGAGCGAGTAGAAGAAGAAGAAGCGTGTCGCCCAAGTCTTTCAGATGGAGAAGCTGCAACCGGCTCTTACCTGGGAACGGCATCTTCATGATCCTCGTCTGCGGGTAGCCCAATTTCGTGTTACCTGTCACTGTGTAGCTCCTGCTAGGCGGCACTGGGGGCGGTCGTTCCTGAAACAAAGTTTCTACAGACTCGATACACGCATTCTTCCGTTACGATCAACGTGGTTCCGAAAAGAGACCAGCCTGTTACGGCTTCAAATAAAATGTTATAATTAGACTCCGGATTTTGATGTAAAATAAAAATGTTTTTACCAAAACTATCTCTTCCAAGTGTGTTAGTTAGAACTGCCCGTTTCGAGGGTTTTACACTGAACAGTCTCTTTCAAGTTTTTTTAATCAGAACCATTCCTTTGAAGTGTTTTAACCAGATTAAACTCCCCTGTTGAGGGTTTCTCGTTCTCCACAATTGTTTCAATCAGAACGATTTTTCACAAATGAAAATATTTGAATCAGAATCGTTCTCCACGAGTGTTTTAATCAGACTATGCGATTGTCGAAGTGTTCTTACCAGGTCCAGACCGAATAGGGTGCACGTTTGTTGGATCATCTTCTGGTCCGCACACTTCTCCGACGGATCCGGGGGTGGTGTGCCAGCGATCGGCTGTGGCCTTGGTCTAGTTCCGGTTCCAGTGCCACCGGAAGTCGTCACGTTCCTCTGAACGGTTCCGGTGGCCGCAGACGTCGGCTGCTGCGGCTTCTTCTGACCCAAACCGGAAGTCACGCCGAGCGTCGATTTCCTCAACGGCCATCTTCTTCGCACCCTCCAACCCCTCCACGTTGCCTGGTGATAGTCAGAGTAAAGTGATAAAGATTTGCAAAAACAATAGCTCAGTTGTTCCGAAACAATAAATTGAACGATGAAGACAGTCAAATCTTGTTGAGCATGACCATTCTTAAGTCTGGCTCAAAAATTGTACAACAAACATAAACACAAAATTTTCTTTAAACAATGGTTCACAATAATAATAGGTTCCCTTCCGTAGTTGTGTTTAAACAAAAATTTAGAGAATAATATTCTAACTCGTTGAACAATTTATTTAAACGTATATATGAATATCATCTCTTAAATTGTACAAACGAGTATTCTGCCTTTAGGAATTTGTTACAGGCGATCTGAACAGTGTTGGAGTAAAACTTTTGTTTACAAAGTCTTGTAGTATGATACGGTATTGTAGAAAATTCTTTTAGGATTTCATCTTCAATGGTGCTTGTAAGAAATACAAAAAAACGGTACAAAAAACTGTATGATGTGTAAAAATTGGATTTATAAATTTGTGACATACTGTGACTCGGTAAATGAAATTTGATTACAAACAACATTAAAAAATTGTTTCAGAGATACTTTACCTGTATCGCAGTGGCAGCTTTCCGCCTGGTCTCCGACCTGAGATTCTCGAGCTGCTGCCGAATGCCCTCGCTGAGGAATATGTGCCTCTTGCCTAACGCCCAGCTGGTGCTAGCGCCGAATTTGCTCTTCAACTGTTGAGCATTCTGAAGGATAAGCTTGGTGTCCTCGACGGCCTGCTCCTCCGCCCGGCGTAGCTGCTTGAAAGGCGCAATCAGTCTGTACCTGGCGTTGAACGCCTTGAAACGCATGCGATGGGGGTATCCTGCGATTATAAAATCATTCGAATGACGCCAGCCTCGTCTAGAATTAGCAATCTCGCATCGCCATTGAGTCTGAACCCGGCTGGACTCAATGCACTTAATCCTGGCTAGTTAGAGATCTCGGAAACTGTGTCGCAAACAGTCTCAAACCACTGACATCTTAACATTTTCTCTATTAAAATTTTTTGAACGAATGACACTGGGATTTTGTGTTCTTGTGTGCACAAAAGTAAAAATTTGCCACGTGAATGGCAAGAAATATTTATTACATCTCTGTATTCTCAATTCTTTAAGTCTACTTTCATTACTAAACTGAGGATTTGATACATGCATCAGAGGAATTTCAGAATGCTGCTATATCAATGTTTCTACTTATTCAAATTACTGAAAGGAGAAATACTTTTTATTTTTTTTTTTAAATTGTAGTAGCTTCGCATGTTCCACTGAACTCGTATAAAAGACTGTCTAAATGCTTCCACTTTAAAATGTGTGAAAATATCATCATCTGAACAGACTAAATGGCCGTCTATCCAAATAAAAAAATATAAAAATTTCACGAGGAGCTAGTGAATTGTGTCACATCCAGAGAATAGGATAAAGTATAGAACTCTTCCAGAGTAGGATAACCGAAGCTAATTTAATACGGCGAGCTAAACAGCTGTTCGACAAGAAACGCAGCCAGGTGAACGTCTGACGTCGTCGTCAGGCGACGAGCAAGCATGCAAATTGAACGTCGGGAGTAGTTTCAAGACATACCGCCGGCCATTAGATTTACTGTCTCGAGAACTTGAAGGGATCGTATCTGACGCATAGTCACGCCTCTGTCTAGGTGCAGCGGGGTTTCTGTGCCGTTGCTTCTAATGCACCTGACAAAGTGGGGCCTGGCGTGGACGAGAGTTCTCAGGAGATTATCCAGCCGCGTGTGGAAGTCCTGAGTCAACGTGGAGATTGGCTCGTCCCCGTTCAAACTGAAACCAGAGACAGTCGACGACGATTCATGTGATTTTCGTTTCGCCCTGTTACGGTTGACAGAGAGCATCATACATACAGACAGAGATAGAGACACAGACAGCAAGAAATAGGGGTAGATAGACAGAGAGAGGGGTAGAAAGAGAGAGCAAGATATTGGGATAAATAGAGGGGGACAGGGCTAGAGAGGGAACAAGAGATAGGGATAGATAGGGAGAGATAGGAATAGAGAAAGATAGATTGAGGTAGGTAGAGTGGTGGGGAGGGGGTGAGGCAGAGAGAGAGAGAGATGGAGAGAAATACAGAGAGACAGAAGGTCCGTTCGGACCGGATACAACGTCATGCCTTACAGGTCGGTGTGGGAGGTCGGTGATATCCGGAAGCTGACGCCTCTGGGCACCGTGTCGCTCGCGTACAACGCTTTCAGCTCGCTGCCGAACAAGTGGGTCGCGAAACCAAAGCTGCAGGTGTGCTTGTAGAACACTGCCACCAGGTCGTCTGGCACCACGTCCTTGTTCGTATCTTTTGCACACCAACAAACCCACCGTTCAATTAGATTTACGATCTCTTACTAATTGCTTGCTGGAAACTCCTCTTGTAGCCACTTCTTTATTCAGTCAATTTTGGATGCGTTTTAGGTAAGACTTTTGTGGTCCATGATTTTTCAAATATTCGTAAAGTGCCATTGCACAAGTGCCTTTGAGCACTCAATATGAAATTTGCTGCTTGGCAAATTCTTTAGTGAGAACAATTTTTTATCAACGTCGATTTCACTAATAATATTGGGAACTGTACTAGAGCAGCCGTACGCGATCCTTTTTTTCTCGGGTCACAATCTTTGTCACAAACATGAATAAATAAATAAAGCATGTGACCATTGCTTAAGAATGAAAAATTGTTAGACGTTCCAAAGGTTACTTAATAACGAGTGTTTCGGGCCGGAGATAAAAGCTTGGCGAGCCGCGGGCCGAGTATGCCTGGTCTAGAGGGTGTAGAAGTTTGGACGAAAAGTTTCGGCGGACGATTTCAGCAAGCTAGAGGGGACAGTACCCGCTAAATACGCACCAAGGAAATCGGAGGCGTCGTAAGTCACTCTCCCCGCAAAATGTTGGATCCCGAAGGATCTACAGTCGACGGTCCTAGGCTCGAAAAGCCGCGGATTCTGTTTGTGCTGAACCTTCACTTTGGCAACGTAGCTCTCGGCTGTACCTCGGATAGAACACTCGACGTCCAGCATGCTCAACAATCCGGTGCGCTGTGCAACGAAACAAAAATCCTAATAGAGGATGCATTTCACGCATGATATCGCGTTCCCGGTTTAAAACGGAGCATTCGTGAAGTTTATGTACCATTTTCTGAGAGATCAACTTACCAGGGAGGAAATGAGATCGATACATGGCACGTTGTCGACGTAGTCGACCTCCACGTCGCACCGGATACCTTCATCACGACAACTCTCGATCGAGCTCTTGAAGATATGCGTGTTGTAGAAGTGTTGCATCGTTTCCGCACAGAGATTGATGCACAGGTGCTCCAGCTGGCTTGGCTTGGGGTCTTCGAATCCAAACATGTCCAGAATTCCGATGAACCCGTCCGTGGCGTGTCTCACTGCGTTGTTTAACGCTGTCATGCTCCTGGAACCCGTGCCACCTGGTTGCGGACATAAATCGGATTTGATCACCATAAAATTTCAACTCCTCTTATTTCAAATTTCAAATCTCAATTCCTCTTGCTTTTATTTCAAAATTCTGTTTTTACTCTCAATTTTCATGAAATAATTTTCCTCGAAAAGGCAAATCAAGTCAAAACAGAATAGAATAGGTCATCTTTAGGAATTTATTACAGAAAAATGAGATGATGCAGAGATACATTACTTTTTGTGGTATATTCAGACACGATTCAATATTGTAGACAAATTTTTGTAATATGCTGTTTGTAAAGGTACAACAAGAATTTAACAAGATACCTCTACATGGTGTTGGTCAACAGGTGTTTTGTATTTTCAATTAAAACTAAGTCTAGTAAGTTACAAAAATTCCTCTGCAATAGTGGATCATTCCCAAACACGTCCCAACAGATCGCTTAGCTCTATCTCCTTCGGTTCTCCAGTAATAAATCCTTAAAGATGACCAATATTTCATATCACTTCGTACGATTCGGGATCGTCACTATAAAATTAATTAACGAGTTATTAATTAACGAACCTGCCGAGCTGCCAATGGTCGAAGCATGCTGGCTGGTGACCTCGGCCTGGTTGTGCACGGACTCGTTCGAATCTGAGGACAAGGTGCCAAGGGTTGAGCCTAATCTCTTCAGACTGTTGGCTCTCCGGACGATAGTGGCCACGGTGCGGCAGTAGAGCGCTTTCGCCAGCGAGTCCCTGGTCATGTTAGACTGCGTAAACAAAGACCCTTCAACATGGTTCGGCACCGACAGGGCAGCAATTATAGCTCGCATAATCGCGGATAATCAATTACACAGTACCATATTCGCGTCGCAGACCGACTTGACCAGTTGTCCGCGAGCATTGTGCGTCCTGGAGGTCAGACCTCTTAGCAGAGCTGGTGGTGGGACTCCTAGGAGGGCTGCTACGGAGGCCAGTTCATTTTCACCTATCACACCAACCTCCACACCTGGACGATCCGTGAAGCCAACGTTACCAAGGATCAGCACTGCTGCTAGGACTCTGACTACGTCTAGAAATGGTATTCCTAGCACCCCTGGAATAATTTTTTAATTTAATTCATTGTTCTGTGATGGTGTCTGTTTCACTCTGATTAATTTAAATGTAATATCAATAAAAGGAGCCAGTTTATGAGAAAATGTAAATCAACGTCCTCCGACAATTTTTCAATTTTGCACTGTTTTCTGATGGAACTTCGTTAGGACTAGATTTTATGCATTTATAATAAAAATGAATATGTGTGATAAATTAAAAAATTTAGAAGCTTCAATGTATTTGTTTCAGCTTATTGAAATTATTAAAGTAGGGACGAAATTTCTGTCTGGCTCTTGTTCATCAAGGGGAAACTATTTTTATTTTGCACGAAGATCCACTGTATAATTACATCCAAAGAAAATACTGCACATTGTCAATGATACAGATAGGAGATTAAACCAAACTAATAGAAGCTACTTGATAAGAAAGCAGATATAAAACAACGAATTTGAAATAAGTCAATATAGCATTTTATTCTAAGAATTGCACAATCTATTTAATTTAAAATCTTTCTCAAAATGTGAAACTAATCAATTATGAATTTGAAATTTTGTGTTATTTAGTAGTGTATGATATAAACTTTTAAGCATACCTAAACATGCTTTCCAAGCTTGAAACCTGATGGCATCCTCAGCTTCGTCCTGTCTAGTGTCGCCATGTTGGAGATACCTCAGATTCTTCAAGTTGTAACCCTCCAAGTTAAGTTTCACTAGAACATCGTGCAATGAGGATCACTGTGGATGCTATGTAGTTAAATAACTAGATTGAACAACGACATTAATAAGACCGATCAACTCGAAAATATCACAGTTAATATCAAGAACGAATCTAGAATTTCATCAACATTAGGATTACGGAGCACTAAAAGTACCTATTCTTTACTATAAAAATAACAAGAACATACATATCTATCCAAATGGTTAGCCATTTTTTTTTAATCCAGTCCCAAAGAAATAAATTTGTCGAATAATTTCTACTGGATACATTTTTACAATCTCAATAATTGTAAATTAAAAATATTACAATTCGCCATTTTGTCAGATACCGAAAACCTGTTAACAAAATCCACAATATTCGACAAAACTAAGAAGAGTTTAAAAATCAACAGCATCTTCACAATAAATCCTCCTTCAGTGAAAAACAACAAAAATGATGCCGGACAATCTCAAGGAAAACAAAATAAGATATTTCATTGCATTCTTAAGGGAAACAAAATTACTAAATAAAATTATAAACAAAACTTCATCGGTCCAAATATCTCTAACAAATACACCTAACAGTAACAATCAATTACAATGTTCTCCAACAAACTCTCAAATGTTTAACAATCTACCTCGTTCCTCGTGGGACAGTCCAGCTAGCATCTGATAGAAAATATGATAGTTCTTCTCATCAGGCAGTGGCCTAATGACTCTCGTCTGGTCCAAAAAGTAACAATGAATCTTCGTTCTGTACAAAGCGCCGTCCGTCACCTGGACCTCGATGAAGTGACCCTGAAGAAAACATACATCGTCAACATACATCATTAGACTGCGGATTTTATGCATCTATGACAAAAACAAAATAAATGCAAGTTAAAATAATAGGAAAGAATTTGGTAATGATAATCTCACATTTTCATTCTATTAAAATTATTAACGAAGGAACGAAGTGTCTATTTCCTTTATATCTCTTGCAATTGATACAGATAATTTTGATTGGGTCAGTACAATCATCTCCCAACAAACCACCAAAACTATCGACAAAACTTCAAATCCCAAAACAGTCTACATACTATCCTAGAGCTCTCCGAATTGGTAGCAGTCTTCGCCGATCCCAGGGACCTGAGGACAGTGAAGGCAGCAGCTAGGTGTTTGAATGCGTCAGTCTCAGGCCCACCCCCAGCAACGTCGAACAGCTGTCTCAGCAACAGCATGGAGGCATAAGTTTTCCCCGAACCACTGGTCCCTGAAGAAATCCCGAACAATCTTGGCTTGTTGCTTGGTAATCGCGTTGGAAAAGGTGAAAGGTATTAGTTTACCTGAAAGAATGATGGCTTGAGGGTAGCCGGTCTCCGATTGCTGGCGAACAGCTTCCTGGACGACTTTGTTCAGCTGAGGCGCCAGTGGTACGGCCCTGGTGCTCGTTAAGGTCAATGGATTCCCGACGTCCGTATAAGGATTGATACAGACCAGAATGGGGCCCACGTTCGTCTGAAATGCGTTCCCATTATCCACTCTCCCGATTATCAATTTCGCGCTCGGACCCTCTCGCGGGCTGATGAAGACACAGCAACCAATCAAATTGCTATACCTTCTACATACAATGTTTTTTCACGGCGTTTAGGTCCTTTCCAACACTGGATTGAAATGGAACTGAACTGAATCGTTTCGGGGTCACAATTTAATCGTTATGTATAATCTGATGCAAAATTCATGTAATGTATCTTAACACTAGGTTTACCATCAAAATGGCGGATTTTAATGTTTCTAATTTACGATTGTCGAGATTGTAAAGATGTACTCATGAGAAATTATTCTGCATAGGTATACAGTGTCTATTGGTACGGCTGAAAATTTGAATAGATACATTCTTCTTATTTTTACAAAGTAATGTGTAATAGTTGCATTTCGTGCTCGGTAAACCTAGTGTTAATGTACCTTTAGGTGCTTGTGGTATTTGCGATTTTTTTAATAGATCCTCTGCATTATTTTTACCGTAAGGAAGTTTTTATTTGGTGAATTAAACGTTTCTCCTTTTCTGAATTCCATGAAACAATTTTCGGAAACATACTCATTTACCTATTTCTAATACATTATTCGCCAGAGACTACTTAATTGATTTTCATCATTCACGATTTACAATTGAGTATTCCTTGAACAATTATTCAACAGCAATGACAATTTTAGAACTAACAATAAACCCTCAGGAACGTAATCGAATTATTTCTTTCGGGATTATTTTTTAGAAGAAGATTTTTAAGTTCTTTTATAACATAGACCAGTCATTGAAAGTGATAACAGGCCTCTGGTAAATAATAAGTAGACTACAGATCTTTATGGAAAATAAAAATTCTGTACATTGAGAGCAACGAATTGGATTAAAGTAAAAATCCGCATTGGATTAAACTAAAATGCTTAATTGAATTTTGGATAGTGGTTAATATTGAGGAAGAAATCTAAACGATAGATTGCAGTATATTATTACGGTTATTGTAATACGTGCGACTAGAAACAAACTCCGGTTTTCCAAGGAATGTCGTTCGTCAACTATCCAACAACAGCCGATTCGATTTCGGCGTCCGCGCAAACGATAGAAAGTGTTTGAGGATATTAGTCATGGATCGTTGTTATCATGTTAATGGTGTCAAGTCGACAGACGTGTATCCCAGAGCAGAGCTTGAGAACGTCTGCGAGAGCAAACATGATCCTTTGAGTCGAGAACGGTACGATAGTTGAGACCGTAGTATGTTTCATTATTACAAGCTCTTTGAAGTATGAGAGGAGAATATCAATTAGCTCTCTCTTCTTATTCTCCTGTATCTCCTCTTATTTAGAATACGGATTAGTTTTCGCCTGGTGAGTAAAATTACTATCAAAAATTAGCCCCACGTTCATCACTGGACTTCAATCGGTATTCAACATTTTTGTTCGTTATTTTTATAACAAACGGTTCGTTAATCTATAATATATTGAATTAATTTCAATTTATTCATTAGAGTTCTATGTAGAGAGAATTGCAGATACAATTATTTAAATACTACAATGGCTGGATTACAAATCTACTCATACACCCAGTTAACAACAGTGTAAAGTGGAACTGTTGCACTATTAAATTATAGTCTCTGTCACGAATGCAGCAAATAATCAAACTGCACATCTTTAACGAAAGTTCTAATTTCACAAATCATTTTATAAAACCCGAAAAAACCCGGGAAAATTCTTTAGGATAAGAATAAACTGAAGACAGTGTTAATATTCATTAGGATACAGTTATCCGCATCATATTTCGAACACGCCAGCAATTTCTACAAGTCCATAGTCTACGAACAATAGGCTGTCTACAAAATCAATTGCAATAAATGTTCGCAGCATTCAAAGAAGATCCACATGATCGAGGACCAAGAGTAAAACGAGCGACAGAGGCGTATAGATCGCCGTACATCGAGGGATAAACGATCCTTCTTCGGGATCGATAGATGAGTTCGCGGGATCATGCGGTCTTCTTCGAATAATATCCTCGGAGGAGGATAAAAGGAAGCCTCGGACCTTGCGAGCTTCGCACAGTGGCTTCGCAATGTTTCGTAAGTAACTCAAAACGTTAAAATACTTAATTATTATTATTTTCATTGTGTTTCATATATGAAAATACGATATACCTGCAAACTAATGCGTTGTCAAATAATTTCTACGAAAAAACAATTTCATTAGTTTTTTGTCACAAAAATAAATTTTTTGCAAAATCCTGATGTCGTAGACAAATTTTGAAACCAGATTTGAAATCAGCGTGAAAAAATCTACGGGAAATGATGTATAGCATGTATTAAAAAAATTTTTTCCGCGCGTGGTATTGAAAAAACCACAATTTTCTTGAAATTGTACGAGTTTAACGAATTTTATCATGATTAAAAAACGTTCGTACCATAATCTCCCTATTTTTCCCATATTCTACAAAGTTTCAGCTACAATTTTTAAAAAATTTCATCGCTCTATCTCATTTCTATCGACAGTTCTTTGATTTTGTCGCAGATTTCGTCCGAATTGCCCACTGTGCGTCGTAGAGACTTAGAAATCGGGACAGTTAGGGCGGAGAAGGTACAGAAGGCAGAAGGCAGTAGAACGCAGAACGGGGAGTGGGTGGAGGTGGAAGAGGGGGGCAGGCGAAGGAGAGAAGACGAAGGAGACAAAGAGCGCAGGGTGGTGCAACAGGCTACGGAGCGGCGAGGCTTTGGCGGGCCTTGGTACCTATTAGAAGCCCACCTAGAGAAAGCAACACGCCGGAGGACGAACAAAAAGGTGAAAAACGGCCGAACGGCCACGGGGAGGGAGAGAACCGGTCCCACGACGGGCCTGGTACCTAGTGATGGGCCCAGGAGACTCACTGATCCGAGCTTTTGAACAAGTGGGTCGTGTGGGGCCTCTGATCGCAGCGCTACCCCGAGAAAGTGATTTGAAATCATTTAATTGGATCATTTTGAACCAAACATCACGTATTTAAAGACAAGATGTTCCTGAAGATTGACTATAGTGTGTTGGATTTTACTTGTTGCTGAACTATGCATTTATTATACAAAATGTACAGGTGATGTTTAATATAATGGATAGATTGAAAGAATTTGAGAAGAACTATTATTTTTGGCATAATGAAATTGTTGAACGAATTTTATTATTTTATTTTTATTGTGTGTGAATTTACCTTGCACAATTCTTCTAGGATATATATATATTTTTTAATCTACTTACTAAGTGAAAATTCAACATTTTAAATATAATGTGTAATATTCGAAACGCGACAGCTTTCCAGGATAAAATGTATTGCTGGTTTGTGTATATAAACATGCATTTATTACTTGATTATACATTTTCGGTAGACAGATTAAATCGAAAATAAAGGAGTACATTGATAGAATTGAGCACTGAATATTAAACTTTTGAATTTATTTTGTTGTGTATTACTAAAATGCATTTTGCCTGTTTATCAATTTACAAATAAAAAACAGCCATCAAATTTTAAAAAATATACGCAGTCTCGCTGGTATTGTCATATTTAACAAATATAAAGTGAATGAAGTTCCTTCTCGAATTCAATTATGCCAACGTTTGCACAGCTTTTTCAAAGACCATATCAAAGCCATCGCTACCTGCGTCCACCTAACTCGTCGGAGAAGACAGAAAAACAAGAAGATAACAAGAGAGAAAGAGAGGGAAAGAGAAGAGGAGAGGGGAATAGGTCAGAACGAAAAGAAACACAAGAACAGAGAACACAGAGGAGAAGCAGCAGCAGAAGAAGAAGGAGGAGAAAGAAACAGGAATAAACTGGACAGACGAAAAACCTGGTGGACAGAAGATCGAGAACATGATCTACGCGTTCGGCCGTATCTAAAGATCAAGCCAGGGATCGGACTTCTATACCCGGAAGGTGGTCGTAACTCGATCGAGAAAGTGCGAGGGTCCAATTAAACCGGGAATTACGATTTCTCGTATGAATCTCTCGGCAGCCCACGCTTAATCGTCCCGCGGGCTGAATAATAAAGCGATCGGATCTAATCGATATCTCGGAGACACTCCAGTTTTCACCAGTGTGCATTTTTTCCTTGTTGCTGCTCATTAACGATTGATTTAAGGTGCACTAAAACTAGTCCATTTCATACCACTTTGTAAAAATAACGAAAATATATTTTCTTTAACTTGATGCATTTTTCATTCGTTTTTTGAAACAGTAAGTTGCATTCAGTACCTCGATTTATTTATTACAAGGGGTGGTCCATTTTAATCAATAAATGCGATTATCTCCAGACACATTCGTTATTTGAAAAAATGTTTCATACGAAACTTCTTTGTTTCGAGGGGTATGTAATCGAGTGTAGCTATTTTGTTTGAAACTGTACACATGGAGGTCACTGAAGGTCAACTGTATCTTAATTAAGATATCTTCCAAATTAATAGTTTTTCTACATACATAGGTTAACATATTCTTATTCAGAATACCGAGATGCATCGAATGGTGTCTAACAAATTATATGATTCTATTGAAAATATTCAGTTCTGGAGATAGTCGCATTTCTTGATTACAATGGTTGACTCCCTGAATATGAACGCTGCGAATAATGTTTGTTTTAATGTTGTTTTAATCTGGTTTTAACCTTGTTTTATTTTGTCACAGCATTTCTTTTTTCAAAGAGTGTTTTAATTTATTTAATCATTCTTTTTAAGGCTGTTAACCATTCTGCTAATTTAATAGCAAAAGACAAATTACGTTTGATAACTGAGGGTTGACAGACTAGAACAGATCCAGTCTCAAAGTCTTGCGGAATGGTAAACGAATTTCAATGATGCTATTAAAAATTAATAATTTTTTGTAGAAGCGTGAAATATTTTTTATATTCTCTCTAATACTTGGACCGACGTGGATTTAACGGTAAACATGTTAGGACTCGTTAATGAATTTTTCTGTGGCGAAAGCAATTTCAATTGCGGCCCGACACGACTCGTGTTCCGAGTAACATAATAATTTCTTTTGGGATTGCTACTCAAAAGAAAATTATTAAGCTTCTTTTTGACACGGCGTAGTCATTAAAAAGCCTATTAACCCTTCGTGTCCTGAAAGAACAGCGGCGCTAAAGAACCGCTTTCATTAAAATGCCGTCGCGCACCAAATGCGCCCCGATTTTTCGCTGCAGTTTGCAGTGGTAGCACTCTTTGCGCATCTCTGTCCTAACGATTCTGAAAAATGTTTACTCACAGACGTGTAAGTATAATCACAGGCGAAAAAAAGATTGAACACTACCCGATACAACTTGAAAATTATGGACTTTCCAAAAATACGTTTTCTACGCAGTAAAATAGTCAAAGAAATTTTAGCTATTTTGACTGATGCAGATTCCCCATACTTCACAAAAGAAAAAAAATACGACTTGATAGACAAAGTATACATATATAAATACAATTGATTACTTTTAAGATCAGGAGATCTTCATAAAGAGTCAAAATTAAAACTGGTATAATGTAATCAAGATTATTCATAATATAAATAGAAAATAGGACAAATATATGCTAATATTCTAATAAATATTATTGTACACTTTTTAGTAGATTAAAAAGTATCTGGATGAAAAATGAGTAGTTTACATGCAAAACAATAAGAACATCAGAGAAGTCTAACACCTACTGGTAGATCATTTTTAAGGAATTAAATCTAAGAATCTTTAAGTAAAGGAACATACTTGTATCTTGCAGCAGCATGTAGCAATCGGGGGAGCAAGATTCTAATTTAGCGAAAGATCCCCGGTCTAATTGTAATTAATTAGGAGTAGATTAGCGGGTGGAAGATGTTCGAAAGTTCTCAGGGTTTAATCCAGGCGGAAACGAGCGTTTCATAGGTGACAAGCTAATACAATTCCCGGGTGTTCTCTGTCTCGTTGCGCCGACGATATCTTCTTCGAGCGCTTCTTCCCATTAAGAATTCACCCTTGTCTCAGGCGTTGGCTCAGCTTGGCTCTGCTTGGCCCCGTGCTTGGCTGGTCACAGAGCAGCACGCGCAGCTGGCACGCTCGCATTCCATTATCGTGCTCCGCGTTTTAATTTCTCCCCGGCATTCCTTAACGCGTGCCCCCTTTTTTCTGGTTACGGGCCCCCTGGGAGCACTTCATCAGACACTTCCCAGACGATTCGGGGATGGAGAATCTGAACTTCGTTCACGACCTCTGCGCGCCCCGATGAGGAATCATTTAGCACGTTCCTGGGGCACAGTGAAGATCATACGGAGCCACGAAGACGTTTCAAGATATTCAGAAAATTCCGAAAATTTTATGAACACATGTATTGTAGATACACTGTGGACCTTGATGCTAAATAAACAATGGTCTGCATCAGTTGCACGTAAAACAAGAACCAAGCAGAAATCGAACTTATTTGTGGATTTTTGTGATCAAACAAGAACCACATGGAAACTTCTTTCTACTTTCAACAATTTTCAAACATTGAAAATCGTATAACAATATTGTTGAATATTTTTAATCTTACTATCCTTCCAAATTACAATTACTCATTATTGTCGTAAATAAATAAAATCTGTAGACCAGACAGAAAGATACCCCTTCCGAAATCATGCAACAGGTATGCTACTTGTAGGAATTTATTATAGGCGAACCAGGTGACGTAGACCTAAAATTCTTTTTACGATGTGTTCTAGCATGATTCAATATTCTAGACAAATTTTTTGTTGCATTCTATCCTTAAAGAAACTAAACGTCTGTGAAACGCGCGAGTCTTCGAGGTTATAGGAATCTGCAGCAAAAACTAACTTTATGGAAACACTTTCGGGGAGAAAGCTTATAACTCAATTAATTCCTACTGCTAGTCCAATATATGCACTAGGACACTCGTTTGAAAGAAAGCTCCGCTGTTTTCACCAGAAAAAATTCCCAAAGATCGCATTTTCGCAGGCGGCGTTAAGCCAGACCCGTTTATGCCTCCTTAAAAGCGAAATAGTGCAACTTCCGGCACTGCAGTTATCGTATAACAGTGTCTGGCATCGTTAACCGGGCCACAGCGTCTAGTTTCGCGAATAAATCGCGACTCCCGCGACTGGCTTTATTGGTAGAGGTGATATTTCGGCGAGAAGCACTGCGGAGGTGCAATTAGGCGTCGAGTATCGAGGAAGACGTTTCGGAATCGGCTTCGGGGGACCAGGAAACGCTTTCAGCCTCGGTCGGAACGATTTGCCAGCGAAATTCGCAGCTTGTGCTTTCCCTCTCTCCCTCTCTCTCTTCTCCACCCCCTCCCTCTCTCTCTCTCTCTCTCTTCTGGAGAAAATCGCAACGCGCATCGATCACTCTGCGCCTCGATAGCGAAGCGTGTAGCTCGTCCGCGGACACGATAAGTTCGCGGGCCTTCTAATTGAGATGAATGCTTCGATTCGCCACGAACCAATCGAGATTCCCCGGTTCAGATATGTTCTCCGGACGTTTAGCGAACACTCCTGTCCCGAAATTGCGCGCACTTTTTCGTACCTGGTAACATTGACAATAACGCACGTTGTTCGTGGAAAATGTGCTGTTGCATTAGTTCAAATGGTGGACGTGTCGATGGTCATATCAAAACAATTTATACTAACCATTTTCTTGTATTTTTATTTGCAATTGTACATGAATTGCTAAACGAACTCTGTACTTTCGGTATTTAATATGTAAATGAAGAATTCATCATTTTATACCGTTTTTTGTGTTGTAATCAAATTATGCATGTACAATATTCACAGAGGGATCAATTTCCTTCAATATAAGTAAAATAAATTGCAGAAACAGCTGAAGCTGTTCGAAGTACATTTTTTTTTGTAACTTTTTAATTCGCAGATGCATGAGCATCGATAACTCATTCTAATTCTGTATTTGAAATATTTAATATGTCACAGTGGGATCAATTTCCTTCATATAAATGAAATGAACAGAGGTGGCCACTGTGCAAATGGAAAAAAATATAACATTTATAAAATCATGTTCTACCGTCAATTTTCTTGTAACCTAGTTCTGCATTTTCAGCATTTGATGTGCCACAATTTAATATTGTGTATTATCCATACGAATAGAATAAGTCAAATTCAGCGTAAGTAACCATTGCAGAAAATGTAGCGCAAGCTCCACATAGAACCTGATCAGATTATCTCTTTCGTAAGGTTCCTCAGCTTACGTTTGTTAGCGAACATAATTTCTATCCGGTCCCTATTGATATCGATTCAAAGATTGATAAGTTTTATGCGAAAATCCTCGTTGCTAGAATAGTCAGAACAGGAAACATTGGTCAGCTACCTTGTTTACTTCGGCAGACTGTATCGAGCGCATCAATAATTCTGCTTGCGATTAAAAATTAATGAAAAATTTCAACTATCCAAAATTATAGCCGAGTATGAATACTTTGTACTAGGCTACGGAAAGTTGCCTAAACCAACACCACCTATATGGTGTTGCCTAAACGCATTAAAAATATTCCGCAAGGTGAAACGACAACTTCAAATGGTGCATTTACGAGCGTGTTATGATTTATTACGTTCCTGTAATAAATGTTTGGCCATTTACATCAGCATTTGAAAGAGATAATTAGAATATTTCAAAATTAAATGCACGCACATATTTACTCCCATACTTCTCTACTTAACCATGCATTTAACACATTGACTATCTTGTTAGCCTTAGTCTGTAGAAATTATTTTTCCAGTTAAAAATAAATGTGCAAGCTACTATGTTCAAGTGTTGTAAACGAAAATATTAAAAGTGTACTTTTAGTACCATACATCTTTCAATTTCCATTTTTTTTACTCTGGATAATTAACATTTCGTAAATATGTTCAATTAGGGTCAGAAATTCATTTTCATATTCGAAGAAATCGAATTTTATTAGTTTAGTATTCATTTAATTACATTTCATACGGTAAAATATGTTTGCTGTTGAATATGAATATTACAATCATCTTCGTATGAAAACAAATTAAAATTACCCTTCCTAAGCACGATAGCTTAATTATCCAGGGTTAAATGAATTGCCTTAAGGGATTCTTGAGCTTGCCAGGGGATGGCAGTCAAAGTTTGGAAGAAATGCATCAAGTCAATAAAGATTGCGTTGACTTACGTGGTACTGCTTCGCGCAGAATCGGGCCTGAAGACACTTGAGCACCGCGTCCTCCGTTAAGGGGCCCGGCAGGTGAATGAGGTCGTCCAAGGCCGTGGAGGTCGCGGGCCCCGATGAGCTCGTGGTCCCCTTCGGGAGACATCGATGCTGACCCTGGTTGCTTTTCGCGTTCTTCACGTCTGCGATGATGCTCGAGATCGGGGGCGATCGCAAACAGCCCAGGGCCGTCACGCAGGACACTATACCATCGTCTGGGACTCCATTATGACGTTTCGGGGGGTCCAAATCTGCAAACAACAGAGACCAATCTTAACTTCTTCAACTTTTCCTTCATAGACGTATTTTTACATCTTCGCTACATTTTCGGAACGTTTCAAAATTACAAGTTCCAATAATTTTAGAATCGTTGGGAGACGAAACTTTCTACATGGAATTGTTTTTTACAGAAATGTGCACAGTCGCCAAAACACAAAACTAAAAGTAAATTACAATTAATTAGTCTCCAAGAACAACAGACAGCATTTTTCTTTCGATTTCACCCACTTTTTCAGGGGAATTGAACACAGCGACGCCGATCGGAACGAATGTAGGGTAGATTAAACGGCGAGTTTTATTCGCCAGTATTTATTTTCGCCTGTACGAGAGCAAAAAGAGCAGCAAATGTTCGTGGTCCGCGTCAAAAAATGGTAAATAAATCATAAAACGAAATCCAGGCCGAGATAGCCGATGTGTAAACAGCCGCGTTTACCGTTTCGATGATTTTGCGGAGAAATCGCTCGCCGCTCTCGGTTATTTAAAATATCAACCCTCGTTTCAGGCTGCGAGAAAAACAGAGAGATGTAGAGGGAAGGAGAGAGAAAATTGTAGATATGTAGCGTTGATCAGTTCCAGGAGCATGGAGCGTATCGCAAATTAACGCCGCAATGGCGATATTACGCGCCGTTTAAATATTAACGAGCCCGATCGCCGCAGGATGGACGCCGTGAGTATCCACGTGGACGTACACACGCTCCTATTTCAACTGGTATGTACTGGGTGGTTCGGTTTAATTCGCGGTGATAGAACCGAATCACGATTAAAACCCTTGCCAACCAGGATACAGCAATTTCCGGCCGAGCATCGGGCATGATACAACCGGGAACATAGATTTACTCGCATGAAAGATTTCTATTACGTAGCGAAGTGTCTTCCT
Organism: Lasioglossum leucozonium; assembly: GCA_028454225.1. Taxonomy (NCBI): domain Eukaryota; kingdom Metazoa; phylum Arthropoda; class Insecta; order Hymenoptera; family Halictidae; genus Lasioglossum; species Lasioglossum leucozonium. The sequence continues at coordinate 11,641,739 of CM052205.1, read as the reverse complement.
TCGGGAATATTAACACGAATCATTTTTCAGTGAACGGGCGCTGACAACAGTCGTGTCAATGGATTTGTTCGATTCTTTCAAAATAATTTTTATCGTGATATCATCTCGCTTTTACAGAAAATATCGCTTCAAGAAAATAAGCTTAAAATGTTCGGTACCATCATTTAATTCGTTGTTCGTCTTAATTGTAAACTAAACGTCGCACATGCATTGAGCTATTAACCCTTTGCACTCGGACCTATTTTAACAGGAAAATTAAACATTTCCTCTGACTTAGAATAATTCCATTCTACATATGATTTTTTTTTAAATTTTATGGATATGCAATTGATATAGCTCATGGAATACTTAAATGTGTAGTAATTGATTAGATACCAATATATTTAATAATGTAAACAATATTTTGAATAATGGTGCAGTAATTTTTGATGGCAACTGAGGGTCGCCTCTCGACTGCGGAGAGTTAAAAAGTTTTCATGCATATACATAATAATCTGGAAACAGGAAAATCGTTACAGTGTAGAGTAGAATAGAGTATTTTCTGCGTTTTACATTGCAGTTGTAAAATTAAGATTGAATAATGAAAGATTGAATAATGAATGGAGTGTGTCTGCAGCATCAGAAATGCAGACGCTGTCGGCAAATGAGAATTCAGGTGAAACTTCTGAAAATCTAAGTTATTAAACCCATTATTAAACGCAGGCTTAATATTCAATGGTTTAAAGCTGCTTAGCCAAACTTGGATGAAGCGTGCGCTAACCTATGGGGTCTTCGAGCCCCTCCTTTGCAGGAGCTTTAGAAATTTACAGTGATCTATTTTCAAAATTAACTGGAGATTCCTTATCGGAACAGTGTTGTGCGAATGAATAATGCAATTAAAAAATATACCGTTGCATTTGGGAGGGTCTACAGAATCACTCTCCATAAGAATCATTCAGATAGCTGTTGCAGTTATGGCAGAAAAAATGATCATAGCTCAAACCCTTATTTTTCCTTCAACTTTTCCTAAAAAGCTCGCTGAAAATCATCGAACTGGTTGCCTGAACACAAAATTGGTGTTACAATATAAAGCCTATCATTCATAACACAGTGTTACACCAGGAAAAATAAAACTCTTCGTGTCGCTTGAAGAAGATTGTCACAATGTCAAGGAAGAAAGTCACAGCCCAATTTCACCGACCACGAAGAAAACCTAACCCAGACCTAGCCCAGCCCTATCGAACAGGTAGCAAATCGGGTTGAATCGTTGACATCTTCGCAACCCTATCGGAGGTTAGCAAAGCCAAAGAGATCAGGGATGATGATCGCATATACTGACCAGATATTAAATTATTCGCTGTGGTGGCGTTGTGGCCGAGAGTGTTCGCGGCAGCGTGATTCGCGTGCGGATGAACGATCGCGGAGGCCGTCAGCGTGTGCCCCGAAGAAGGATGTCCCAAACCGTGGGGCAAGGTAGCGGCTAATGGCAGTGTGGTCCTGGGGGGCACGGCAGGGGCGGGGGAAGACGGCACGCATCCTTTTTCCGGGCTTTTGGAAAGGGGGGCCGCTGTGCCCTGGTTCGGCCCTGAATTGTTGTTCGGCGGTTGGCTCACGTGCAGCCGGTTCCTCAGGGTCACCAGTTCCGTGCTCAGGCTCCTCAGACGCTGCTGTAGGTGCACCGCTTCGTTCGAGGACGAGGCATCTGTAAAAGGCAAACCGATATTCCGTGAGCTGCTGCTCTGCCACACTCTTACATACACGGGTTATCCGGACAGTTCCCGAAATGTGTGTTTTTCTTTTTTTTTTTTCTTGTATGTAGAAATAGTATTGTATGTGCAAATAGAATAGCACGGCAGAAATCTAGATCAATAAAATGATCTATGTACAGGGTATTCCAAATTATACGTTACGACACGACCACTATAGCGTGATTCTGCACCTCTAGATAAGTGGGGATCTGTTAAAAAATGGGCCCCAAAATTGACCTCGACCCTTGCTCCAAGATCAACAATTTATTTATTGCATCCTGTTGTAATCGCGCAGAAGAAGTCTTACTTTTCGCAAATTATTTTATTGCATATGTCCACAGGGTCTCGCAAAATGATATAAACGTGGAAGGGATCATTCTACATGAGAAAATAAGTCGAAAATATAGAATAAAGTTTCATTTGTCGCATCAAATTGACTTTGAAGATCAGACAAGTTCGCGTGCCTAGTGTTCTTAAGAAGTAGAATTAGTAAAACTTTGTTCTACATTTTCTCATGTAGAACCACCCCCTCAACGTTTATACCATCTTGGGACAGCCTGCAGACGTATGAAATAAAATAGTTTACGAAACTTTAAAGTTGCTATCTAAGAAAACGGTTAACTTGATACCCACGGTTCCCATGAGATTTTTGTTCGTCGCGATGAGTACTATACGATGCAATAAAAAAATGTTCAACTCTGAGATTCAAGGTTAAGGTTAATTTTGCGGCCGATTCTTTTGGCAGATCTCCACCGATCCAAAGGTGCAGAATAACGCCATAGTGAACCCGACCAGTGAAATTGTAAAATATCATAGTATACACGCACGACACAGACGAGTTGAATAATCTGTGAACTGGCTCGAATGAGGCCTTGGCGGGGATCGGTGACCTTGAACGGCCGATATTCCCTGTTACTCGAGTTGAGAGCTGGCTGTGTTCCCGTGGCGGGAAGGTTTGGTGGTTTTATGGTTGTTGGGTCTCGTAAAAGTATTTTTGGTCGGTGAAACAGAAATTACGGATTTGGGACAAGGTAGATTAAGGCTTTTGAGTGGGTGGGATTTGGAAGATGGTTACAGGTGGATCGGACAGGTTGAAGGTTGAGTACATTTCGACAAGCATGCGGTAGTTCGTTTAGAACACACTCCGTGGCATGTGTATTACCGATGGCACACGTTAATGATCTGTCTACATCGTGATAGAACTGCTAAGTTCAACCATCGTTCCCAAAAGGGCTGATTGCTCTATCAACTTGTGAGATCGTGTTCGACAGCTCTGATAGCACTACGAAACTGAGATTCTTTTCTAATAGCCGTATCGAGTTCAGGCATCATTAGCAAAGCCTCCTGTTAACTGGACGGAACAGCCGTGTCGCACATTTAACCGCCCGACATCCGCTAAACGGGCAAATCGCGTGTTCGAAGCAGGAAAATTCAATGCGTCCCGTCACCGCGAAAAGTCGTCGGCGATCGTTGCGAATTTCCACTGACCCCACGACCATTTCGCAATCGTGCGCCCCTTTCAGCCCGTCCGCCTCACCCCTCGCGGTACCCTGGCAACCATCGAAATAATTCATTTAGAAAACGAGGGCTCCGGTCCGAATTTGCGATACGCTGTTTGCGCTGGCTCGCGAAACGCGCGACAACCCTTTTATCGCGCGCCCGCCGGAGTTCGTTTGCCCGGCGAGGACCGTGCCTCGAATCGCAAACATCCGTGGACGTGAATTTTTCGGGAATAACACGTTCGACCGGTGCAAACACCGTGGCCGAGGGAGAGGGGCAGGGTAGGTGGCTGCCGAGAAGAGAAAAACGGTGTTTTCCTCGTTAAACGTTTTCCCGCGTTTAATCTGTTGCGTTATGGCGAAAACACGGACGGACCCGGCCCGGCTGATGAATTTAAATAGCCGCGCCACTGAGAGACGAACAGAGAGACAAGGAGACGAAGGGAGACAGAGACGGATTCGTCGGCTGTTTGCTGAATTTTAAATAATATTTCGTTTCGGGAGGGTAGGGGGAAGGGATGTGCTCCACGAGCGTACGCGGCCGAGCCTTTCGGAGATTTGCGCGGTGTATTATTAATGCTCGTTATTTCGTTGTTTCGATATTGATTGGTCACGCGAGACTTCCGCTGTAATTGTTCCCCTTTGGCCGGTGATCTCTGTACGCGGGTGCTGAGCGAGCCTGATGGAGAATTTGGAACTTTCCATAGGGTGGTCGGAGGTTGATAGGGTTGTTGGAACTCTTGAAAATTGTGTCAGAGCTTGATAGCGCTATCAGAGCCATTAAAAAGAATGTCGGATCTCGACGGGGCCAGCAGAGCCTCCTCGCAAGAACTCGGAGCTTGATAGAGCTGTCAGAGCTTTTGAAAATTCTGTCAGAGTTTTGTAGAGCTTTCAAAGCTCTCGTAAACGACGTCAGAACTTTTGAAAAAAATAGCAGACCAATAACACTACTAAAACGATTCTTTGTGCGAAACGAACATCACAGGCTTCAAAAATCCTCAAAAACAAAAAGACTCGATCAAGAATTAATATAAACAAATCTCTTGATGGTCAGATCGCTGGTCAAAGTCAAGGTTCGAGCTTTGATTTTGGTCGAACAAGCCCCAGGATTCCTTGCGAGCGGAATTCAACCGGCGACCGAAAATATGCGCTCGATCGCGTCCAGAGGAAATACGGAGAAAAAAAGAGACCGAGGGAGGAAAGGAGAGAGAGAGGGAGAGAAGGAACGAAAGTAAGAACGCGGAAAGGGGTCGAAGATGAATGAAAATGGCCGGTCGCGTCCAATGAATGGCGTCGAAGAGGGACGCAAGGAAGAGGGAGATCAGGAGATCGGTCAAAAATTGCAATTTTCGCATGAACGCTCCTAAATTCTTGCTTGTTGGTCAACCGTGTACTTAGGAGGAGGGTGATTACTTCCTGGGGATGCTGGTGTAATGTTTTGATACCTCCATCTTTTGATACCACTCATTCGCTACGATTGTATTTGAAGCTGATTTTCAATAAATAATTGGTCAATACAGCGAATAAAATTACGATACATACATGTTCGTACTTATAATACATAATTAATTTAATCGTCATTCACCAATAATAAATATATAAACATATCATTATTTCATTCGTTTTTCAGAATTCTCGAACAACAGAACGATTTGCATCAGCTCAGCTTCTCTTCGTAAAATATTAGATGTATAAACGATAATTTTGTTTTTCGCAAACGTTCATAGATACAAGGACTTAATAATTATAATAGTTTTCATTTTGCAGCTTTTTAGGCAATTGTTTGTTCCGGATGTGTCTCTAATCGAAACCTGGAGAAGATTAAAATAATTGAAGAACGTTGATATATTATCACCAACTTACTAAAATTATTTGAGAAACAATGAAAGCTGTCTCTTGCAATAAACTGAAAAAAATTGATATTGCATAAAAATCTACAGTCTGAGCATAACTGAATCCTCAAAACTGAAACACTTTTACGCTTCCAACTAAACTTTCTCATGTTACATCCTAACATTTACGGCATAGTGGTCTGAACAAGTCCTGGGCCAGATGAACCAACAAAAGGAAACAATCGAAAACAGAAGGAGGTAGAAGGAGAAAGGAAAACAACTATGCTTGTTCTCGCTTCATTGTTCAAAAACGCTGCATTCAGTCGACGGGCTAAAAAAACCACAGAAATTCACCGAAAAAATGCTCGGATGGAAAACAAGGCAGGAAGCAGCGCCGCGCGTCGGTTTCTCGTCTTCCTGCTTTCCTTACAGCGTGCACCGACGACTGCTCTCTTTCCTGAGCACCTGGAGAGCCAACAGAGTGAACCGAGTGAACAGAGCCTCGAGTGCTCCTCCAGTGTCCATTGTCGCGGCCGTTAATCCAAGGACACAGGTGACAACCTGCGAGAACCAGCTCGGGGATTCTTCCCCGGTGACGAACCAGCTGACTGGCTGAATGACTGACTGACAGTTGCGCCCTTCTCCTCCGACGCTAAATCGACAGGTGTTTCGCAGACGAGACGTGAAGAGATCACCGGGACTTGGGGACCTGCGAGTCGAAAGTTGACATCCACTGTCACAAGATTGACAATCGAGTGCCATTTAAATTGCCAGTAGGAGACACCCATCGCTCCGAATTGTCGGAATATCCGGAGCGATATGAACGTGATGGAAATCTGGTCTTCGGCTGGATGCGTCATTCTTCTTTGGCAATCATGTAGACAATGGGTCTTATAATATGTGACACTGTGACCGGGATGTGCCTTTTTACATTGATTAATTGGTTAGTGGGTGACATGGTTTAATTTAATTTATTGATGGTCAGAGGAATTTTCTGATTTTAGGAGAGTCGCTTCTGTGGCATTGTAGTTTTATTTCTAGAAGATGTTATTAGTGATTTTTAAGAATTAATGTATATAATAAAACTATCATGCTACGTACTTATTAGAACATAAAATAAAATTACAGCCTGCAGCTCCCTCAAATATCTCAACAAACCAAAATTTCCTTCACAACTCGACAATAAAATTGACTGTCAAGAACTTGAAAAAATTCAAAATCAATCTGGATGAAACAACAACTATTAAGAGAAATATTTTGCAATAACTGAAGAATTCTTGGTGGCTATAAATGCCATATAAAATAGAAACTCGCACGAACAATCTCGTATTCAATTCCTCGGGACACCTCGTCAACGATAGCGATCGGTTCAGGTCCGATATCGATCAGAACATTGTTTCGCGGCGCTATCCAACTTTCAGGTTGGCGGATCTCGAGCTCTAGCTCTATCAGAGCTATAGTATCACAGCTCTATCAAAATGTTCCATCTAACAGGCGGACAACTCGTCCAGATTAGCCACCGAGTGCCGTTTCTCCGCGGAACGGGGCATACTGGTTTTCTAATCGGCGCATTTAAAAAACGAACACGTCCGTTTCATGCGACAAACCTAACCGCCACGCCGCGTATGTACGTATATCTGCGTACCGTGAACCGCGGAACAGGCCGTTCCCTCGTGTCCCATATTCGTGAAACCAGTCGAACTGGTGGTCGTTGTTGAAAAGCGCGTTTCACCATGGTCAAAAGACGTCGATTTTCTCTCTTGGAGCATCTTCTTTCGCGATAATTCCGCTGTAGAATCCTTCAAAAAGTGGTATCAATAGCTTGAGTGCATGCACATATTTTTTACATGTTCCAAAGAAAAATTGTATAACACTATTTCTCTATCACTTCTCAATTTTAGATTTATTCCTCTATTTTATTCCAACGAAACGAGTTTCTCATTCGAACCAACAATAAATCCAGTCTGCTTTATTCCTAATAAGTAAATGATGAATTATTATATTTTTCCTTGAAAAATCCTGTTCAATGAAAAATTTCATTCAACGATCAGAACATTTCCAGTATCAAAAATGAATCAAATCTTCTATAAATTTCACTTTAACAAACACACTTAAGCAACTACAATGAATGCAAGTACAATCTACGAATTTGCACAAAGATATGCGCACCCTGATAGCAAGTTTCAATTAATTCCATTTTAATGGGCACACTTCCTCGCATTCTGGAATATCAACACAAAAGGTGCACAGTCTGATATCAACTCTGTTTTAAAACTACCACTCGCGAGCAGAAAAAAACGAATTTATTTACATTTACATTATTAAGCTTCTCCAACAAGGCTCATTCTCCTTTTCCCATTCTCCAGGATTTTCTTTTTCAGAGAGTCTTCTTTTCTCCGATCTACCTCTCGTGTTCTCGATTTTCTTTCTCTTTTTCGATCATTCCTTTTCGCGTTGCCTTGGAGTCTCTCTCTCTCTCTCTCTCTCTCTCTCTCTCTTTTTCTCTCTCTCTCTCCTTCTCTGTTCTCTCGGTGTGGTTAGAACGTACAACGAACTTCCGGATACGAGATTAGTTACACAACAGGTTCTGGGACCCAGGAATAAGTTATTTAACGCAGATCGGCGTGTACGCCGCATTGTTTGCTCGGCCGCGTTGTCTCTGCGTTAACCTGGCTCACAAACCTGGGATATTTTCGATAATATCATCTGTACGATAATGAAGATTTGCTAACATGAACCGTAAATAGTCCTGAAAGTAGCGCAATAAATTTCTTCATCATCTACAATCTACAATGTCTCCAAACAATCCAAAAATTGGAGATTTAACAAAAATAATAATTTTCTAATAAATATGAAATACAGTTCTCGGCGCTACGGTTCGATCAATTACTACAATATAATAGCTATTTTATGAAATCTCTGTTGCAAATGATTCTTCTTATAGTCTTCCGACAAAATTAAAATATGTATGTACACATAACTAGACAGCGGATTTTATGCATTTATGACAAAAATGAAAAGGTTCAATTTAAAACAGTAGAAACGTAAAAAGAACTTGAAAACACATATTATTTTCAATCTATATTAAACATATTAAGAAAGAAAATGAATTCTTATTTCAGTGACATTGTTTGTTGCAATACAATAAAATCCTTATTTCAAATGAAGATCCGCTGTCAAGTTATAACTATGAAAAAAATGTTACAACAAAGGGTCACGTTGCAATATTTTAACCCGATACGTGCCAAGTATTTCATTTTTCAACAGATGTCACCTGGAGTCAGTTTTTAAGAACATTTGTGACAGTCGATTTTTTCGACCTTGACACTAGAAACAAAAAATTTTCTGTCTAAAATTTCGACCATTGGCACTTGTAGGGTTAAAGCTGTACCAACATTGCGTCCCAAAAATTTGTAAATATTTCTTCACTAATTATTGAGATTATAAACATGCATCTACGAGCGATTATTCCCAAAAATTTATTTCTTTGTGTATATATTATTTAAAAAATGGCTAACAATTTGTACAGATACAATTGTATCATTTTAATGAAGTAATGTAAAATAGTTACGTTTAGTACTCCGTAAAGCTAGTGCCTCAGACGTTTCAAAATATCTGAAAACTCATAGAACACAAGAGAAATGAAAAAGACCAAGAAAGATAAATACAAAATCACACGGAAAAGTCGTCTAAGAAACTTTCCAAGGAGCCAAACATCGTGTCGCCGAATAAACGAAGTGACTGCACGAGGAAAGACTGAAGTCCAAAGAATAAAAGACGCTGCGCCGCGCGCCGTGAAGCCGAGTCTACAGCGACCAAAGCGTCCGAGTGAGTAAAGATAATCAGCGGGGAAATTCAAAGAAGAGTGCTAGCTGGCGTAAAGATCAAAAGGTGAAAGAAAAATAAAACTGCGAAGACGAAAACGATTCTCGAAAATGTAGTAGAAGCTATCCGGAGGATCTGAAGATCAATGGGACAGAAAGAGAGGGTTCGCGGAGAAAGGACGGAGGGCAGGGGATGAAAAGCGGGGTGAAACAAAGCCGAAACTTCGTCGGGAATGGGGAAAGAGACGTGTAACAAGGGAAAACGAAGGGGCAGGGAGGGGGGCGTTGTTGGTGGGGAGTCGTTTATCACAATGAAGGAAAAGTTTAGTGGCCCATTCTGCGGCGGCAAATGCATCGCGATTCATGGAACCCGATTTGGGGTGGGGGCGAACACTTTCAATTGCGCGCGGCCAATCGAAGCTCGGTCGAGTCTGAAAGCGATACGAAGCGGTCTTTATTCGAGAACGATGTATTGTTTACTTTCCAAAGCGAGCTCACGGTTTTAAGTGGCGCGAACTCGCAGGAAAAATTGTTTACGTTGCCTCTGCGCACTCCCAACTTCGCAGAGCTCGATACTTCGCGAGCGATGCGCGTTAATTAAAGCGGTTTCCGCCGATCGAACAATTTTGAACGCGGATTCGAGAGTGTAGTTCGATGCTAGAAGTTCTCGCGAAAAATTGGCCCAATTTCGACCGCATCGGTTGAGTAAATTGATTGTTAGTCGGCGGACCTTTATGCAAAATAAAAATTCTTTACATCGATTGCAAGACAGAGAAACCGAAATTTCGTCTTTCCTTTAGCAATTTTAAAAACTTGAAAATTATACATTTACATATGTACCCTTGAATGTTTTTAATGTTCCTGTTTTAAATTTCGCCGACTCATTTTTCTCACAAATGTATAACATCCGCAGTCTATTGATTGTCTACTGCAAAACTTCCGTAGCGTGGTCTAGAAAAATATCAGGTGGTCTTTTAAATACGTTTAAATAAAGTAACCTCTATACATTCATTAAATTTTCAGTAAATATGATCTTACGTTTAATGAAGACATTTATATCTTGACTTACCAATTTACTGGAAATTTAATCACTTGTATCGAATCTTGTACTCTGAATTTCAATAAAGACATTTACATCTTCGATTGCTAATTTACTTTTAATTTTATCGTTCCCTTCAACTTTTATATTCCCATAACTTCTACACCGACATTTACGTCTTCACTTTCTCATAAAACTTTTAAGTCGATTACTGAAATGAAATTTTAAATTCCTAATTTTAACAGAGACAATTTATGACTTGATTTCTTGAATGGTAGCAGTTTTGATTGTTTCAGCGTTTCCACCCGCGCAACGATTAATAGTCATCCCGAATTTCGTCGCAGAGCGAGTCCCATCGAGTCCCAGCAGCGATTCCACTTTTCCCAGGCAGACCGAGGCGAGGCGAGGCGATGCGATGGCCCGCGGTCAGCCCCAGTCGATGATTAATCATCCTCGGCACTTTCGATGGGCTGTCCCGAGCCATGGGAGAGAACACCATGCGAGAAAGAGCACCAACGAGAGACAAACGAAAAGGACGCGGGTCCTGGCAGGTAAAGCAGGTATAGCAGGTCCTGCCGCGGCGGAATTAAAGCGAACAGGTACCTTCTTTCGGGCCTGCAGGCCCTGCTTCGGAGAAAACAGGTTCTTTTTCGTCTTCTTCTTCCCACGGGACCCTGTGTGCCCCTACACCGTGATCAAGTTAACTCTGAGAAACGCGTACCGACACCTATATATGCAGTGACTCCCATTAATATTCGGACGCTCTTAAAAAAACGATAACTTTCTTTAGAATTTAGAGCAATTAGTTTACTACATGACGTGAAAAGAAATTTTTTCAAAAATTGCAATTGGTCGGAATTGTAGAGAAAATATTAAAAGTTGCATTTTACAATTTTTTATGTGGACTTATATTAAAAATTTTTAAAATATGAAAATATGAGAAAAAAGTTATTGCAGTTACAGGCCGAAAATCGTGAAAAAATACAATTTTTACCATCTTTAACGTAGACCGATTTCGATGAAATGTTCAGAATATGTTTAATTAATACAAATCTACGAAACGTGCTTCGTAAATTTTCAATATAAGCACACATAAAAAAGTTGCAAAATACATCTTTTAATATTTTCTCTGCAATTCCAACTAATTGCAAATTTTTCAAAAATTCTTTTTACATTACGTAAAAAACCAAAGTCATATGGTCGAATATGAAAGTCGGATCGTTGTTTTAAAAGTGTCTACATATTAGTGGGAGTGACTGTACATTTAGCCGCTTGCGTTAATTAAACTCCTGCACATTCAAACATTATTTCACTTCTATTCGTGCACCACCATTTTTATATGCGAGTCAAGTAGAATTTGAATTTTATGGAACTTTGAATTCTTGTGATTGATATTTAACGATTTTAATAAACTAGTATTGTTTTTAATTCTGTTAAATAGAATTTAATTTTTATTTTAGTACGACCATTTTTGTATGCGAGACAAAATTGGTTTGTAAATCAGTTTATCAGATTATTATCGGACAGCGGAGTTTTTTAGGCAGATTAAAAATGTTGTATGCTGTACCAGGCTTAAAATTGTCTTTATATAAAAAAGAACAGAGAGAGAGAAGAGGAAGGGGTGGATTGAACGAAACAAATTACTGGAGAGAACGCGTAAAAAAATGTTTCAGCACGTGCCAATGTAAATGCGAATTGTTCCGGCTACCACAAAAATTGAAACGATAAATTCGGTGGGATTGTTCGTTCGAGGAAATATTCGGCCATATATAAAAATCGATTTACACATATGCGAATAATTCATCCCCTTTCAAACCACTTTTTTGCACATCCACGTCCGTATATTATTTCTAAATGTACATTTATTCAGAATGTATATTTATTCAGAATAAATGTCGAAAAGAAGAAGTAAAAAATCTTTGTATAGAATACATATTTTGTGCAAGATCCAAAAAGCGAACACACGCTCCGTTCCTTAATGATTTCTCTTAAATTTGTTTAATCTGCTGTTTTAAACTTTACCTATTTATTTTTGCCATTAATGCGTCATATATAAGGTGTAATTATGACTTTTTGGATACTAAGAAAGAATACTATTAAGGATGTATTACTATACAGAAAACAATTTCATCATTATTACAGAATTTATAATTTTATAATTTTCCTTTCAGATCATATCGAAGAAATGGCGCATTCGTTCACGCAAAATAAAAATAGTGTCTATTATTTTACTGTTTCCTTCCTCTAACAATTTAAGTAGCTTCGAAAATAATCAATATAACTCCTAAAATCTTTTCGCCACTCTCCAATCTTAAACTTGCTCCGCAAACGTCATTAACCGTAAAAGCGTAAAATCCTGAATCCGGTAATGACTTTTCGGCTAAAGAACTCTATCCGTCTGAAGCACTGTTCTCAAAGAACGATTAACATTAACATGGAGCGTACTGATCCCAGGCTCGCTCACTAGCATCGTTTTGTTAAACAAGAGGAAGTTATAGCGAGGGAACGACAGCTCGTTGAAAAATGTTTTTAAGGAGTTGCTCTCCTCGTGGCATATTCTTTGTGCTTTCGTTTCCCGTCTGGCCGTGTCTTTAACGATAAAAGCTGAAGAATGGGGTCGTTCAATTACTCGAAACTTTGCCGCAGATACACACAACCCTTGTCTCTCTCTCTCTCTCTCTCTCTCTCTCTCTCTCACTCTCTCGCTCTCTTTCTCTCTCAAGAGAGAAAGACGGAAAACGAAAGAAAAAGAAAAACATAGAGAAGGAGAGCGAAAACCAGCGAAAGACAAAGACATAGAAAAAGAGAGAGAGAGAAAGAAGGAGAGTTCGCCATTCAAGTTTTCATTAAGATCGCGCCGCCATGACAGCCCAGGGTTGCTTCGAATGCCTCCACCGATGCCACTCGAAACTCCCAACTCTTTATAATGAATAAAATTATGCACGGTTACTTGGGTCTGTTTGTTGAACGAGTTTCACCGAGGGCGATCGTAAACTTCCACCCGGCGCGGCCTACACGATAGAAAACTTGTTCGGCATTAAATTCGCCTCCGAAGATTCGTCGGGGCCAGCGCCAGGGAATTATTTAAATTCGATTCGATCGTCCCCGCGCGGTTTCGTAGAACAGAAATAAATTAAAGAACCCAGACGAACAAATAGCTTCGGAACGCGCCGTATAGTGGAGAACAGAAGCGGAACAGAACCGCAGGAGAATAGGCCGCCGAGAACAATAACGAGGAACGTTAGCGGCAATTACTTGGATCGCGGGATAATTGATACAAAATACTACCTGCCGGCTTAATCGCGGACTCAATTATTGTTTGTTTTAATAACAATACGCCGCACTGCGCCGCGCGAATCTCTGCGTCGCGCGGCTAAGCGTATAACCGAACCGGAACCGTGTCTTCGCCGGAAAACGTGCAGTGATATTGATTGCTGTGAAAGGAAATAGTTTTCTATTATTTCTGCAATCATGACTGTGCTCGCATCTGCTGTGAATCGCAGAGGCCCAGTCAAACGATGTGCAAAGACAGCTGACTTCAAAAATGACAAAAATTCCGGTTCGTTTCTGAGATTTCAACTTGGAGATTTTATCAAATCTGGAAGAAAATTTATTGGGATTTTACATTGTTCACTCGATACATTTTTTTTTTGCATTCTTCAGCAGTCAAGAAAAAAGTCGTACATAAAATTTCAAAGGGCTGTCGAGAATAGAAGCTACTATCTTTGCATTTATTGTAGACGCAGTGACGAAAAAATATTTTTACAAAGTTCATACAGACGTTTCAGTCTGTAGCATTTTTGAGAAAAAACGTGTACTCAGTTTTCCAGCGATTGTAGCGTAAAACAAATTTTTAGACGAAAATGAATAATGGAAGGTGAAAGTAGAAGCTTTAAGCTTTAAAATGAGAGCTTTAACGGAGTTACAACATTGTGAACGTTAAACATTGGTGTCGCAGTGATGATCAACAGTTTGATGACGAGAGACTCGAAAGATACATTGCTAGCTATCAAAGCATCCAGGAATAAGGTGGCCAAAGTGTTAAGAAAAAGAGGGAAGAAGCCAGGGGCTATCTCAAGCACGCTTGTTCGGCACGAGTGGCCAGATAAGAAAGAAGACGAATCGATCGGACAAGATCTTTTGCATTCCTTTACGCGGATCGTAATTACCAAATTCCGCAGAAATCTGCGCGCGATTATTTCGCGATTATTTCCGCTTAACGAGCTTCACATTGCCGATACACAGAGTATCTTGCAAATTATAAAGTAAAATTCACATTTTAGCCGGTTTGCTTTGCAAATAAATACACAAAAGATATTTCTACCGTGTAAACTGATATATCACATGATATATCACGTAACCAATTCTGTTCCATTGATTTTTTCATATTTTAACATGTGAAAAAATTGTATAACATGAAAAGAATCTGAAACATTTGAAAAATTCTGTAAAATGGACAGAAACTGGAAAGCTAGAATTATTAAAAATTAATTTCTGTAGTTGATAAAAAATAGTGTCACTGAAATTCATCTAAGAGTAACACGATCAGAGAAATATCAAATGCTATATAACATTCAGAGACAATAATTTAACGAATCACAACTTGAAAATAGATTAAGCATTAAATAAAGTATCTGTGACATTGAGAGGCAAAAATTGATCGAATTGTCGCATGTCGCTTGGAAACGGTACAAAAGTTAACTAAATTACCTGAATATAAAATGGTCCAGTGAACCAACGTAGATTAGAAACGAAAGTGCACGACTCGACGTTCAAAAGACTGTGAACTCGATTGTCGCAGAAGGTTCCGCCGCCGCGCCGTCCAGTTATCAATATTTCACGTTAAGGGTAAACGCGGACTAACAACGGAACGCAAGTTCCTTTTTCTCGGGCGAATTATCAACGATGAAGTTAGTTCCGCAAAGTTATCGCGAAGTTTTCAAGTTCTGTCCGAGGTGGGTACAATAGCCGAGGTAATTCATGCGTTTTATTTTCCGCGGAAGTTCAGCGTCCCGTAGTTCTGCTATGAAATGTGACTCGCATCTTTTCCCAATCTCGCCAGCTCACGATCCTGGATTAAGGTGAATACACACTTCCTCAGATGTATATACATGATTCATCCACAATGAACATGAAAAATGAAAGCCGGTGTATACTTATACTTATTCAATGATTGAATCTCGAAATTAGAAAGACATTTTCAAGCCTCCTCGAAGTTAGCCCCCCCACTAGCTGAAATAAATATTTTCAACAGCTGTGCTACATTGTGCTCGAATATTAAAATTATAATACAAAAAATAAGACAGAAAATTGAAAAAAAGATTTTTTGAGTAGCCCCCGACTTTTCAATTTTTTCAATTTTCTTTATTGTGCTAAAGTATTACTTCAAAATAATAATAAATAACGAAGATATGGTAAAAAATAGGTTTACACATTGCGCTCGGATTCTATATCATTATTTGGGCTTTCTGGTCGTCCGAGAGACACGATATTGCATATCTGAGTTGTGCTAGCCTAGTACAAGTCAACACTACTTCCAATTTTCTCAGCACAACGATATAAAGGGCACTTTTGTTCGAAGCCCTTTGCGTTTGGATTCTATATCATTAATTGGGCTTTCTTGTCATCCGAGAGACACGATATCGCATATCTGAGTTGTGCTAGCCTAGCACAAGTCAGCACAACTTCCAATTTCCCCAGCACAATGACATAAAGGGTAGTTTGCTCTTGTACGGGGCCCTTTGCGCTTGGATTCTACCGTGTGTTCGCGATAATTTGAACCAGCGTTTCTTTAGTAAACGGTAAACATTAGGAAAAAACCGAAGAGGAGGAAGTTATAGTATATTTTACTATCAATATGATAGAGTATCTACATCTTTTTTATTTGTAATATTTTTCTTAAAATAGAGGTGACCTATATTTTTTTAAATGAAATGCTACATATTTTTTTACACCGTGTAAAATCGGGAATCAAGAAGATTTTAACCATGTAGTATAGTATGGTCTTCAGGGTCATACAAGGGCAGAAATAAAAGAAATAAATTTAACATTTTGTAATAGAGTATTTACATATGTTGTATTGATAAGTCTATATCTCGTGTTCAATGTGACTTTCGTTGATGGTGTGAATGTTTGTTTTCATAATACAAGCTCATTCTGTTAGTTTCAGTACATTTGTGCGAAGCAACCCCGTACAAGAGTAAAGTGCCCTTTATATCATTGTGCTGGGGAAATTGGAAGTTGTGCTGACTTGTGCTAGACTAGCACAACTCAGATATGCGATATCGTGTCTCTCGGATGACCAGAAAGGCCAATTAATGATATAGAATCCAAGCGCAAAGGGCTTCGAACAAGAGTAAAGTGCCCTTTATATCGTTATGCTGACTTGTGCTAGGCTAGCACAACTCAGATATGCAATATCGTGTCTCTCGGACGACCAGAGAGCCCAAATAATGATATATGTAGAACCCGAGCGCAATGTCTAAACCTATTTTTTACCATATCTTCGTTATTTATTATTATTTTGAAGTAATACTTTAGCACAATCTTAGCACAACTTAGCACAATAAAGAAAATTGAAAAAATTGAAAAGTGGGGGCTACTCAAAAAATCGTTTTTTTCAATTTTCTGTCTTATTTTTTATATTATAATTTTAATATTCGAGCACAATGTAGCACTAACTTAGCACAACTGTTGAAAACATTTATTTCAGCAAGTAGGGGCTAACTTGTAGAAGGCCATTTTCAAACATCGCTGATACATACATGTGCAATATAACGAAACGGAGCATTGAAACTGGTGAAAATGATCATTGTTCATTTGTTTAAACGGGATTAGACTTGTTTCATTGTTCCATTGTGGATGAATCATTCGGGATCCAAATCGAAGAAGTGTAAAATCGCCTTCCGTTTCGAAATTCGATGAACTGACTGCATAATTTTATTCGAACAACTAAACAATGTCCGTCGTCATCGTTTTGATGTACACAGTGAGTCAAATTCAATCATTAAAGAACATCATTGAAGAACACACATCCAGAGGAAGTGTATACTCGCCTTTAGTTTGGTGAGGATCCACGATGAACAAGTTGACGAGGTTGAAGGCGGAATATGAAACTGGCGAATTTTCGCGTGTTTTTGTTCGGAGCCAAAGAGGAATCGTTTCCCGTCTATTATCTCACGCGAAACGATGACGTAGGACCAGGGGAATGCGTGTACACCTTCCGAGTAGTGGAAGAAAGTCGATGGCTACCTTTTTCACGACCTTTCGAGCGAAACCGAAACTCGCGGGTATACAAAAGCCGCCTCGGGGAAAAGAGAGCGGCGAGAAATCCACCTCGACCTCGGGGTCTAATCAGATGCGGGTTAATCCCGACTGTTTCTCTGCCCTTAAGGGCCATACACACGTGGGAAGAGAGCTGGCACGGTCGCTAGCCTCGGCCAAGGATCCTATGGCGAACGATTACCTCGGTTAGTGGACCTCGAGCTAAGAAACCTGACGTTAGAACTGGAGACGTCTGATCCAAGTGGTGGGCCTTCCTGATTGGACGATTTGTTGGGAGGGAACTAGGAGATTCGAGAAATTTGTGGAATTCCTTCTGGTTTATTCAAGTTTATTAGACAGTGTATGAGCTTGTTGAAATTTATTCAGGTTTTGCTAAGTCTGTGCAAATTTTTTCTCACACCCAAAAACATTTTTCGAATAAACTCTCGCAGTTTTGTGGGATGCTGAAACCTCAATAGCCATTGCTTCGTTCTATCAGGTCCTGCCGGAAATCTACTATAACTTCGCAACGAATGAACATTTTTAAACAGAAAAAATATACGACACTCTCCAATATACTCCCTTTCGAACCCAAAAAGATTTTTTTAAAAACCTCTTGCAGCCTCCGAGAAAAAAATTCCGAAAGATCACTAACTCCCAGTTCGCCGACGCGTCTGTTCATTAGCGCGAATTCGGTTGATACGATCCGCGAAACCGCGAGTAAAATTGGCCAATCGCGAGCCGGGGATTTCGCTAAAGCAGCTTAATTGCACGGCAGACTGCTCGCCCGGAAAAATGCTGGTTGCGTGTAAAGGAAACAAAACGGGGAAAAAAGACAAGGAGACAGAGAGAGAGAGAAAGAGAGAGAGAGAGAGAGAAAGAGAGAGAGAACGAGAGTGGGAGAGAGAAAGAAAGAAAGAACGAAAGCAAACGGACCGGGCGAAGCGTATCAGCGCGGACGAATATCGGACGCGGTTTAATTACGCCTTCATTTCCCACGGCGGCGATCTGCCCTCGAAATTTATAACAGTAACGAAGTGGCAATAAGCGTAACGACCTTGCGCCGAGCCGCGCCAGTTGCGTTATCAAACCCGGAAGCCAAAGTAACGGCGATCCTGTAAGAGGGAGGGAGAGAGAGAGTTTCGTGATCGTGTGCAATGGACAAACGTTGCACGATCCCGGAGACTTCTGCGAGCGCAGATCTCTTGGTGAAACTAATTGGCACTGTGTGAGGAATTCGAGGCGGGTACCTTCTTATGCAACGGGAATCGCACGGAAATGACCTTTACTCGATGAACAACGCTGTTTTAGCGCGAAGACGACGGTACTCTCTATTCCTTAGCATCTTCACTATTTCCTGCAACTTCAGTATTTCTAGCAACTTCAAGATGCCAAAGCTGGTTTGCAGTCAAGAAAGACAAATATGCAATGGGACATATCCTTAGTACAAAGACTAGATAGTGTCGTATGTATATTATACAAATATTAACGAATTTTTAATTTGCTATCAGTAACCAGAAGCAATGGTTGCAGGTTTCAACGTCGTCTCTTAGCTGGACCTTCGGGAAATCAATTATACCTTCGCAACGAAGGAACATTAAAAAAAAATTACAGGATGCTCTCCGAAGTACGCTCTTTCAAACGTAGAAACATTGTTTTCATTAACTCTTACGGTCTCTGAGAAAAAAGTTCCCGAAGATCATTTCTCAGGCTGCCAATAGCAGTTGTCCAATTTTAACAGGACCTCCCAGAAATCAGCTATAACTTTGTCACAGATGACAATTTTTGAACAAAACAAATACAGAATACTCTCCAAAATACACTCTTTCAAACCGAAAAATATATAATAATCTATATATATATATATATATAATCTAAATATATAATAATAATAATCCCTTAAAGTCGAACTGATGGTATCAGAAGTAGATTGAAAGATATTTGAGAAAAATCCATGAAATCATCAAAATCATCCAACTTGTGAAGCATATAACAGTCCCTTTTTCGTAAAAGTTCGATGTCGATTGAAAGGATCAAACGTTTGATTTTACTGAAAATTTATTTTCGATTAAAATGATTTGTACAGGTGTTTCTAAGAATTATTTTCTTACGAAATTGAATAGAATCGCTGAGTTTCCGGAATGAGCGCCACTTGAAGCGACCTGCCCAAAGAAAAATACCCGAACATAGGGGCATTGGTGGCAAACATCATGCGCGGGCTCGCGAGAATATCAGCGATGGCTGCTCGAGACACACTTGCTCCAGGATGAGGTCCAGCCAGCTCCGAGTGAAATCAAAATTGACCGATATCGAACCTGTTCCAACGGACGGACCTCGAATTTCCATTACTGGAAAGTGCAAAACTTGTTATGCGGATGGAGACCACTTGTCTAATGACTGACTTACTAAGCAGAGCCGTTAAGTGGTGCCATTTGTTGCGTAATTACCGGTGTCCTTAACATCCTACTCCACATTTACAATTTGTTTGGGCATGCGTAACAGAAGACAACCACGCCGGCAACTAGTTCTCGAAGGAAATTTCAATTCGATAATCTACGCTTATTATCTCGACTCGTTTTCAAACAGGTAATATAACTTTAATTAAAGACTCTTTTATAATAATTTGTTGCTATATCTTTTATTTTACTTTATTGAAGATATACCACTGATCGTGGTAATAGAGTCTATAGGATTAAAACAAAGTTGTGAGGAAAGAAAAATGACCGACGTAAAGTCACATACCAAATGATCCACGTTAGGCTAAAAAGAAGTTCATGAGAAGCTTAAAAACATTCGATTCACGGCTACTAAAAATGTAATCTTAAATAATCTTTAGGATCTCAAGACTAAAAACAGTGCTTTAAGGGATGAAGAATGAAAGACGTGAGATTACGTACTGATTAAAACATGCTGAATTAAATTGAGCTTCATTAAAAATCTAAAAACGTTCGAGTCACGGTCGCGGTTTAACAAAAACGCAATCTTATAAATTCCTTTGTAGCTATAGGCTTAAAAGAATACTTAATGAGGTGAAGAATAGTGGACATTAAATCGCACACTGAAGTCAATTGATTGAGTTGAAATGTCTAAAAAAATTCAATCAATGCATTTATATAAAAATGCAATTCTGAAGACTTTTTAGATACTAGAGGCTACCAACCACATTCTAAATAGAGTCTTGTAGTCGGCTCGAGGCCCTCGCTAGTCGCAATGCACAATGCTAGTCCGTGTTTACCTTTTCATCGGTGTGCACACGTATCGCGGCCACACGTGGTGCACACACTGCAGACCAGCCAGCGCGAACCGGACAGTTGCAGTGGATGCACACTCGCTTAGGCCGTTGCCCCGCATAAATCCGGGCGAGAGAGGATTGCTAGATGCATCGCAGGGGAGTAGTCCCCTGTCCTCTCTCCTCGCGCTCTCACTCTTAGCCGCAACTCTGTTCGCGCGGACTTTATTCCGCGAACTTTCGAAGATGGGTCAAGGGAGTCCACAGGGACGAGAAACGTCGCTCTCCTCTCTCGCGAAACGATGTCCCGAAGTTGGACCATCGGTGTCGGCCGTGGGAATAAACAGATTGAAGGATCCTCCAACGAGGACCTTCTGATTTTTAAGGTCCAAACCGACTCAGACCTTCGGGACATCCTTCTCGACAGTGTGAACGCGAGGTGAACTGGTTCCGAAGCGACTATACGCGAACGATTCGCTCTATTCGTGCTGGAAGCAGATAGTTCTTGATTTCATGCTGAGCTGGGAAAAAATTTGGTAGAGCATTGTCTTTGGATCGTGTAAAATTGGAAAAATTAATAAGTAACAAGAATTAATTTTGTGGGTATTGTTTCATGTGCAGTTCGTAGTGCAACTACTGCATTTTTCTTGGATTTGTGTGCACCGATAGGGTCTTTAGGAACACTAGAATTGTCGGGCGGGTCAAATTATTCTTGAGTTGTCTTTCACAATCATAAAAATTATAGGAACGTTTCCATAAAAAGAATAAGTGTATCAAGAATTGAAAATTTGAAGAACGATAGTGAAGAGTTTGATAACAATTCGACCATTGCTGCTGAGCATTGGTTCATCTCAAATTAAAAATTCGATAAAGATATACGTAACATGATATATTATCTAGTCCTTGGACGGAGGAGTTTCTCAAACATTGATGTAAGACAAAGTAGCAGACGTCTCTAGGTAAAATTATAATTTTTAATGTAAGGATTAGATAATATAGTACATTGTGTAAATATTGTACATGTACAGCGTATTATGTAAATCTTCTCGAATTTTCAATTTTACACGTGCCAGAAATCAGCCTCACTTGTCATTGTCCTTTTTCAACAGGACCTCCGGGAAATCAATTATAACTTCGTAAAAAGTGAACATTTATAAACAAAATTAAATGCAGAACACTTCCTAAGCTATTCCCTTTCAAGCCCAACAACATTTTTCCAATAAGTTTGTACAGTCACCGAGAAAAAAAATTCCCAAGTATCAGTGTTTCTTGGAGTGCCGAAGCCTCAACAGCAATTGTCCTATTCTAACAGAACCTAACCCAGAAAACAGCTATAATTTCGTAAGGGATACAAATTTTACAACACAAAAAATTCCAAGATGCTCTCCAAAGTACGCCCTTTCAAACCCAGCAAGATTCTCTTGCAAACCTCTTACTGCCCCCGAGAAAAAAATGCTCAAATATCCTTGTCGCCCGGCCTGCCGACCATAACCCCATAATATCAAACGCGGGCGGTCAACCGGTTACCGAAAGCGGTCGTTAACGATCTCAAGGCCACCTCGGGGCCCTCCAATCGTTTTCACGCCGGCGCGGCGCGGCGGTGAACGGTGGCGGTCCTGTTCTAAAGAATTTCGAAACAGAAACGATCTATGTGGCTCTGCATGTGATAAATTCCAACGAAGACACGCGTGCGCGTAAAATCGAATACAATTATCGCCACCGGTGATTTCTTTTGATACACGGACTTCAAACTGGCGAGAGAGAGAGAGAGAGAAAGAGAGATGGTGAGATAGAGGAGGGACCAGGTTAATCGCGAGATAAAAACTATTAATTACTCGCCGCGGAGGAATAAATTGCTGGATAACGCGCCGATGGAACGATACCTCGAAGGATCTCGCGCGCACGGGCTACAATTATGCGTGCTCTCCCGCAAGAAACGTAATTACGAAGCCCCAGGGCCCCGTATCCGTTTCCTGCCCTCACCTCCTCGCCCCTGTTCGCGAACCCCTCTTTTTCGCAATTGAATCCGCGTACTCGTTCCTTTTGTCCCCGTAATTGCGACACGCAGTCCGGCTGCGACGATATCAGGACCCCTGGCATAGACCGTGTTTCGCGCTCACGGATCGATCCACCTGGCCTCTCTTCGTTTTCCTCTGTCGGTTCTCTCTCTACCCCCCCCCCCCCTCTCTCTCTCTGTTTCTCTTAGCTCGCACCGACGCCTACAATTAATTTCCTTTAACCGCGAGTAATCAAATTACGCTTTCTTCATTGTTACGCGGACCCGACACGATTTTTGCTCGGGTTTGTCAGCCGACAGTCATGGATTTGTTTCTTTAGATTTTTCCGATTGATTCTTTGGTTTCTGAGTGAAATAGTTTCTTGGTACATGTGTGACGTCTGTCTGTGAAGCATTTTTCTTTAATTTGTCTTTTGCTTGTGTTAATGTACATTTGTGTATTTTTAGTGTGATACATTTTTAGGGAAGGATTCATTTTTTTCTTAGCTTACATTGCTTATTGCACCCAACATATTCAGTAAAAATCACCAAAGAGAGAACAACTGTCACACAAGGATTCCGAGCAATAAAACAGTTCAACGTCAACGAGGCTAAAAATTCCAGTCGCTAGATGGAAAAAAAACGGAATGATGGATGTTGATCGTTATTTTTCTAGCAGAAACGAGATGAACGTCTCGATTACGAGTCATCGGGATTGCCGCAGCCATAAATCTCATCGTTTCGGATCGCGCACGTGTTCGAACGCGGCTCGTCGAGCCTCGATTGGCCAATCGTTGCGATACTTAACAGCGGAAATCGGTTTCGCGCGTCGTTTTCGCGAGCCAGACGGAAAACAGAATAGTCGAACTCTGTGGGAATTGCGTGGGCGTGAGAACGAGCGAGGCGAATCGAGCCGTGGATGGATTCGGCAACCAGTTGCAAGAAAGAGAAAGAGAGAGAGAGAGAGAGAGAGAGAGAGAGAGAGAAGAGAGAGAAAGCCGAATCGCAGCGAAACAGAGTCCTCTTACGATTCAGAGTCCGCCGTTTTTAAGTTTGTCCGCCGGCAGTTTCCCCGTTTATTCGGCTCCCTTTTCCTTTTTACGCGGAGGTGTATAGCGCAAGAAACGACGGGTGAAACGATGATAAAGCACTTAATGTTTCAGCGCGTGGTTTATGAGAGGAAACAATATGCCTCCGGGGATTAATGTATAAAGTAAGAATTACGATTGCTATCGCGGGGAAGGAAGGAAAATAAACTGTGATGAGATAATAAATTTCGTTAACTGCGCTCGCGCGCCCGCGCCCGCGTCCGCGCCTCGTCGCGTTGGACTGTGGATTCGCAACTACGGTTTCGTTGCCAGGAAAAAAGCACACGCACGCCGGAAAAAAGAAGGAGCGAGAGAGCAAGAAAAGAGTGAGTCAGAGAGAGAGAGAGCGAGAGAGAGAGAGAGAGAGAGAGGGAGGAAGTGGGGCAAAAGAAGAAGGGGATGAAAAGCTGCGAAATAAAGTGTACGGCATGGGAAATGCTCGAAATTTTAATCTCTGTCGCGTCAACGAGATTACGGGAAACGCGTACGTGACGGGAATCGTCCGGGCCCAGGGTATAAATCGGAGAAAAATAGGGAAAGCGACAGAGGATACGAATGCAAGAAGGGTATCTGCAGTCGCAGAATCTGCGGATGTGTCCCCACTACACCATCGAATATGCATCCGGCGCGGTGGCGTGGCGTCGCGACGCAGAAACGAGCGGATAAGGTGCACGAAATTCGAAAAGTTTCCCACGAATCCGACGCGAAACCCCGGATGTAAATCGAAAAAATCACTTGAGACTCTACGGGGGGTGGTGAAGAATCTCTGTTGCGAAAATCGTGCCGCGAATTTCCCGCGATTTTCCCTGGAACACGAAATTCCAGCGGAAAGCAGAAGAAAATGCGAGAGGTAAGTCGACTACGGTCGTGTGAAATTTAGTTGAGAATCTCGCTATGAATACGCGCTATGATAATTAAAATGTAAAATTATGTTTTCATGGGAGCCGGGATTGGTTAAACATGTATTATGTTGTTGTGTGGTATAGATGTTTATGTGTATTTTAAGTTGATTCATTTTGAGTTTGATAGGACATTTACTAGGACGAAATTAATTTTATACGATTTTAAAAAATGATCATAAAGGCATTTTAATCTTTTTTTTTACATTGTGAGCTATTCTTTAGTGGACGAAGAAAATTTTGTTCTCATTCTGGTACTTACGAAGTACTGTATGGAGATGAATTTTTAAGCTATAGATGGTTCATTAATTAGTATACATAATAATGTTGAACTAGGAAATGTCCATCGTATCGAATTAATAAATTGTGCTGTATTGACTGTACTGCAAGATTTGTTCTGGAATTTGCTCTTCAGATTTCGGTTCACTTTTTTTCTGGCAAAAAGAGACAATGAAGTACAGCGAACCTGCCCTTAAATTTAACAACATTCTTGTATAAAAGTTAACTTATTAGCGCTAGAAAGAAAAATTGAACTGATAATTCCAGTGCTGCAGCATCGTTGCAACAATTGCTTGGCGGAATTTCTTTCGCAAATAATGTCTCCCGCGGGGAGAGTCGTCTTCTAGAAAATTCATAAAAAAGCCGTGCATCTTCCGGCTGAATAATTTGGTGGCGAAGTTGGCTCGCGCAAGCGTCACTCGGCCCGGTGTAAAATAAACTGAACTGTTTACGAGCCTGGACGAAGACGAACGCGGGGTCCAGATAACTCAACCGCGGCTGTATAAACGTGAAACGCGGCGCGGTGGTGTCGGCGAGAGGAAAATCTCCGCGGTTTTCCCCCCTGAAGACCTTAACCCGTCCGTCCGGTGGCAAGAATGCAGCCGGTGGTAATCAGCGTGAAGAAACCGCGAGGACTGTTTTAACTGTAAAACGCAGGTAACATCTCTTCCCCGGGACACGAGGCTGTTCGTTTTCAGCTGGGCTTTCAGGAGCGTAACCTGCGCCCCCTGTGCCCTTTCCTTATCCCCACCGCTACTACCTCAGAACTGGAGTCTTACTCTCCCCTCTCAGTTTGTCTCGTTAAAGAACCGGCAATTCCGAAATACTGTAGCCTTCCTCCTCCCATTTCCCCTCACCCACCCACCCCCTCCGTAAAAGAGGAGCCACTTGTAACTTGATTACAGTTCGGACTCTTGAATCGAGTCCCGCGCGACGAATAAAACCGGGACGGTTTTGATGGCCGCGTAAAAAGAAACAGGCCGGGAGAGCCAAGAATGAAATGCAAAGGAGGAACGACCCGGGACCCCGGACTTTTCCAACGACCATTACAAAAATTCACCCTTAATCCCGCTCCGGTTCTAAGACGCTCTTCTCAGCGCGGGAAGTTCTTCGCTTGGCTCTGGGAAACTGAGAGTGCGCGTCTTCGGGTCAACGGTTTAGGCGAAACTTAGCAGAGTTCGACTTATACGTTTTCCGGGTTAGGGAAGTTCACCGTTGTAAAAACAGGCTCTCGATGTTGTTCAAGATATTTGTAATTAAAGTCATCGTTGGTAAACAAAGTGTGACTTCGGTAATGTTGGTAATTTTCTTTCAGAGAAGGTTTTAAAGAAGACTCTTTCGACCGATCGTTATTTAAAATTTCTCTGCTAGGTTCTTTACAGCAGTGTATGCCACCACTGAACAAATCCTTCTGATATTCCAAACATAATTAAGATAGTCGAACTCATTCTAAAAATGTTATTCAGTTATTCTTGTCTGAAGAATGTTCGAAGACTTAATCGTGTAGATTAGAACATCTCTGATCCCGAGTAAATATTCTCTGTACCCGATCTAGGGGCCAAAATCAACATTAAAGCATCGTTCGATCCCAGTTCCGTGGTTCCCAAGCAGAGGTGCATCCCTTCCCCAACCTGGTCGCATTTAAATCGTGCAGCGTTGGTATCGACGCGAGGGAGAGAAGGAGAAGGATCGTTGAGAGAGCGAGGAAGGAGCTAGAGAGAAAGACAGAGAGAAAGAGAGATAGAGAGAGCAAGAGAGAGAAGACGCTCGACCAATGGCGTACCTTGTAGCTTCTTCTCGGTCTCCCAGAACTTCTGCAGCTCCGTGAAGTACTTGTCCAGTATGAAGACCTTGGAGAGGCCGAGGGTGGCCATCTCAGGCGCTCGAGGCTTGTTATCGGCCAGAATTTTCCTCCGTTCACACGGCTGGCCTCGCGCGAGCGAGCTGCTTTCTTTTCGGCGCGCACAATCACCAAATGACTATAGACTAGTTACCGCGGCCGAAAAAAAAAAGAAAAAGAAAAACAGACACAAGGTAGGGGTTACCGACGATGCTCACAGACAGCAACGTCCCGCGAGCCTCATCGTGTCCTCGGCGCACTCGTCACCGCACTCGCACATCTTCGTTCACCTGATCATCTACCTGTCACTAGCCGTCGCACCGAAAACACGCGATGGTTCACATAGCACTCGCTGCAAACTGAATAAATCCTTCTCAAACCGAGACAATCTTCAAGAAGATCCGGATCAATCCTCTTCAATATCCTCCTCGGGGTCGAAGGACGCTTTTTACTCGAAATGTCGCGAACCAGGAACCTTGATAATGTTTCTCTTCTCTGTGACTCTCGCAAATTCTTTTTCGGGACTGCCCGATGATCTATCAAACTTTTTTTTCCGGGAACGATGAAAAATTCACTAACAACGGGACGATGTTTGTGGTGTGGATGACACCTGTTTCGCAAGCTCAGAAGTTTCGGGTCGCAGCCAGACGGGCCCGCGTCCGCAGGAGAGCACGAAGAGTGGCGACTCGCCGAGTTGAACTGGGCGTCATTGTTGGCTGGAACCCACCTCCGTGGCCTGGCCTGGCCGGGCCCTATCTCTTCTAAGGCCGCTTCGGGATAACTCCGGGAGCACCGACAGGCGAGTTAGGCGAAACGAGGCACGGCCAGGGCCCAGCGTGTCTGCCCAAGCAACAGGGCTCCGATGGCGAGAAGTGGGGGAACACGGTCCCCCCAGGCACACACGCACGCACACACACACCGGACCGGACCGTTGCTCGTGGATGCTGCGAGCGGAAAAATCTGCTCGGATCCTAGACTCGGGGCACCTCGACCTCCTACGAGAGCTGGCCGGCCGATTATTCCGATCCTCTTTCGTCCTGATACACTCCATCTTGAACCTTCGGACGAATCGTTCGATGAACTGTTCCTGCGTTTATGTATGCGCGAGATGCGCACGCTGGGAGATTGATGTTTTGATGGCTGAGACCTTGGGACCGTCGTTGCTGCCATTGAGCAGATCTGGATTGGCTTCGGTTTGTTTTAGGTTAACGGAGAGGGGATTTCGAGACTTCAGAAGGCAGCGGATAAAGTAGATTGCATTCAATGTACGATATTTAATGGTTCTGTTACTTAATTTTCTAAAACAGTCTTAGTTTGTTTGTAACAGTTCACAGGAAGCTCTGCATTGGTTTCAATCCGTGTTGGATCGTTGAAAGGAGATTTTTGCTGTTTTTAAGAACGATTTATCCTGTTCCCGAGCACTTCGAGGCCGTCGAACGACAAACGATTGACCAACGAGTAATCGATTTCAGCCAATTAACGAATATGAGAGCTGCAAAGGTTCTCGGGTCGGTCGTTCCACAGTGAAAAAGAAGTATACCTCGCGTTCTAAACATTCCTTCTTTCTCGGACCGTTAATTGAACGACCACTGCGGCAGAGTTTCATATTTTCCCGTCAATTACTGACAATCTTACAACGACAGGACGTGAACATGTGCTCCAGTTGGTTTGTATGTCTTATCTACAAGTATTTCGTTTTTCTAATCGTTCAGAATATTCGAAGTTCCAACTTCTTCATTTAGAATGTAGTATTATAATTTATTCAACTAATAAATGATTAAGAGAAATATTTTCTTATGTTCCGAAGAGTATAGTAAACTTGTCTCGATGGTATTCAGCGATAATATTGGCAGTTGTTGGCAGACTTAGCCTAATAAATCAATTATACGACGATGGTGCAATTTAAGTGACTCATTCACCTCTGGTAATGGCTTTCCCATACTTAGCCGCTGTTTGAGGCATGGGGTATTCTATAGGGCACTATCCTACCCTAAATCAGAATAACTGTTCTTCGCCTTTCAACCCTTCGCTGGGTCATTCATCATTTATGCAAATTTTCGTGCTTGCGGTAAGTGCTCAACTGGAGAAATTTAATAGAACTTATTGCTTATAATGGTAGTACATTGTATAACAGTATTAACATATGTGTTGTGTTGTGTCTTGTATTTGTTATTCGATGCTAAACATTCCCAGTTTATGACTATCCATGTAAAAGGTTTATTAATATAAGAATTGAATATAAGTATACTGAGAGGTAGATGTTTCTTAAAATAGTTGTAGAGTGAAAAATTTGTGGTCTCATGCATACAAGAAAATATCAAAACAGCAGCAAGATCTATTTATACCTATCCCTCCAAAGATCGATAAAAAATTGAAAAACTCTATAAGTTTCATTAGATTTCACCAATTACAAAGCTTGAACTAATCAAACTTAAGGAGTTTGTCACTCATTTTCTAGGAATTAAAAAGTAAATTCTCATTAAATCCTTGGTCCATGTACTAGTCAAAATCGTATACAGAAAAAATCTTATTACACTTTTCAGACTTTCATTTTTCAGAAAACAACTTCTGGAAAAAATGCTGTCACTCTTGAACAATCCGCAGCGAAAAGATTTTCTGCAAGCACTACAACATATGCACTTTCAAACAATGTGCTCGTTCTGAAAAAGGAATCCAACAATTTCGTCAGAAAAATACGCGAAAGTTACGTTCGCTTTGGAGACCTTAACGATTTCGAAAGTTGAAAATCGTGAATGCAACGTGGAGCCAAAGGCAGAAGGGGGGAAGCAGACGAACCTAATTGCAGCGTGTCCGCGCAGTCGTCGCTCGTTTTCGGCGTCCGAAAGTTTGTCGGTGCGTAGAGATAATTGCCAGCTAGGTCGGCTCATTGCTAATTGCTCGTTACCGAGTAGTATCTAGCGGCGGCGTCCCTTGCCCCGTGATTTATGCGAGGCCGAAGCTCCGGCGAGCATGGTCAACGTTAATGGACGAGCAAGTCGAATGGCGTTTCGTAAAAACTGAGCCGAGGCTCCACCGAATAGCCCACTTTGCCAATGTCTTGCGACGAACGGGGACAGCCGTTCTCTTCGACAAGAAATGGCCCGTCAAAGGGTCACCGGAGACTCGGACACACCGTCTCGGACGTCCCGGACGTCTCGGACGTCGCTTCCGAATCGCGACCTTCCCTTCGGAAATCGCTAAAACCGCACCTTGAACAGGGATGAAAGCAATATCGTGTACTGGGACGCTGCTATTAGGGCCTTGACGAGTTTCTAATTACCCTAATCCCTTCTTTATGTACTGAGACAGTTGTTTCTATGCCTTGCAATTTTTCTTTTTAATCCTTGGCCCGTTTAGGGTCGAATACGTGATCATACGGAGCACAAATTCGTCATGATTCAATTGGAAAAATTTTATACTAGTGAAAGTAAAAGTTTTGTAAATAACGTTTTTTAATAACAGTTTTTGCATAACATTTCTCGCAGGTAACAGTTTACCAAACGCCGTACCCAGACAGACGGGATTATTAAGTTCGCCAGCAATTACTGGATCCAATTTGTTATAAACGCCTAAAAATCTGCTGTTTGTGTGTAACTATCGTCTATGATAATGAGGATAATGATGCCGCGCATGAGCGAGATTCAACGCATTTTAGAAGCGCAGTTATTAAAGTCTGCATATGGCTGTTTATAATAGAGTTTTATGATGCTGGAGCTTTACCTAAATTTGAATGTTTGTGAAACATTGTGAACGGCAAATTACAGTGCATAAAATAACAGAGAAATTAAATGAAGTCTTTTACACGCTTGTACCAAATAAAAGTCAAATAATTAACATCTTCACAACTTCTCGTTTGTTTAAATGTTTCGGTTTTCTTTATGTTAAATACGTACAGTGCCACTTACCTAGGTAAACTTAAATTATAAGCTATTTGTTGTAATCAAGAATATATGAAAATTATGTAAAACTTCAAGAAATAGAATTTCACTGAAAAATGTACTTCTCCGGTTTTCACATCAATGTGTTCAATTAGTTTCTAGTTTAGATTGCTTTTTTATCGAGATTTAAAGGTCACCTTGATTTTGTTTATTATAAAGATATGCATTTGTTCTAAGTCGCAAGAAAATCACCTTGAACTTCTGATGTGACCTGACCTGCACAAAATCAAATGATGGACAACTCGAGTGTGTATTGTACAGATATGGATATCCTCAAGGTCACGCGAAGATCATGATGATTTATAGAACGTTGGATGTGTCTTGTCATTGACTATTGCACAATAATAATAAAAATACATAGTCAAATTTCTAAAAAACCATTAATAATCTCGAAACATCCCAAAGAAGTGACTTTGAGACTTCGTTGTATATGTATACAAAATATTGTTATAATATTAATTTCTCATCTATCTTAGATCATAGTAGTGTCCATCTTGACCCTTTAAAAATTAAATACAATATCATACCGACTCGAAAACAATTTTATTAAACAATTTAAGTGAATTCAAAGTCGAATTTCGCACGTGATGTATTCAAGCCCATTTCCATCGCGAATATCGTCTTTCGCATCCTTTTTCAGTGTAGTTTCGCACGATGATTAGACTCCACGGGAGCATGGGGGTTCTAACTATTATTACATAGACGTCTACAGTTTCCCCGTGATATTGACTGCCTCTGCAACGAGTACAACTACTCTCGGATACAACAAGAGAGAGAGAGAGAGAAAGAGAGCGCGACAGAGAAAGACAGAGAAGGTAGCAGATTATTACCCGACGCACTTCCCCGGGGAGCGTGTCGAGTGACTTTATCATTCCGCGAAGTATCCGATTTCTTGAGAGCCGTTCACAATACACCCCCGCGTGTGCGCGCACACGCTCAGTCACTCATTTAGCGGCGACGGTCGTTCCATGGAAACTTTCTTGCGCGAACTTCTCCCCCACCCCCCGTGGTAGTATATGCGCGCGAGCTTAAAGTGCCGTATTTACAGGTAGTTGTCGCTCGAACGTTTCCTGCTCGTCGCAGCCGCTGTTTAAAATCAGGCCCGACTCTCACAATCCGGCTACTGGAACCCCGATCTACGTATGAAACTTTCCGAGTGCCTTTTTTCTGAAATTGTGCGCTGGATGCTTTTCCATACTTCCGCCAGCGTAAGAAAAAACCCGATATTTAACGGTAAAACCATAAACAATCCATCAGACCGACGAATTTTGTTGCATATGCTTGTTGCGCAAAGATGCATTCATCAGGAATTTATTAATTTAAAATTCTATTTTTTTATCAATACATAGTCCTTGCAGAACATGCGGGCTTGCAATTCTAGCAGATTATGAACGACAAAGGAGTTTTAATCAATAAGTTAAAGAAAGAGTTTCTGTTTCTTTGCAAATGGTGCAGAAAATTTTGCACCATTTGAAAAATGGTGACTTAAAAATCAACAGCCTAAATAGATATATCTAATACACTGATTTCTACGAGGATACTAAAAGTATTCAGTTGGGATTCTTTCAATCTTCGGGTATTTTATGGTGTATTTATATCCAATGTGTTAAAAATGGAGTCACATGTGAACATATCAAGGGACAAATAATCTATTATCTGTCTTTTAAAAAAGGTCAAATTAAAATCATATAATAACTGTCCACTCTAATCAACCGCTTCAAACCAGCAGCACAATAATCCAATAACTAGTTTTATTTTAATTTTATTAGTAATTAGTTTAATAATAATGTTAATAACGTTATTACATCTAAGATCTGAAACCCCGCAAAACCGGTTCCCAACAGAATCAAAACCTCTCATACTAACACCACCTTTACACCATGCTCTCTGATGCAATTTTCCAGCACTGTGCAACCGCTGCGAGACAACGCCACCGTAACGAAAGGGTAGCAGAAAGAGATCAGCTCGCGCTGATTAAAACATTGCAGCATTCCTCGGCTACTTTGTTAGATGTTTTTGCGCGTTCCCGTAGCGGCGGTGCATAGTTTCGATGCGAGAGTCTGCGAGCTACGGGGCCGAGGAGAATGGTGATCGATCCGAGCCTTGCAAAAACCATGGCAGCAGCCCCTTCGATCGATCCCTCGATCGACAAAGTAGTTGGAAACTGGCGCAGTGACACGCGATACGCGTCACCGGAGCTTCAGGAGCCAATGAATGGTTTCCACGAGGCTGGCGACTGCTAACCAGTGACCGGATGCCTGCCGAAACAGGATCGACGGTGGTCTCGTTTCGTTCTAGGGCGTTTCTTAAGTGTGTCTTGCAGACTTCGTTTCCTTAAAATCTACCACCAATCTAGACTAGATCATTGAATTCAAGGAATTATCTCGACGATTCTCAACACGTAACAACCGTAGAGCCTTGCCCAATCCTCTGAAGAAACGTTACAACTGCTCTGTAGCCTAGATAGCATCATCTTTAATCTCTTCGAGTTCGAGAAGACTTTACCAACTAGTACCAGAAGGTTTTCCTCTACCTCAATTCATAACAACCAACAACTATACTTCATCATCTGAGGGAACATCAGAGAACGTGCTCTGGAAGAAGCTGCAACCTAGACCTCTTTAGCTTTGAGCTCCCCAAGCCTGAAGAGATAGTGACCTGACAATGTCAGTGAAATACAAGTGTCCAATTTATTTTACATTTTCTTGAATTGTATATTCTGAAGACTTCATTTTTTTTTTGATCTCCCAATGGGGACTGTATCTGCTAGAGCCTTGCCCAATCCTCCAATGACTATACAAAATGCTCTTGAAATTTTGAATTTCCATCATTTTGAAGCTCCTTGTTTCATAAAAGACTTTACCAAGTGACTGATCACACAATATTTCCAGTTGTCCTCAACTATATGTCCTGTAAACATCATTTCCTCAAGGTTTACTAATCTAGACTCTATCCACTAATCAATAAAGCCTTGAATTGAAAAATGAATCTCAACGATCCTCATAGCACCTCAACTCATAGCGACGTAGAGGCTAGCTCATACCTTCAAGGACCCATTACGACTGCCCTATAAGAAATTATGACCTAGCCCCCATCATTTTCAACCTTCCCAACTCTGAAAAGACGCTACCAAGTGTCTAGCCACGAAGTCTCTTCAACTCTTATCGATCCTGGGTCTATCAGGGCCCACTTGTTTGCTAACTTGCAGCGCAGAGGACTGCCATCGCTACCTCTAGCTGGCTCCCATCCTCTCCCTTCACCTCCTCGCCGCATGTTCTACCGAGGCAACTGAAGTCCCACTCCACACGGGCCTCCTACGACCCTCCACGAGAGTAGGACCAGGCTGGGAAGAAGAGGAAAGGTAGGTCTCACCAGGGGCCGACGACCACTACCGGACCCAACTCTCTGGGCCGTTTCCCCCACTCCGGGGCTACCTGCTCAGCCTCTTCCAGGCACGATTATGCGGAGATTAAACTCGCCTCGTTGGTGCACCGTCGTCGTCGTCGTCGTCGTCGTCGAGAGAGAGAGAAAGAGAGAGAGAAAGAGAGAGAGAGAGAGCGCGAGAGAGAGAGAGAGTTTTGGCGTCGGGGGTGCGAGAGGAGCTGCTCGGTTAACTCCTCGAGGTTACAGGGGCCACGGTTCCGAACTTTGTTCCATAAGCTACTTCCATTTTCAAACCGGGAGAGCCAGCCGGCCCTTGTGTTTTGCGTTTCGTGCCAGTTCGAAGTCCGATAGCTTCGGATAATGAGGAATATTGTTGCAGTTCTGTTTTGATTGCTAATCCGTTTTAGAGGAAACAGCACTCAGCGTTTATTTGTTCGTTTGTTGTTGCAGGAAACAAAAATCCTGAATAAATTGGCTACCTTTGAAGATGCTACCCTCTTTCGATTTCTATTTTATTCGTCTAAGCAAGCGATATAATCCACATGTCAATTTTGTTCTAGAAAAATTAATCAAGATTTCGTACGATTTTTAGTGGATCTTATGTCTTTGTGACTTTAAGTTTTCACACAGTTTTCAGCTCGCAATTTTACGACTTTCTGAAGAAACTGAACTGTTTATCCTTCGAAATTTTGGCACACTTTTTAAGCTGCAATTTTACGATTGACAATTTGAACTATGTGTTTCTAAACCTTGTAGCACACTTTGTGAACGACAGTTTTATGGTAATGTTAAATTGTCTGAAGAATGATAATCTTTATCGGTTCAGCTATTTTCCAGCAGAACAGAAAGGCGACCAGTTGAACCTGTAAAATCCTTCTTTAGAACTGGGAAGCTGTGATAAACCCAGTAAACCTGAATAGTTCTAAGCGCTACAAATCGAACAAACGAACCCGAGGACGATCGGTATCCCCTTCGTCTTGCAAACCGACCGAAAAGACTCGACATTCCGTTCCGGCGAGTGCTATCGTCTATTCAAAGAGGGACAAAAAGATAGATTAATTATAGGCATACTTGATACGCGGTTCATCGAGTTGGAAAGACACGGAAGATTATACGGTTGACATGTGGTCCACGGATTGATCGAAGCAGTGGCTCGAATCGCCGAGACACAGAGACGACGAGGACCGTTTAAGTAAGTAGGTTCTCGTCGCAGGATCAGCTGCAAGGAGGTTACCCGAAGGGCCGCACGGTTGATTAACGAGCGCATGCTCGAAACGTGTGAGAACCCGAATTTCGAGGACGCGTCGGCCCTCCCAGCGTGGCCGTCGGAGCACCTGTCGCGTGTGAGATTTTAAGAACGTGTCTCTTGCATCGAGCCACAACCTGAAACCCTTCTTCGCAGCAGAATCTCAGCTTCGTTGCATACTCGAAACGATCTATCAACGACTCCGGAGTATCAACATCCGTCTCCGACAACGAATCAAATAACAATTAATCCTCTACAGTCGAATAACGATTTTAAATCAACACTGAAAATTATCTTACTGCGATCGGAAACGTAATAATTGGGCTGCGGTTTTTATGAATTTATGGCGAAAGTGGGTGCGTACAATTTAAAGCTATAGATATATTTAAAAGATTTAAGGACATCATTAAGGACCAAGGATATTAGTATTAGTCCAGCCTTAATATGACTGGTGATTTTCAGGTAAAAAGCTAATATTCAAGGTTTTACCTTCAGTGTTTATTAAGATAGCAAACTTTAGTTTTAAATTAATTTAATTTACAATTTCATTAACAACAAACTAGAAAGAAATAGAAATTCATTTTTTTCTTAACATATTTAATAGCTTGAAACTAATACAACAGTATTCTTCAACTGTTCTAATGTTTTTACTGTTTTAAATTACACCTACTCATTTTAGTCATAAATGCATAAAATTCGCTGTATAGTAATAATAAACACTTCCCAGTAAGAATAAAGTCTAATTAAAACCGAAAATGTATTCTCTATACAAAAAGACGGTTTCCAGTTAACAAAAAATGAAAATGCTCCAAGTATTCGTCAAAGTACATATTTTCTAGTAATCTTCAAACCATGAACTGTCAGAAATTCACAGTCTACAGATCCAGACAAAAATTCAGAACCATCATCAGCATACATACAGAAACGCATGAATGCGACGCATGAGTGCAACGCGTCGCACCAAAGGCCGAAGAGCAGTTCGTTTCAGCAACGAGGACTCGTCCCGGCGAAAAAATCGTCAAGAGTACAGTTAACTGCCTGGCTCTGTTGCGCCAAGGAAATTATATCTCGCACGCGGGGCCCGATTATAATAAATCCCCGAAGAGATAGAATCTTCAGGTCAGGGCCCGTCAGAAAATCCCCCGGTCGAGAACCGTGTAATCGTTCGGAGACGCGTAAAACCGCGGCGAATACGAACGAAAACACGAGAGGCTCCGGCGTGCTTGTTCGTTCGAGGAAGCCACCGGGGCCTACCCTCTCGCCTTTCCTCGGGCCCGCAGCCTTCTTCTGAACCCGATGGAGAAAGGCCCAGTGAAGAAGGAAGAGGATCCGCTGTTTGCGGTGAAATTCAAATCTCCGCCGAGAGATCTGTGCACGCCCGCCGCAAAACCGGTTTCCCGGTATGGCCCCGAGCTCCCCGGGCCTGGTTATACTTCGTTCGAGCTAACTACGGGCCGATAAGGCAGAGAATGATCAGGGACTCACGGGCCCCGTGGACCTGCAGCACGATCTGGCGAGAGGAAAAGAGATTGAAAGGCTTGGAAACGAAGGATAGGTTACCGATCATCGAAAATGGCCCTACTCGAGGGGCCTTATGCTCGTTAGATGAGTTACCGATTGTTTCATAGGCGATTGATATTGAAGATCCCCTTTGATAAGTGGGTGCTTATTGCATTGTTGAATACTGTGACTGATTAAAAAATTGTATAATCTCTATCTGGACTAATCTTAGAGGGTGAAGCGTCAGCTTCCGCGATATTATTAAACTAGTTTGAATATTAAAAACTTGCTCTGCTAAATTACAACCAATTCACCAAAATTCTGATACTTCTTAACACTCTTGGGGCCCAATTAACATAGAAATGAAGCCTTCAAAGCAACAATTTAAATAAAATAGTGTATGTATTCTTACTAAAAGGGTCTGTCTTGCTCACAAACAAAATTTTTAAACCTAACCCAAGCGCTTGCTATAACATCACCTCGGTAAATCAGAAGGTAATCGAAAAAACTGGAATAAAACGGTATTGTCCACCTATCGAGGGTCACCAGTAGCCGGGGAAGCCAGCAAACAGCAATTAGAGGAACGGATCGAGGATAGTTTGATATTTATGGCAGCGCGATAAATCTTCGGGAATCGTCAAGACGCGATATAAAATACCACAGGACGATCTATAATCCTTCGCGAAGCAATAATCGCTGGTGACACGAACCGGAATCGTTCTTGCACGTGATCGCACAAGGAAGCACCCGCATACGCTTCGATTCCTCCTTCTCTCATCTTGGAGAACACACATTGGACGTTAATAGAATAAAATCTTTAAAACAGCTATATCCAATCCTGCTGTAATGAATCTTTAATCTTGGCAACCTGAAGATTCGTCAGAGTTTGTTATGAACAATTTAAATTGCTTTGAAAGAAGCTGGGACTTGATATTGTTCTCTGTGGGCTTACTAAGCCCGATAAGAAGGTAAAAATCTATTGAATCTCAAAATGTTCAAGATACTTTCGATATTTAAACTTGTCTTTGTGGATCTGTAATCTTAGCAACCTGGGGACTCACAAGAGCTACGGGGGAACAATTTACATTGATGTAGTAGAAGCTGGAAGTATCATCTGCAAGATTGCTAAGTCTGAGTAAAAATCCCTTGCATCTAAAAATCTTCGAATTGCTTTAAATATCTAAGCTTACCTTGATGAATCTCCAATCTTGGTAATCTGGGATCTCGGTAGAACTTCCACAGAGCCAATAAAATTGCTCTAGAAAGATCCGAGAGCTGTTATCTATTGTCCGCAGGCTCTCTAGTCCACACGATCATCGCGCATGGAGGCGCACGCATACTCTTCGGCTCTCTTCTTTCTCTCGCCTCGAAGAGCGCTCACGGAGTGTTAATAAAATACAGACATCGAGCGGTCGAGCCATGCGGCACGATTTAACCTTCGATTAAGGGAGTCAAGCTAGTCGTGACTCACCGTAATGAGTCGGGGCCCGGGTGCACACACAGATAAATCGGCCCACGGACAGATAAATCGAAGACGCGAGATGATTCCCTACCGATGCGGCAATGTGTATTGTAATGTCTCGTATTAGGCCTGGAATTGTTCAGATTACTCCAGTCCTCTGCCATTTGCCTTGATCTCTTCACTATCATCTTGTACGGCAGGTCAGACCAGTCTCTGACACCATAATTTTTTTATATTTTTTTTGCTTCCAATTCACACTTATATTGTATACAATTTACACTTACATATGAAACAAACTGTGAGAGTTTATACCAGCTAAAGTTCAAACAAGTGTTTCTCGTAAAGAAATTTTTCTCCATCTCTATGTACAGTTGCTCCTCTGCAACAAGCATTTTTCCGTTATACATTTTCCCCCATTTAACCCACAATATTTTTTACACATATTTTTGGAAGTGCTTCTCCACTCTAACACATAACAGCTGTTCATTTAACGCGATCGCTGAGTAATATTTGAGTAAATCAAGGATAAATATTTTAAGTCTAAACGCAAGACAGATTCATAATCACCTACAACAATCTAAGAAGAAGGATTGTTCAATACCAGAATTCTATTCACGTACTACCTGTCAATAACAAATACAAAGTCCACGAATAAAATTCCGATAATTTCATTTGCCTTAAAAAATGTCAGTCAAATTGGTCTCAGTACTGCAACTAGTTCCAAAAAAAGTCGCAATAATATCTGAAAAAAGAAGAGATCGTGCAGCATTGCAATCGGATTCTGTCCGGTCAAGGGTAGTTTAACAGCGAAGCTGTCCCTTCAGCAATCGTAAACCACATTTTAATAATCATGCACGGTGATTTCATGGCCGAGCAGCGGAGGCTAATGAATGCTCGCTCTTCGTCGAGCGTGCGCGCGGCCACGTTAAATATTTGAACTGCAGCACTTTATCACAGAAATCGTTCACAGGGTACAGGTCCGCGTGCATTCGCCACGACACTCGCCGCTCTGTGACACGATATCGAGCAATCGCGACCACCTCGTGCACCTAATTACCAACAACTAATTGAAATATCCGATGCCGCGGCACACGGTTTTATCCGGTTCTTTGTATTTTTCTTTTTGCCGCCGTTAGTTTCTTGTTTCGAGCGTAATCCACGAGAGAAAAAGACAGACAGAGAGAGAGAGAGAGAGAGAGAGAGAGAGAGATTTCGCTAACAGTGTACACCATGGGCATTAAGGACTTTTATGGTCGTCGGTCGTCTCGCCCCCGTGCGGCTCTCTCGCGAGCGTAATCGCCGACGATTACGGTAATCGTATCACGCCTATTCCGCGGGGCCACGCAACGGGCAATTTCTGTCATCGTCGGGACGCCTAATCGGAGGCGTGACTAATTAACGTGCCAGCAACTTTGTCGCCTCGATTATCTCCGGCCGCTTATCCGGCTTGTAACAAGGTTGATAATCGAGAAATTCTTGCTCGGCCTCGATAGCTATCGACTCCGTTCGCAAACACGATCTTCTCGCGCGACCGTTTATTAAATGCTGCTCTCCGATTATCGAGGTACTTTTTCTTTCTCTCTCTCTCTCTCTTTCTTGCATGGATGAATATCGTTGCTCATCTACTGTCTCTGTACAGCACGCGAAGAGAAAGCGACAGACGTCGAGAAAGTGTCGTAAATTAACCAGGTTGCTACCAGAGTCGTATTATTGTGACTGTCATCGGTCCCAGAAGAAGACGTTCGAATTTTATGGTCGGATTTACAAGTCGCTGAGTTTACGAGTCGGATGCGCTTATGTAAAATAGACAGCGAGCTTTACGAATGTCACGGTCGATTTTATGGGTGTTTCGACACCCATGTTATTTTGTACGAGATTGCTGGATACACCGTGAAACAGAAAGGAGGTTTCATTACGCTTGTTTGAGGACGTTTCTAATTTTGGACGAGGTTTATAGAGGTTGCAAATTTGTAACAACCTTAAGAGGATGTTCGAACACCGATAAAAAAATGCGATTTTTCAATTTTGCGCCGCAGCGTGTAACATTTGCAATCTCAGGTATTCAACAGGTATTCTAAGTGACCAATGTCTCGGTTCTAATCACGGCCCGGTGAAGTCAGCGACCACGGCCGAGGCTCCTGGCCTTCGGTGGTCATTAAGGATTCCCAAGATCCTCTCGAAGGACTAACATAAGGTCCTTCGAGAGTAATTAAGCGCTGGGAGCCGGTCAAGGGTTTCGCCGCGAATTAATGAGTGCAGATTTAACACCGGTGTTTGCCTAGTGCCTGCTCGCGATAAAATAATACCTATTGGCCGCAGCCCGCCATTCATTTCCGTGGACTTTTACCCGGAAGCGGGAACAAGAACGCAGGACTCGTTCATCTAGGCAACGACGATTCAACCGACAGGGAACTTGGTGATTAAAACACGATGAAAATTACTCTAACGTAAGTACCTAGCTATGCGCCTTGCACTGAACTGCCTTTAAAAATTTAATATGTTTGAGGAAATACAATAACTCGTAATAAATGTTAACACTAGGTTCGCGGGTCCTGTCAAAATAACGAATTCTGATATTTCTAGTTTGCAATTATTAAGATCGTAAACATACGTCTATGAGGAAGTACTCATACTTTTTTTGGGTACATATTACTTTAAAAATTATTAAAAAATTGAATAGATACGCTCTTGCTATAATTGTCCAACATCGACAAAATTTTCAATACGTATACAATATGAACATACTTATACGAATCTACGAAACACATTTAATTAATTTTCGTTACGAGCACAAATACAAACAGTTGTAAAAAACTTGTAATATTTTCTCGTAATTCAGACTATAAACGCAAGTTTTCCAAAATGTTCATTACATATCACCTAGCAAAATAACCCATCTAAATTGGTAATAACACGAAGTCATTTGGTTCATTCATAAGAAAGTTATTTTGACTTAAAATATGTCCCATCAATTATGGGACTAACTGAGCACCGATTTCCTTTCCAGTTTCTCCATAAATGTATAAAATCCACTGTCTCGTTATTACAATTGCAAACGTCCTGATAAAAATTACTAGGTACTAGGAGGGTCTTCTTGGTACGTACACCGTTATAATTGACTATTTTGGCACAAAAACGTTTTAGCAAAATTCTACTGGTCGAGCTCGAATATAAATTGCTGATTGTTCACAGCTTCATTTGTCGTTACTAAAAAATTGACCAGGATATCCCCACATGAAAACATTTTGAACTTTCAAAGGAAACAATTCGATACTACAAAAGAAGAATGAAAGAGACAAATGAATATTCAAATGAATCACTGAAAATCCTGCAGAAGAGTCGAGAAATGCGGCACCTCAGCATGTTACATAAAACACAAGGACTTCACAGGATCGAAAAATTGCAGAACAAGAAGTGCATAGTGTTTAGTACAGTTCTCCGGCGGACGCAAAGTGGCCGCGTCATCGTTCGCGCTTGGCGGGCAACGTTGTTCGCCGATAATAGGAGCAGCCTCGAAAAGGATCGCAGGCCGACGCAAATGGGACGTCCCTGTTCCCCGACTTATCGGCTGATAAGCGCCGCTCTGCGACAAAAACGAGAGAGAGAAAGAGAGAGAGGTAGGAAGGGAGAGAGCGAGATATCTGGGCGAATGCTCGCTAATCCAGTTTTCTGCGTCCCTTGATTACCAGACGCGACGCGATGCAGCGATTCGATGCTCTCTCCGCGTATCGGCGATCTCAAAAGCCTGGCCTAATTAAAATACTCGCTGCCGGGGATCCCCTTGCAGCCTCGAATCCCTTTATCCGGAATATCCTGCCGCTCCCCGCGCAACCCCACTCCCCCTAATCTACGTTCTACAAACCCTCTTTCGATTTCGTTATTTCAACTATCGCGTCAGCAGATTTTAATGCTCGATTGCACAGAGAGATTTTCAATGGAGAGATAATCGAGCCACGTTACTTCCGTCTGCGCTATGCTACAGCGGAATGCGGTCTGCATTGTGCTGAAATATTGCTGAATGCGGTTCCAAAACTGTTGGTGAGTTCGTATGTTGGTAGATGTTCATTTTGAGTAATGTGGACTCCCGTCTAACGCGATTAAAACATTGTTCAGTGAAATTGTTCGTGTATTTTATTTGCCAGTACATGTACATGAAATTATTTTGTTTCAGACTGTATATCTACTGCCACAGAAGACGCATATACACAATTATCTTTAATCGTGTTATACGGCGCTATATTGTAGAAGGTAAAGCGTTTAAGAAGTGAGATGCACGGAGGGTTGAATTTAACTGGTCCTATAAATATTAGCACTATTTATACCGCGGCTTCGTTAAAAAAAAAATTTCGGTTATACCACTTTTCGGTTGTACCACTAATTACCATCTTGTATATTCAAAGTAATAGATTTATCGAATAATTTACCTTTCATGAGTCCTTCAGTCGGAGTAAAATTTTATTTAAAATTTTGAAAGGTGACTTTTGACACCTAGTCTTAAAATATACACAAGTTTAAGAATAAATGGGGTCCTATTTGAAACTTTGTTGTCATCCCAAAAAGTTGCTTGAAAATCCTTTTATACAGGATATATTACTGGGGATAAAATAGCAAATTGAAGGAAGTTCGTTAGGATCTCTTTAGAAGAATTTTCCAACGCAACGAACAGTGCGTGGACCGTGGAAGATATTCGAAATAAGGGCCCCGCGAGTCACCGAGGGGCCCAGTGACGCGTCTTTCGTGAGCGGTTCCGAATTTTTTCCGTCGGTTTCGTTGGCAGGCCCCGAGGGTCGGCGAATCAGAAGTCGGCGGGAGCGGGCTCCGAGAAGGGGGACAAAAACGCATCGGGTCCGGTGTCAGCGGGTGACGGATGGGCCCGTAAGCCCGTCCAAGGACTATCTGGGGCCCCACGAAACCACGTTACTCCGTGGAGCTTGTGTTCATCCTAAGGTAAACGCTCGTCTCGACTCCCTGTGATCGCTCTTGCGAAAACTTCCCGAGACCCAATATATTTTCCCAAATCTTTGTAGCTTTCACATTATTCATCGCCTGATATTGCACTTCTATATCCTCTAACCCACCCACAAAACTATGTACTTTCTTGTCACTCTAAGACAACCTCC
Source organism: Lasioglossum leucozonium (assembly GCA_028454225.1). Lineage (NCBI taxonomy): Eukaryota > Metazoa > Arthropoda > Insecta > Hymenoptera > Halictidae > Lasioglossum > Lasioglossum leucozonium. Next base: position 11,598,574 of record CM052205.1, on the reverse strand, counting down.
TAGACATTCTTTAAAAATGATTTTTAAGAAGATTGAGCCTGATTTGATACATTTTTCCAAGTGTTTCTCATTTTATGGTTGGCTACGACTTGATACTAAATTTCTATATTCGTTTCACCGGCCCATGAATCAATATGATTTTGTCAATTTTTAGGAAAGCATTATAGACGTTCTCCAAAATTAAGATCTTTCAACCAGGCCATAAAAACTTTCTTCTTTAAGACGGTTTTTACTTTACAACTTTAAAATTGATCAGAAAATGGAGAGTTGATCTAATGCAACTATCCAAATATTTCTAATTTTTACGTTTCTGTACGTCTTGATACTAAGCACTAATATTAACAGATAAAAATGTTGCATCATAAAAATGACGACATTGAATTTACTTATAGTATAGATTCTTTGCGATTTTTATTAGAATGTAACAGATAACCCAATAAGGTATTCCAAATACGTATATTCCATCAAATTTTCATGTTCTAGTAATTTGAGCAAATGTACAATAAAAATCCAGTCATTCGGCTATGATAAGTAGACTGTGGGTTTTAAGCAATTATGGCAACAACGAGTAGGCGCAATTTGAAGGTATACATACATTGAGATAATTTAAAAGCAATGATGTACAATTTTCAGCTTTCTAAAGTCATTTAAGGAGGAAAGAAATTTCTACAAGGTCCATCTTCTTGCCAATTGTTATTTTGCATGAAGATCCGCAGTCTAATGATAAGTCTTACGTTAAGGCAACTGTGTAGACAACTCACGAGCCTAATGCGGCAAGGCCTTATCAAAACTCCCATCAAAAACACTAATAATCAAAGAACCGATGAAAAGACTGAGGGAACAGCGTTCCGCGTCCAAGGAATCGGGAAGCGCAACGAGAGTTTCACGGGGGAGGGGGGGCACAAATTGCAGAAGAAATTCCAGCATGCTTCTCCCGGCATGTCTGTTCTTGCCGCGTCTATCCGGCGAGCGTAATTGATTAGATAACGCTCGATCGGACAGGTGTTGCGAGAGGACTCGGCGAATCGGGCACGTTTTTCCCCGGCTAGCATCTGTCGCGTTGAACACACGGGAATCCAGGATCGCGAGGCAAATTGATCTATCCGTGGCGTTCCGGGCCAGTCCAGCCAGCAGCAGCTAACACTTTATAACTCGCGCCGGGAATAACACGTGTCAACCGACGACAACAACGACGACGGTAGCCTAACCGAAGAAAGCGTCCATTCGAAAGGTAACAAGATACGAGGTTGCATTTCCAGGCGAGCCGCAACGTTATTTCAGGATCGCGGTGTGCTCGATGCCGGCAACGGCCGCAGTTTTTGCTCCTGACCGCTCGATTCTGGAGGACACCGGGCCCAAAAGACCAACGGGTCCCGAGATCAGGCCGCGAAAGACCAGAGGACAAACCGAAGAACAGATCTGGTGCTGGGGACATCTTCTGCGTGATGAATTCCTTCATCTCGCGCATGGTTCAATTCCTCGCTACGTTGCATCTTCTGCATTCCTTTGCACGTGCATTTAGATATTTGTTGTTGGTCGAAGTACTGAATTAATCGAAATGACTAAATTCTTCAGTTTACAATTCTCTGATATGTGAACAAAATAGAGTACATTTAGAATTATTGGTTATGCAGAATATTTAAACTGCAATGTAGGGTTGGATATACTAGGTGTCAGATTTGATACATTGATGTTGATGACGCGTGTTTCATTCCATCGAATTTTTAAAATACACATTGTATTTGATTTAGAAATATTCTTCTGTTATTGGACACGAAGATCTAATCCTTTTATCAATGAACAAGGATTTTACTTGATTAGCATTAAAGATGCCATTGGAGTTAACATTTTGAATAAAATATGACTGTATGTATGATAAAATCATGTCTGTGACTGGGTAAGAGTTAACATTTTTCAGTCACAGGGCTAGTCTTTATACTTTCTGACGCTTTATGTTCTAAAGATATCTTGATACGTAGTCTGTCAAGCCAGTTCTCATAAAACCCAATGACGTTCAAGCAGCTCATTTAATATGAGAATTGAGAAATCTTGGTTTGTGGTTATATCCTGGTGAAAATATCTTGAACAAAATCTCTTGAACAAAATGTATTGAATAAAATGTCTTAAACAAAATGTCTTGAATAAAAATTGTTTTCTGCCGGACGCTTTTGCTAACGCAAAGACAATATTCTTCGTCTTTCACAAGGATGGTTGACTTCTTTTTCCAGGGCTGTTCTTTTGGAGAAGTTTAATTGGATGGATCGAAGAAGGCATCGACCCACGAAACCCATGCCTGTCGCCGCCGCGTAACAATGGTGGCCCGCCCAACTTTTTGCTGGGCTTCCGGTCGCGGTTACGGTGGACACGCGGTGTGGCCTGCGAATGTCCATGAAACGTGGCAGAGCCGGAAGCTGAACTGAACACTCTCTTTTTTTATTAGCCATATGGAGCCTCTGACAAGATATTTTGACTATATAAACGTTGCTAGAAATATTGAAACGTTTGTAGCCTGGATATCCGAGCTGATATGTGAAGAGAACTGATGGGATCTTTGACAATAAAAATAAGCAGTCTTTCTTCTAATAATAGTCTTTCTGTAGAGTTTGCTTATAGAGATAGGTTTCTTCGAAAGAGAATCTTCTTTTTGAAATGAAGAGCGTAGTATTATTTTGATTGCGTCGAGCAGGCTTTTAGCTGAATTTAATTTGTTATAATTAATTTGTTATAAATACTTGTTACTCTGTATTACATGCGACTCGTCGACTATTTTTATTCAGCCATATAAAGCGGCATGTGAAATAAAACAGTAATTGAAAAATGGATGTTCGTTTGAAATAATCCTCTCGAATTTGTGTAGCATTGGGATCAGAAATACCGGCTGAATTAATGGTTTTCAGCTTCCACTTTACTAAGTCGCTTAGTATGTTTTTAGAAAATTATACTGTAGACTGCATCAACCAGTCCATCAAAAAATATATTTATAGTAGAATTTGAAAGAGCACAGATCGTTTGTACTAAACAGTCCAACGTTTGGAAATCAATAGTCTTTTTTTAAATTGCACCCTATAATTGTCAATACACTGAACGATACAGTATACAATCCTCTACTATGGAGGTCGACCAAGTTTTTTATTAAATTGGATCGTACATATTTTTAACGTACAAACCGATAAAATTTTTAGTTCTGTGCAATAAAGACGTATCGTATTTTTTTTTTTTTTATTAAATTGAATCATATATTTTTTATCGTGTACATTAATGGAATTTGAAATGCTTTGCAATAAAGATCGCTTCGGTTTTTTATTAAATTGGGACATTCATTTGTTAGTGTACACATCGCAACAATTTATATGTATAACAATTCTCCACAACGAAGATCAATAATTATTTCCTAAATTGAATTATACATTTATCGATGCACCGTTGGATGCAGTTTACAATCTTCTACAACGAGCGACGATCGTGTGCTTTTAAATTGCATTATACATATATTTTTAAAATGCACTGATCGCTACTGTTCGCAATTACCTATAATGAACTGCATCTGTATTGTTTTTAATTAACTCATACATATATTTTTGGATGAACTGCTCGATACAGTCTCTAATTTTCTGCAGCAAACGACAACTGTGTTTTCTTAAATTGCATCATGCATTTATTGATATACTGATGTTATAGCGTTATTTAAATTCAAACCACACATTTTGACCCAATCATTACAGTTTAAAATTCTCTAGAGTAGAGCTCGACAGTGCCATTATAAACTAAATCACACATCCTCTTGATATGTTCACTATCTATGTTCTCACCAATCGTTCATCGATCTTCACTGACCATGTAAAAAAATACTACATCATTCCCTAGGCAGCAAAACCAGCTCAAATGAAAATACACACCAACTCTAAATGCCCTAAAGGGCCCAATCACCCGAAACACGAACCAATCAACACCTCAATTAAATCTCGAACGTTCACGAACCTCTCTCACAATTTTTCTTGGAAACTAGATATGAAAAATGATCGAACCCCATGGAAACGTATCCGCTAAATAGGATCGCCGATAAGGATCGAACGGAGGACGGTTTTAACTGGTTCTCCCATCGTTGATCAGAAGCCTGGTGCAAAAGTGGTGCACGCAGCGTGGCGCAGAAAATCAAATGCGACTTTTTCCGCTTGCAGGATGCACCCGCGAGTCGGTGCACGCGCCGGGAGGCTGATTATTTTATGGACACCTCGCGAGATGCAATCTCGAGGTATCGCGACGCGACGCGCCGCCGTGGAGACTCTGCAGCTATCCTTTTCGCTCGCTGTACCAGCACGCGTGCCTTCTCATCATCTTTGTTGCTCTTTCTTGGACCAGACGGACCGGGTTTGCTGCTTTTCAATATCTAATCGAGCGAACAAATTATGCCGGTCCGTGGTACGCGGCTCGCAGGCGACGCGGAATGATGGATCGCTCTCACCCGATATCGCTTGCAATGTGCACACGCATACAGTTATATGGATGAGAGTGTATGTATTATCTGTCCCGACGAAAGGAAAAGTCTCCTCCTTTTTACTTTCCCGGCCCAAGCTTCTTTTTGCCCCTGAGATCTTGCCCACTGGAGCTAGTCACCTTAGCGAGCGGGTATTTTAAATTCCCTCGGTGGTTCACCTCCGGAGTGTAATTTATTCGACCGCTCGACGAGTGGATTATGATGTATACTACAGGCTGGACCATTGATAATTCGGTGACTGTGTTGGGTATAGCGATGTTTTGAGTGCGTTCGAGATGAGGGAGGTAGAATCATCTTCTGTGGATCTGGAGACATTGTTTCATTGCTTTCTACATCCCTTCATGCTTTGGAGCGACACAATCCTTCGTCGAGCTTTGAGACAGACGTTTAGACGTCCTCTAAACTTGATTAGAAAATTGTTTTGCAACCGGATTCTTTCCAACCGTCCAACATCTTGTGGAGCAACTGAAATGCCAGCGAGTAATCAACAAGTCGTTAACCGTCCAGGGCGGCCCCGAAAAGGGAACACATTATCAGCAGCACCGGTAAAAATTACGAGACAGCGGGATCCCCAAAAGCTCGATCCGTTCCGATACTCTCGATAGCGAATCTAGGTAGGCGAAGTCTTCGCGGAGCATCGCCATCTTCGGCCTATCAAGGACTCGGGAGAGTGCTTTGATATTTACCGGCGGAGGTGTATCGCGGATTACGAAAATTGCCGGTGAAACGACATCGAATGGGAAAAAGAGAGAGACCGGGAGAGAGAGAGGGGGAGCGCGCGCGCGAGAAAGAGTGTGTATGTCGAGGGAAAAGAAAAAGAGAGTGGTATAGAGGGGAACGAAACGGAGAGCCGCGGCCCGCTATTAATATTACGGGGCCGTTTCGACGAACGTGCCTTAGGATACCTCGAAACGATCCGGCCTTATCTTCGTTCCCTCTACTTACGGCGTTCGCGAAGAAGACTCACAGCCCCGCATCCTTAAGATTCAACGAGTACACGGCTTATCTCGGCCGGAGGAGAAGCTATGGCGGCTATAGGAGAAAATGAGATTCGTATAGCATTCGTGTGCCCGCGCTTCGCTCTCTCCTTTTTCTCTCTCCCTCTCCCTCTCTCTCTCTCCCTCTCTCTTTCTTTTTTTCACCGCGCGTCTATGCATAGTGGATGGGCTCTCTCTGCTTCGAGCCGGGGCCAGTTCCTCTCGATGATTCCTCGAGATCCGTGATAGGAGATTAAACCGTCCCACGAATCGGTGCTGTACTTTGCGATTGTTCCTACCTTCCTATCTTTCTTCTTTTTTTTGTTTAATTCGCACAAGTTTTCGAGCTAGTGTGCACGCACGATATCAACGACGCTAGTGATTTATATGGAAAAGACCGGACACGGTCTGACCTGGCTGGACGCCAAATTCATTTTTTTTTTTGTTCCGATTTTATGTACGTGTCACGCTACAGCCCTTTCCCATCTACTCTCTCTTTATTTAATGCGCCTATTTCTCTCCGTACGTTCCCTACGTGGCTTTCTGTCGACGATCAGTTAACGGTGAAATGAGAATCATTTCAACCAGCTATTGTAACCATACTAGAACTTCGGAAATTTGATACTAGTCATTCGCAAAGAGAAGATCATCTTCGAACACCGAAGTGACCCCAGCGACCCTACACTTTTCAGCGCATTTCTCTGGAACGTCGCGAGTGTGCCGAAGGCTTTGGGGGATTTGTCGCGATCTAAGACCCGTCTAACGAGTATTAGCGACCGATATACATCGCCGGAGGGTTCGACAATCCCCGATTAGTCCTGGAGAACTGTTAATACCCTGAAATCGCAATCCGGCACATCGATTTACCGTACGCGACACCGTTGAAACAACATATTTAGCGTCCGTTCATCCCGCTCGCGAAATATTAAACAAGTGAACCTCCTAGTCGGAAACGCTGCGCACAGTTTTTATCGACAGCCTCGAGGTAATTAATTATCGTTCGATGGGTATTACACGGCCGGTGTTTCTCTATATTTTTCCCGGTAGTGTCCGACCCGTTGGGAGGCCGGTTTACAATGGAACAGGGTCCCGGTGGCGAACGGACTCGCCCGGAAATAAATCACGGATGTTTTCGCACGACCGGCCACGGGATCATTAGTCATTAGAGCCGCTTATTACGATTCCCCGGGCCAGATAAGGAGACCGATAAATTCTAATTAGAAGGAGAGACAAGAGGGGAGAGCAGGACGAAGTTCGAACCTGGACACTCGCTTCTTCGTCTCGCGAGCTTCCGAGTGCATTACCGACACCGCGAGTGTCGGTCCGATATAAATCACTATGGCGATACACTACAAGCCACTAGCCACCGTGACGGCACTCTTGGACCATCTTCGCTTTTACACCGTGGACGATCTGCCACTATCTGATCGGTGCCGCGTCGCGTCGTTATCCCGGCTTTGCGCGCTGGTTGTCATTTTATTTCCTTTTTTGATAACGTGCGAGAACTCCTTGCACTCAAATCACATCTCGGAGACCTCACACTTGACGCATTCTTAACCTTTAAACTGTAGAGAAGGGTTATTAGTTTGCGGTCGATTTAGAGACAGTTTGTAAAATTCATTTTAGAATGTTCGATACTAATATACTAATTTTTGTTTTAAGGAACCATTACTCACTGAAAACTGCGTCAGACATAACCCAGACCTAACCTAGATCAGGGTATGTATGTATGTAATGATATTTGGTCCCCTCAGGGTTTCAAATCCATTCCACCACCTCTCCCTTTACCAATCCTCAACTATCGCCTAATTTCCAATTTCAGCGGGACCTACTTTTTTTTATTAAGGTGGGTTCCGAACCACCTATTTTGCCAACAACACGTGAAACGCACCCAGAGGGTCACTTCCCGGCTTTTTACCGAGCGGTCACCCATCCTAGGTGCGGACCCCATCCTACGCCGTTTAACTTCGGTGATCGAACGAGAACCGGTATTTTCAGCGAGGCAATGGTCGTTGACCTAGATCAGGGTAATTAACTCGAATTGAGAGGAAAAAATTACCCCCTTTATGCCAGTATCAGAATAGTCACGTGACATTGTGACGTATGCACGACAGAGACGAAACGCGTCACGTGACCGTAGGAGGGGAAGGTAGAGTGGGGAGACAATTCTTAATGTGGCGATTCTACATAGAACACCCACGTCTACAGTTTCAGGATAGTGTGAAAACATTTATAGTCTAAGAGTAAGTTTCCATCGTAAAGTAAGATATTTAGTAGCAATATAACTGCGTTACATTGATTTTGAAGCAACGTGGATTCTTCAGAAAAATTTACAAAAGAAGACAACCACCTCTAACAGTTTGTGCCTCTAAAAAGACAGACTCAGAATTTTCAGAAATGATTTTCTCGATTTTCGCGATGATATCACCGGTGACCATGTCCGACCCAGTGGCAATAGTAACGAGAAACCCCAAACAGTATCGGACGCACCCGCGAGGACACAATTAGACATTATCAAGTATACATCGTACTGTTAACGCAGGCCACCAATCACACACCTGGGAGAACACAATTAAGCGTCGCCGAGAACACGTAGGTACTCGGGACATGATCAAGCTCGCTGCGGAGGCAACATAGTTAAAGACGCATCTATTATAATAGCTGCAAGCCCGGTTGATGACGAGCTAATCCGAGCTGCTGGACGCGTTAGCCTCTCGATGAATCTACGGCTAGACGAAGGCGCATCCGGACAGCCTCTTAACCCCCCGAGCTACAGACGTTTCCGGCAAGATTGCCCAAGATGATCCTTAGATCTTAGATCCTCAACTACTCCCCATCCAAAGAAATTTTTCATTTAATTCTGAAACGAGCTCTTCATTAGATACTGCATAATCTTGGAATAGCTTCATTTTCTATCAGAGTGATACTAATACATTCAAAGAATATTTTTCGTATAATTAGACTGAGTATTTTATGCATTTATGACAAAAATGTAAAAAATTATGCAGGAAAAATTTTGCAAGAATGGTGTTATGCTATTTTCAATTTATTAAAATTATTACAAGAAAGCATACACTGTCATTTAGCTTGTGTTCCAACCAACGTTTTTATTTCGCTTACAAACTCGCAGTCTAATTATAATTGTATTGTATAACTAGCTGAAGAGAAAAGAAATTGCAAAAGTATATCGCGACAACAGAGGGTTAAAATTCAGAAGAATGCAGTCCCAGACTAAATAATTTACCACCGTCCCTTCATAATTATAATTTCACCCTCTCGACGTCGAATACAGGACGACATAAAGACAGTAGAAGAATTTTAAAAACAATATTACATTCTCTTCGTCTGATTACAATTCTTGAAAGAAGAAATTAATTTTTAATTAGATATCGTTTCTTATTATTTATGTAGAAAGTTAGATCTCGCATGAAGATCGACTGTTTAACAAAAATGATAGAAATGTTTTACAAAAATGATAGAAAAATAAAAAATCGATGCTTTAATTAAAAATTAAAAAGACGATGCCAAATTCGAATACGAAATATGTGAATAAGATTTCGAATCCTCGCGGCTTATAAAGCGTTTCGGAGCGGATTCGCCGCACAGGCACGCGTCTCCTGGCGAGCCCGTGCAAAAAGCCGGCGTCGCGTCGTTTTCGCGAGCGAAGGGAAGAAGGTGGAAGTAGCTCTCGCGCGGCAACCGAGAAAATCATTAGGCGAGCCGAAAGAGCCCGGGCTCTTCGACGGAAGCTTCTTGCAGCCGACATGGAGTCCTCCTGTATCGCCTCGCCCTTCGTCCCTTGATTAATTAAATTCCCCTTTGACTCTCACCCCTTCCTTCTACCCCCTCTTCTCTCCCTGTGAGACCGCTTTTTCTTGACGCGATGTTGTTCGAGGATCTCTTAGGCGCGAACGGTCGCACGCACACGCGCCAACCGCCTAACCCGTGCCCGGCTCCTAATTGACGGACGAATTAATTAGCGGAAATGATCGAGCGTGACCCCCTCTGTTACCCTGTGCGCTCTGGTGGTATTTTGTGACCGACAAACGTGCGTCAATCGAGAAAAAACGTGGATCGTTTGAGTTGCTAAAAACAAAAGTTGTAACCTGCCAGTTTGACAATAAATGAAAAAAATTTGTTTCAATTAGTGCTGCGATAGGTAAAGCTTGCAAAACTCTACACGGCAAAATAATGTTCGCAACTCGACTTCCGGTCGCAATGCTCCTTCAAGCTCTATGCGGAAGAACGAGAGGATCAAGAGATCTCGCCGATCAATCGCGGAGGATCGCGTGAGACACGTACCCGCGGAGTTTGGCACCGCATTAATTACCGGTCGCCAACAATGGCACAATAATTAACAATTACGCAGTTCGATAATTATATACCTGCCGGCTGAGTTATCGCTCGGGCCTCTGTGTTTCGTCTGCACGGGCGGTTTCGGTCACGCACGCGCGGGCGCAGATACACCACATACACACAGATCTACACACACAAAGATCGACATCATCTCCCGGCTACCAGCAACAGCAGCAATAGCTCTCTCCCCCTGGCTCCGGGTACAGAGAAACCGATAAATATATGCGGATCCGGCGCAGCGAACGATCTAATTATGCTCGAACAATGGCCGGCGCGTATCGGACGCCGGCTGAAAACCTGATAAAGCGGATAAAATGCGAGCCGAGTGTCCCTCCCGCTCTAGGTTCGACGAATTTCCGAGCCGGCCGAGAGCGCTCACCGGAAACCCGGTGAGCCCGCCCAGGTGATTTATCTCCTGGCCAGGCCTCTTGCCAGCACAGTCTACTAGAGGGGCCAGACCCGTGAATCTGTCTTGATTTACTACGGAGCCGCGGCAACGCATCGATGCCTCATAATGCCTTGTAATTACCGGCGCTCCAGTCCGGGGAATCACGCTCTTCAACCGACGATAACAGCCCGGGACGAACAAACTCACTTCCCGAGACCTCTTTCTCAACACCGGAATGATTAACACGTCCACTCCGCCACGTTGGTCGTGAACATCAGTGTCGCGATTTGTCTTCTATCTTTAGAAATTTATTTTTCTCGCGATACTTGATCCGTTCAAAATGTTTTGATTTTTTCATGTAAGGCATGTTACTCTTCAGGTTAAGTTTCAGGATGATACGGTTTGTCGTTCGCATGTGATTTAGTATGGCCATGTTAGTTATCCATGTTACAGGTAACAAGAAATGTCTTCCGATTTTCTGAACCATAAACCTACGGGTCATTAAAAGTGACTACAGCTTTCTTCCGATATAAGACGATACCTCGGTCCAACTTTCGACGTATTGCGGATGAGTGTATATCAATAATTAATAAAGTGTTGTCATTTTCTCCGACACGATCCTACTCGATCTAACAGAAAATATTTTCCGTGACTGTATCTTGATTCCGGCAGGTGTATTCCTGAAATTGTAAATTTGGACAAGACCAACAGCGAATCAGCGCGATGCGGACTGCACTATCCTCCTACGCCCCGGGTAATGCAAATTTATGATAACCACGATAGAAAGTGTCTCTTCCCTTCCTTTCTCCCTTTCTCTCTCCTTCTCTTTCCCTCTCCCACACTCAACCTCGTATCTTTACTACACCGTCGTGAATAGGAAGCAGACGCTCGTCGCGTAAATAGGCTCGCCTGTGTAATACGTTCGCGGGTAACTACTACCGCCGTTACGCGAGACGTTACACGAAAGAATTTACAGCTGGACGAAAGCCAGGTCGGTGAAAAAAAAAACGTTCCGAAGAATGTGTACCATAGGGAGGCGAAAAATCGATCCATGTGACTCGAGAACACGCGACACCATCGGCCCCCTTTCTTCAAAAAGAAGTATTTTCAGAAAAATTTTCTGGATTATTTATATCAATGATTTTCGATCTTCATGGTCCATGGGACGACTATGAGAAGCAGAGAAAATTAATTTGTCTTCACAGCTAACGTCCCTTCTTGGTCCTCGAACTTTGTTCACCCTTTTTTCGTGAATAAGCATACGTCCAAATGCTGATTTCAAAAAATCAAATTATTCAACATTAGATTGATGACAAATAATTTGCTTGCCTTGTGCAATCTTTTTCTATCTGGAATAACAGAATTATAGCTCGATCCAATGAGTATACATATTCACCCATAATACATATATCACCCTGTATAAATCCCATTTTATACATTATATTAGCGACAATGTATTAAACCAGGGATGAGCAACCCGCGGCCTGCCACACTTTCTCGTGCGGCCCTTTAAAGATTTTACATTTTGACTTTTAAAAATTCGTACAGTGTCCCGCTGTACAAAAGGCGCGAGATCTCCGTACGGCGTTACCTACGAAACCTCGGCCAATCGTCTTTTTACAAACGCGATAATTCTTTTATTTAACTGACATTCACACACACACGCACACATGCATTCTTTTTGGCAGCACCTATGTTTGCGAACAATTATTTTCCGCAATGAAAATAAGTAAAAGCGATCACCGATCGAGATTAAATGTACGGTTAGAAAGCTGCGTGCGAGTTGCTGTGTCGTCTATACCTGTAAATAAGACCAATTGATGGCAAAGAAGCAATGCCAAATTTCTCATTAAATAATCTTTTTCCACATATATCTTTCGCCGTTTTTTTAATAGTATTTCTATTAATGAATGTTTTATTTCTCTAATTTTTTATACTATGTAAGTTTATTGTTTTAATAAAGAGATAATTTGATTTCATCATTCAGTGTTTGTTTTACCATGAGTTTCTTACATGCGGCCCGCACATTTTTAAATTTGTAGCTGGCCCGTTGTAAAAAAAGGTTGCTCATCCCTGTATTAAACCTTATCGAACACTGAAAGAAACACGTCAATCATCGTCGGTAGACTACGGATCATTATGCAAGATAAAAATTTGTACAAATCAACTGTAAGGAACAGAAGCAAAACGAAAATGTATTTCCTCTTTGAATAATTTTACTTAGCCAAAAACAATGTAAAACTATCGTTCAATTCGACTAATGTCTTTCCAATTTTATATTTGATTAATCCATGTTTTGTCATAAATGGATGAAATTCCCAGTCTAATCATCAGAATTGCCAGAAACCAAAGAAATCATTTCAAGCTGAAGAAACAATCTCAGCAGCCCAAGGTCACCTCCACACCACTGAGTCCATCACAATCGCTATCACCTGTTAGGATCGACCTATCCGTTTCACTTCGGAGGGGAGAAACTCGGCCATCGTCGACGTGACGGTGGCATTACGCAACGATGGACGCATACTCGAGGAGCCCATAGTCCCCGGTGCAATCGTCAGCGAGAGATCTACACCCGGGGTCTCTCTTGCTGCATGTTTTATTTATCGAGTGCATCGACGGGCTGCGATGCAGCGCACCGCATCGCATCGCATCGCATCGCATCGCATCGCAACGCGTCACGACGAAGACCGAGGGAAGGTGGTACGTACATGACGTGATTTATGGGTGCAACACCTGACGGCATTTTGTTCGCTTTTGCGTCAGCGTTGTTACGTTGGCAGCCAGTTCCGCCCTTTTTTGCACCCCTCCCTCCTCTAGCGGCCCATTAGTAATGCCTCGGTCATTACCGCGGCCCCCAGTCGATTTCCCGTGGCTAATAAATCCCGATAAAATTTTCAACCTGTCCCCCTCCTCCGTCTCCTGCCTTTCTCAACCCCACCCTTTAAGACCCCCCCGGAAACTTCTTCGAGGAAAATCTTCCATAAGCTTGAATCTGCTTGGCTTCGACTCTGTTTGGTAAAACGAGGACATGATATACGTAATGGAAATGGAAGTACCTATGTTTTGTATGAATTAATTAATGACTTTTATACGATATTTAATTTGTGCTTATATTCTAGTCGTATTCACTCTCTCGGTGGAGTACCACCTTAGTAATTCGTTATCCCATTGGTTTACGTTCTCCGTTGGTCAGAACACGTCCACGGTGTTCACAGTGTTTGCGCGAAAATTACGTTAATTGAGACTTGATAAGCGCAACAGATCTGTTTGCACGCGAACCTCGATTCAGCCGCCGCCTTCGGAAGTGAATTTTTCCGAGTAAATTAAAGCCCGCGACCGGTTATAAATCAACCGGAGGCGAGAAACCGGGTAGAAACCACCCCCTCTGTACGCGAGTGGGGTGAAAGAGAGAGAGAGAAGGGGACTGGTAATCCGCGAGCAATTTAATCGCGTAATTACAGTTTCCTCGAACTGCCGCTTTGAATCTCGTTCTGACGACGCGGCCGCTATCAAATTCGAAATATAGAGGAAACGCTGCCAAATATTTTGCGGCGAACCCAACCCTGTTCCTCAACCTGTTCCGCCCAAACCCACTTGCAATTTTATAACCATTGAATCATAAAGACGTTTCAATAAGAACTGATTGAATAAACTGTGTTATTTAAGCACACGTTACAATGAGAGACATACAAAATTCGTATAAATGTTATTTTTGCATTTTCATAAGGCAACATACAGACCTAACCCAGACGCTTTTGATGTTCAGGAAGCAACACTGAAGCTCCATCAGTAGACTGCGGATTTTTATGCAAAATAAAATGTGTCTGTATTAATTACAAAATGCAGAAGCTACGTGGACGTTTATTTAAGTTTTTAATAATTTTAATCAGTCGAAAATAATACAACAGCGTTTTTAATATTTTCTAATTAATAAACGAGCACTAGACTGCGAATTTTTATGCAAAATTGGAATTGTCTGAATCAATTTTAAGGTACAGAGATTACATAGTCATGCATCTCTTTTCTGAAGTATTAATACTTTTACTTTCTATTAGCATTTTTAATATTTCCCCTGTTTTGAGTTTGATTTACCTCATGATCTACTCATCAGTATTACTATATTTTTGCAAAGAACAGCCCGACAATATAAAGTAAGTAGGACAGTGAATACCTATAGAAGAAATAGATTTGACCTCGCGTAGAACAAGGGAAGGAATGTAATGAGAGATAAAATCCTCAGTCTAATAATACGAATGAAAAGCGTAAATGTGCCACAGAAAAACCGCAGGGAACGCAACAGACTTAAAAACACTAAACTAAGTAACCAGAAGCCGAGCCAACCAAAAGCTCAATACGATAACAGTAAAAGAAAAGTAAAAAAAGAAAGAACAAGAACACGAGAGCAATGAAAATATTGAAACCTTGCCACAATATTATACTTGCCGTTGGGCCGAGGACTGACTCCCGGCGATATTTCAGAACAATTCAGGTTTGGTGTGATGGTCCAGGGGGTGAGAGGTGGGAAATTTTTCGAAAAGGGTCCTGCAGGGGGTGAAGCAATTGCAGTCGGGCCGCGATTACAGACTATTAAAGCTCGCGGGAGGGTGGCCGGGTCGTTAAACGTGACCGGATATGAAATACTCCGTTGCAAGAACTACCTCCCTCGCCTCGCCCCGGAACTAACTTCGATTCCGGATTGTAATTAAAACCGTCTCTTATAACGCGACGTGGCTCGTAAAGGGTTTTAGGCCGGTAGCTCATTTATAATTTCGACGGTCGTTTCGGGGGCTCTCGGAGGGGGATTACAAAGAAAAACGTGTTTGCGGATCGCTCTGCCAGCGGGATCGCTGATCCTTTTGATCCCGGGCACGGAATTAATCGTTCCGTTGGAGCGCGGAACATGAAACGGATTCGCAACGAAATTTTACACGGTCCCGCTTTATCCGGTCCACTCTCTCTCTCTTTCTCTCTTGACTTTTCCAAATCGATAACAACATCCGGTTGCAAAAAAGAAATCCCATAATAGAACCGGGCACGATCCCGGCGCGGCGCCCAGTGTCGCGCGCAGTTAAAATAATTCACGATTCGGCCCCAAGTAATCCCCGTTTCGCGTGGCCGGAACGAGCGCACACTTCGTTCCGCGGGATAAACGCTCCGAATCGACGGGTTTCAATTTAACATCGGATTTAGCACGCCAGTTGTTTTTCATACGCGCCCGGGCGCTCGACAATCTAGCCATTGTCCGGTGCAGCTGGAGGAACCCCGTTAATTTCTCTGTCCCGGCTACTTTCAATTAATAGATTACTGCAATATGCAGTATGCAACGCTCGATGACGTCCCCGAGTGCCTGCTGCTTCAACAATAACGGGGACCGACCATCGAAATGGTCCAACTCACTTGTTACCATCAAGATGCTGAAAATCATATCTCTAATTTATTTAGACGCGCGTGGCCGACAAGAAGGTAATTGTCACTGCATATTCCACTTATATAGAAAAATGTTAAGTACATGAAATCAAGTGGAAATTAAAAACTATGTTAAATTAAATTTAATTGTTACTGAACCATTCATGAATTGTAAGAGCACGTAGCTACTTACTAGTTTGTACGAGTTAGGTTGAGAGCTTGACAAAGAAACATCCCAACAGTGTTATCAATAATGATAATTAACTCTAAATTGTAGTACAGCTGCTGATCCAGCAGCAGTGTCGTTACCATGATGAGCGTACAATAATAATTTTGAATTGCGGTATCGATCGCACGAGATCCCTGTCATCGAGTGCTCGTAGCCTTCCCCAAGAAGTTGAAAGCGCTCGATGCGATTAAAAATGATTTTGTTTACGCGATGAATCGAAACGGGGCCACCAAGAAGGCGACTCGATGAATGAAAACGCTTTCGAAGGCCGAACAAGAAAGGAGGGATCTATCGCGTCCTCGATCGCGAAGGAATAACAGCGTTTGGTAATTACATCGAAGGATATGAGCGATTGGAAGATAATTACGATCGAAAGCTCGATAAATTGCTGTGAAAGCGCATCGCAGCGATCAGGAGCTGACTCCGTGGTTCTTCTGAATTGACGTCACGCTGAATGGACCCGGGAATTGATTTCATTCGTCTCGGTTTCTCGCTGAATGCGCGCACGATCGTCATCGCCACACAAACCTCTCCTCCTCCACCCACCTTCCTCCTGTTGCCCTGTCCACCATTTGCTCAAAATATCAATTTTCGTAATATATGTGTTCATAAATTTTCACCAAATAAATAACGGTATAAACGTGCGCGATGCTTAGCCGTAATTTAGAGAGACCGCGCGAAATGATTTATCGCTCGGTGAGTAAGTAAATTCGAGGCGGTCCGTTCGCGAACGAAAACGAATGACGTTTCTCTCTCTCCCTTTCTCTCTTTCGTTCTCTGTCTCTCGTTTTGCCCTGGCGTCGTTGTGCTTGACCAATTTGCCGAAGATTTCTCACGTCCGCCGTTCGCGCTCCATTGATATATCGGCGGTACTTTGTCAAGTGCAGTGTACTTTCGATAATACCCGTGACACGATCGATTTTTTCACGAGAAACCAATTACTATTCTTCGCTGGTCGATTTTCGGACACGCAGTCCGACTTTTCGACCGAGTTCGATTTAATCTGGGAATTTAACTATCGATTAACATCGTGCTCTCGATTTTGGACAAGCTGAAATCAATTTTGAACATACATATGGAACATAGGGCTTGAAACTTTAACCGTAAAGACTTCGAGAATGTTACACTATTCAAATTCCCATTTACATTTCAGATAGTTTAGAATTTTTCTTGGAAGTTCGTGTTTGGATTTGAGAAACTCGTTAGCTACAAAATTTTTAATTTTTAATTCTTAATTATCTCATAATGAATTTCAGACTTTGAATTCTATGCAACTCTTGGAATTCAAATCTTCCAACTCTAATTTAAATGGTTGTCTGTCTTTCTCTTTGAATTTTTAAATTCAGAATTATTTCGTATTTTAAATTCGAATTTGGAGGACGAAACTGTTCGAACACACTTGGAGGATTCGATTCTTCTAATTTGAACCACTCTGACTTCCTATTTTTGAATTTAAAGGTTCAGAATATTATTTCTCAATTTGAAATTCTAAAATCGGAATTCCACACGAAACCTGAAGAATTGCAAATTTTGAGACCCATATGAATTCGAAATCAACTATAATCCTACTTGAAAAAATTCGGTATTCCAAATTTTTGTGCGCAATTTGAATTCAAATTCCAATTGCGTAAGTGGTTCATCAACGCGAAACGTTGGATTTACAGCGAACAAATCGCTGGAAAAAAGTTTTTGATGTTACCGGGATTCGAACCTTGGGTCCCACGCGGTCATAGGCAAGAGTTCTACTCATTACGCCACGGGCAGTGTGCTCGGTAATTGCTGCTTTCCTTGTATTTCTGCCGCTTCGATCCGGCCTCTCTATCCCAGAAATCAATTCAGAAGCCGTGCGAAACATCAAAACCAATTAGGACATCGGTTTCCAGGTCTGTTCCGGCTATTTCTCTATCCATCTAGTTCCTCGTTCACCCGTTCCCGTTCACCGATCCAGGCGATTCGCGCCGGGCGTCAAAGAGCACGACCCCGTTGCCATTCAATTACAAGACAAATGACTCTTTTGTGTTTTCAACGGAACACCCGAAGGCGGAACAGGAGGCAGGCACCAGCAGCAACCCAGAGGAGAGACGCGTCCACGCGTCTCTAACGAACGGACACCTCACGATCGCAATAAATCAATGTGCAACCTAATTAACTGACGGCTTCGGCCTATAATGGAGGCTTCATTACCACCGGGCACGCTAATTACGCGAATCCAGACTCCGACACGAGCCCGGCCCTAAGTAGACACGGCAGTTTCACGGGCCCCGATTCCGTGTCGTTCTGTCTTTGACCGCTGATTGTTCCGACGAGTACTCCAATTAGCACGTTCGCACGTTGCGTGCACGTTGACACCCTCCCCTGCACTAATCACCACGAATTTCGTTCGTTCCTCCCATCGATACCTCTACTCCTCATCAAATTTTTATATTTTTACTCTTCTGCTATACACAGAATACTTGAATCTATTACGTACTTTTATTAGACATTGTTAGAATTTCTAATGTATAGACTGCAGATCTTCGTGCAAAATGAACATTTTCTGTATTCATTTCGAGAAGCAGAATCTTATTTCGTTCTTTATGTTTTCGTTGACCTCATATTGAATTTTAGGATTATTTCGAATTTCCAATTCGAATCTTGTACTCCACATTGCAGGACTTCCACTTCAAACCTGAATTTCAACATTTGAATTCTAGAGCTGTTCTTGAGCTACATACGAAATCGAATGTTCTGAATTCTTATTTGAATTTCAACGTTCAGAATTCTTGTTCAACTCGAATTCGAATTCCGGTAAAGTGAGTGGTTCATCAACGCCATACGATACCACAGGTTAGTTTATATCCTAGGCTATTCTTCTAATTCTACTCTAACACTTTCATCAATAAAGAATAAAAATGTTACGGATTAAATTCGGAAAACCTACGGTTCCTTCCCCTTTTCCTTCGAAAGGATTAACAAGTGAAATTTTCGCCCAGGCATAAACGACCCAGTGTGCTCGCGGAGGGTTAATACAGAAGAACGAGTTTTTCCGGGTTTTAATCTACTATACTCGTCGAAGTATAACGCCCCCGCAACCGTCCGGCGCGAGCCATAAAGGATTCACGGTCCGGGTATTATCGGTTTCTACTAATTCCTCGTCGGGCTGTAAAGAAAATGCGAACGAGCGATTACCGGTCGCGGAATACGCAATTACGGGGTAAATTCCGCGTCGTGACGCTTTGTTGTTCCCAGATCAGAATATAAAGGCCGGGTAATTACGGGGAGGGAGGGGGCCGAAATTACACCGTGTTTTATAATCAACGTAATCACATCCGGCACTCCGAAACGAACAATTAACGTCCACGTATCGCGGGTCGCCGGGGCCGGCCCCGTTTTATCATATTAATCGTCGCGCTGCGCGCCCCGCCGCTGTTGCACCGTTTTCGATGCACCGCGGAGCTGCGTCAGAGTTGCACCGCCGCTGCAAACTCCGACGAATAAACGCGAGCTTCTGGGTTTCGCCTCGGTCGCGTTTGTTTATTGCACAAGGAATCGAATACGGCCCAACGACGCGACGGGATAACGGTTCCCCTCATTCGCCTTAACTTTCTTCATATAACTTCTTCCATTCGTTGTTCCCGTCGTATCGCGTCGCGTAGAATTGCGTTCGTGCATCGACACCGGCGATAAAAGAATGCAGACAACGTGTAAATGGAACGAGCACGGTCTTCTTCGTTCGAAGTTTGACGAAACGCGGCCAATTTCTAGTCGAGGAGCGCCGTGAACGATTGCGACGCTGCACTGCGACGAGCGTTTATGTTTATGGGAACTGCGGAGTCGACAGGCTTCGTAAATTTTCAACGTGCGGTTATGGCTGGTAATTCGACGCGCGAGTGACGGGAAATAATGTGCAGTATCGCTCAATGCAGGCAGATTTTTCTGGAAGACAAAAGCTGTAAGCGGGGAGTGATGATTCATTCCGTGAAGCTGCTTCTTCTGCAGCATTACGTTTCTTTCTTATTCGTTTTACTGTCATTCGGATATTTTTTTTGTGATGCTTTCTATGATTATATTCTGGAATGTTTTCTTCGATTTTTTGTGTGATACCCTTACTCAGAATAATTTTATTGTATTATTTTATACAGGTAAAAGAACAAAAAGAAAAAATAAGAAGATGCAGAACCTTTCGGTTAATAAGGTAAAAGTGTACGGACTTGAAACGAGGAGTATTTAATTAAGTCGCGCGGACGTTCGAGGTCAAGATCCGGACGTCCGAAGAGTTACGGTACGAGGCTAAAGGTAACAGGCAGATTTCCGCGAAGCTCGATTCCCCGGTAGATCAAGCGGCCCGTGATATCCCATGATTTGATAGTTTGAGAAACTTTTGAAGGCGGGAATTTCAAAGTTGTCGCGACGGCAACGCTCCGAGAGTAGAGAGGCTTCTTTCCGAGGCTTCTCGCGAGAGGAGAGCTGTTGCAACGGTTGCTTGCACGGTTTTAAAGGGGCCTCTTCTGTTTTCGACCGGCTGAAAAGAAAAGTTTATCTGGCCGTGATTAAAGAAGCCGGAAGCTATCTTGACGATCTACGCAACACGGGGCCCAGGCCGGCCGCCTCGGGAGCTGCGAGGGAACAAAATTGGACCGGCCCGTAATGAGATTATAAATTAAACTCGACGCGGCCACGTTGCGCGAACGAGGAGCGGCGAGATTAAGCGGAGAACTTCCTGAAAGGAAGTAGACACTTCTTTTTACAACGAGCTTATCGCGCATCAATTGTGAGCTACGAAGTTCTGGTGTTTGTTTATTAGCTGTGATTGAACGCTTCCGCTGCGTGCGCTTGTGATTTTCTCTGCTGCTAATGGAGCAAGATTTTTCCTTCTGTCTTTCTTTTTAGATAATCCTTTCGATTTTCTTGGAGAGCGTAGTTGATTATATTCTGTTACAATGTGCGCGATCAGAGGTATTCGTACGTCTTACATATAATTATCAGTGAAGTACAAAATCTTGTATTGATACTTGAAAAAATTTCCAGATATCGCGTATATTACAATAATGTATTAAGGGTTTTATCAGATTCTGAGTAGAATAAAACTGTCGAATAAGACGTGGCCCGGGAGGATAATTGAACATTTACGCACTTATAAGGAAAATGAGTAGATGAAATGATGTGCAAATTAGTGGAATTTTCGGATATAATTCTTACCCAGTTCTCGCTTAGCTAAAACTAGTTAATATAGAACGTGCTCTCGACACTTTTCTTGCCTTTAACCTGTCAGTTTTTATGTAGAGGGAATTTTTAAGCTTGTTAACAGGTGGCTGCGGGTTACAGCGCACTAAAAGCAACTATATCATTCACTAACTAGAACAGTCCACGAACACAGTGTTTTATAAACTCCACTGAATATTATTTCATGAGCAATGCAAAGAATTACGCAGGTCTAAATTATGACATAGTGCAGGTTCAGTCCCATTCGTTACGCACGAATATCTGCAGTGAACCGACGATACATTCTTCGAGAAGCAAAAGCATAGTTGTTGCAGTGAATGGATGTCAGTGGCCGTGGGTCAGAGGTGAAACGAGTACGCGCATAATCGCAAAAACGGTCGAAAGCAGTAGTTTGGCGAACAACAGTCCCCCGGAAACGGGGCATTTTAATGACGCGAAGCCCGCCACGGAACTCGGATGCATAGACCGCACCGCACCGCATCGCACCGGTGCATTCGTTCTGCGCGTCAGACAAGATTACCCCAGACGCTGGCCAACTAGTTCCCTGATACGCTAACTCGCCCTCTTCGCGAATGATGATATAAGCGCAGCGCCGAGCACCATCGCTTCTCATCGCTTCTCATCGCATCGCTCGGTCTTAAACTGTTCCGTCGAAATGCACGATGCAATAGCTCGAGGTGTCGAGTCCCATAACTCGTTGCTGTTCACGGGGACAGGAAACGAATGAATCGTTCCGCGAGCCGGCCCGATTATAAATCCTCGCGCGATCGGCGCGTTTAATCCGCGGTTGCTCTGCGCTTTAAGTCGCGAGGGAGTTTGCTGAATTTGATGAACTCCATCTCATCCGATAAAACGCGATTAACTCTCTCTTTCTCCCTCTCTCGCTCTCTCTCCCTGCGCTGGCAAATTATTAACCACTGTGATCGTGACCAGGCACGAAATTTTCTACAACTATAAGAATGCAGTTCACAGTTGGATTTTGAATTCATGCACGCAACTTTGACTATCCGAATCTCCAAATTCGGACGTATTTCGAATTGGCATCTTGCAATTCAGAATTGTCGGAATTTCACTTCAAATTTGAATTGCACGAATCGAATTATTCTACTAGAACATTTGAATTAATCTTCGAACATTGAAATTCGAATTGCAGAGTTTGAATTCTATTCGTAATTGAATTCAAATATCTTCAATCCACATTTCAAATTATACTTTCGAGTTGATTTTCTTATTTGAATTTTGGTGTTCTGGATTTTTTCACCTTGAAAACTCGACTTCGAGTGACGTAAGTGGTTCGTTAATGTCAGATCGTGGATTTATAATGAATAAATTGTTGAGAAAACAATCCTTCTCTCGACGTTGCCGAGATTCGAATCTAGGCCCACGCGGTCACAGTCAAGAGCTCTACTCATTGCGCCACGTGTAGTGTGCGCGCGATAATTACCACTTTCCTTGTATTTCTACCGACCTATTTGGCTAACCGTTTCGAGATTCGCCTTAACCGAAGAGTATGGAGTGGAAAACCGGCGAGAACCGTTCACAATTACAGGATCAGGGGATCGATCAGGTTCCATTGTAAGTGGATAAAGCGTGCGGCGATCGGCGTCGCCGCCGGCAAATTAACTTTTGCCATTCATAATTTACGCGAGGCTGAATGGCCCCGATTAATGCGCCGGCATTAAATCAATTGCGCTAATACTCGCATCGGCTAGGCTCTCCCCCTGTGCATAAATACGCGGGGCTCGTTAAAAACAAAAATTAATGCCCTCCGGTCCGCGCGCACGCCGCGAAATTCGCGCGTTTCCGCCGTGCCGGATCGTTAAGTACGCGTCCCGTAACGAAATTATCGGTGCCTGCCTCCTCCCCCCACCCCCGTCCTCGAAATCGAAATTAACATCAAACGCCCGCGTTCGCGAGGGAGAGGGAAAGGGGAGCTTTTGTCGTGGAACGGCGAGGAAAAAACTGACAAACTGTTTGCTGACGCGGATTGGCTCCGGGAAATCGATAGAGAGCGACCGATCGGCCGTGAACGCGATCCCCGAACGAATCTTTTCGGTGATGACTCGCGGACCTCGCTGTCCACGATTATTTATTCGAGCTGTAATTGCCGCAGATAATTTCGCGGTGCTCGCCGAATTTGCGAGCGCGAGCTGTGACGAGTCTAGTTTGAAAAAGCGACAGTCAAATATTGTGTTGGGTAGCTAATGAAACTGGTTGTATTTTTGTGTTCGTTAAATAAACACAATTTATCATTGATAAAAAATTGTGTATGTTTGACAACGTTTATATAACAACTTCGATGAAAATAAGTTTCATATGTGGGTGGCAATGCATTTAAATTGTCTTTGTTAGTATATTGAATCTCTTACGAGTCACTCCGTATCAAATGGAAATTTAATCTAATCTCATTGGGTCATGCTCGGTTCGACAATCGATGCAACAATCGGTTGAAGCATTTGATCAAACTTTAGATTTGTGCAAGCAGTGACGAATTATTATCTTGTTTTTGGAGGTACATTACGATAATGATGGATTTTTAGGTCGAATCCTAAATTTAATATCGAATTAATAGCGTCTAGAATTTTACATTCGCGACAAGTGTATTTGAATTGATTGTTGATGCGTTATTGTAATGAGTAGATATTATTCATAGCATTGAAATGAGTCGTGCTATTAGTATTATTTTGTTGGCTACTGTTGCCTGGTAATTGTGGGAATACCAGCCATGTGCTACCAGCCGCGCCATTATAAAGAGGAAAAATGGTGTCATAATCATGCAAAGAGCATCGATGGGTTTATCGGTAGGTTAATTGCTTTCGATCAGAATTATCCACTGACAGGAAATTTACGAATTTCCATTTTTCCACTTTCATGGTTCCAATTCATCAAAAAAACGTCATCTGCAGCAGCATAGTCTGCGTAACAAG
This sequence comes from Lasioglossum leucozonium, assembly GCA_028454225.1. Lineage (NCBI taxonomy): Eukaryota > Metazoa > Arthropoda > Insecta > Hymenoptera > Halictidae > Lasioglossum > Lasioglossum leucozonium. Next base: position 11,574,594 of record CM052205.1, on the reverse strand, counting down.
ATCATCAAAAAATTGACACATAAAAAGAAATCCAAATGAACCACTAACTTATAATAATTTAATTTTAAACTTAATTTTGTAAGAATTTTTTATGATAATCTAATTTAGAGAAATCCTTGTAATAATTGAATTTCTTGCAACTGATGCAGAAAACGTTGCGTTCGTATAAAGATCCGCAATCTAATTATTACAATAAGTTAGGTAGTAGGTGCTATAAAGTGTGCCAGTTTATGTCTGATGCAAAGGGGTCTGTAAGATTCAAGAAAATCGGACAATAAAGTCATATTCGTCTCAACGATTGCGCCTAAATCTCTTTCAAAGGCGTTCGATCGGATTCGCTAATGAAAGCGCGTCAATTTTCCCATAGAAAAAAGAGTGAGAGAGAGAGAGAGAGAGAACGAAAGAGAGAATGATAGAGGGGAGAGGGTAGCGTCCAATTACCGGCACGATGCGTTTCATTGCGCGAAAAAGCCGCCGCAACAAAATAACCGGCGAAAGTAACGAGGAACGTCGATTTAACTGCTCGTGTCCGGATCGGTCAATTGAACTGTTTCTAGCCGGGACGGCACGGCGGCGTACAGGTTCGAAACGGTTCGAAACGGGTCCGCAAGCGGCCGACCGCGTAAATTGTCACCCTGCGCACGGTTCTTTTCCACCGAAATCTGTTAACGGTAACACGGGAACTGTGTTCGAGTCAATTGCGCCCTGATAGACTGCCGTGTAACCGTACAAGGTAAATCCTACGGGTTAACTCTGTATGCTAAAAGTGCGGCTGGCTCGTCAATACGTCCCCTCTTCCCATTGCCAAAAAAAAAAGGAAAACAACTAGTATGCACTGGGCACCTGAAATCCGTGCACCCTTCATCTACCGTTCTTCATCTACCTTGTCGCACCATTTAGCTCCTCTATTTCCAATCGTAATGACCAGACAGACAATTCTTGAACCTCAATCTCCGGAAGCATGAAAGGTAGCTAGTAATTTCCTGAAATTCTTTGAAAGAAGAGATGCGACCTTTTCACATTTTAAAGAAGCCACAGTTTAGCTGGACCAAAATGGCGAAAACTGTCAGTGCACCAAATAATCAGACTTTTTAGAACCATTTGGAGTCCTGGATCCATGTGGAACAATGATCTCCAGCGAAAGAAAGATGAACGAATAGGTCTACTCACCGGAGGACAGTTTGGACCTCTGCAACAGCCATGTCTGAAGAGCAATCCTCTCCCGATGCCTGCAGAAGAACTCCGGCCTGATCCCGTGCCTCTTCAGGAATTCGTCGCACTTTCTGAAGGCAGCTAACGCCTTGGCGGCCTCGACCTCGTCGATGTCGGCGAGAACGTTCGGGCAGGAGCTTCGCCTCGAGGACGAGGACCGTTCCTCGTACGTCTCGTCGGGCAGAAGCATACCCATTCCCGCGGGATAGGATAGGCTCCCCGGGCAGCCCGGCGGCTGCTGCTCCTCGTCGATCCCCTCGGGTTCCTTTCGACAGCTGTCGTCGGAGTTCTCGGCTGTCTCGCAACTTCCAGCCCGCGGCACTCGTCCAAAGCACATATTAATCCTGGCCGTGCCCTCTCCGCCTCGGAAAAGCGTCTCTAATCGGCCAGGAAACGAGTCTCGGTCGAGCGGACCACGTCGAAGTTGTTCTTTTAACCCCAATCCACGCTATTTCTCCTTTGACACACCATGCGCATGGTAAATTACGCGTATGAACCGTGCTGCGATTACCTCACAACTTCTTCTGAGGAGCAACGTCTATTTGTAGGACCTAGAATCCAGATTGTTCAGGATTTAGTTAGGTCCTGATGATGGACGATTTATGAGGAGTACCAGCTTAGAGTATCGAGTAACAGTGTAACAGACTATGATCTTTTAGTGCAAAAACCAGTAAATTAATTTTTTAAGAAAATTGTACCCATTCAAGTTTCACTTTTGTTTTATAAATTGCTGATTGTTTGCTGCTCGAATTAAACATTTTTAAAAATCTTACTACTTTCATGTCAGATTATGTCAGAGTTACATCTAACCTAGACTCATACCATAATCACCTTGTAATTCAAACACCATTTATCATCGTCATCCCAGAGCCTTCATCAGCAACACAGAGATTAATCTGGATCTCCATCGCAATTGACAACTTTAACAAAATGTTTGACGAGCCCAGCTTCCAGTTTTATCGTCGGATGTTCTGTTAATTGAATCGAAGATCCCAAGTGATCGGTTCCTTGGAAGCAACAGCATCCCCCAAGCCAGCAGTCAAGGCTCCCCAAGAGCTCGGTTATCGTCTCCGGGCTACGTGGCTCGAATCCAAGGTGAATTCGCCATCGTAATTTCCGAAATTGGAACCGGGGATCCAAGATCGATCCGGATCCTCGCTCGGCTCGCCGCAAAAACCGCCGGTTTTTCGTAGCCTTCACCGGATTCGATGGTCCGCGAGTCGATTTCCAACGCGAACCGAGCTCGGCTGCGACCAGGCTCGACTTTCCAGCGAATCGATTTCCTCAGGGTATCGCTTACGGGCGACACACTTCCACGCCATGTTTCTTCTCGGATTGCCACTGGCCTCTGAAAAAACAAAATCATTTCCAGCGGTTAGTTAAAAGACACGATCCAGCAAGCTTCTGGGACAAACCTGGCTTATAAGAATCGTTGCTAAAAGTGTATGAAGTGGTTCCAGCAAATTGTAAGTACGTCCTGAATTTATGAATATTTTTACTAGTGTACGTGCTTGGAGATGCTTATTATGTGTGTGTTGTTATTGGCTCCACCGTTCCTCTTGTCATGTTGTCTTGTCAAACTTTGGCATATTGTTTTATTAGTTGTGGGGGGTAAGAAACATCTTATGTCAAACATGTGATAGGATGTTAACTATCTCAATGAAACAGGAAAACACGACTGTTCGAATAATAGTATAAGTTGTTTGATTATAATTGTAGATTAGTATGTATGCAAAACAAATATTTTCCATGTGCATCACTTATTGTATTTCATCTAGATATAGTTGTAACAAAAGCATAGGTTAAACTTTACCTTCGGTAACCGGAAATTTGGTCTTTTTCTTATGTAATCTTGTAGATTTTAGCGAGAAAATGCCAAAAATACAAGTTTCAATGTTAGGAAATTAGTAGTTGAAAAGTTATGCAGTGTTTTTAACAGGTAAGAGCGCCGCCATGTTGATATGTAACGACTGTCGAGCGGAGCAACTAGACAGCAGCACAAGCACGCGGTAAAGTCGTTAACTTATATTCACGCCCTCTTCACCTCGTTCAAGTTTAAATACACATAACTTTTAAACCACTGATCTCCTATGATTGAAACTTGGATTTCTGGCATTTTCTCGTCAAAATCTACAGGGTCGCATAAGGAAAAGGCAAAGAGTTCTGGTTACAGAAGGTACAGTGCAGCCATTTTCTAGTTCAATCGCTTATCATCATCTATTCGCCCGCGAAATAATAACGTCGTCGTCTTAACGCAGTATTAACCGGCCGTTGCGTTTATGGTAGCTGAATAGAGTCCGGTTGGAAAAAGTCTGCGCCCGGTGATAACGTAATTTTCGTTTGGTCGAATCGCGTAGAAAGGGAGGATTTTTTCTTTTTAGTGCGAAGGGACGGTAAAAGGGGCAGCGTTACGGTTAATAATGGGCAGCCTTGGAATTCACCGCGCAGGAAATTGATACATTTCCCCCGTTTATGAGACACGAGTAAAACAGCGCCGGGGTTATGGCGGGTGTTCGTGGATTATGGGAGACAGCGGTACGATTTAATAGTGCAACCCATTCCCATTTCACCGGGGGCCGGCCAACAATAAACATATTAACGGTTCCGTTACCGCCGCCGCCGCCGCGATTAACAACGTATATTTTCGACAAAAGGCCACGGTTTAGCGCAACCCTTCTATTCTCTCTGTCTTTCTATCCGCGCAGCGTATACCGCGGATAAAGCTTCGAGGGCTGAATAAAACGAATGATAATGGCAACGATACGCTCGAACCAGTGTTTCGGTATGAGAGCGTGCGGATTTCGAGTGTTGGCTACAAGTTCCACCACTCGACAGAGAAAATAACTGTGCCAGGGAACTCGTTCTCCATGAGGAAAAGACGGAGGCACACGACCCGGATCGTATCCGCGGAATATAGGGCCCGTCTGGAGCATTAATTAATCAAAACATGCCGCGGCGATTCGGCCCCAAAAGGATCGCGACAAAACGACCGGTAGCGACTGACGATCGTTCGACACGCGAACGCACACGGCTCGGCCAATTAATTCCGCTTAATCGTCGATAGACTTTATTGGCGACCACTTGCTCCGATATTTTAAGCTTCGCTCACAATCTTCAGCATTAGACTGCGAAGCTTGCCACACGTCACGAACCAAGGAATCCGACTTTTACGTCGGCTGCGGATTTTATGTGGTTATGATGAACATGAATAGATGAAACGTAACACAATAATAAAGATAAAGATACTACAATATGTATGACATACTAGTATGTAGTAAAAACATATTAATCACTCTTAGAACACAGTGCAACAGATAGGGGTACGTTTGTTCAAGAAGCGTCTGTTTCATTAAAACATGATTTCTACGCATCTACTTTAATGGTAAAATGTTTTACCGCATTATATGAATTTTTGTAAGAAATTTTCGTGTTCCTGATACATTAAACACACTTCAACTTTTAAGGCCGCAAACGGAGCATATCTAACTGTGTCAACTTTAATTATCAATATCTTAGTAACCAGACAACGTATTCAAAAAATTCAAACTGCACTCGATACAAAGATACACATATACATACTACAAATCTGTTTTAGCGTAAACTTTTCTAAGATAAACTTTGATGATCGATATCTCAGCGACAAATAAATGCATTCCGATAATTCAAGCTGTGTTCGATGCTCTGATGTATATAGCAATGTATATGCAATCTTGCTGCAGTAACAATTCTATTGGTAAATTGAATTACAGGATCTCGAGAGAACGCATTACCGCGCGAAGTCCGTCAACGAGGATCAACGACAACATCGCGGCCATTCGGGTCGCTGTGAACGTGGCTTAATGGGATGCATAAAGTGCGATGAAGCAGAAGGAAGAGCGGTGACTCGACACGTGCCACCCACGGTGAATTACAATATTCACGATCGAGGATCCAGCGGCGACACGATCACCGGGTCCCCAGTAGTTGAGCGCGAGCGGCCCGAGATCGGAATTCTTGATCAGCCGAGAGGATCGCCGACACCAGGAAACCATTCGTCCCGCCGAATCGATGCTCTCTCTCCTTACTCTCTCTTTCTCTCTGTCTCTCTCTCTCTTTCTCTCTTCGTTCTGACTATCTCACGCGAAATCTAGCCGGCCAATCGACCGGATCGTCGTAGATCGCGAGACGAACCTGGTGGCAATAGCCGGCCATCCTCGGATAAGGGATGCTCCGCTTCTGCATTCGGCGAAAGCCGACGAGATACGGAGCCCGTTCACCGTTAAAAGGATCCCCTAACTACGTTCTGCGTAAACAGACCACATAAACCATGCCGGAATTTATGGCCGCCGAGGATAGAGCACCGCGTTTATCGCTTTGATTTACATCGGAGCTGCCATCATCGCGGAAAAATTCAACGGCTAGAAAGCTTTGCGTTTTAGAACTGTGCGGAATCGATTTGATCGATAAGCAGATGTAGGATTGATGCGACAGAGATGATTCTGTGAATCTTTGTTCGTTCTCGTAGTAAGTTCAACTGACTGCCACGATGGTCACTGGTGATCGGCGCTATTGGCTTGCTTAAAAGCAATTTCGCATGAAAATTGTTGGCTCTGAGTATTAACTTATTCGTTCTGAAGTTAACTAAATTACAGTGCAAGGTGGAAATTTCATAACTGAGCGAAAGATTACAGAGTAGTTTGCAAGGGTTCGAGCGGTACGTGAGTAAGTAAAGATAATGCATTTCTGGCAGATTGTACATTGTAGATACTAAATGGGTGCATGAACTCTGTAGAATAAGTGACTGAGCGATTAGATTGTAGATCTCATATGTTCGATGAATAAAGCAGTGAAGAATAATGAATTTAATTCGTGGTTGAAGCGGAAGAAGGACGGAAGAGTCTGCATTCTGTATGTGTCACGGCATATTATGGAAATTACGGAGATTTTTCTCGACAATGTATTCAGGACATGGTTGCCGAAGAAATTCGGGGTTCGCTCAGCCCCCAGGATTAAAATATGAGGTGCAGGCAAAGTGTTAATGATCATGGCATACGATACGATCAATCGTGCATCATATCCGCTCACGTTCCGCGGCTTTACTCGCCGCGCCGCGCCGGCTCGAAAAGGCAGCGCCCGCGGCGACAGCGCGGGAACCGCACGGCCGTCTGATAAATTTACGTCCGATGAGTTTAAAACGCATTAGCGAGCAATAAATTTCGTCTTCGGCCGGTATACGAGGCCTGCATGTAGGTACATACATATAGTTCTGCATCGTTTCGCGTCGAACTTCTACGGAGCCGATAACTAAAAGCATGACGCGTCGCGTCGCAGCGATTAACGTTTCGATTTACTGGCTTCGAATCGCAGAACATAAATCGACGATCCTCAAATTAAACGGATAGATCGTAATCCCCGAAACCGAACTGTCTCTCTAAGCGCTATATGCCATCGGAAGCCCGATCATTAAATTTTCTAAAGACTGTCCATCATTGAAAACCTTATCTCTCGACTCTCCATCATTAACACGAAACCGAGCTTTAGAAGTACATGTTGTCTTACAAAAATAACAAAATTAAATTTATTTGAACTTTCAGCGGTTCATATTATAATATCTGCTCTGTTAAATATATTTATTTAATCATTTACCACGAAAGCATCTTTATAATTTTAATAATTGTGAAATAAAAAATCTGGAACCGGTCATTTGACCGGTGATGGTAAGTTTAGTGTTAACCACAATCGAGAGCCTTACGTTTCGATTCTCCATGAAATATATGTATATAATTGCAGCCCTGTTTTTATCTAAAAAACTATATTTGATTCTCCATACGGTTCACATCATTCCAGTTCTACTCGAGGTTCTCTAAGTTCTATCCTTCATCGAAAGCCCTATCGTCCGATCCTTTAATTACTATACACTATAGTCAGCTCCATTGTTACATTGTGTAAAAACGATATACAATCGACAACTCCTCCTTTCGATTCCTTAAGCCTGAACCGTTAAAAACGCGTCACGAAAGCGAGACCAGAGTCAATCTCCAGCGCGGGCGTAAGAAAGGGGATGATTCAGGTGGTTAACGCGAGTCCGCGGCCGGTCTCTGGCCGATCCTCGTAAATCGATAAGCCCGCGGCGTTAAACAGCGAGGGAGACGGGGAAACTTAGTTTCAACCACGGTCGCGTTCGAGCCGAGCGAACCGGAGATTTACCATAGAACGCGGGGCCGCTCGCGATAATTTTATTTCGTCGGCCGTGTAAGCCGTTCGGCGTATCCATCGCGTGCGTGTAAACCGCGTGTGTATCGCGGCCGGCGAACATATAATATGCACCGCGGACACGTGCATCCTCCTCGTGTCCGACCACGCCGTGAACACCCCCGTGTGTGCACCGGAATGAACGGAGAGATACTGAGAACGCTGAAGAACAACGTGCTGAGAGAGACGGGATGCGTCTACAGAATCCTCTTCCATTTTTCATTGGAAATTTAAAAAGTTTTTGTGGGAGTGCTGCTGAAAATTGTTGAAACTCTCAAGGACGTATAGTGAAATTGTCTGGGAATGGTGTCAAAAATTGTTGAGGCCACTAGGACCTTTGATTGACCAATCATTGTTCACGGGAAGATGTCATTGTTCGTGGAACCAGCCAGGTTTGCTTGTAATCGTCGAGATAGTACTGTAGTCTAGGAAATTAGCCAGGTTAGCTGGCAACCATCAAAGTTCTTTAGTAGTTCATGAAACTAACCAGGCTTGCTACAAGCATCGAGGTACTACAATAGTTTCTGAGACTAACCATGTTCGCTTACAACTAACGAGGTGTTACAGCAGTTTGTAGATCCAACTAGATTCATTTACAACTATTAAAGCGTTACTGCAGTTTCACGAAACTGTTCGACAGTGTGACGAATGAAGAAAATGATAGTGTGAAACGTGCGATACTTAAAATTTGTTAAGTTTATATAAAAGCCAAGAGATTACTAGAAACACGCATATTTCTCCTGTACCATTAAAATTCGACAAATCAAATGGTCCAAAGTCAATTGTCGATGTAAACTCAAAATATTTCGTGAAGAACAGGTAACAATTAAAAAAACGAGCCGCAAATCCAATTCTGCGGAGAAATTAAAGAGTCGACCAGCTGAACCAGCAAGACCAAAAGGAACCAAACGCACTAGGGAAAAAATGGCGACCCGCAGGGAATGAAGTGGAAAAGGAGAATGGAGGCCTCCTATCATGGGATTGAGATACAGAAACAAAGGGAACGGATGGAAAGCGGAGGTCGCAGAAAACGAAAAGCAGAAATCCCGCGTACGTCGAGGTATCCTAAGGGGGCGGGGGGTTGAGGGAGTTACAGGGGATGTTTGCGAGGGTGAGAGGCAAGAGGATGGTCGAGTTAACAGCGTGTATTTAAGAACGTTCGCGTTACTCGGCTTTTAGCTGGCGCGTTTAAGGAGAACGCATACGTTCTGCGTACGAGCGAGGGCGAGCCTGTGATTAGGGCCCCGGTTGGGCCCTCGGGGCCTTATAACCGCCCACTACAACACGAATGGAGGGGGGTCCAGGGACGGGAGAGAGGGCCCGACGGCTTTCAGACTTACCCGCGAGACCGCGTGGGAACGTATCGGCTCGTCTATCATCTTAAAGTTAGCCCCCGCTGGAAACCAGAGATCGAATCGGTATTGCAAACACCCGTAAAATGTTCTCCACAAATCCAGTTTCATAGCATAAACCCCGCACCATTTTACGTTATGTCTAAAACAAAACCTGTCAAGCATAATCATTATAGATTACCCGCGATATTGTGATATTTTTCTGTGAATGACAATTGCTATCGTACATTGCTGTCTTACAAAAAATATTTAAAAAATGCTCCATTTGTGAAAAGGAACAAAACCTGGATAATAAACCGATATATGTATACGGTGGATGATCAAATTACTTGAGCCACGTGCAGAAATGTACAAATTTACATTAAAACAATCAATTTCCAAATGGAAAACCATCTACACTGAATAATAATAATTATTATTTTTTGAAATCATTTCTTTACCGTCAAATCAACCAGTGGTATGGGTTATTAGCTGACTCACAATATATCATATAATTTAGTATGCTTTAGGTACCATACCCAATTTTCAATCAATGGGGTGTCTTTAAAGTTATCGCTTAAGTGGTTCGTATATTGAAATTATTATTTTTCTATGAAATACTGCTGTGCCCAAACTGCATACATTTAACAACATTACCGGTAACGTTATCCATCACACGGACAATAAATCAATTTTTCACACTGCGATTCTAATGATCAGGAGATCTGTTGTATTATACATCAAAAATGTTACTCGACACTGCAATGCTTTTAATTTTCAGTAGTTCTATATCAAAATGAATTTTAGCAATTTTCTTTCAGAATATAATTTGAAACTTTTAGATGACGTTACAGGAGATCGACTTGGTTCTATTAAACATGGATCATCATTCAGTTTTAAAAATTATGAGATAATCGCCGGTAAGTAACGCGTTATAAAACACTCGCATACGTCTTCGAAAAATGCTCCGAGCTTAAAAGTTGAAATATGAAGTGTGTTCAAGAATGTGGACACTCTATATTGGTTTTCGAGGAATCCCAGGTACCCTGGACCGATCGCCGAGTACACAGTGTGATTATAAAGTACTTATCGCTCGTGGATCGTGTTACGAGGCCATTCGATCGGATTTGCGCCGACACCTCCGCCCTTTTCTTCATCCTTTTTCGCTCTCCCCCCGGCTCCATTGTCGTCGGAGCGATCTTATCAGCTTCGAATCCAATGAAATTGTAGCTTTCATCCCCCGGGCGCGATTCCAGGGCTGCGTCCTCCGCGATCCGCGAACCGTGAATCAAGAAACGGAGATTATCGTATCGATTTCCACGACCGAGACCCGTTCCATGGCGCCTCGCTATGGGATCAACTATAGTGAAACGAAGGGATGCTGCGAGACAAAACGAATCCTCTCTTAACATATCTTGGGCAACAAGCACAGTCACGGGTCTGCCAATAGCAAACGAAGAAAATTCTCAATTTGCACAAAGGTCTACAGTCTAGTGATAGGAAACGATTTGTGGAATTATAAATGATAGATAGCACGTGGTGATAAATTAAGTTGCCTCTATTTAGTCAGTTGGATGACAAATTGAGCGAAGAAGATCAATTAATGAGACCTGTAGTTTTTTCGCAGGGAACCATCCAATGAATGCAAGAGAGCGAGCAGTCTCAGCGATGAGTAATTTCGACGCTTTATCCGCGTTTGCTTGCGCGTGCATTAAAACCTTCCGCTCCGCGAACCGAGCTTCGCGAGTGGCAAGGGGTGGATCCGCGAATTCGTACGGCGCGCAAGCGAAAGGAGGAAAACTCCTACCGGAAATGAAGCGTTATCTCGCGCCAGCTGCTGTTTGCCACGCGCTTTTCCTGAGCCCTGGTTAACGATATCATCTTACGAGATATAATGCAATGTTCTGTTGTATGTCTGGCGCATCGATCGCTTTAATGTTTAATTATTACTGTAACTTAGGCTTCGCTGGAGAATGCTTCAGCTGGTATCACCAGCGGTGCACTTGATCCATTCAGTTTGTTCCATCCAATTCAGTTGGATCCTTCCAACACCTTCGTGGCACTTGCGAACTTTAATGTTTATGGTAACGACTCTACTGCATTGTTACTATAAAGTAATTTTCGTCAATTCTTCGTCTATCTTTAATGTTCAGGACCAGTTGCTGCATTATTTATCAATTTTTGAAAACATATTTTTAGAGGTACTCTTCGTAGATACATTAACTTTCTTTTGCTTCAAATGTAATAGTCGTTTCTTAAATATAATCGTTAGAAACTGACTAATTAGATGACGATTTTTATAGATTGGACCCATACCCAGCCACTTCAAGTAGAGTTCAACAAGTTATTTTTATGATAAACTTTAACTCTACATAGTTGCGAACAGATGATACAGACTTCCACAAAATTAAGCTCTGACAAGAAAAGATTGTCTCGTACCCTAAATTTCATGGTTAGCTAATTTTCCATGGGATTCTCAGGCTTCTGAGAGTAATCGTACAATTTGGATCGCGAGAGAGAGAAGACAGCTAAAGGGGTCGAGAGGAAAGGCAAAGGGATCCGAAGAAGGCGGTGGTTCTCACGATCGATGGATCGCAGCCACGACTCGTTTCCCCGGTTTCCGGCGAGGCCTTTTGGAAACCTTTCCGTGACCCACGGTCCGGTCACTCTCTGTCTCTCTCTCTCTCTCTCTCTCTCTCTCTCTCTCTCTCTCTCTCTCTCTCTCTCTGGCGTGGTTTCTGCGATGGGGATGCTAAGTAATAGCACCGTAACATCAGCACGTCATCATCGACGCCATCGTGTGTACAACCCAGGGCTCGGCACTTTGCCCGCCGACTCACGCACGCGGAACCCACTTTCGCCCCCTCCTCACCTGCCTTCACCTGCCGGTTTCGCTTGATTATACACGTACGCGGCCGCGTTTCGTTCCGCGGGCCTTATTTTGCTCTCGCGTGGCCGGCAATTTCACATAGACCCGGATTTCGAGAACCATAGACTGGCATCTTGGCTGAACTTCGATCCCGAAACTCGAAACCAGGAACTCCGTAATTCTTGTTCCTGAAACTTCGTGCAAAATAAACATGCTTTGAATTCTTTTCATAAAAGAAAATTAGAAGGTTCATCCCTTAAGGAACGAAAGATATTTTTAGACATTATTTCTACCTACACAATTCAAACATCTACACAATTCTCATCTCTTCTACAATAATATCGAGTCAGACTAGCGGTGATGATTTCCAACACAATCTACTACAATAAATATGTATGTCTTTTAATGGACAGCATTGTTTATGCATTCATGAAAAAAGAATGGGGTAAATGCATTCTAAAACAGTGGACAGATTAAAAGAATATAAAAATATTAACGTGGTGGTTCCAGCAAATTAAAATCATTCAAGAAAGCATAAAACTTCTAATTGGCTGCTTTTTCGTATAGTTTATACGAAAAATTTTTATTTTCGCATAAAGATCCACTGTCACAATGTAGAATAAAAGTAGCACGGTCGTAGGTTTTCCCAAAGAACAAAAATCGTCTAAACGATCGAATTCGAGATCCTCACCAGCTAACGTCCGCCTATTCAGTTTTCATTGAAGTTTCGCGTTCCTCGATTCGCAAAATCGATACTCCGCGTGGATTAAAGACTTGCGAGCAGAAGGGAACGATTCGTATTTCGATCTTCTTTAGAAACTCAGGGGTGGTTCGTCGCGAAGAAGTACACCCGTTAGACTAGATCCTCCGCGAGCAACGCAAGGGGGATGACGGTTCCTCTGGCAGCGGGGATCGAGCGGGTGGCAAAAAAGCTTAATTAAAATTCCAAGCTCGGTAAGTCTGTTCGCGTCGAGGAAAAGCGATGTGCCCGCTTCAACCCCCGTGTTTCCAACCCCGTCGCGCGACGTCTCGAGAAAACGCAGGAATAAATAAGCGGCCGTGCACTCGGAATATTTCAAAGGCCGGCCTCTGCTCGCGACGTGGAGCCGCGCCGAGCTGAGCAGAGCGTTGCAGAGCGTTGCAGAGCCGAACCGAGCAGAGCAGAGCGGAGCAGAGCAGAGCAGAGCGGGCCGGCTTTTATTCGGCGAAAACGCGCGACGACGACGACGTTACCCTCGTTCGAGAGCCTTTTCGACCACCCTCGCTCGACGAAGCGGAACGAAGCTTCCTCTCCTCCGGCCCTCTTTCATTAACTGCACGCGATTCAAACGACCGTGAATCCACCCACGCCTTCTCGCACCCCCTTAAACCCCATACCACCCCTTTGCAACGTCGCGAGACGTTCTTTCGTTTTTCATCCCCCGAAAACAGCAACCATCACTTTTCTGTTTCTCTTCGGAACTTTGTTAACAATCTTCTGTGCTATTTCAGAAATATTGTAAAGCCGCTCTCGGTGTCCATCGCTTTCATTCTTAGCTCCAAGATGAAATCTCAGAATCTTGAGTAATGAAGGGAACTCATTTACCATTATTCCTCCAATAATTTTCAATGTTGTTCTACAATTATCAAAAAATTTCAATGTCTATTACTTTTATTGTAGTTACAAGATAATCATTTATGCAAGAAATCTTAAATACTAATATTAGATCGTCTCATAAACAGAGTTGAGAGAGAGAGAGATGAATAGACGAGAGGGTGATTACATTTTTTCGTAAAATTTAAAAGTATGCTTCATATACAAATTTAAATAGTAGCACATCAAGTGGCACGAACTTATGAGACAACCTAATAGTTTAAGATGATTTGCTTACTTGGTTGATATCACAAGAATTCAGCGGGACAATCACTATGACGGCGAAGAAAAAATTATTTCTGAATTAGTTTTAACATTCTACGTGTGCAGAATGTATTCCTAAAACTTTTTGGAATTCCCAGAAAGCGTGAACTTACAGCAACTTCAAAAATTGTAAAATGAAGAATCTAGTTGTTTGATAGCGATAAGCTTAATGTTAGAGGAGGCGTGCAAGGCTGCCGAAGAAGCAGAATGCCAAAGGAGGAGGACGATCGAGTCCGATCATTGTCGGACAAGGCAGAAGCGTGGGTTCAGCTCGCGCTTGGACACGCGAGTGATCAGAGGCGGGCTTGTAAGATGACACGCCGATTGAGATTTCGTTTTGGTGTGTTCCTCTCCACTCGAGCGGCCCTCTCCTCTCGGCAACAGGTGTTACAGCGGCCACCGGACCGTAAAAAAAATAGAAAACCGCTGACCAGACAGGCGACTTTCCCCCACGGACTACGGACCTGAAAAATCCCTTGGACCGTTCGGCTAGAAAATATTTTAAGCCGTGCTCGGAATTTATCGCCACCATCGCGACGCTTCGGAACCAAACTGATGGATAGCATACAGTAAGAGACAGAGACAGAGAGAGAAAGAGAGAGAGAGAGAGAGTCAGCGGATATTATTCGAAGGTATCGAGCCGGGGGTGGAGACAACACCGCCGCCACGAACATGTACCCCGGGATTTAAAATGCAATTGTAAATCTACGGCGATGGCCAGAATCGCGGAAAGATAGACCACATCTACGACCCTGTTAATTGTACTTCATTAATTAGTTGATCGAGGATCTCTGTGAAATATAAAAATTGTTTACGAATTCGTCGGAATGGCGGGTTCAATATTTTTACTAATTTATTCAGATAGTTTAATTATTTCTCAATTTGACCAACGTGTTTGTTTCATTTTTCTGAATAAAATGAGACCAAACAGTTTGATCTTTCAGGAATACGTAACAAAAATTTCATAGGGTTTAAGGGCGGTAAAAAATTGTAATCTGTAATTGTTATGCGGTATTCGGAGGCTCGATACATTACGGAAAATTGCCGTCGCGTCCCAGGGACGCTTCCTTTTTCAGGTTGGCAACCGGGGCGATCAGCAATTTACCACTTTTTTGCGGAGTTTAACATTTATTCGCGGGGAAACCGAGGAGTAGCCCCAACAATGCAACCTGCCGTGCGCACGTTAATCTCCGGTATTATTAACAGCACTCGATCAACTTAACAAATTTTCTGCGAACCGCGTGCCCCGGACGAAGCTGGAGGAATAATCTCGTCGTAACAGATGGCCGCAATGATTTATGTCTCCCTGTTTCCGATCACCGGCACACGTAGTAATTGACTTAATCCTCTTCGGCCGTGTTCCAAGGCCGTCGCGACGGTTTTTAACCGGGAACCGAGCGTTGCGAATCCGTGAATGTCCGCCATTCGAACAAACTCTTTATTCCGTTAAAAGCTTCGTTGAATTCGTCAGGATTCTATTCAACTTTTCAAAATGAACTTATTAGGTGTTCAAATTAATCCTTTGCGAACGAGGATTTTTGAGAATATTACCACTACATCGATGGACCACTAAAACTGTTTGCAGGCGACAACTTTATTAAGCCATGACCCACATTGAAGTAACATCGAGCCATTTCTTTGTCGCCCCTTCATCTCCTTTTCCTACTGAGTAAGTGAAGAGACAATAAGTTGCTTGATGTTGCTTCAGTGTGAACATAACTTAATAATAACGAGACAATATTTATACAGGCTTTTCACGATTTTTATTTCTAAGTAACTGCTCATTCTAGGTATGAAGTAAGGGATTATCAAAAAGCTGTCCATCTAGATATGAAACAAGAGGTTAACAATAAAGCTGCTATTTCTAGGTACGAAAGAAGGGATTAACAACAATACTATTCGTTCTAGGTACGAAGTAGTGATCCTCCTCTCCATTTGACGATTGTTCCTCGGTCACGAAAGGAAGAGGGAGCAATCGAGAAGATGTATCACATTCTCGAACGAAGCGCGAATAATTATTATCGGACGGTCAGTAAATTTCGTAGCCGGCCGGCTACCCGCCGCGAAAACCTGAACGCCGATATAAGGCCCGGCAAATTTTTCGATATATCCCCTCGGCGTTCTCTCCTCTCTCTTTCTCTCTCCCCCCGTTCGGGCCCCTATGGGCCCCATTCTACCTCTGTGTAACCGTGACCCGACGACCCGCGCTCACTCGGTACACGATGTACCATATAATTAGAGGGTCAGGCCAACGGCGGAGGTCCCTTCCCCCCAAACTCTTGCATCGGACGGTGAAAAAGATCGGGGCCCAGTCCGCGAGATGCATCGCCCCCTCCCCCCACCGCCCCTTCTTACGACCTTCAAACGCAGACCCACAAGGTGCAACCACGATGCAGCCCGGACGCTGTGAAACTCATTTCTCGGCTTTCGACATTTTCGGCCCAAAATACGCGTTTGTGCTATTTCATCTGGTTAAGATGCTTGGTTATTAGTCTGGGATATTACGTAGTTGTCTATAGTATTGTAGGATTTTAAATAATTAATTGACTGATTTCATAAAATATTAATTTCATCAAAATGTTTTTATAGTATTCACACATTTTTAAAATAATAAAATAAAGTCTCTACTCTATGCTTATCATACAACAGCTTCTAGTTGATAAATTGAACTTGGTCGTCGTCCTGATTTTTATATATCTCTTTCTCAGTTTTGCCATAAATGCATAAAATCCAGTCTACATACACCCAACGCAAATCTAAATTTTGTTCACATTCTTGTGCAAATTAGCCGATGTATATGTATAATCAAAAGAAGAATAAACTTAAAAATACGCAAAAGTTATAACAGCTCAAATATTGATCACCCTTTTTGTATAAAATTTCGTTTTTAATCCGAATGTTTTCACAAAAGAAACATCCTGCAGCTCTCCCACGGCCTCCAAACGCAAACCTAACCGAGCCGGGACACGACTGCTCGGGGATCGTCGGGCCAGATCTTTTATCGTTAATTTATCCATCGGGGATTTCACTTAATTCTTTAATGAGCGACCGGCCCCGAAGACGGACCGCGAGACGTGCGCGTGCACCGGCCACGAGAGAAAAAACGACGAAGGTGCAATCTGCGGGCTGCAACGCTGCAACGGTGCAACGCGCTTCCCCGAACCACCCCGACGGCCAATTTCGCGGCGGACCACGACGATAAATCATGATCGAGACTTTTGGCCGGGTTTCCCGTTCTGCACACCCGTGCCGATCGAATACGACGGGATCCCGACGCCGATTTCTTCTTTTCAACGTTTTTTCGTGAAATTTCTTACCCTGCTGCTTCGAGTGCACTACTCAGAAATGCATATTTCATCAATTTTGCTAGTAGCTCCACTAATTCTCGCGAGCTTTCTCTTTTTTCTTTAGCTTATATGATTTTTCTGCTGATTTTCGAACTTTCAAAACTTTTCTGATAAAATTTTATTCATTTCTTAACATTTCTAGCTTGTCTGCCATAATGTTGATAATTTTCTAACATTTCTGATAAACCTCTGTTAATTTTCTAACTTTTCTAACGTCTTTGCGCAAATTCTACTAATGTTCTAATGTTTCTGCTCAAATTCTGCTAATTTCATTCGTCTAATTCTTCAAATCTTTCCATTTTTATTGAACTTTCCCTGATTTTTCCTTTCCTATTTGAACCTGCGATATTTTTGGTAAAACGTGATTAGTATACTACCTAATTCTGGACATGACAAGTACGAAAATACTATGAAGTATTAGAGTCATAGTAGAATAGTCGGGAACCATTCAAGTATGGATATTGTATGTTAATGCATACAGAGTTGATATCTAACTTCATCATTGAATATCTTACGATCTTTGAACCTCGGAGTACAAACTTTTTTGCAATTATACGTATGTATGCACATATAAAGATCTTCAGGTTCATCGGAGCAGTTGTTTGACTTTTCTTATTCTTATTAACACATTTCCAAGAGTACTTCACCTAGTCTCACTGATTTTCTTATTGCAGCCAATTAAACATGAAGATCGCGAAAAAGATGACTCACCAGGAACCAATTGTAAGAAACTACATATTGCACCAGCACCTGAGAATCAATCAGACAAAACAGATTGAGGAATAATGCCACAAAATAATTCAAACAATATATTAAGTAGAAGAACAATTCACCAAGAATGCCACAAAATAACTCGAACAAAGCGTAAAAGAAAATTAAATTAAATTTTAAATACCACACAAGGTATACAGTAATTACTGTGTCGTATTGCTTAGCATTGCTCAATTTCTTGAAATATGAACCTAAATCCCTTTTCTCCCAGAAAATCACTATCACTCCAACATATCTAAGACAACCGATTACGCAAAACATTCCTACCAAAGTGACAACTGGCCACAGCAGGGTAAACGCTTTTACGATCTAAATAATTCAAACGATCAGGTTTCAAGTTCCACACTGCCGTAACTTCGATGGGACTTTCTATTTCCAGGAAGAGACGAGAGACGAGGTTCAAGACACGGCGGGATTAATTAAACTCGACGACGAAACAGTTCTTTATCCTCCGGCCTCCTTATCCAGGCTCAGGATCTACGTGATCGAGCACCGAAAATCGTGGCTGGGCGTTATTCTTTATGAGGCTGTCCGGGTTCCATAGCGCGTGGAATGTCTAGGGACTTGGTCCTCCTCTAGAGTTTCGAAAATCCTACTACTGGAAGCCCAATAAAAAGACTTTTACGTACCGGACTTTTCGTTGGTAAAGTCTCCCCTTGATTCCTCAGATTCGAACCCTCGATCACTAACAATATGCTATCCGCAAGTTATGTTACCATTGAACATTTGTAAAAATTACGACTTCAATTAGAAACAGGATAAATGAAACTAAAAAGCTACGTTTGACATTGACTTAATTAACCCTTAATCCTATCGTCATAGGATAATCTGAATTGTGCTATGAATCAGACTTTATGATGAAGATTTCAAACCAAATGTACTAAATTCTCCATTTTTGTTATAACAAAATAAAATTTCATTTTTCTCGATTCAAAGATGAAATTCCATCGTCATTAGAGAAAATTATACAATTGTAACTAATATACAATTACAAGCAATATAAATTTTCTTTCTCTTAAAACTATCAAGGACGTAGAAGTTCTAATCATTGTAGATGTAAAAACAATATTACTGCAAAGGGTTGATTGAAACATTTCGAATAAATGTGATCCAAAGCACAAGTGGTTCATCGGATATCGCTCGGACGTCTCGATCGGCATTTTTACGAGAGGCTAGTTATTCAGGGTGAAGGGGGAATGTCCAAGTACATAGCAATTGAATTTGAAATTGAATCAGGACCTCGTTCCCCGTTTATCGCTTACACGATCTGAACGAGCGCTAATTCAACGCGATACTCTTCGACGATCTGCGACGCCCTGAGACGCTCGGCGACGATCTGCGACCTCAACCGACCCATGTGTGTTCGTTCTAGATAAAAAAGGTTCTGGACACCGATGCAGGACGCTGGAGACGTCCGATCACGCCCGAGGACGTCGTGTGGCGCGACTCTAGACTAATTAAATCTCGATGTTTCACGGTGTCAGCCAGCCGCGCCGAACGATCACGATCTGTCGGCCGATAAGCCGTGGCCAGAAGGGATTAAGGAAACGCGTTACGATCGGTGTCCCCTTCTCGAGCCTGGAAGCCTCGATACACCTCGAACCAACTTCTTCCATCGGGACAAGCAGCAAAAGTCTCGTGCAGGAAAATAGCGATGGCCTTAAGACGCTGTAGATTGCATGGAAATGGATAATTGCAATTAGTGTGGCTCCTGTTCAATTTCTTAGTGTGTTGCATGGTTCACAACTCCTTGCAGTTCGAATACTTTTTCGAATTTCGTTCCACTGGCCTCGGGATGTTGTAGGGTAAATCGCAATTAGCGTGGCTCCTGTTTGACTTCGTAGTCTTCCTTGGATCTCTTTACAGTTTGGTACTCTTACAATTGACTGCAAGATCGTGTAGATTCAAGAAAGAAATTGGTAGATTGCAGGTACTGTGGCTCCTGCTTTCTTTGGATACCACATCATTCTGCAATTTGTATATTTTTGTTGAATTTTGTTCAGTTAGCTTCAGGATGCTATGAATTGTAGAAGGAAATAGATAATTTATAGTCGCGGAATTTTCTAGTCTTTCCGATGTTTAACTTTGGAATGGTGTGTTGAACCAATAAAATTTTTTAGAGAAGCGAGACTTGCACCGGTCGAAAGCTGGTGCTTTTCTGCGTGACTGGAATGTTGGTTCATTGTTGTACGATTTTTTTTAGCTGAGTTATTCAATATCGAGGCCAAACTGGTCCGCAAGAATTAAGCTGTTGTGAGCCAGGAGGATGCTGTTTGCTTCGAAGTTGTGTAACTCGGCTAATAGAAATCGCACAACAACGAACCAACGTGCACTTTGCTCAGAAAGGTAGCCACTTGCTCAGTAATTAAGAAAATGTCCAGATATTATGTACTTTTGAGTGGCAGTGTACGTGTAACCCGCCGCGCATCCTGGTCGTGTAGGACCAAAGAGGAAAAGGGAAAAGGGGGGACTCAGAGAGATAGAACCCGAGGGGGAGAAGAGAGACAGCCCCAGTGCCTATTTAGCAGCCCCATATTTACACGCGTACACGAGCCCGTACGTACTCACGGACCTCTCTTTACCGGCTAATCTCTCATCGTAGATCGCGTCCGGCCGCCGCGCCGCGCCGCGCCGCACGAACCGTACGCTTTTGCTCGCTCGCTTGCTGGCCAGGGCTAGCTACCTTGCTCGCTCGCAATTATCGCTGCGAAGAGATATTCGGCTTCAAAGAGTATCGGGGAAAGGTAACCGAACATAAGCGGCGGCGAGGAATGGCCTGCGCAATGGAAAACGACGACGCGGCATTCGGACGCTTCGTGGAACGCCAGGATTTAGAAAATGCTTCATAACTTCGCAAATTACCCGCTGCACGATGTGTAACTAGGACTTTTTGCAATGATACGTGGTGCTGTCGTTTACTATGCACCCCCGTTCCCCTTCTTTCATCGGAAAACACCGTAGTCGAGAATAATCTTCAATGAAAATCGGATGGAGAATAAATTTTTTTAGCGAAGTTAAACTTACACCAGTCGAGAGAAACTACTTTTTTGCGTGAAATCGATGTTGGAAGTTTATTCAACTTGAAATGCTGACTCACCTCCTCCACATCCACCCTAGACTTCAGCACTGATACCAGACCGAACTAGGCTACTTTATGCTAATACTATTAACAATCACACATTCCTAAGAGAATTAACAAAAATCCTGTCCCATGACTGTGGATCGTTGTGCGAAATAAAAATTGTCTGCAATTATTGTAGGTCACAATAACCATACAGTAATTTATTTCTCAGTTTATCTGAGTTTTATTATCATCAGTTTATCTCAGTTTATTTATTAAGAAAGGTGTTGACATTCCTAGATTCTATAAATCTTCCTACTGTTCGAAATTGCACGCACCAATTTGTTTTATAAATGCACAAAATGTACCAATATCATTCAATAATTTCACAGCTGAAAAATTTCAGGAGTCCAGATACTTTTGAGCGGCAGTGTATGCAGGCTCGCCTAACCGTAGAGCTAGCCAGTGGTATAGAGCTGCGCATATGTATCGTTATCGTGTGGCATCGTCGTTTTAAGGCGAACCGTCGCATGCCAGCCGACGACGACCAGCTTCTACCCTCTGTCGAGGACTTTCGAACAACCGGGGGACCCATAGCTACGGTAATTAAATTGAATACCGGCAGGCGAATCCTCTGCCTCCTCCCGCGCAAACCTAGCTGCTGGCTGTTCGACGCTGCGCCGCACCGTGACGCGCCGCGCCGCGCCGCGCCGATGACTTTCGAACAAGTGCAGAACGATTGGCACAGTGATTAAATTGAACGTGGGATGCGTGCGTGATGCACCCGTGGACCTCTATGTACGTGAACCGCGTGTGTCTTCTGTTTAGCTGGCACACGAACCCCTTTGTCACTTGGACTTTTCGACGGCCAGCCCGCGGAGTTTAGCAATTTAATTGAATCCTTCCACCTGTACCGGTAGGTACTTAGTAGAACGTCGTCAGAAGAGGAGACTTTGCTGAACTCGACACACGCTGATGAGACTGTAACGATGCGAGACTACACTGCAGAATTTCCACGGGAGTCTACCGACGAGGGTAGTCGTGGTTCACTGGGCTGCGAGCTCTCAGGTGAATTACTGGCTTTATTGGCGGCGGAAGCGGATGTAAGACAGTGAGGTTGATCAGGTACGATTACGCGTTCGTTGTGAAGGAGAAGCTCGAATCTTCAAGTCTATAATAAATTGATTCGTGGAAAAAATTTTCCAATGTTTTGGGACGGTTCGGTATGTAACATTTTCGGGAAAACTTCTATTTCTCCCTGCCTCGAATGTGGACAATCTATGTTCACACTGAAGCAACATCGAACAACTTTTCGTCGTCTCTTGTGTTCTTCTTTTTGTTTAGCGTATAAGAGAAGAAGAAGGCAGCAAGGGGTTACTCGTTACTCATTCAGTTTGAACATAGTTTCATTCTGTTTTGTTCTTAACACTGTCACTTTTATCTCCTTCGTTGTAGAAAGTGATAATGCGGAGCATAACTTTTAAAAGTTTTAAGTTACATTAACATCTAGGATCGTGAGCGACTGCAAACAATTTTTATTTTGCATAGTGATCTACTCGATCTGACCCCAAATGGTACTGTCCAAACAGAAACAGCTTTCATCGAAAAGCCTCGACAAACTGTGGTCATAGAGCACGTATTGAATGAAATTGTTATTCATAGATATTAGTGTCGCAGTCAACGCGTTTACGATAGAAACAATTTACGAACTGGCTTCTGTTCCTTAAAATCGACATGGAGATAAAGATCCGCAATCTACCGATTGAGAACAAAAGTCTCAACGGCAAAAACAAATCAGCCAACACCCACTGGATTAAAAACGCGTTATTAATTGCTCCGGTGGCGGAAAGAAAAGATTTCTCCGCCTATTCTCAGCGGGTGGTCGCCGGAGTAGGGGTCCGGCTGATTAATTTTGGGAAAAGAGCTGGTTCGAAACAATGCTCGTTAGAGATCCTCGCGGGAGATAAATAAGCGGCAGGAGTCTCGGTTGATCGTCGCCTACACGTTCCCGGGCTTTAAGCGGCGCTCCGAACGAGCTCTTCCCGTTTCTCGACGGTCCTTCGTGCCACCCATTTTCCAGTTGTTCGACGAGATCATCCAGACGCAAGTTTATCAACGGTTTCCCCAGCTCCTCGAAACTTCCCGCACCGCGATACGTCACGTTCCAAACGGTCGAAGTTGCTTTACCGGTGGCGAGCGAGACGAGAGAAAGAGAGAAAGGGATAGAGGCGGAAACGGTACAAATTACACCGATAATTCTCCTCCAGCCGTGCCGTGCCGCGCCGCGCCGCTTGCTTCTTCGCCGAGTCCTCTCTCGGCTCTCCCACTTATTTTTTACCACCTACTCGGCAAGTATTTATTCTTCGTTCCCTTGGCTCAGAGCCGAGGCCTCATCGAAACCTCGTTACGCGGGATCAGTCTGAGAACGACGCTTGCGAATAAATTGTGCCGTTAACAGACAGCCCCCGCTATACGCTACCCTCGAAATAGAACGCTCGAAAATGGATCTCTCCTTCGGTATTTCTGAAACGTTTATCCTATTCGTGTACCGAGGAATGGGCGGGATTCTGATGTGAATCGTGGACCGAAATTGGAGAGAACGTCTTATCAACTATTTGTAGGATCTGCTTGATCAGATTGTATTATATATGATTTTAGAATATCAATTGCTCTGCACTGTTTTGATCAACAAACACTATTTCAATCTATTATAGTAAATAATGGGTGGGGATAAGTTTGGAACGTTGGAAACATTTGGTAAGGAACTGTAGGGAAGTCGAAAGGGCTATAATAGAGGAAGTAGTGAACTGGAGAAAGGGCGAGAAGGTAAAGGTTATTGTTATCGTTAGTTCTTAACAAAACCGCGGAGAACATTTTCGCAAAGGACAATTCTCACAAGGAAGTACAACATTTTTGGAACACCCTGTAGTGCAAGGAGTTAACTCTTCGCCCTCGGAAAGCTAAATGTGTTCGAATTTTGTGTTCCTCGCGATAGACCGGGGAGCTTTGGGCGCGCTTGAAAAAATGCTAGAACGTAAGAAAGGGTGAACGACCGCGAAACGATCACGATGCAAATGTCTGGTTGCCGAAAACGGACAAATCACTGACGTGTCCCACCCCTGCACGCCCACCCCCTCCCGCTCCACGCCAGGTTCGTAGGAGCACGCAGCGGTAATTACTACAATCGCGGCGAGGTAATTCTGGTGTCTCGTAATTGTCGGCGTTACATCGTCGTGTCTTAAATGCAAATGCAGTTAAGGATCTAAGATGGTAGATTAGCGCGACGGGATGAGCGCGAAGGGGTTAGGGGGGCGGGCGGCGAGCTGCACACGTGCACGCACCGGTGCATGCATCACGATTCGCTCGCTGCAGGGGTTGTCGCTTTTATAAACCGGTGACTTCCAGAGAAATCGAACCACCGCTCCGTAAACGAGTTGAACGATCGAAAGGGACGGAAACAGAGAAACAAAGAGCGAGAGAGAACGAGAGAGTCAGACAGGGAGAGGAGAATGAGTGGGGGATGGCCAGAATTGAAATTTACGCGAGCCTCATTTACCCGCTATCAGGGAACGAGGACGCTGTTCGAGGGTAATTAGACGTAATTAGATGGATATCGAGGCAATAATTTTCCGATAATTATAATTCCTCGGTGTGCCGCCTTTTGTCGGTTGATCCGCGAGCCGATTCCCATCGAGTACCTCTCGAACACTGGCGCGGTTAGCACACTATTTGGTCCATCGGTAATTCGTTTTCCGCAGAGAGGTCACTGTGTACAAACTTCCCTTTGCCCTTCGTAATTGCTGGAAGCTATTACTCGAGATACGAGATGTCGTTACTATCAGTCACGCCCCTTTTGCTGTGCTATAGGCGTGGCTAAGTACGAGATATCTGCGGTACAGGGTAACATTTATATTGGATATCATGATTTCTCAGATGTTTGGTGCATGGTGAAATAAGTATGAGGTCAGTGTGCCCCATGGAGCAGTGCTTCAACTCTGTTCGAGCGAGGGGCAACGCAACCACGCCCACTTGGAGCACTGTACCCAGAGAAAAAAATACGATGGAGACTATCTCCATATATTTCCTATGAACATCACTCAAAGTCGAACTGCAAAATTAACAGCCTCAACTTCCTTGAATATCACATGCCATTATAATAGATAAGCAAAAGTCGTCTTTAGCCACTCTGATATTATAATTCATTTTCGTATCGCGTTTCTCACAATCAAGTTGGCGATCGCAGGGCCAATTTGCGTTCGATTTCGATCGCTCGATCGATCGTCACGGAATACCATAGCTGTGTCGTTGTCGATAAGAACACCCCGTAGGTTGATTCAGCGCGAACATCGGTGCCGGTCTATGGGGCACGAAAGGACAAGGTTAACATAGAAAGGGGCGGCCGTGGCTATTGTATTGTAATACTGTTTAAACTCGGCCAGGTAATAGGGCATGCTTACAAGTATTTAGAATGTAACGGGTGTCCGTATCGCGGCTCCGGCGCAACAGTGACTCCACGCATTCTCTTACAGGCGTAATCTGCCGTGAATCTCTTACTCTCTCCTTCTCTCTCTTTCTCTCTTTCTTTCGCGTCGTTCCTCCCGCGAGGGCATGTCTACTATACCGAATAAAGAAGCGACCGGTAACAAAGTAGAGAAGCAACGGGGACCGGGATAGTAGCCGCGTGATCGTATCCTATTATACATATTGTTGTGCGATCCACTATGTACCGGGTGACACCCTTGTAATTCGTACCAACCCTTTTATACATGATTTTTAAACGAAACAAAAATTATTCCACGCAACTATCAATATTACCGATTACATACGATTTGTCATCGACATTAATTTATGCTCAGAATCAAGTATTTAAATTATTCTTGCTCAAAACGATTGTTCGATATAACGGGAAACTAAAAACTCGCACAAGAACATTTCTCTACAAATTTTGGTTTCGCGAGTACGAATTAGTGAATTAATTTAGTCATTGCTTTAATGAACACTTGTCTAATCTCGTTGATAAAAAATGGGAAATGACTCGTGTAAACTCGTCGACCGACATCTCTCTCCCCCCCTCCCCGTCGGGTTCCGCCATCAAGATAAGTAGAATTCCAGCTTCCATTTACTTCCACCCGAAACCTGTTACTCCCTATTTGCCCATAGAACGAAGGATCAATCACTATCTTAATTAATTAATTTCCTTCAACGGAGACGATCACTCTGCACCGATCACTGCGCGCTTTCAATGCCTCCGAAGTTACAAGCACATTTCCCCGGCACCCCGGACCGAACTAATTAACCCAAATTACTTCGCCCTCCATTATTTACATCCTCGATTCCGCGGAAATGTTCGATCGTCGCTCGTCTTTCAAGCTCCTCCGGTTAATGGCCATCAAGACGCGAGAGACAGTCATATCAAAATGCATCCTATGACCTCGATCATACATATTACACTCCTGCATACTCGTCGGAACCACGAAGAGACGTACATTTTATTTTCTGAAGCTGAGGACGGGAATAAAAAACTCGCGAGTACCGAAAAACGTTTATGGTTTTTCACGCAGCGGTTTCGGCTGCCATAAAGATAAACCTGGAGAGCTCGGTTATTAAGATGATCCTGGCATTCATTAGGGATTTCGGAGAACACGATTACTACGAGGATACCGTTTACAGCGTCTTGGACTGCGACGCCGTCCTGGCGGATGACGCCATTTTAAGTCAAACGACGATCGAAACGATTTTTCCTGAAGAAGAATGCGATTTTGTCAGCAATGGGAAGAAGGTCCTGCATTTAGTAATTAGAGATTTTGATTTTCAACTGGAACTTTTTAATTTTACACTCGAACAATTATTTATTTAATGTTAATTCTCGTCGAAGTGGCACATCAGTGATGGAAACCAATATTGTTTTGTATGTAGGGCTCAAAACACAGTGAGCCAGCATTACTTCAATTGTCGAACGATAACATACACAAATATTTTATTTATTATTCGTTTAAACTCTGAGTTTTAATTTTTTTTAATATTTAATATTTCTTTTTAATACTTTGTTTTAATATCGTTTAAATACATGTACTTTCCGTCGATACTCTTTTTTACCTAGCAATAATTTTTATCGAGGTAGTAAATAAATTAAGTAATTCCTGATTTTTCGGAGGGATTCTCAAAAAGTTGATCATGCATGGAAATCAACAATTTGCTGATAGACCCCAGGTAAAAAAATGAATTTAAACACATTAATTCATCCTTACGATGTGAGCCAACTTTCATAATTGCAATTACTTGCGTAATTAAAGGGCGACTTCGGGAAAAAATGTCCTAAAAATATGCTTACATAAAAATGAATTACTCGCACTACTAGCTTCATTGTCTCTCTAACAACGTGCCTATTAATCAAAATAATTATTTTCTTTGCCTCCGCGAGTTCTGCGAAGATGTAATTGCAAAAATGTCCGCAAGACGGAAAGCATAGAGGAACCCCGGCCGAGGTAGAATTGAATTTCAGGGTCGGAGGAGACCCTCCGATCGCGTTTTCGAGCCGTTAATTGCCGGCAGGATCGGAAAACGAAGCGCAGGAAACTTGGAAACCCGAGCGAGCGCCCGGCAAATTACCCGGCACTTCGGGGAATCTCGAATCAATATTAACGCGGCGCGGCGCGGCGCGGCGCAGCGCGGCTGAGCAAAGACAATGGCCCAGGACCACGATAGCGGTGATTAACAGGTACATCATGAATTACAAATCGCGATGATTCATCACGCGGTGAACGAAAACACAGAGGCCAGACTGAACAGCACCGTTATCTTCGTTAGGAACCCGAGGAAATTCCTTCGACGATCATTCAAGAAAAATGTCGGCCTCTAAATCGTTTTCTTTTTCCGTCACGATCGCTGATCGATCGGGCGAAAAAACATTTTGCGATCGGTATCTGGATCGTAAAACTCTCGGATTCAACTCGGCGCAGTCTGCGCACAGGGATCGGAACTAATCGTTTCTATTATCGATCTTCCTCGATTAAAATTCCGAGACGCGGTCGCCGGTAACGGCGCAAAACGGCGTTCGGGAACGATAACAAGGATCGAACGAGTCTTCTCGCCACGTGAAAACCATACGATTCGTTTAATCCCACGGGGTGGGCAGCTAATGGCGGCAAAAAGCCAGCCTCGCTTCCTCCGGGAAATATCTTAAGTTTCACCTCGGAGTCGGGCTTGATCCTCTTAGAGGCCGGTTTCCCACCCTGACGAGCCAGCGATGGACTCAACGCGACACTTGTCACCTACTTGGATGTCTAACTGCGAACGATATTATCTTAACTAACGTTCAGTGTGGATGCTTAACTAATGTTCTAGACTGCTTCGTTCTTGATTCAATTAGAGTCGGTTGTTTTTGGAGAACTGATCCTAAAGACGTGTAAATTTGAATCTCAGTTATTTCCTCTCAGAATCATTTCCTCTCTAATTCACAATATTATTTTTATGTTTCGTGGGTACTTTTCCGTTAGCCGCTAATATAATTATAACCTAACCAATTATAATCTAACCCAGACCAATAATTATAAGTATTCTTTTTGGGTAAAACTATTTTGTTTACAATTCATGAATATTTGTAATTATATATGTTTATAATTATTGGTCTGGGTCAGGTTGCGCCCGGCTAACGGAAAAGTACCGTTTCGTGAATTTCGTAAGCTTTAACCTCTTGTACTAAGATTTGTTTTACGATTACAGTGAATCGAGTGTGTGTATAAAAGAGAGATAGAGAGAGAATGAGTGAAACGCGATATAATCGAGACGCGATGTGACTGAAATGCGGCATGTTTGAAGAAGAAAAAAGAAACGAAATTCTGACGGTAATTTTTTAATTTTCAATAAAATCAGCAGTCTAATTCTCACGTTCTGACTCGAAAGATGAAGAGCTACTTCACCAAATGTTCTCCTTGCTGGAATATGATGTAATTTTGGAAAGATGGTGCAAAGTTGCATGAAAACTCGCAACCGGACGAGCCAGTGCAACCATCGCTACGTGCCGAGGGACTTGTCGAACGAAAGAACCTTCTACCGATCGTAAATCGAGCCGCGAATGGGATTCCGTTGGTTTTCCTCGGTGCATCGAGAGGCGAGCACCGCGGTTAATTGTAACGGATTAGAAATTTAAATGCGTTTCGACGACGCGACGCGACGGTCGTATCGATCGACAACAAAAGCTGTACCCCCTTCTGCCTCTTCGAATCGGTTTGAAATCGAACCAGAAAAATCCCTAAAATCGTCCCTAATTACGCGCGGAGCGAATAATTCGACTGTGTCTAGTAGAATCGAAAGAGAGCTCTGCAAGGACACGCTCCTAGGAAACCGATATCCTTCGCGAGCGGACGCCTTGAATATCAGTCATGAATTAAAGATCAGTCGGAACGGATTCTAATTAGCTTTGGTGCACGGTGAACCGAGAGGATCCCGGTTCGCCGTGAAAACGTATCGATTTAATTGGAAACGAGTCGGCGGCCGACTCCGATCACTCGACAGTCCCACACATGGCTCGAAAAAAGGAAGAAAAAAGGAATCGGGAGAGCTTGATTTACTTGATCGGGACAGATTTTCTGTGATAGAAATGTTGCGACCCCACACGGCCGGTTCAGACTGTTATCCGCACCTGTGCACCTGTTAAACATGGTCAAACCTGGTCAATCTTGGTTTAACCTGGCTAAACGTGGCCAAACGTGGTCAAATAATAAATATAGAGTTATAGTTATCTGCAGTATCATAAGCGAACCTATTTAATCACTAAACTACGAATTATATGCGTTTATAACAGAACTGTGAAGACATTAGAAGAGTTTAAGACCATTGTTACATTATTTTTAAAGTACGAAAATGTTTAAAAAAAGTATTCTAATAATAATGGGGAAGTGAAATACAAGAGAGTAAAAATATTAGAAAAATCCAGGACCGTCATTACATTTCAGAAATATTGAAATTAATAAGAGTGGAAATATATTATTATGTGTTTTCTATTTCTAGGCATTGACACAGATAATTTTTATTTTGCATAAAGATCCGTAGTCTAGTTATTCAGCTAACGATGACCAGGAGTCTAAGACCAGAAAACGAATCGTTCAAACTAGCTTCAACGTTGTTACACTTGTTCCTTGTTTCGCGCATGGTCTCGACAATGAAATAGAACGAAATAGTCAAAATCGGTCGCACTTAAAAACGAAACAAACCCATAATTTCTAATAACCATGGATCTTGAAGTAGCTCTTCTAAAAACTCGATGCATCTCCTATAAAAATGACGTCAGCTTTCGTCGAACGGGGACCGGAAGTCTGGACGCAGGGCGTACAAAGGCCATTGGCTAGCGAAGTAAGGCTAGTAGACAAATTATAGCCCCGGGACCGCGATAATTTCCATAAGAAGGGGCTCGTTGACGCGTTTCTCGGTCCTTTCAAGGCGCTCGGCCGCGCGTGTCGACGCGGTCGGTGTGCTCGCGAAAAAACCGGCGTCGCGTCGTCCGCGGACCATTCTGGTGTCACTTCCGCCCGTAATAAACGTCGACAAAGTCCACTGCGTCGAATCTCATCGGGTTCGTTCTTCCCCCATGCCCGCGGTCCCTCTCGGCGTGTGTGTCTATAGTTGGCGGTGGTCGTTAACTGAATTCTCGTCATCTTTCGGACCATGTGTTTTCGACACACGCGGAAGATAGTTCGCCGGCCATTAGCGTCGCCTTCGAATGCCTGGCGACGATAATGGGGCTCTCCGGTCTCTATTCGTTGCGACGACAAGCCTCGTAGAGGCGGAGAGAGGGGGCTGGAATTTTCTACGGTGTCCCCTTACCGAGAAATAATAATTCCGAGCCGCTCAAAGGCCGATGCGTCCGAAGAATTGGAGCGGGTAACGGTGAATCGATAGGTTCGGTGATCCGGGAGCCACCTGGGGATCGTTCCCTCGCCAAATTGAGTTAAACGATTCCTGTTCCGCGAACGTGGACTCGGAGAACCATAGCAAACTCCTCTGTGATGTCTCCGGGAGCCCTGGCACTAGCGTTAGCGACGCTTTTAAAGGAATTTAGACTAATCTTGTCGTATAGAGTCACTGGTGTTGCAACAGGACAGGGGGTGATTCTACTTAAAGGAACAATCGAAAATGTGGAATAAAATTTTTTCGTATGGAGATTTATTCTCGAGAAAATTCGGTAAACACGTGCGCTACTAAATAGGAATCAACTGACGCGTCTAACATTTCATTCTATATTTTTTACTTATTTTTTAAAATTAGAATCACCCCTTTTACCAGTTATACCACCAGTTATCGATCACCCTGTATACTCGTCTTGACAATCCTTTTCTCAGTTACTTTAACAATAAACTACCACTGCCGGTCAAAATGACTGGTTTCCAAATGTTTTTTACAATTATAGACATTAAAATTCTACAAAACGTGCACTCATGGAAAATTATGCATAATTCCTCGCGAGTGTATCGTCAGAATCTAAATAATTGTAAATTAAACACATTAAATCTGGGACCTACAAACGGCATGATACAACAAAATATATAAATATTCCTACAACTGTTGCAGTTCAAGATGAATCATGATACCAACTGCCAACTAAGCAGGAGATTGCTGAGCACGTTGCATTGACATGTATTTCAAGATGGAAAAAGCCACTCTTAAACAAGGAAGTCTTCTTGTCCCTACGCCACATCCTTCAAGAACCAATCCCGACAGATCCTGAGTTTTTTTTCTAACTAAGTTGAGTAGGTGTTTCAGCAATTACAATGTTCGAAGCAAACGTCCACCGTCGCGTCGTGGCCTCGCGATCCCATCATTAGGCACCATAAACTCTCTTCGCGAGAACTCCTCGCCAATTCCGAACTACGTAAATATTACTTCCAATCGGGTTGCAATAGTCGCAAATCCTTGCAGTATAAGAGAAAAAAAAAATTCACGGTCACGCGAACCTGAAGTACCGGAGACCGCTGGCTGTTACGCAAGTTTTTGCGATACGTTGCTCTCGCTGGGATCGGCTCGTTTTTGCGGCAATCGACGAATTACACGATTCTATTAAAGATTAAGTACCCGGTTCGCGACTTCTACAATTCCTCCTCCCTCTCTCTCTCTTTCTCTCTCTCTCTCTCTCTCTCTCTGTCTGTCCCCCGGGATTGTATATATATATTTCCCCTCATGTGTTCCCCTTCTCTATAGCAAACACCAGTGAAGCAAGGTACGTTTGCCTGGTCGTGACCGTTCTCCGGTAACCATACGGGTTTCACGGTCATGAGGTCTTATCTTCCTTAAACTCTCCTTTCTCCGGCGCTTCTATGGGTCCCCCGTAATGCCGGCGGGTATCTAGTTTCGTACTACTTCGAGACGCTCGGAGATGTCGACGCCGTTCGAACGACGCGATAGGAAAAGATTCGATACAACGATGCAACGATGCAACGATGCTATGCAGACATGATGAATATGCAGGAGTTAATCAATATCGGGATGCATAATGGAACCGTGAGTGCCGCGTGGGTGTCTCGGGATCGTACGTGACTCGATTCGAGCACGATTTTTCTGCCGTTTATCAAAGAAAATCGAACGCGATGAGCGGGGACTGCGGATCTTTAGGCAAAATTAAAATTGCCTACCTCAAGTACAACAAGCTGGAGTCAAATTGATATTTGATACTGGCAGAGAGAGAGGATAAGTTTTTCCCCTTAATTCAAGTCAATTCTCCTGATTCCCCTGACTCTGGTCCAATAGGCTGAAAATATAGTGACAAGATTTTAAAAATTTTCAATGAGTCTCATAAACATGGTTGTCACCCCATTTCTATTGGATATTTTTTAACGAAAATTTAGTATATTGTAGATAAAAGTGTCACACAACTTATGAACTGAATGTTTTGAAATAAGAAAAATTCTCAAAGACAATCTCACTTTCCGACATCGCAGGTGTATGTCCTTCCTTAAAAAGTAGACATTTCTCGAACATAAAAATCGTCGGACTCATCAAAAAACGTTTTCCGAACCAAAAATCTACGTCAAACGCAAAAAGCTTCTCTAATGCCTGTTAAATCTTCGTGTTCGCGATTCGTCTTCGTCGCGTACCACCCATGCACGGTTATTTATTCGCACGTTAATGGTCGTGTTCTACTTAGGTCGCCAATAAACGGCGAGCTATGAACAAGATATTCAAGAGATAAATAGAGGACGGATGGCTGGAATTACGCTTATGAATAATCATTGCCGATATTACCGGCGTCGTTGAAAAGCAAGCCCGGGGTAATTACGCGAGCACGATCCTCTCGATCGTAACCCTTCTGCTGGGTGCCGGGGCGACTATAGTGAGCGCAGAGGTATAGTCGTCGTCGTACAGAGTAGTACGCTCAATGACGAGGGACCGTTGCTGCAGCTCGGGATCGATGTCTAGGATTCGTGACGAGACAACATGGCCTCTGCGTCCTCCTTCGTGTGTACCCCTCGAGACTTTTTCGATCCTGTGCTGAAGCAGGGTTGTCGACCCGCTTCCTTTTTTCACCGACGATTAAACGATCAATCAAAGGCCGGTAGAGGGTCGCGATCAATTAGCCGCGGCACGTCGAGTATCTTCGCCGTGAGGGCCGTCGATTAATTATTGCTCTGCACACCGAGACGGGCTTTTCCTTCGATACCCACCGCATAGCATTGTGGGTCATTTTCTAAAATGGATGGTGTGAATTTGGACATTTTCGTGTCACAGAACAAATTAACCTGCTGCTTATTAACCTGTTATTATTTGACTGCGTATCCTTATGGAGAATACAAATTGTCTGCATCAGTTGCATTCGCAGGAGTCACTTATCAACAATTTTTACCCTTTGCGTTCTATAGAATTTTTTATTCGAAGTTATAGCTACTCTGATTGGTCCGTGTTTTTCGTTAATAACTCCCAAACCAAGCCGCGGCGGACATTTTTGCAAACGAAAATGTTGTCTCAAATCACCTCAGGTACCTCCCATTTTCGAGAATTGCAGGAATTTTGGGACACCCTGTATAGTAGTATATGATCGATTTAAGAAATCAATTCAGTCATTTCCTGCGGTAGGGTCTTTAAAACTTCAACAATTATAAAATAAATAATCTGAAACTGTTCAATCTAATAAACGCTGGTAGATTTAGTATTAATAGAAACGATGCACGAAAAATAAATACTTAATACTTAATAGATTTTATATGAAATCTTCGTCAAGAGTCTGACAGGTTGTTGTAGGGCGAAATATGAATGAACAAAGATGAGAATTTTGTCCAGCATTTTGCGACTCTGACGGACCGTACGAACGACGAGCTATCGCGTCACGTCGAAACGTCGCAGAATATTCGCGGAAGCGTCGGTACCCGGTCTTTCGATCGCGACTTCTCGATTTCCAGTTCATTTGAATCCCTTCCGTGCCGCTGCGTTTTCCTCGCCGCGTTCTTTTTTCCCTCCGTTCGACCGATCGACACCGATCGACTGAAATTCCGCCGCGATCGACAGCGTAATGACGCTGCGTAGGAAATTAGGGGCCGGGGTGGGGGAGGTGGCGCACACCGGCCCGCCGGAACGAACGTGACGTTATTGGGTTACAGGAAATGTAAGTAGAAATGGAAACAGCCCCCCTGATGCGATGGGTTGGGGTGGGGTGAGGTGGGTTCGAGCAGCCGAGAATATTGGCTGCTTTCGGCGACTTCCGCTTCGGCTACGCTCGATTTTTCTACTGCCGGGGGTGGACGACGCTTTCCTCTTCGTTTCTTTCCCATTAAATTTTGCCTTGATTGCTTGGACTTTTGATGGCGGCGAGACAATTTTTTAAACGGTTTCGTGTTGCCGTAAAAGAACAAGTTTTAAGAAATGTTCTCAGATTTTGTACCGAGTTTCGTACTCCCATGAGAAAGTTTAAACAATAATTCTTTATAGTATAAAAATGTTCAGTGTGTTTCTTATGGAACCTCCAACGATATAAACGGTCTTGAAACAACTTCTTTCCGTGTAACTTTCGTTAGACAGATTGCAAAATATCTATTACATAACACTTTTAAAGGACACATCGTACATAACTTAAGTAACAATTTATTCCAATTAGATCCAACAAGGAAAAATCGATAAATAAAAATCGGACAGGTCCCAGACCTCGTCGTCAACGAACACCTAAAAGATGTCCGTCTTTCGAGGATTAATCTAAGATCCACAGTCGCCTAACATCGTAAAACGGACTCATCGTCGAGGAGTTCTCTCGGACACGATCCGGAAGACGGTTCCATCGGGTCGAGCGACGAATTCGTGTCTTCATAAATCATCCGAGCAAAGTTTCCCGGACGTTCTCCGGTCGGAGATCGGTAGCCGAATCAGAAAGGATTACGCACGGAGAGCCGAGCTCGAAAACACACATACATGCACACATACACACACACACACTCTCTCTCTCTCTCTATCTTTCTTGAGCTTGAGCTCGAGAAATGTTTGCGGACGCGCGAGAGGAAGAACTGCAGAGGACTGCGCGCGTGCATCCCGATAAGAAGAAGGAACGCGAAGCAAAGCGGGAACAGGCAGACAGGGGAACGAATCCAACCGTGACGCGCACCGGTCCAACCGTATGCAGTCGCCGGGCTCAAAGTCAACAATGATATGACGTTGATTGTGATATGCAAATCGAGAGGGATAGAGAGATGTATATTTTGAGTGAGAGAGTGAGCGAGAGAGAAAATGATACGCGGACGGAGAGAGACAGAGAGTGAGAAAGAGACAGAGAGGGAGCGAGCGACAGAGAGGGAGCGAGCGACAGAGAGAGAGAGAGAGAGAGGGGAGTGGAAAGACGGGGAGAAGTGGCCGCCTAATGAATATTTACTCGGGCCTGGGGACACTCGAGTATACGACTATATATCCGCGCTACCTGTGCCGTCGATTAAACGTATAATTTTCGAATTAAAGCACCGATCAAATCGTTAAACAGTTGTCTCATGCAAATCGAAGGCGTTCCGAGTAATCGCCGCCCTTTTGCGCCCGCTACTTCCACAGGGATACCGTTCTTTTCCTTCTTCGACATTCTGTGCCATCCTTTCTGCTACACAGTTTTCCCACAGACCTATATTCCGTCTTGTTCTTTGCTCCAATATTCTATATTTTTTTAGATGAATTCACTCTTTCTGATTGATGCTCTATTTCGCGATACTATTTCGATAATACTTCGATAGCATTTAAGCTCTATTTGATGATGGTTCTATTTGTGGTGGTTTAACTTCGACACACTTGTGTGCGATTTTGCAGATTGATCGACGAGCGGTTCTAGATACAGTGAGTGATGATTATACTTTATCATATGCTTTTCAAACAGTCAGTCGACCAACGATTCAATCAATATAATTCAATCCAACCAATAATCCAGCTAACAGTTCGGCCAACAATTAGACTAATTCATCTAATAATTCAATTAACAATTCAAGCAATAATTTAATGCATAACTCAAACAATTATTCCACCAACCGACAACAGTACGCGTTGAACGAAAGATGAACTGAAAAGATTCAGTACTATAATACAATTTAAAAAATACAGTCAACGTTGTGTTCTCCTAACTCCATGAACTCCCTCAATGTTTCATTTTCAAACTTCAAAGTTACCTCTCACAGAAAAATTCCAATCCTTCTCACATTGTGAAAATCTTTAAAAAAGAACCCTTTTAGTAAATCTATATAAAATATTGTTCTCTCACCTTCAAGGAACCATCAGCATCCCCTCCAAACACATATCCAATCCAACACTAATCGGCGCGAATCCACAATAATCCATAAGTAGCACACTCACATTCCGAGCAAGACACGTCCTATGCGGTCATCGAAATCACAGACGTCGCGCAGCCGGTCGAGAGTCTACAAGAGACTCCATACCACGTCTCACGAAACTTCACACGCAACTATGGCACCACCACTTTATTCCCAAATCTCGTTCCCAACTAAGTACAATAAACAATCAAGCACAATCCAGCTGTCCGAGAAGACAAGTCAATCTTGTCTAGCATCTATTGTTCGTTGACAAACAAATCTCTCTCTCTTTCTATCTATCTGTTTTTTTCTTTTCGTCCCGATTCCAGACCGTTAATCCATCACGGTTCCTGCGAAGCGGGTCGCGCGAAGAAAATCACGCGTGACAAATCAGAGACGGCGCGGCGTCCCGCGAAAGAACTCGCATTAATTTAACACATGCTACGCGGGCCGATCGCGCGTTGACAAACGAGAGTCCCGCCGCACCGCGCCGCCTGGAACGAAAAAACCGATGGTCTAAAGTAGCCACCCACGTCGGGTCCACGCGCCGGTGCCCAAAGTAGCCGCCCACTCCTTCAGGAAGAGCACGGACAACCGAATAGCAGGGGATCAACGTGAAAATTGAAAGATGGAAGGTATACGAGCTGATCTGTTAGATGTGATGGAGGAGTCTTGAAGAATTCGACGAGAAAATTGAAGATTTCAAGATAAGTAAGATGGTCCTTTAGGTACGAGGAAGGAGTCTCGAAGAATTCAGCTAGAAAATCGAAGGATTTAAGGTCCCCAATTTTACCTATTAAGTATGAAAACGATATTTTGACGAATTCGACCAAGAAGATCGTACATTCCGAGGTCCGCAATTTGATCCGAGGGAAGCCTCCTGCAGAATTTGCAGATTTTATGAGAAGAAGGAAGGTTGACGACGCGCAAGATGATCTGCTGAGTATAACGGAGAGGCTCCGAAGGATTTTGGAGAATTTCCGAGGATTTTAATCGACTGTTCTCGATCACCGCCGTCCCCAACTCCAAGTTGTATCCTCTTCGGGTAGAGTTTGCATATACCACGGAGAAAAATGAATCGGCCAGCCTACGGCTAACGAGGCGCTAATTAACGAACGATGGAGACACGTTAACGAGCTGCGCCTCTCGGTCCCACGTGCTTCTCGATCTCCCGACACTCTCGCCCCGCGCATCAGGTGTGCGCGTCGCGGTGTCAAGGTGACCACGTGCAAACGAGACGGAGGGACGTGTCGCGATCGATCTTGAGCCTCCGAATCGAATTACCCTGGGAACCTCTCGATGTACCTGTCCACGATCTCTTCATAAACTTTTCATCGACAGCATCGTCGTCCGACATTGATCCGTCAATTTTTTATTGGCCAGTTTTTCTGAACGATGCTCGGAGGATTTCCGGTGGTTCTAGGTTCACTTAAGATCATTTTCCTTGGAAGACACTTTTAAGACACTGAGTTATTTACTGAAGAAGAGTTAGACGAATTAGATGAATCTTTTAGACACTTTGGAGACACTTTTGGACACTGATTTGTTCCCTGAAGGAAAGTTAGATGAATTAGATCAGATTGCTTATGTTTCGAAATACTTATACAATTAACCATGCTTCATAGCGTATGATTATTGTGTTGTTAATATTATCACTGGTCTAAGACATCTGGTGAGACATAAAATAAATAAAATCGTTGGATGATGACATATTTATGCATCGTCACGGATTTGTTCACTGAAGGTCAGCTCAACTAAATAAACCTGTTTCCTCGAGGAAATTAGGATAACAGGAACTGCCCTAAGTTCCAGAAGAATCGTTTACGTATTGCGGTACTGTGTTACCATTCTCATTAGTCAAGAACTCCAGACGAAATTAACAAAACTTTCCGATGTGGACACTTTCGAGATTCTTCACTAATTTCTTCAGTCAAGGATAGCTAATCTCGACAAACTGGGTCTTCGCATCTCCCCAGGAGAGAATTCGCCTAAGAAGCAGTAGTCTAAGATCCAGAAGCAGCGTTTACACGCCACATTACCATGTCATCATCGTCACAAATCCAGAACACTTGAAAAAGTCGTAATAATCGTCGAACAAATACACTTTCAAGTCCGGTCACTGAATTCTCCACTAAAGGGTAGCTAAGTGAGGAGGACCAGTGCCACCGAAGACCCGGAAGCACTCAACCCACAACACACTACCATGTTGTCCTTGTCACGATCCGAGACACCCACCAAGACGGACATGGTTCGTAAACACAGATCGCAAACACTTTTCACCGCAGATGTCTTCACGGAGGGTTAACAGATCAAGATCTATCAAAGGGGATATTTAGGCGGGAGAGGCCCAAGGTTCCGGAAGGAGCGCGTTCCGCGTTACTTCATCGAGCTGGAAGAATAGCAAAGGAGGTGGAGTGGACGTGGTGTGTTCGCCGGCGAGTGGTGGCAGCGAAACGATGCCGGCGACGAGGACGAAGAAGACGATGACGATGGTGGTGGTGGTTGCGGCGGTGGTGGTGACGCAGAGGCAGAAGAAGAGGTAGAAGAGGAGGAGGAAGACGACGACGACGACGACGACGACAACGAAGACGACGACGACGACGCCGACGAAGAAGAAGAAGAAGAGGAGGAGGAGGAGGTGTGCTTCGCGCGATCTAGCCGAGAGTGGTACCAGCGGCCACTGAAGAAGAAGTGGCGTGTGCGGATCGCACGGCAAGGCGAAACGAAGACAGCCACTAAGAAACGGTACGGGACAGAGGCCGAAAGAGAAGTAGAAGGAGTAGGAGGACTGGGGGACCTCGGAAGAGGAAAGGAGAGACCGAGAGAGAGAGAGAGAGAAAGAGAGAGAGAGAGAACCGCGGGAAGGAGCAGGATCCTCGGCAGAGCGTCCTTCTCGAGGAGAAGGGACGAGGAACACGGTTCGTCAAATGGCACCGCGTATACCGTGCCCACCTGAAAATCTTGATCCCTTCCTCCCAGCCCTCCTACCCCTTCCCGCACCTTTTTTGTCAACGTGCAGTCACTGGGTATTAATGGGACACTTGGACGGACACAGCGGGAAACGTGTCGGTAATGATCGGTGGGTTGACTGACGAACGGGATTGAATTTGAGAGAAAATGAGCCGTTCGCTCCTTCTCCGGGACTTGGAGACTTAATTTTCTGGAGAGAGATGTAGGGGAATTGTGAGTCGTTGATATTTCTGAAGACCGTTTATACCGTCGTTTGTCACTTTTTTTAATCTTTCCGGCTGGGTGACTTTTCAATCGCACAGTTCCGAGGTCGTAATGGAGGAAAAGTACGGTAATGTGACAAGTTATGACACAATTAAATGAGTGTAGAGCCATTCGTTGAGTTAAGAAGGAAATGATAAACTACTGAATGATAACAACAAACAGACACGACGAGTTAATTGTTTATCCCCGACTAAAAGGTGAAACATATTTTTTGAAATAGATACGTTTCTTCGAGTATTTTGAAAAGATTTGGCAAATGAGTGGTTCCTACAATGCTTTAGCCTAGAAACCATTTGTGTATTGCAGTAAATAAACGACTACAGTTCCTTTGAATCGAAATGAATCCGAATAATCCACAAACACTAACGAAAGAAGAGATCATAATTTACTGGAACATATAAAAAAGAACAGAATGCTGACCAGATTAAAAATGTCCGCGGGCAGGTACGCGTTGATGTCTTCATGACCGAAGTCCGTAGCAAACATTTTTCGAAATTCCTCATTTTACCCGGCTGTCACGGTTAGAAAAAAATGGGAAAACTAGTACCACCGACGTGTTAAGTCCGCCATGCTGGCTGCCACCATAAGAACATCTTGGGATACCATTGGCATTAACAGCAGAGACCAACGGTGGACCCTCGACGACATGCAATTAAACACCATCGAACGACGACGCGACGCGAAGGCAGAGAGCAAGAGCGTGTCTCGGCCGATGCAACGCGTCGCAGCGTGTAGGTATAGGTGCAACGCGTGTCATCCTCGAGCTTTCTTCCCCACCTCCTGCGTCTTGGTGACGGGTGTCGCGTGTGGGGGGTTAACTGGCAGCCGGAGAAAAGGCTTTCATTAGAGGTCTCGGGATGCATGGTCGCGCGACAGAAGCGAACGAATGCGAGTATCCGATCGTGACCGTCGTCGTCGGAGAAGAACAAGCAACGGGAGGAGAAGAAAAAGGCAGGAAATGCGATAGCGGGAGACAGAAAGGGAGAAGAAGTTTCAACCGGATGAGGAGAGAAGAGGATCGAAGTATTCGAGCAGCGATGGGCTCAAGACGATTCGAATCTGCTAGAAAAAATTGTAAATCTGAGGAAAATGAAGACATCCTTGAAAAAATTACGAGGTCTTTCAAAAATAAAGGCAATCATAAAAAATAAAGACATCTTTCAAGAATGAAGACATCCTTAAAAAATGTAGACATCATAATGAAGGTATCGTTGAAGAATAAAGTATAGTGGATCGCTGAATT
This sequence comes from Lasioglossum leucozonium, assembly GCA_028454225.1. Classification (NCBI taxonomy): domain Eukaryota; kingdom Metazoa; phylum Arthropoda; class Insecta; order Hymenoptera; family Halictidae; genus Lasioglossum; species Lasioglossum leucozonium. The sequence goes on along the minus strand of CM052205.1, from coordinate 11,533,646 downwards.
CGTGTTTTCATCAGCTATAACAACGAAGTTAAAAATACATAGTACTATTTAAAAAGGGCAAGGTGACCTCATTTTTTTATTGAATAAAATTTTTTTCGGAATTTTTATTATTACGCATTATTCCCATCAAAGTACGGAATAACTTTTATTCGAAACATTTTTTTCGTCAGATTGGCCTAAAATGCCTTGGATAAAATCGATACGACCGTTATTATGGACACCCTGTATAATACTTAAAAAATCATGGTTCACAAAGGGTTAAATTCTATCGAACCCGATAGAAGTCAAACTTCGTAAACGATTGGAAGACACTGTGTCTCTCACCAAAGAGGACCTCTATCGCGGCTCCAAGGATCTAGCGACAGGGACTACCAATAAACCAACAGTCGTATAATCACAATTCCACGATCCTCGTCCAATTACATCGGTTTCGATCGACCGTCGATGCTGGTCTCTCCGGCGTCGTACAAATCCGAGAGGTTCGCGTTCCTCGGTTTCGCCTTTCGTCTTCTCCTATCTACATCTTTCGCGGCACAATTTCCAGCAGCAGGTTCTCCTCAAACGGTTACCCCGGCGATCGTTCTTTCCGCTTGTTGTCGGTCGAGAAAGTACACCCGGGGACGCCTCGTAACAGAACGTTTGGACAGAACCCACGACAGGATATCACGTGCGCCGTATTCCCTTCTGTTCCGCGTCCTTTAAGTCTGCCGGGATCCGCGACGCGCTTTTCACGGACTCCTGATGCATTGCTACCGTTTCGAGCGATGCGATGGTCTCCACTTCTCCTCTTCTTCTCTTCTTCCCCTTATCCACAGCGACGTGCCCCTCACCGAGGCCTTGTATTATGGTAAACGAGACATCGGAGGCAGCCTGCCACTCACCGGGGCTACCTCCTCCCAGGACTCACCCGGTCTGTCTCTCCTTCCCGCTTTTGTCGTTGTTCCAACCGTCTGCCTGATGTCCTCCTTCCTTGGTTACCGCTGTTACATCTGTCCTCTATCTAAGAGACGCTTCCTCCGGCTTGTGTCGCGATCATATCCCCCTCTTTGGCGGTTTTTGGAGGATACGACTTCAGACCCGCTGCGATCCTCCTCCGTGCTGGCGTTCGACTAGGTGTGTCGAATGTTTTAACTCTTACGCACGGTTCGGGAAAATCGGATATTTATTGTATTATCAGAATTAAATTGGATCACAGTTGAGGCTCATTCCTCAGCTTCATCTCAATTATGTCTCCCTTTTACGGAGTTTTACATTTAATCCGTCTATGATCTTCCTTCGAGCTAGACACCGTTTTATGTATTCGAACATCAAGGGGTTACTTTAAACATAATTTTCTTCCTCGTAGTATCATGAAGAAACTTCCAATGTGATTCAACACTAAGTTTGTTAGACTAATTTGCTGTTATTTAAAGCGTTTCAAGGCGAGAGCGTACTCCACAGACGAGATCATCCGGATTACACGGAGCAAATGCGACCGGAAGGTAAACACGCGAGATTTCCGGAAGAATTCGCGAGTCTGGATGCAGTTTCTGCATGGTGCAGGACGCACGTACGCATTCGCTGCGACAGAAAACCAAGAGAGAAGAGCCGACTTCGGCGACAACGACAACGACAACGACGACGAAGACGAAGACGACGAAGACGACGACGACGAGGCACGTCTGCAAATTAAGCGAGAGAGAACGCGCCGCTTGCCAACTGCTTCCTCGCGGACGTCGAAAAGTGGGAAATCCTGGAATATCTCGTTCGTTACAACGTGATTTCTGCAGTCAGCCGGGGCTGCCGGATCCTCTCGTTTCTGCCGCGGGATGTCCCGGATGCTTTCGTACTTGGCAATTATAGGAGAATGCAGCACGTAAACCGTGTTCCCCCAGCACCGTCGCGCCGCGTCAAGGGATTTTGAAGGTTTACCGAGCCAACGTTTCCTTACTTTTTCACTCTCTGCCTTTACCTACGTGATCGTGGAGAACCTTATGGCGAACAGGCGAAACTGCGAGTTTGCTCCGAAAGAATCTCCATGGTTGAAGCCGTACTTGTCCCCTTACAGTAGATCAACTAAGAGAATTGATTTCATATAATTAGATTGCGGATTTTATGTATTCGTGTAAAAATTGCGTATGTAGCAAGCAGGGAACATAATAAAATGATTTAATTACATGAAAAAAATTAATAGAAACCCGAATGCATTAACACGTTGAACGCCATGGTGATCATTAGTGGCTGACGCAATGGAATTACTTGAAAATTATTATCATAATACGATACCACTAAATATCAATTTATGAATGCACAAATTAATTAGACTATTGTGTAAGCTTCATTATCAAGTAACTAACAATTATTATTAACAACGCTGTTCGCTTTGATGAAACACATAAAATTCACGTGGCAGTGAACGAGTTAAACGAGACGCTGGATACGCTGGCAGGTAAGCTTTCCCTCTCGAAAATAGCAAAGAATTCGCAGCCCTGTCGCGAACCTTGACTAAATGAAATTCGCGTAATCTGAACGATCTCGGAGAGATTCGCGTTCGACGAGATGTCTGGTGCGCCAGGACACGCTAATCCGACGATGAATACGCTCGGTCACGGGTTAAGGGGAGCGTTTTCGCGATTGACAAGTCAAACGAGTTCCCCTGGGCGATCCACGCGGGACGATCGATCATCTCGATCGGATCTCTCGCCGGCGGAAAAACCGACGGGCGACCCGCCTCCGGACCGCTCTGCTCGAGTAACCCCCCGTCGGGTGTTAAGACGTCCGGTAACGAGCAATAAATAGCGTTAACGATGCGGGTCGCGGGCCTCGGATCACACGGAGCCGCCGATTATTAACCGTCCCCATTCGTCAAGCCGAGTTTTGCCGATCCGCGACCGGCTCGGTGCCGTGGATCCACCATAAATCCCGATCCAGAGACACCGCGGCGCTCGTGCAAGGTCGATCATGCGAATCCGAAGGGGATGATAAAGCGAGACCCGTCGAAACCGCGCGCATGGCCGCAATATCATCGAGCCGGCTGGATAAAGCGCGGAAAGATCGACGGAAACGGTTTTTCGCACGGCGCGGTGTCCGCGCTCGGTTGGTGAAGGGTGATCGATAATACGCACCATGGTCAGTCGGGAGACACAATTGCTCACAGACGGAGGGGACCTGGATCGTGCGAAAGTGCATGGATCATTGCGAATCGGTGGTCTGGTCTCGGCGGTCTGAATCGATGGAGATCTGTTAAAAAAATGAACCGCAAAATTGATCTTGACACTTTTTTCAAGGTCAAATCTTTTTTATTGCACCTATAGTATCTACGCGTAGCGAGAAACAAAAGTATCGAAGTAACTACGGGTCTCGAGTTAACCGTCGTGTTAAAAAACAACTTTAAAGTTTCATGATATGTCTACAGGGTGTCCCAAGATGGTACAAACGTGGAGAGGAAGTCGAATATGGATTAATTTTTCATTCGACATACAATCTACTAAATATACTAGAATAAGAAGATCAAGACCAACCTGAAGATAAGGAATTAACTGTGATCGAATTTCCGAAGAATTAAAATGTTTGACATACATTGACTCGGAACCTCCATTAACAAACTTCGCACGAAAGTGTCGATAACAAATTTTCTTTGTTTCCTCCTACTCCTGCCGAATCTTTGTTCGGTGATTTCAGAGATGCTCGCAGAGAATCGAGGATCGCAGAAACACGTTTCACGGCGGTCTCTCGAGTGTGCCAGCGATCCAGCTATCGCGTTGGGACGTTAAAAACGAGTTCTCCATCGACCCTCGCTGCTTAAGAGATTAAAGGGCTAGCTCTGGCTCGTCTAATTATCATAAATACTCAATGGCCATACTGCATGGCCTAGTATCATCGGAAAATTTAATACCGACCATCCAGATATCCGTGGAACTGCTCATTACTCAAAATTGTACATCGTTATGCGCCGCTCCGGTTCGATATACCTTTAATCGAATAGCTAATGAGTTCTATAGTGCTCTCTAGTTGTTTCAAATTCGTTTGAACACTTGTTTCTATGCGTTTTCTGCTTATTATTCCAGCAGGTCTTTTTTAAATTTATAGGTAAATTGTTCATATTGCGTCCAATAGGCTCGCAATGTTTAATCAAATTCCCCGAGACTTAACAATTCATTTCACATCGTTCCAGACAAATCAAAATTTTCTGCATCAGTTCCAAGAAACAGGAGCTATGTAGAAGCTTCCTTCTCTTTTTAACCATCAGAAAACAGACCATCTTTATAACTATACAATTGATGATGTTCGGGACCATGCAGTGCTTTATTTATCAATTTTTTAAGACTTCCTGAATGACAATTTTAATACTCTGGGCCAAGGTAGACCCAGACTCCGTTGAAGGGTTAATAATCTTAACAAGTTAAGAGTAGCGTATTGATATTCTTAAATTTATTTAATATTTCTAAATGCTTAAAATCCGCAATGATAATAAATAGATTGTACAAAACTTTCTTATTATCTATAAGATATAAGAAGATTAAAAATGTAATTAACGTAATAAGTAAATACATAGTTTGTCGGTTTAATTAAAAATTCTTGATTCTACCCAACTTTTTCTGGTTGCTAAGTGGACGGTGGCCGCGTTAAAGCCGCAAAAGATCGCAAGGATCTCGGTCGCCATCTCCTCGATCAGATCGAGCCACAGGTTTCGGTGCGAGCGTGCCGTGCAATTTGCAACAGTGTGCACGAGAGCGCGAAAGGGGCGCTAATTAACGCGGTCGAAAAAAATGATTGTCCCTTCGTCCATCGATATCTCTCCACTTGCCAAGAGTAATTACGCTCGAAGAGCTCGGTATAAATAAAACGGAGCCGGGCCCAATAAAAGGGGGCCGTTTAACTTTGTACGGGCTGGTCCCGCCTACCAGCACTCTGCCTCCAAAGGACCGCTTTCTAATTTACACGCGAGCTTCCAGTCGAATTGCAACACCACTGTTAGCTTCTGTCTGTTGAAACACCCCTTCTGCTACCGTAAAATCGTTGCAAATCGTCCCGCGGTAATCGAGCAATTTTCGCGAATTCGCGAATTGTGTTCTTTCAAATTTAGAAATTTTTGTTGACTCTAGGTGATTGAGCTATCGTGCATAAAAATGAAGTGCTTATTCATTGAATGAAGGAATAATTCAGACAAATTAAGAAGAAGGCGAATGATTTCTAACAGCGAACTGGAACGACGAATCAACTCGTCAACATCAGTTTAGAAGAATAGGATAGGTAGATGTTTCGATGTTCTCAGACCTTATAACTCTAATAACCATGTTTTTCCTAACGAGTCTAAGCAGTTTGTTCATTCAAGATGAATACCTCCAAGTCTGTATTACTCAGCGATGTTGCACGGAATACAAATCGCGATTTCCTCAGCAGGAAAATACTATAGAGACGGTAATCGTCGGCGAGGTCGATGAGTCTGCTCCTTGTAATCCGCCACGAAGGCTGCACCGATGTTAATAACTCGAATGCAAATTGTACTAGCCTGATCGCGAACTGTTACACCAACTCTGCCGGACAATAAGAAAAAGTTCCCACGGCTGGGGAGGGTAGCTTTAAAGTTACGAATTACGAGAAGAAAACCAGAGGCCAACGGGACCGGGGGAAAAGTTTTCCGGAATCAGCTAGACGGTCAACGCGTTTAACTAAGTTTTCCACGGCTCGCTGCGCCTTCTGTTTACTCGGCGAACTTAAACTCGGCTAAAAACACGATCCTCTGATACTCTTAGCATGCGACGCTCGTATACCACCGGTTAAACAGCCATAACGGCGAACCTAACGCCGTCCGGGATCCTCTAAAGTCGCTTTTCAAAGGAACGGGACGAAAAGAACGTTCGAGAGAAATTTCGTCGCGAAAAACCCTCTACTCGGGGGTATTTTAGAACCCAAGAAAAGGATAGATGGACAGAGGACCTCGTCCATAAATCACCTATCACACCATCATTCATTGAAAAGCATGTATAATTTTTGCGGCGATTCTGATTCCAGAAATTCTTTACGATCGAGAAAAGTTTCTTCGATTTCGAGGGAATTTTCACTGCAACGCCGCCATTTTGTTTCTTGTACGCTTCAAGATAGGTGCAATGCAATGGCAAATAGCACTGAATTTTTAGGTCCGAAGTGGGACTCTTCAAAAAGTCTTCATTTTAAGATATCTCTGTGATTTCTATTTTCGCAAAGAAATACGGATTCTGTGAATCTTCTAGATCCTATACTCTAGAACGCGCATGAAAGCTGCTCAGATTCTGCAAAAATCGAGAGCAGCATAGTCACGCCCACTCAGGAGGATTCTACACGAAGAGAGCAAGATAAATAGCAGTCTATCTTTCTCTGACACTATTTGCCCCGAAGCATCGCTCCCGAAGCAAGTTCAAAGTGCTACCAAAGAGTGCTTGTTGCTCGTGTCTGCTCCAGAGATAACCATGAAAAAGTAAAAAGCAAAGACTGGGAATTGAGCTTGCAACAATACAAAACCTCGGATTAGGAAATCGGGAATAAAATGATTGTGATGAAAAGGTCGGTCGGTTCAAACAATATAAGAAGTAACAGCCATCGGAAGCGAAAAGTTAAAGCAACGAAGGGATCGGTTCGCTAAAAAAAACACGGAGTAGGGCTGCTCTCGCGTACCGGGCTTTCAGCTCTCTGACTACCGCTTTTTTCACAGGTCTCGTTTTATTCAGCCGAAATCTCTTCCCAAACACTCGTCATCCACGCTAATAGGACTCGCTCTTTCACTCTCTCTCTCTCTCTTTTTTTCTTTCTCTCGCGAGAGAAAATCTCTTGTCGAAAATCTCCAGCTACCATGATTACACCGATTCATTCCGGTTTCTATCGCGTATTTCGTATCACGCGTAGTGGAAACGAAGCTGCGGAAACGCAGCAAAAAGTTTCATTTACAAAATTTTCCTGTACATCGTACTAAAAGAATATTGTACATAAATAGTAAGTTTAATATCCGGATTGTAATCCACTATTACTGTTGTTTCAACAAACTCATTTTTGCCATATCAAAATCGGTCGGATAACAGAGGTTTCATTATATCGTGGATTGAACACGCGTTTCGACTTCGTTTCTATGTGGCTAGCAGTAAAGCTGTGTCCCCAATGAAGCATCATATTGTATTCGGTAAAAAAATAAGGCAATACAAGAGAGCACCAAAAGCTCGATGTTGCTTCAGTGTGGATATAGCTTAAGAGAACAAAATGGACTGCGGATTTTATTTGTGGTAAAACTGAGTAGATCAAATGTGAGACAGAAAAAATATTTAAGGACTTTGAAAATACTGTTGCATTGTTTTCAATGCCATAAGGTTGCTAGAAATAAAAATAGGGAGAATTTGTATGTTGCATAGAAATCCGCAGTCCAGTAATTAATCGAGATGATTGAACTAGTGCACATTGTACAATTTAAAAATGTTTCTCACTGTTTTCGGGCTGGAGCCGTGTGGCGGCAAGCCGTTCCAGGACACCCGTTATATGAATCAGGTCGCCTTAAACGCTCCTCGGGGCGTACTTTTACGAGGCACGCATTCGTTATCCATTAGGGTAAGTATAGCGCGTGTGGTCATCCGGCGCGAGCGAGCGGCCGAACGATATTCATGGTCCCGCGAGCCGTTCAGGCCTCGGCTCTGTGCGCGGCACGTCCGACCATAATTGAATCATCATCGGGACACCGTGAAAGACAGCCGAACCAGTCATAACGAGGAAAATACGCGTGCGCGCGCGGGTACGGACGGTTTCAAAACAACCGACCGGCCCCCCCTTCCCCTGTCTACGCTTCCTGTATATTCGAGCAACAATGGACAACCAATAAAAGCGTTTATGATAATTCGCGGACTATCGGCATTCAAGAACGGGAACACCGTTACCAAAATTAATTCGAGATTAATTCTAATACGTCCGCGATACACGAGCCGAAATGAACCAACCCCCCGTTCACCCTCTCTATCTCTCTCTCTCTCTGCATCCCCATAGCCAACCACGCGACCGATTGTTCCGGTGTAATTCGGATTTTGATGACGCTCGAGAACTCGTTGCCGTTGCGGTTTCGTTGATTATTAGTTGGAGAACGAACATCCCACCCACCCTTTCTCTCCCCCCCTCCCGCCCCTCGTCCTGCAAACCCGCGCGAATCCCCCACCCCCGACGCATTGTGTATTGTTAATGCGGCAAACATATTGAAGCCATTATGGAACGTTTGAAAAGCTGGTTCCATGCACGGGGTGGCGCGGAAAGTATTGGACCGCCGGGAAATCGAATGAGAGACCGACGGAGCCATTGTGCGACGATAAATAATGCAATATGTTTCGCTGGATACCACCGGTACAATATAGGTTAGCATAATGGCTTGTCACCGGGACCAACAGTCAGATTGTTCTCAACGCCTTAAATTGGAAAAACCACGAGAGTCGACGCGACTTTTAAAGTAACAAGTGCGAAGACTCGATACACTGTAGACACATTGTGAAATAAACAAACTATTTTGTTGGTAGCATATAGTGGGTAATTTTTATACCTTATAACTAAGCTGTGGACCTTTATGGGAAATGAAAATGAATAAGTTGAAAATAGTATAGTAGTGTTTCTAAACTCTCTGAATATTCATTACCTTAAATTGGGTTCATTAATTTTCATCGTGCATGCATAAAATCCGCCGTGTCCTAATGACCAATGAGCAGACATCAATGGACATTTTAACGGCTATCGAAGCTGAATATAAACGAATCTAGCTATAAATAGCTAATCTGACGATAACGACTAACTAGTGGATAGAAGAGTGACGTTGAAAAACGAACGGTGCGTTTTCAATAACCGTTCCTCCGCGATTACAAATCCGGGCCCGCGCCGCGCCGCGCCGCGCCGGCCAAATTGAGCCGTAGATATATTTTATTAATGAAAGTTCAATTGCTCGCGGTAATGCCAATTAATAATTCCCTCTGATAAATCCGGTAAATTTTGAGTTCGATTAATATCGCCGGCCCGGAACCGGCCGCGTCCAAGTTAATTTCCTGAAACGAGCGACGTTTAATTCTACCGGTGCCCGTGCAAACCGTAGAGAAGGGGCAAACGAAGTTTTGCGAAGGGCTCGCGGTCGTTCATCGCGAGCAAATTAAGGTCTCTTCGCCGAAGCCTCGCGATAGCACAATTAATAAAACTCGACGGACGATTAAACCGTTCATCGGGCCGGTACACGGAGGTCACGGGGCCGCGATTGAAAAATCACTCGAGGCGGTTCACGAGATCGGTGCAACAAATTCTTAGCAACATGTTGTAGCTCCACCCCTACTTTTCTCCATCCTCCGTGCCGGAGGACTCTTCTCGCAGATGTTTGAATCGAGATTACGACATTCTTACTTTTTCTCGTCCCCGGGGCGAAAAGATCACAATCTGGACCGGCGAGAGCAGTTGGACCACCGCCATATTTTGTTTTTTTACCCAGTGTAACCTTACACCGCGGGTCATTTCCATTCTACGATCTCCACGGTGCCCGAAACTCGCGAAACAAACACTTACAGCGATGTTTATCGCACGAGCGAGAAAAGTTTAACCCTTCGTCGCTCGACGATCTTTTCCTGACCGTTTGTCGGCACAGCTAAGCTTGCCGTTAGTCTCATAACTGCTGATCTTTATGTAAAAAACTAACGCAAAAAAGTTTGCGTTAATTCTAAACAATACGTTTATATTCTCAGATTCTTTTAATTGTTCTACTGTGTGAAATCAAACCAATGAAGTCAGAAATGCATAAAATCCGTAGTCTACTCATTAATGTATAAGGGCACTAATGCAATAATGTGCAGTAGTACTCGGTTAATATTTACACTAGTCGAGCCCACTATTCTCGCAAAATTCGCTTCTCAGTGCTTTGACATTGGCGAAGTTTCTTTACTTTTGCTTGCAGCGAACTGTTGCAATATCTTTTTCTTCTTTTTTCGGGATAGATACGAAGGCTTTTTTATTCACTGAATAGAAAAGCTTCGAGCGCGGAAATTGCACTGGATCATACGGGAGCGGAATTGCGTGCAAATTGCAGCGATGCATCTTTCGCATATTTCATCCTGCGACACGGAAATCAAGGGAAAGTTCAACTTCAACATCCCCTACCTACTTAACGCAACGGTATAGTCATCTACCGGCCAAACGCGTAAGCAAAATGGTACTTTTAAACAACCTGTTGTCACAAACACAGACCATGTATACATTTCATTATTGTGTGCAATGCATTTTCTGTCTACGAATCTGAATTAACGAAATCATACAATTACCTATCGAGATGAAACGATCAGATAGTGAACATGTGATCCCTATGTATAAGAAAAATGCATACCCAGAAAACAGATCGATACGTTACAATTCAAGGATTAAAACAGTATTCTGAGGGTACAGAATTGTTCAGATGAACACATCATACACGAAAGTTTCTTTATTGTTAAACAATCATGCTAATATTTCGGATTTGTTCCAGTCGCAGATGATTCTTACCGCTCTCCCCGTAAGATGCAATACTAATTTCGGCAAGATTCATCTGCTTCGTAATAGCCTCCGTACAGCGCCAAAGGACGTAGTGGCAAAACACTCAAACTGTTAGTCAAATTTTAATTCGACTTCCTCACCCAGGTGGCGGCACATATCATATCCACTAAAATCTCAAAATCGCGGCACCACAAACGGGGTATAAGCACAGACGAGGTATAAGAATAGACCAATCACCATAAAAATTATCAAATACAAATGTCTAACGAGTTGTGTTTGTAATGCTGTGACTACCGACGAAATATAATGACGGCGTCATGACTCACAGCTCACCGAAGACTAGACAAAAAAACCCATAAAATGCAATGTCCGTAATCTGTACCCGCCGTTTAAGGCACGGACAATTATACATATATAATTGTCCGTGCCTTAAACGGCGGATACAGATTAGACATTGCATTTTATGGGTTTTTTTTGTCTAATCTTCGGGGAGCTCTGTGTCATGACACCGTCATTATACCACAGGCGAGGTACAAGAGTAGACCAAACACCATATGGGGTTTCGTGTCTCACACAATAACAACCTGTTTTCTTACGCCCTCTACGCTGACAAATGATAAATGTTGGAACTAGATCCACGAAAACGATCAAATACAAATGAATAACGACTTGTCTCTGTTATGACTACGGACGAGGTAAAATGATGGTGTTATGACACAGACGAGATTATGACTATATGCAGCGAGTATATATATATATGAATCTTGAACGTAGATACATAAGTTTAATTATTATTTTCATTCCTACAAATTTCTAACATTATTAATACGCATCTCTTTTGCATAAGTGGGGTCCGCGTAATTGCAAATTCGAAAAGCAACAGCTGTCTCGCGAAAGTGGTGTGTAAACATCGCAATGTGTGTGTGTGTGTGTGTGTGAGAAAGAGAGACAGGGAGAGAGAGAGAGAGAGAGAGAGAGCGAGCGAAGACAGTACATGCGAGAAAGAAAAAGATCCCGAAGAGTATGCATCCGAAAAAAAATGCGAAGGAGTGTGAGAGTAAATGCGTGTGGCCGTAACGGCGGCACCGAGAGAGAAACAGCGACAAAACGACGGTCCAAGGAAGACGGTTGAAAGAACGTTGAGAGAGAGAGAGAGAGAGAGAGAGAGAGAGAGAGAGAGAGAGAGATGACGGATAAAGACGATGAGACGATTTTATAGTGCACTTCGAGAGCTATGAGATTAACCTCAGACGGAGGCGAGTTTCACTAGTCTAGACGTTTCACTAGTCTAGACGTTTCACGTTTTTTGTGAAAAAATACATGAACGGCGAACGAAACAATGCGGCACGTACAGACTCAGACACTACGCATTTATCGAGCTCGATTAGACACGTCCAGTCTTAGACAGATTTGCGCAAAATATTAAACTAAATAAAAATTTCGAAAAACGAATAGTAGGTGTAGCTAAGGTCTATTCTTCTATATACCCTACCTTGAATTTCTACAACAAATGGAAAATCATAATGCATCGCCCCATGATCCCCTCTTGAACCCCCATCAACCAACTAAGTATCAGTAACACCCCAGTTCCTGGAAAACCCAAAACAGGGAAATACCTTGGCACCATTCTAGACTTCTAGACAAAAGACTGACCTGGCCCCAGCCATAAAACACAGGGTGACAATAGGTTAAAATACTCTTATAGCACTCAACATCAAACTTAAAACTGAAATTAAGATAAGCCTCTATAATAAGGGTAAGATCACAGTGGACAAAACATCGTTCGACGTCCGACTTCGACAAACACAAAGGTTCAAACAAAGGTTCAAATGTACAATAGCCTTGCGAGGCATGTATTGGTGGCCGGTACGGCCGATTTCGTCGGCAGGTGTGCTCGCAGAGACCCGATTTCTGATTTCTACTATAGAAACTTGTACACGTGCGACGCGTCGGACGAAAAACAAAACGATTTAATTTTCCTCTGACCATCGTCCGACGTCGATTGTCCCATGGGTTCAATCCTATTGAGAATTTAAATACACTTGAAAAGGTCCGGCTACCGTGGACCCCCGACCATTTCGACCGATATTCGGGCTACTGCGGTACCAACACATGCCTCCCAAAGCATTCGAAACGCTCGTACGTGTGCGCCGAAGTCTCACCCTAAGCGCCCGACCCATTGGCCGATTTATACTCGGGTTTTCTCTTTGGTGGTTCGTTGGCATATTTCGTCTTGTAGATTTTGGGTCATTTATCTTGAACCTTTCGAGAGCGCGTTGATAGTTCTCTGCTGTGCATGGCATAAAAAAAAAGATTTTTAGGGGTAGGCCTGCAGCAAGCTCGCACGCGCGAGCCGAGTTCGAGTCGATTACGGGTATACCCTTTAGGAAACAATTGTTATTGCATAACTACATTCAATAAACGTTATACAAATTCTGAATTTACATTACTCAAAATTACATCCAGTTTACACCCAAACATTTATCATTCTCAATATACTAAAATGTTTGATAATATCGATGTGCCGATCATCCCGCTATAACTTCGCACGATGTCACATTACGCTTGAATTTATTTCGAGTCAATCCCTTCATGCAAACTGTTCATTTCGTGCGAGCCGTTCGTTTCTCTGCAAGCGGCTCGCTTCGGTTTCTCGCATTTACGAGCTTGTCTGCACGCCTACCCCTAAAAATATTTTTTTTATGCCATGCACAGCAGAGAACTGTTTCCACAGTTTACAGTATCTCGACAGTGCTATCGATAATTTGAACCGTCGATAATTCTGGCTAGCAGTTTGATCATTTTGCCGCTACGAGGTATGGCGCTATTTCCAGATTTTAGGCTTATATTCATACCGGCAAGAATCATTTGTATAAAAAATATTCAATATTCTCTGTTTTTCCTACTGTCAATATATTTTTTGTGCATGATATGAATCACAGACTTAGGATCAGTACAGACATTGCAAGCAATGCATTTTTCTGTCCACGGTTCTGAATTACCGACTCTGTAGAAAATGCTCCTGTACAATAGCGGACTCTATCGAAATGGAGTGGTCAGCTAGTGAACTACACGACGTTGCAACACAAACGGCGTGTGTCCGAGAACGGCGTGTGTTCAATCATAAACACTGACTTGTTCAAAAAACTTTTTAATTTTTTTAATTAATCTAATTTTTAGATTTTTTAATATATGTATATTCAAGTTGGGCAAAATTTTCATCTAAATAAAAATTTAGAATAACGAATAAAAGATTACACAATTAATTGTCAAAATATAGTGAATTCTTATTTGTATAGGCATAAAAAAAAAGTGCAAGCACAATCAGGCTTGTTTTATTAAACTTGCAAGTCGTTATTTTAAAAGGCAAAAATAATAAATATGTGTGTACGCATTAAATAATTGTAAAGAAAGTACATATTTATTATTATTAATTTTACTATAGTTCGTATTTTTATTATTCATTCTTCGTAAATACTATTTTCTCTGTTCAAATATACGCGCCATATTCATGTATGACTTCCAAATCATATTAAACATCCGTAGTAAAAATGAAGTATACGGAATATTCAGTTCTTACTAATACGCCTAAATTCGCGAATTATCGGTAACAGTGAGCGCAACACCGAAATGGTACGAGGGCTCTTAGAGCCCCCCGAAGCGTGGACAGAAAAGTCCATAAGATGCAATGTCTGTACTGATCCTAAGTCTGTGTATGACTGCAGAAATGTCTCCTGAACATTCCTGTATTCCTATAATATGTTGTTAATCTTAAAAAAGGCCATATTTTAACCCTTTTCTACACATGCGTCATTCCATCGACGAGATACTAACAGTGTCTTTCTTATCTGGCGCATTAGTGCCGGCATTTCACCGCAAGATGGTTATAGCGTTTAATATAAGAAATAGGATGGCTACTGTTGCAACAATTATGACCAGCTATACTTAATTATAGTAATCTGAGATATATTAATTTTGGACCACTGGTTTTTGAAATATTCAAATTTTCCTATTTAATAAATGTAACTTTTACGAAGTCGATGACATTATAATAAAATTACGCTTTCATGGTTTCGTATAAGAAACGTATTGACTAACCAGCAAGATGTTTGAAAAAATCTTATCTCATTGTCAGTTAATTTTGCTAAGTTGTTGCACTTGCTGCCCGAAGGAAGAAAAGATCAAAATTACAAAACGACATCTCTCCCGACGAGTTTAATCCACTATGGCTCTTATCCCTCGGGATAAGAACCAGAATGCGAATTAATGGTACGATGTAGTTATATGTACTCGAGGAAGGGACTCGCATCCCCTCAGAGTCGGACAATACGAGACATCGATTGGAAAGTCATCGATCAAACATATCTTAATTCGCACAATGCTGCGTGATGTTGTAAAATTTGAACCTGTGATGATGGATCATCGATTCTCGTCAAAAGACAGTTAACGAGAATGGCCGATCGACCACGTTGACGCTTATCGCGAATCTCGAAACGGTGTAAAACCGCGGACGGTTTAATTCGAAATCAATTGCGAACGCAAAGAACAAGAAATGGCGAGGGTTGGCTTTTTAAGGGGTGGGAGGTTCGCCGAAGCGTTGTTGTCGAAACAGAGGATGAATGCATTGGCTTAATGAACCGCGTTTCAGCGGACTCCGTCGAAATGCCCCGGCAAACCGTGTACGCGGGCACGTTCGCATTCATCTCGGTTCCGGTCCGGCGAGTCGGCCTGACAGCTGTCACCTTTTAAAATCACGCCTAAAAAAATTGTTTAATATACGACTCGGCTGCGGTTCCGTAACAGTTTTGCACGGCACTTGTCCGGAGCGCGGCGAATCGCCGCGACGATTGGGGTGATTTTCAAATGGGGCCGTAATTTTAGGGTGCGGCCATTCCCATTCGTCTCCGCGGCCGTACACGTTCATTTAAAATCCGATCGATGTCCTTTCTGAATCGGGCGGTCACCCTCGCGTGACCGCGTTTTCGTTCAGGTGCGGTTTTTTTTTTCTCGCGAAATCGGGAAGCTGTTCCGCCGCGTGTGGGAACACGACGGAAATAGCCGATATCCGCATCTAGGTCGGTCAATAACCGATTCCGAAGCGTGACCCCGACCGTCGAGCCGAAGAACCGATTCAGCTTCGAACGAAAATTCGCCTCTCGCCGTTTCGATTCCTCCGCCGTTCGTTCGATCAGCTTGTAATACGAGTACTTCGACGATAGTTGACCGGAGAGCTAATGCTTTTATCCGCTGGCTGCTAGATTAATTGAAAAGGGCCGTCGCGCCGGCACAGATGGTGCGCGAGACTGTCAACTGTGTGTGACTCGGCCGATTTCCAAACCTTTGAATCACGGAAAGCTACTGCTCTCGACCGTCTCGTTGCAACAAGCATTCTCGTGGTAACGTGCTTCGAATCTTTTAAAACCTCTAGAAACGTAAAAGATTCGGTAACGAGGATCACACATTTGATTTTTTCGCGTGCCCTGAACTCTAAGCTCGACGAGGTCTCGTGGAACGCGCAAAGGCGAATACAATAACTCTGTGGTAATTTTACGTCGAGTCCGGGATTCGCGCTCGGATTTACGAGCGCAAACAGGAATCGAGCGCACAATGCGGCCACCGCTATTATCGCCGCGCGTTGACCACTGTAACACGATCGGTGATAAATTCATATTTGGCGGCGGAGGTCGACGGGCATCGACACCGACTCGGCCGTGTTCCGGTAACGCGATCGCCGATAAATTCATATTTCCGATTGTCCATTCGATGAGAAACAAATCGTAAAGTACGGGGTCCGAGGAACGCAGACGCTCGTGCATATGCGCGGTCCAGTCACGGCGAGTCGCGCCGAAATCAAGTGTCCCGAACAATATCTGCCAATTATCGAACGATTGTGCCGCGGCGCCAACTGTCAGCGTTGGTCAACCGTTCGATCGGGGGAGTGAGTGACCATCGACCATCGCTCGAATCGATGGACAATGCGTACGCAAGGCTGGCCCAGTCCCCCGCGATCGAATTCTACTTTTGTTTTCGCAAGAAAGACGTCGCTTCTCTTGTTCGCGTTCGCCTCGGCCCACGCGTTGCCACCTAATCGCGACCGACGTAATTTTATGCGTGTTTGCTTTGCACCAGGGGGGGCGCGGGCCGGCTATATGCATGACCGTCGCTCGTTGTTTGTCCAGAAGATGGGCCGGACAAATCCACTCGACCCCGTCCCGCGTACGTCGATCCCGGTGAAATTATGAATAAATATTTGCCGCGTCGATCGAGGCACTCTTCGTCCGCGTTCCACGGTCGCGAGAAAACTCGGAAAAGATCCTATCATCGGTAACTCGGTGAATATGGTACCTACAGTCTACGAGCGGTCTAACACGCTGCTGTTCAGCTCGGTATCCAGTTTCAAAAATACTCGCCGGGAGGAAAATAACGCGTTGAGGTCACAGAACTTCGTTCCATATCTTCGTACCGCCACTGTGTCAACTCCCGAACATTGAACGGTAGGAGGCACGGCACGAGAGATGTCATCGAGCGAAAGAAAGTGTATCTGGACGACTCGACGGAGGTTCTCGAGCGAAATCGCGCGCTCGTGTCCTAGGTTCGGATCGACGAAGCACGCGCTCGCACGCGAGCACCTCGATCCGCGTCGCGCAAGCGGCAAGCGGCAAACGGCACGCGACTTCTGCACGTGAAGTCGCGTGCCCGCCGGAAGCTCTAGACCGGATACTTTGTTCCGACCGACACGGTCCCGCGGAATCGCGTCCACCAATTCTGAGTCACGCTGGCTGCGTTTTCTCAGCGCCTCGAGGGTCGCACACCACCCTCGCGGTTCGAAAATATTGGGTTCGATTTAATTCTCTTGAAAGTTTCAATTGTTACCGTTCCCTTAACCCTTAACCCTCGGTCCGCAGCATTCTATGCAGTATTAACCGTGGAACTGTGCGGTCGAGAAAACATTATTTTTCTTATTTCAAGTGATTTTATGTAATTATTTATCGTTCTCGCGACTTCAAGACGCGTTTGCTGGATACTTCGTAAGTATACAGCGGGTTTGATGCATTTGTGGCCAGTCTGAATGCTGTTACATTATTATGGACTTATTAAAATTAATAAAATAAGAAATACATTGTCATTTAACCGTTCCACATAACCAACTTGAAAACTTTTCATTTTCCATAAAGATCCGCAGTCTATCCATGGGAGACAATAACGTACAATATCCCTATGAAGACATCAGACTTATAGATTACTATACGAGGAGTTTCCATTGCTTTGTCTTGTATACATCTGTAGAGTACCAAAGAAGCGAAGGGAAAGGTAGCAGAAATTAGGGTAAGGTTCAGCGACGACAGATGCACAGTTCGATCGAACGTAGGTTCCCTCGTGAAATCACGGAAAGAATGATCCTAGCCGTGGTACCTGTGGGAACGCGTGGCCCTTTCGTCGGCTAGACGGGAGTCGAGACGAGCCGGAAATGGGTGCAGGAGAGAGATAGAGACGCTCTAGGGATGCGCCTCTCCGTGGGGTGACGCGAATAATTTGGATCGCACCGGTGCGCGGTGCGGCGTGGTGCAACTGTGAACAAGAATGGCACCGGCCAGGTTCTTCGTACTCATGGCCACGCGGATCCACTTTCTTCCCCTGTCCGCTCGTCGTTCTTGTCGGACACGCGTGCCTGGCGTGTGCGGATCCTCTCGTGCGAGGATCGGCCACGCGCCTCCGCAATCCACTCGCGTTATCTTTTTTGCCTGGTCGGACCGCTTATTGATATTTTTCGGTAGATAATCGGAGGAAACGGTATCGATCGTCGAACTCTGGCTAAAGGTGCTTTGCGAGTTTCTCAGACTATTTGCGAAAGCGAGTTGCGAAACAATATATTTATAATTAGACTGCGAATTTTATGAATTTGTGACAAAAACGACTTCAACCGATTTTAAACAAGTAGAAATATTTAGTGAATTTAAGAATGTCAATGTCAAACTGAGTTTTTCTTTTTAAGATTGTCAAAGGGGAATCGATAGTTGTGTGTGTGCATGTCTGCAAAATTGCTCTCGCAAGAAAATATCGCGAGATACTTGCTAATGTATTCGTACCTTTAGATGCGAATTCGTAATTGGAGCGATAAGAGGAAAATCTGTTTCCCGTATAAATAAATAAAATATCCAGCTGGTGGGATCGCGGCGCGACGGGAAGTTAACGATACGATTAGTCAGCTCGGTTCCCAGGCGCGGGCGACGATAATCGTGCGAGCGCGTGCTACGTACGATTCCTGTGTGAACTTTATCGTTGCCGAACCCTCCTTGTCTCTCTTTCTCTCTCCCGCTCTCCATTGCTCTCCCTTTAGACGCCCACCCTTCGTGACCGCGTGAATCGACTTCGAGGGGGGGAGTAAGGGTGGCGGCCAAGTGATTTCATGGTGGCGCGCGCGTATCAATTTACGGGATCGAGGGATAACGTGGGACCGCTTAGATTTGCTTGGATTTCGAAAACATTTCTCGCGAGCGATTTGTTTATGCGCGTACTTAGCAAATAGTGTTCGTGGCAGGTACAGATTTTGAGAAGACCCGTTATCCCGAAACAGTAGTACGAGCTTGCACGACCTTATCTTCAAATCTAATCGTCAAACTTTGTCGATGTTACGAGCGTGTTGCGTGTTCGAGTCAGAGGCTGCAACTTTCATCGATTGCAAATTAGACAGGTAGTCGCGGATCGACGGCGGTGATAACTGCAGAGTTTATCCTGTGGAAACAGGAGAGCGAGTGAAAGAATTTTAGATTATCAACGTAATGAAAACAATTTTTATTTCGCATAAAGACGCGCAGTTTAGTGACAATTGAATTGCGGATCTTTCGAGCGTCTTATCTAGATAGATCGTTAGAATGGTCTGGGTTAGGTCTGGGCTATTTTCAGGGATGCGGAAGAGAGGAACGCAGGAGGCGAGATGCTAAGCGCCGCGAACGCGAAACGTTCCCACGATAATCGCCCTTTTGATCGCCCCCTCCCCGTTTCGTCCTGTTTCGGGCTAGCCTACGCTGCCCTCTCAGGGTTATTGCCGGAGCAATAGGGGTTCGGGGTGTTCGAGAGTTCGAGGTTGCTTTTCACCTTGGATCGAGGAGCGAAAGAGAGAAGTTGCGACTACCCCCACCAAACCGGAGAGTAGACAACTCTCTCCCCACTCCGGCCTCGGAGTTCGGGCTTCGGGCACGAAACTGGGCACGCGGTCGTGTGTCGTCCCCGGTCCTCCCGCACACGACATACGTCGGCCGCCACGCGACCAGTGCACACTGCACGCTGCACGCTGCACGCCGCACACCGCACTCGCACGCGAGCGCATTTTGTAGCAACGAGTAGCAACAGCCACCGCACCGCACCGAGCAACGTCGTCGCGCTGCTTCTTCTTCGGCCGCGCATTCGATCGCGCACGCGACCGCGAGTGTCCTCCGGCACGTGTGAACCCGATCGACTTCCTCGAGTAACAAGTGTCCACCGACGCTTCGCCGTGGCTCGCGATCTTATCGGAAGGACATCATCGACCGACGATCTTCCGCGATGACGTTTCGCCCTCGAGAATCCGTCGAGTTCGCGCAACCGGCCCAGTGCATCCAGTAGCAGAACAATTGGAATTACATCTGGAAAAACTGTTCGACGTGCCACGGTTCGCCGTCGATTTAATCTGTTTTAAGAGTGTGTTTCTCGCGACAGTGATTCATCGGTGAAGAAAATGTGGAGAGTCGTGGTTGCCCGGTCCGACGAGAACAGCACTCTGCTGTCGTCGGAGATCGCCTCGGGCCCCGTGGGTCCGGGACACATCCCCAGCCTTCCGGGCCCGCCCTCCGGTCACCACTGGGGCTATCCGCCTCCGCCGCATCCCTCTTATCAGCCCCAACATCCCGATATGCGGCACCATCACGACATGAGACCGCCCCACGACCTTCGACACCCCACTGGCCCGGATCCGAGGGCTCAGGAGGTCAGGCACGACTCGCTCAGGCCCGATCTCAGGCACCCCGAGATGCAGAGGCATCAGGAACTCCACAGAGCAGAGATGCAGAGGCACCAGGATATCAGGCATCAAGAGATGACGGCCATGAGGCAGGACATCGCCGCCGAGATGAGACCCGGTCACGAGTACGATCTCAAGATCGACGTCGCGGATATCAGAAACCAGGAGCAACCTGGTCCACAACAGCAGCAACAGCAACAACAGCAACAACAGCAACAACAGCAACAACAGTCGTCGCAACAGGGACAAGCGCATCAGCAGAGGAACCTGAAGAGGGCCATGAGCGACTCTGACTGCGACGACGTCTTCTCGGAAGAGAGCGGCAAAGAACCGTAAGTACTCTTGGGAACAATAAAGTATCGTAGTAACTCGTAGAGGTAGGAGTTTGCATAAATATCCGAGGACCACTTGGCACGAGACCGATCGTACGACGCCGCGACTTCTTCCACGAGTGTTGAGACACTCAATGGTCTTATCAAACAGAAAATTAATATAGTAGAACGTATGTATCGTGACGTCGAGCACACGAATTGTCTGTTTCCCGATGCCAAGAGCTTTCGAGTGTCCCAATGTTTCTAACCGCGGCGGTGCATTTTAATTAGTCGATCGCGCGAGTTCAGCAACATATGTCGTACCCGTTCACAATTGTTGGATAATTAAAACGCGATTGTTCTCCGGACCGAGGCCCTTTTCGCTTCCGAGCCCGGTCGGCGCGCGTCAAGTTCTTCGACCAGAAATTACGAAATATTCAAATTACGGCTCTTGGTCTTGGAGCTCGGTTGGATTCGTCGGAGCTTTTGCGAGCGCCTTCGATCGCGGAAAGCGTCGCGACGAGGACAGACGAGGGAAGATCGAACGAAAGGGGTGGGAATGGGGAGCGTCGGAGGAATATTTGAAATATAAGCGGCGGATCCGATCCGTCTGTGAGAACGACGACGACAACGACGACTCACCGGCGTCCTTTGTTTCCCGTTTCTGTTCGATATAGTTGCAACTCGCCCGGCGGCGATTCCTGTCAGCACGCGTCAAGGAAGCGGAGGAGAGGGATGATCGAGAAGAAGCGTCGCGACAGGATAAACGCGTCCCTCGGCGAACTGCGGAGATTGGTACCCGCAGCGGCGAGGGATCCACACAGCGGCAAATTGGAAAAGGCGGAAATCCTGCAGCTGACCGTCGAGCACCTGCGGACACTTCGAAACAAAGGTAAGCCCTCTAATATTCGCGGTATCTTGTAAGCGCATACATACAGTCCACGACAAAATAATAAGACACCTAGTACCTAGTTTAAAATTTCTTATATTTAAAGGTGAAAAGTGTATATTCAGTTATATCCCAAATACTACATAGTATCTCCAAAGTAAACACGCAAGATCTTATGATTGTATCGCATAATCGCATACCATTGCAAAATTAGAGAAAGATATGTAAACACGAACTGACATTGCTTGTGTTCTATTGCGAACGTATTCAGACATTGAATCTTGTTTTATTAAAACAAAAAATAAATAATGGGTCGAGGAAAGCAGTTAGATAGAAGTGAGATCGATCGAATCGTTCTGTTGGAGACAATATCATAACGTAAATGAACTAAAAGAAAGTATCAATCACAATTGGACACATTTCGAACAAAAACGAATCAAAAAGTTATAATATAAAACTCTGCGAAAACGATTACTAGATGTAATACAATTCAAGGGAGGTATCGCAAAGTATTAATTTTGTATTTTTATTTGCTTAATCAAACGTTTTTCTGTTAGTGTTTCATACTTCTGTCGAATTAATTTCAGACCGTGTTTACGGATCTTTCTCTAATTTTGCTATGGTACACGATACAATTCTAAAATTTTACATGTTTACTTTGAAGATAGTATGTAATACACAAGATATAACGGAGTGTACATTCTCTACCTTTAAATAAAAAAAATGTAGAAATATGCTAGGTGTCTTATATTGTCGAGGACTGTACGTTCCTCGCATTTTTCCATCGATCCAAAAACGAAAACATCATCCGCTTTTCCTGTTTCCTCCGTCGAATCGTCGCGATCCTCTTCGATCGTGGAACATCGACGTCGACCCTCCCCGCAACCGGAAGACACCTGTTGACCGTGGGACGTCGCGCGAACCTCGGCGGCCGTAAGCGTAACTCGTAACTCTGCAACCGAACAACCATCTGTCGCGTTTCTTCGGCCCGTAACCATGTCCTCCACCCGTTTCACGCTTTTCCACCCTCATCGTTTAACACGTTAAATGCCGTGCAGTACAGTAATCCTTTCGTTCGGGCCTCGTCGCGTCGGTATTCGGTGAACGACCATACTTTAGTACCCCTATAGTAAACACTGAAAAACTGTGACGCGTCGCATTTTGCTTACCGCTCAGCGATATCGAACGACACTCAACGTGTTAATTACCGGCTACCTGTGCACCGCCCTCTTTGTCGGGTCTCGTTTACCATTTTTCAAGTACATCACTATACTGTGTGGATATTTGTGCAAAATAAAAATTTTTTCCGCGATCGATGCAATTTTTACTCTGCTTTTATTCTGTAATCGGACATTTACCAAAACTTCGAGTTGCAAATGTTCGACCGCAAGCTTCCGAGTATCGCGAACGGAGCAACTGGTCGGTGCGGTGGTGGGAACGCGGTCTCGAATAGGGCATTTAGCTGGTGGACAAAGTATCCTCGGCAAATAGAAAATACATACCGCGGGAATCTCCGAACCGTGATCCCGAATAGAATCGAGACCGGAGAGTGTACCGCTAGTCGAGATATTCCCGGAGGAGGAGCAGGTGCTGGGACCCGAAACGGAGATCCTGTGGGAAGGATAGGAAGTCAACGACTCTTCCGAAGCGGTGTTCCCACGATTGGTGGCGAGCTAGGTAGTGGGGTATCCCGCGCCGAGCGGCACCCTTCGCGAACGAGCCACCGACTCCCTTGCTCCCTTACTCTCCCTTGCTCCCTTACTCCCTTACTCCCATGCCCACGGCTGGGACAGATGTCGAACTCTGTGGGAAACCAACTCGCGTCCCGTTCCGTTCCAATCCGTCCCATTCCGTGTTCGTGCGTTTATGCATACAGTATTTGCCGGATCGACCCCCGGAGCACCTTCTATCGCCTCGTTTCTACCTTGAATCGCCCCGGAGATGCTAGCGATAACATCCCAGCGACGCGAGAATTTAGCCTTTTAGAGCCGTAAAGTAGGCTGAACGATCGTACGATAATAATTTATTAACGACCATTAATCCGTAGTAAAAGGGTGGAGTCTACGCTCGATGCAGGCAGAGTGCGTACAAAAAGAGTCGTTTACCAAATTTGACGGGCGGGAAAAAATTTCTTAAACCAATAAAAATCACTTCCGAAAAATGACAACTTACGAAAGCGAATGTAGAGGCTCAGCTCTACGAAACAAGCCTTGATAGATTTTCGTCCGATCTATTCTCGCGTTGTTCTAGTCGGTCGAATATCGACAACGTTTCACCGAGGATCGAGCGATCCCGAGTTTCGATCACTGGTTGATTTGCATGAAGCGCGCGCCGTACGCTATGGGGGTCTAAACGGTTCCCACGCTACTACCTGTCGGATTGACCGGCCGACAATGCTTCGGCAGCAGGCAGCTGGCTGCTAGAGACACCCATCGCCGCGTTGCTCCTCTATCTCGGAGCAAGTCTACTAATAAATCGATTATCGTTGCAGGACCGGAGGGCTACGACAGCACGAAGTTGGCGATGGATTACCACGCGGTCGGCTGGGGCGAGTGCGCCGCCGAGGTGGGCCGTTATCTCGTCACCATGGAGGGCCTGGACGAGAGGGATCCTCTGAGACTGAGATTGCTCTCGCACCTGCAGAGCTTCCACCGAGAGCATGCTCCGGGCCCTGGCCCTGTCCCCGGAGGACCCGGAGGCCACGGCCCCGTCCCATCCACCGTTCCTCCGCCGACCTCTTTGACGTCCACGTCGTCGACCAGCAGCTACGAGCCCGCGAGCACCGTCTCCGGGATGCCGACCGGCACCGGAACCATGCCACCCCTCCTCGGTGGCGGTACTCTGGGATGGAGCCAGTATCCCGGGCAGTACCCTCAACAGCAGCACGGGAAGCCCTACAGGCCCTGGGGGGCAGAACTAGCATATTGAGGCGTCGCCACCATTAACCCTCGGATTAACCCTTTGCGGACGGACCTGGGTGCAAGATCTTGACGGATCTGGGAACATATATCGATAAAATACCGTAGTTCGCAAGGGGTTGATCGAAAGCTGGATCGAAAGTACGATCGAGCGGAATAAGCACCGAAGTGTTTTCTCTATGTGTGATACGATTGATAGTCATCCGAGTACCTAATAGCGAAAGATATTATTTATTCTATTACCTTGGCTGACGAAATTTCGCTAGCGATACTGTACAGTGTACATAGTATATACATATTTTGTTGTAAATAAGAGAGCGACAGCGATCATTTTGTAACAACGTAAACGATCCACCTGTTACGAAGAGGATTAACGTTTCAACTGGCATGTCGGTGATATACGATAGTTGACGTAATTCTTTATCCAGTAAATTTAACAATTGATTTATACCGTTCTTGAACGAAGAAAACCAAATTCAAATCGAGAGTTATTGAGTGCAAGAAGATTAAAATAGTAGGAATTATTAGATTGTGGATTTTATGCATTCCTGACGAAATTGTAGATAGTTATGAAAATTAATATGTTGACGAATAGCAATATATTGCCTTCTGTGTATTGAAACGATTGAGAAAAGAACAAGAAAGACCTTTATTTTGCATAAAGATCCGCAGTCTAATCATTATAATAAATAATCTTCGAAACTTTATGAACTCGTGAATCATCAAAATTTATGGTTGCCGACATGACAGTGAATGCGATAAAAAAATGAGAAATCTTGCAACAGAAGAAAGTGTCGTTACGCGCGATCCCGACGTCCACGGGTGGACGTTTGAATATTTTTGCATCGATCTTTTGTACTGAAACTAGAAGAATGACGCGGCGTCGCGCCACGTGCGAACACCGTTGTTTTTCAAATAAATACGATTTCATGCGAATTCCTTGTTGGATGACGACGTGTACGGTGACGTACAGTGGCGAGCCCCCAGGGATTGCAAGCGTCCACGTTCCCTTCAGTTCTGGTCCTTAAATCCGCAGCGTTCTCTGAAGCGGCATGGCTTGTTCTTATTATCATGCAAAAATTGGCTGCAGCAGCCGCGACGAACAAACGGCCGGTTCCCGGGGCGTTTCTTTAGACGTCGCGCGACGCGTCGCGGAACGCGAACCAGTTTAGCCAGTCTCGTTAAATCTCTCGTAAAGAGCCTCCGCGAAACGGGAATATGCTCGGGACAATTAGCAGCCGGCCCTCCTTTTTTTACCACAAATATTCAGAAACCACGGGGAGGCGAGACTAATTCCCGAGAATAGGAGTAACGGCCCGCGAACACGTGGCCATTGTTCGTAAACCGAATTATGTAGCTCCCGCCCCCTTTGCTCTCGAAACTCCGGCTAATTGCCACGACGTTTCGACGCGTCTCGCTACTAACAGATTCCCCGCGAAAATCCGAAAGCGTTACGCGCGAAATCGATTGTTCCTTTCCGGAGCGACGGTGTCTCGAATTTTGCTGACAGCCAAACGCGACACGGTTCACGCGAAATCGGGAGGAGTTCCAGTCGTCGTTGTTTATGAAATGCAGAATCTTATTATATAAGAATAATATATTAAGAATAGTAATAATTAATAGAATAATAATATTCACTTGGTAAAGTATTTCAGAAGAATTTCTTCACGATCGAAAAATTAATATTACGATATTGAAGTTGCGCCCGGAGGATCAAACGAAATATATTGCTTGAAGCCTCACCAATGTCGATAGGTGGTGTGGTGCTAGTTTCAATTTCGATTTTGCAAAAATAATGACCGTCGACACAGAGA
Source organism: Lasioglossum leucozonium (assembly GCA_028454225.1). Classification (NCBI taxonomy): domain Eukaryota; kingdom Metazoa; phylum Arthropoda; class Insecta; order Hymenoptera; family Halictidae; genus Lasioglossum; species Lasioglossum leucozonium. The sequence goes on along the minus strand of CM052205.1, from coordinate 11,507,241 downwards.
CAGGAGACACAGAGGGAAACACAAAAATCGGTCGATAAAACTATTTTATTCAAGACAATCGCGCATCCATTAGAAAGTCACAGCCTCGTCGGACATACGGTAAGAACGCGATCGAGACGCATCGTCCATCCGTATCCGTGCGCGCTCGCACGCTGCCACGCTTATATACATTCGTGTACATATATACATAGAAATTCTACAGATTATAAGTAAGTAAATAGTTGTAATGTCTCTCCCTCTTCCACTCTCTTACTCCCACGCACATGGCACGCTCTCTCTCGCTTCTCTTTTCTTCTTTCTTTCTCGCACTCTCGCCGTTTCTCCGAGTTCTATCGCGTCGTCGACAGGATCGAAAGAGAGACGAAGGATACGCTTATCGGTTTGAGCAAAAGTGCAAACGAGACGCGTAAAGTCTCTCCTCTCCCGTCTTCTCTCTGCTCTCTCGATTCGCGACCGTGATTGGCTAACTCTAACATCGATTGTGTGCCGAGTATTTCGAGAAAAACGCTACGGCTACATGTATTTACGGCTAACGTACCAGAGATTCCGGGTCGCGAGTACGTATTGTACGCGGTTTTTTCGTTGTACATACGAGCTATAGATTTGTCGGCGATCAACGCCGGAGGACAGACGAAACGTTCGTCACGGTTAAATGACGTAGCGCATCGGTGCCACAGTTCGAACGGACCATCGTCTAAAGTATTTCGTCGTTGTCGATAGACTGCGGATCTTTGCGCAATCGTGGTACGTACACATTTTTAAAAGCACAGGAAAATATTTATAATAACAAACATTAACATCTCTGCCGTATCTTTACCGTAAAGAGTTTTCTAGTTGATAAATTGAACTTCATCTTGGTTTCCGTAAAACAATTCATAAAATTTTGCATAAAGATTCGCAGTCCAGTTATCAATGTTTGCCCAATAGAATTAGAGGTAACTGCTGGGACGTAACAAATTCTCTTGCACTCGCAGGAACGGTTTTTGTACAATTATTCTGTAAACAGTTTCGTCGATGTTCGAAGAGACAATGGTCCGCTCGAACTCGAGAGCACGACGGTTGCACGATTGCAAGAACGCCCTCGCACGATTGCACGATTGCACGATCCACGTGCCTGGACAGGGGACGTTTTATACTGTTGTACTGTCGCTTTTCCATGACAAGTACGATGGGCCTCCGTGGACAGATATTTGGTTCGGTTACGCGAGATCGGACGTCGACTAACGTTGTCCGTGACTATAAATGAGATCAGAAATAAATACTTTGAAAGTTCTCGGCGCTCTTTGGTGAACTTGTTCGCGCGATTAACGCGTACAGAACCACCTAACGCGATCGATAGAACGAAAGAACCAAAGCATAGAATAACTATCTGAAAGATCTGTCTGGGCCGTGTTCTTCGAGAAAGAGAAAGTCTCGATCGGTCCATCGACAGTTTGAGCCGATCGCGCCAGGCGATGCGAAAACGAATTCGAGAAAACGAACGACAAAATTGCCGCCCCTTTCGAAAAATAAACAGATTCACGAGTACTCTTTGGAACGGATTACAGGATTCTCGAGGAGGTTCTGGACGCATCGTCGACCCTTCGACTCGTCGGTCCGAAGAGGATCGATTCTCTCCGATTCGGACATCACCGTTGAGACGAAAATCTCGTCGCGAGTCGTGCACGGTACGCTAAACGCTCGCGTTACATGATCATCTCGTTCTCGATGTTCTCGTTCCTCTGATTCTCCTCGTATTCGTCGCAGTAGCAGCAGGTCGAGATGCAGTCCTCCGAGTTCTCGGCCACGTAGGTGGTGTAGGTGTCGATGCTTTTCGCGTCCAGCGACGGCAGAGACCACGACAGAGAGGTCGTCTCGATGTCCGGTATGGCCGAGTGCCAAGAGGTCAAGTTCTGCGACTTTTTCGCCTCCCGGCTCCTCGTCGACAGTTTTTTGATCGCCTGCGGACCCGAAACAACAATGCTCTTTTCACCGATTCATTCGAAAATCCCCTCGAGGACCGTTTCGCTTTCGCCAGAAAGAAAAAGAAAAGAAAAGGAAAGAAGACGCGCACGGTGCTCGATACGATCGATCCGAGACCTCGATTCTAAGTATACCCGAATTCATTGTGATCAAGCTAATTCGCTGGATGGACAGTTATAGGAAATTTGATTGCTACGGTCGTACCGATAGGTCATCCCACACGTAATGGGAACTTCCGTTCATATTTTTATCATGAATAGTTTTGTGAAATGGGTTTCTAAAAATAGGAATGAAAATTCGCATTACTTCGTCCTGGACAACGAACCTTTCATATGAAATAAATACCGGGCCAACACCAAATATAACTATCGCATTTCGTGTTTATCCCGTTTCTTTATATGGTAAAACATTTTTTATCGTTACGCGAAAAGAATTCGATTGTATTCGAGTTTCAGCCGGCGCGGCGCGGTGTCGTCATTTCCACGCACGATAGCTTAATTATCTAGGGTTAAGGGATGATCCGATATTTTCCCCTTCGATCATGCAAAATAACATATTTTTACAAGGAAGGAAGATATATTTGACGAACAAAGTTAAGATATTCTGCCAGCCTGTGAGTTGCGTGAGAATGATAAACAACTTATCCAAGTTTGTCTTACGTCCAATTCAAGGTGGACTACCAGTGGAATATAAGAGTGACCTGTCCAATGAATGGACACTTAAGCTGCACGTCTGTTGAAACTAGTATTCGCAAATCATTATTTCCCGAGTTCTATTTTTACAAAAAAGTACTTTGTCCATTGTTCTTGCATTCTAGAACACAATTCTAACAATATTTGATGTAGGATATACGAAAAATCTGGAAATGTGAAAAATCATCTAAACAAACTCATCGTAGGACCATTGAACCACCTCGAAATAAAAATTGACAATTATTCATCACGACAATACTTTCTTCGAATATTTGGTTCGAACAAGTGCTAAATAAATTAATGTAGTGGCGAATAGGTTATAAAAAAAGAGTTAGATGGCTTTAGCGAGACATCTGTGAACGTGCAATACAATTACCGCATAAATGTTGTTCTTTCGTTCAATACGAATTATGATCATTCACTGGAAAGGTTGCCCTAGTTCGGAAAATTTCATTTGGCCAGCGTACTGGAAACTAGCGTCCCTTTTGCACCGGAAGAGTGATAGGGTCTCTTTCATTTCGCGTGTTTGTCCAGACCGAACGTGTTTCGACGACTGTGTGCGGTGTACGGCGTCGAAGGTACGCGTTCCGAGCTCGCTATCGCAACAGTCCCGCGAGTCTGAGCAGGGGTGGCGGGGATGGTTGAACGAATCGATGTTGAGCGAGGTCAAGCCGATCAAAATTACCCGTTTATGAATAGTTGATCGAATTTAAAGAGTGCGACCCGGAGAGCGGGGGGGGGGCGACGCGTCGCGACGCCCGAACCACGCCGATCGACGAGACAGGATTAACCCTCGGACCTCGTCGCCTGGGTTCCTTTTGACCCGGTGTAAATGCATAAAGCCCGCAGTCCGTGACTCATTTTTTTTTTGGCTTATTCATCGGCTTGCGCGCGTTGTTCGCGCAACAGAACTATATCGCGTTATACCGTACTAGAAACGCGAAATACCAGAAACTCCGATCCCCTTACTCTCGACTTTCGTCTTAAACAGCCGCGAAGAACCGTCCCTCAAGTTTAACCGCACCTGTTGCCTAACACTCTGTGTAACAACTTTGTCGGCAATGTAAATATCGAAATTTCTACTTTCCCGTACTTTCTCTTCGATGGTACAATGCCTACGTACGAGAACGAAGCAAACGGATCAACGTGTAACCGGAGAAACGACCAAAACCACGTAAGTCTTTAGAGTATACAATACTATGCGAACGAACTTTTCGCGATTAGATAGTTCCACACGAGCAAATTCGTCAGAATAGAAAAATCGGCGCTAGACTTTTATGCAGAATCAAGATTTTTGTAAATCGATTGCAATAAACGGATTTGAAGTGTACTTTTTGTTGTAAATTGTTGTAACGATATTCTTAAGTTCTTCCGGTATGTTTTTCACTTCTCCTTTTTCGTCATGAATGCAGTCCGCAAGCTAACCGCCACTGTAAATAATCCCCGTGACCCTGTTCTCGAGGTGTTCGTCGAAATAATGTTCTCGGATAGAGGGTAGCGTTAACCGGCGTGAAAAGACGCGTGTCGAATATTTTCGCGAGAGGCAGATATTAAGAAAGTTGACTGAAAATCGGCAATCCTCGCTCGGGTACGTCGAGTTTGGTGACGCAGGTGGAGGAGAGGGAGGAACGGTGTGGCCAGGTAACTGACGCGTTACGCGAGGCTCGAGGCTCGAGTGGAATTGGGTCGACGCGACGTGTGCGCGGTGGTAACGGGGGTGCACGAAACGCCGTAGGACATAGGATAATTGGCCGTCCGTCTTACCCGGAGGAGTCTGCGTCCGGACTTGCTCAGCAATTTCCGCAGCATCTCGAAGGCGAGCGGCTCCTCGCGCTGGCTCCGACGTTCGTGGCGACGTTGGTGGCTGTCCGTGGTTGTTCGCCGGAATCGGCCGGATCCGTGCGGCGCGCGTCGTCGAGCCTCCGTTCTCTGGTCTCGGCTCTGCCAAGAAAATTGAACGCGTCGCGGGATTGATTTTCGTGGCAGCCGCGAATTCTCGCTCGCCGAGGCGGTCGGGTCGAGTCGTGTCGGGTCGGATCGATGCGCACGGGTCGGCGTCACGCGACCAAATACCGCTCGGGAGCACACCGCTGCCCTATTTATCACCTCGGCTGCCCGCCCGGCCTTATCGTAACAGGCTACGCGCTGCACGATGCACGATGCACTAGGCACCAGGCACCGTGCACGATGCGCACCCCCCTCCCTTCCTCTATCTCGCTTCCACCCCTGGAGCGTTCTCGCGCATCCATTCCCTTTCCATCTTGCCATTCCCCCCCTCCTCCCCATTTGATCCGATCCGATTCGATTTCTCGTTTGGTCCGGCCTTCGATCGACTAAAAATCCTCGTCGTCGCAAGCTCGAGATCCCCTCCTTCATTTTCTGGGCGCTGCGCTGTTTGAAAACCGTATCCCCCGATTTGCTATCCGCTTATAAGGGTTTTCTGGTCTCGGAAACGTTTATCTTCCATTCTTGCGATGTGGTAGGTCGCGAACAAGGAATTTTAAAAAATCGTCTTTTGGTATTTCCAAGAATTAATTCATTAGAAATTGTGTAATTGTTTTTTAATCGAAGCGATTCTATGTAAACACCGTGAGAATAATCGGGATTTGGTGTTATCGACGCAATAATTCTGTTGGATCTTTCTAATTCGTTTTAGAATATGCAAATTCAAGGCAAAATCCCACTACGCTTCGCACGGAACGGAATGTGCCTTGAAAAGCGAACTCGTTAACGAGCGAATTAATCTTCCGGGGCGGCGATCGAGATTCTTATCTCGATCTTCGAGGGGTTCGGTTCGGCTTGAAACTGTTTCCAATGTACGCATGCATAAACGATGAAACGTATTCGGGCACTGGTGGACGCGGGGCCGGGATCGATCGGCCTAATCTCGGCGACGAATCGAAGGGAATTGAAAGAAGCGAGATCGCGGCTCCGCATGGCTCCCGCTCGAATCGGTCTCTCGTTCGTTCATTGAAAAATCGGAGCGTGTTGGTCGCGTGTCTATTCGCGGAGCGCGCAAGCGCGAGCGCGTACGCAGGAGTTACGCATTACGCAGCGTGCACAGTGCACGTGCACGCTGCGTAACGCGTGTGACCGGAGCTGTTCTCACGCGACGACACGCGGCCGTGGTAGCCCCGCGTCTCTTTCTCGTCTTTCAGGATGGGTGCGTGTCGCCACGTGCCGGCTCTGTGCGCCCACGGAAAACTCATAATTGTCATAACATTCGAGCTGCCCTCAACCCCCTTCGCCCCTCGCTGCTCCCTGTTTTAGCCCCATAGTCGGCCCCACCAAACACCAATACCAGCTACTCGTCCCGAAAGAGCCATTCCACCCCCTCCCACCTAAGCCGCGCATATTAGGTCGTTAACTAACAAGGGAACATGCTCGAGTTACACAACCCGGTTTTGATCAAACTTACACGACAGACAGTTCTTGGGAACACATTGGACACGCATTTCTTCCAGCGGTCATCGTGTCCACGCAGGAGTGATAATCAAACCGCGAATCTTTATGGAAAATAAACACTATCCAAATCAATTGTAAGAAACACAATTTAAATGAAAATTTAATGTACCTTGCAATCATCCCAAAATGTCGAAAGTAACAATTTTCTAAACCTCTTAACTGCGGAATTTAGTTTTAAAAATCCCCCACAGAGTGCGGAATTAAAATCAAGCAATGACGAGTGCACATATCGAACGCAGGGCAAATGGTCCAATTACAAATTTTATGAAAAACGAACAAGGATTAGACTTTTATTTCATAAAAAATTAACAATTCGGAATATAGAAATTTGGAATATAGAGATAGAGATTTGAATTGACATGTAAAATTTAGTTACACTTTAGTAATAGTTACAGTTAGTAAATGTTAGTAATAAAATCGTTAATTTTATAAAATAAAACTGTCTTTTTGTTATTTCCAATCTTTCCAATATTTCAACAGCCACACTTACTATGTGTTTGTCGAGTATACTGAAAGAAGTGGATACCAGAAAAAAGGTCGTCACAGTTAACTGGTTAAATTCTTTTCAGTTTTGTATTTTACCTATTCATTTTTGTCATAAATGCATCCAATTCTAGCAGTAACAGCTCTCAAAATTGGGGGATGAAAACACATCTTCCTCGCGTGACCGTTCGTTTCGCTAAAAATTGTAGCTAGTATTTTGTCTAAGAAAAGGGGAGGGATCGTCGAAGCTGGTGGCCGAAAAGATTAGAAACGTTCGAAGAGACGGTTGAAAATAAACAGGCGAGGGTATCGAGCCAAGAGATAGTGCGACGACCGAGGACACCGATCGTTCCTGGATTCGCGAAATTAAGCGACTCCTGAATGTCGTCACTGGAGTTACGTCAGCAGGGGGCAATTGGGCCGATGACGTCAGCGAGGATATGTACCTTGCGCTTAAACTGGTTCGATAGTTCGCCGTGCCCGCACACGAATGCGAGTACAATGCGCGGCGGGTATAACCCCCTGACGCGTACTTTCTTACGACCAGCGAGCATAATCGTAAAAACTTTTTCTATGCGATCGAATCTACAATCTAAAAGGATACGATTCAACAAAAAAATTTGCTTTCAAAGTCTTCTCGAGACGTTCAAGAAAATATACAGATAATTTTTCAGAACTATCTCTCCCGCAAATTTCATTGTTTTCTTTTTGTTAGATTTGAAAGAACGAGTCCTCGTCCATTCGGCGTTTCCATTCTATCGATTCTTCAGCATTGTAGCAATTTTCGGAAATGGGAGGCGGACGAGGGTTTAACGAGGACTCGACGCAGCGAGCCAGAATAAAATAGGCTCCTGTTATTTGCAAAATACTTTGACCACTTTTTATTCGCTGGTTTTACAAGACGCCTTTGTTCGACGTAATTTTATAAATATTGGCGCGTGAAGCGTCTTAATTGTTGCGAGCTTCGAAACGATCGAACGAAAAGGAAAACAGAGGGTAAGGCGGTGAGAGTGACAAAGCAGCGAGAAAGCTTGGATGCATTTAACGCGCGAAACGAGAAACGAGGCCACGATTTGATCGAGTTCGAAGTTTTTGCGGCGCGGTGATGGGAACGAAACCTAATCGCTTTCAAGGGAAACAATCGCCGACGGCGATGGAATAACGAGCGACGCGTGCCGATCGCCGCGTGCCCCGTGCCCTGTCACGTGTCCACAAATGCTCGTTCAAACATTACCGAGTAGGTGGTGCGCGCGCGGAAATAAGTCTCGCCTAATTGCGACGACCGTTCCATTAGAGATTAAACTTCAAACGAGACCCGGTGAAATTCGTTTGGTTAATCGATGCGGTTCGCCGAACACCCGGGCAACGGACAAAACCCTGGCTCCTCTCGATCCTTGTTTTTTCACGTGCAACACTAACTTTCCGCGAATCATTCGTCTTTCAATTTGTCCGGTGTCCCTCGTTACATTGCTACCTCAACGATCCATCCATTTTTCATAATACGAAAAACATGGCTCGATTCGAGGGGGAATTTCTGCAACGAGAGCACGTGATTTCCCTCGGGGCCGTACTTCTCGAATGTTCAATTATCGATGCCTTTTTAAACAAAATTTATTATTCTGCTCGTCGCGATTTTCAGTGAAATCGTTGGTTTCCTGCACGTTTTTGTGATTTCATCTTCCAAAAGTATGAACCCGATTGAACCGACATCAGCACAGTATAACAGATTATATACATACTAGAATATGCACGTTGTTATGGAAAATATCAAATAATTTAAAACATACAACCTAACACTATACAATATATACAATATTTATAGTACAGAAGGAAACCAAGAACAAGCACGGGAACCGCACCGGCAGAAAAGAAGAATAGAATGGCCCTTGAACTAAAGAGCGTGGCATTACACAGCTGTGTATCGCTTAATAAGTTATTCACCGAGACAAAGCGTCGTTTAGACGTCTAACAAAGTTTCGATCGAAATTGCGCTTCCAGTTTTGTTGGAAAAGTTGAACGATCGCTTGGAAAATGTTGAATAGAGCTAGAGAAGTGGGAGAAGAGAACTGGAAGAGGATAATCCTGCGACGGAGAGTCTGTTTGTTCGTCGACCGGAGGTCAAAGGTCGCGGTAACAAGGCTGCTCTCGGCCGACTAATCTCGAGCGAGTCTTTTCTTGGTCACGTATCGCGAGGGTCCGCCGCGTGTTGCGTCAATTCTACGCACGATCTCTCGCAAATGTTTGTGAAACCGTCGCGATTTCCGTCACGCGCGGCATTTTCCGACGAGCACATGGAAAACGCGAGGAACTCGTTGCAATTTCATGGAAAGAAATCATTGAAGGGAGCGGGGGTGGAGGGGGATCATTGACTGGAATTACGCGGGACGGAAGGCAGTGTTCCGCGTTTTCATCGTCCGATCGTAGGCATATTTGCCGGTG